>JAMZEH010000015.1:8780000-9440000 GCA_024699665.1 Ostrea denselamellosa | reverse complement strand
AGACTCTACAGTCTACAGTCTATAAGTAATATGAATATTGATCATCCATATATATCAGACACTTTAAACCAGTACTATCTTCTAACTAAACAAAATGAAATAGTTGAATTCTGATGGATTCCTAGTCATATTGCTATCCATGGTAACAACAAAGCAGACGAAGAGGCAAAGAATGCACTACAAAATGATATTGTACATTTTAAAATCCCTTACACAGATTTGAAATATAACATAAAACTATATGTAAATGATCTTTGGCAAATATATTGGGATTTCTGTGATAGAAGTAAACTTTATTCTATTCAAAACAAAGTAAACAAATCGTGTAACATCGCAATGAAATGCCAGGACGACGTTATCATTTCAAGAATACGCATCGGACATTCGAAGTTGATACAATCTTATTTATTAAACAGAGAACTTCAACCTCAATATATATCTTGTGACCGTCCATTAACTATAGAACACATTCTATTGGAATGTAGTGATTTTACACCCACACGAAATAGACTTTTTAATAATGTGCAATCAATGCATAAACTTTTTACAAATATTGACTATGATCTTATCATAAAATATTTACAAGATTGCGACTTATTCATATACACAAAATGATATGTATTTCTACCTGTTTACGTATTTTCAACTTTTCTGTCCGTCGAATGGGACGTTAAAGGGTGCACCGTGTTAAGGATTACAACCCCCTTGGTACCTGAAAGATCGTTTCCTTAATTTTCGAAAAAGAGTAGGCTCACTGGGGGCCGTCAGGGAAACTTCAACTTTCAAACCGAACCATATTTCAGTTGCCTAACCGCCGTAAAATGACTGACATATTGCCAAGTCGGCGTAAAACCTCAATCAATCAATCAAACCAGTCGTCTTTTTCAGCAACCATGATAGTCTCATGTGATTTTAAGGGGCTTACGCTTGTAGTTTATATTGGCTTAAAATATCAGTGTAGATAAGCGGACTTGCCTCAATCTGTCGCTAGAACATCATGAACAGCGTTTATGGTGGAAATTGCATATTTACCGCATTATTTTTGTTTAAAATAAGGGAATTCCTATATACAGTTTAAGATCCGATCCTCAATTCATATTGGCTGTCCTAAAATAAAATCAAGGTCAATAAACATGACGGAAAGGTAAGTAAACATGGCGGACAAATTCAAGTTGTGATGTTGACATACACGAAAAAAATAACCGATGTATGGACTGTATTTCATATTTTTTTTGGTTAATGTATCTCCTACACGACTACATTTTTTTTAGCTTAGGTAAGAAATGCAAGTGTTACTGTCACTTATTTGTGATTTGAGCCAAATTCCTTGCGGGAGTGAATCACTCCCGCACTGCACCATTACGGAGATCCTATGGAGTTGTAGCCCCCACCCCCACCCCCACCCCCTCCCAAAAATGGAAGAGGGCTACATTATTGCTGCTAACTAAACTTCTACTACCAGCCGCCATTTTGAATCCAATATGGATAAATTAAGGGCAGTAACTCTTGTACTGAATACTTGAGTAGTTCAAGGTCTTCGCGTAACTGCGGTTAACCAATGATTTTCTTACTAATTATCAGGGGGTAAGATGTAATTCAGTACAGGGTTTCTTAAACTGGACCAAGGAATCTTTAGGCATTTAGAGTATCATACTGCCGATTTTTATTTCTTACCTGGTATATCCCCATTGGTCCGATATGTAAAAATTCTCAGAGTGTCATCTTTGTTAAGATATCAAATCTTGTTACGTTTTGGGGGTGATTTTAAGGTTGGTTGATTGTATGTTGTTTTCGTCACTCATATGGAGACGTCACCGTTGCCGAGTAAGGACTGCAAAATTTAAGCCTCTGCTTGGTGCTTAGGGCCTTTGGGCAGGGAGGGATCTTTATCGTGCCACACCAGCTGTGACACGGGGCCTCGGGTTTTGCAGTCCTATCCAAACATTGCCTGCATTTAGTCGCCTCGTATGACAAGCAAGGGGTACTTGGAATCTTTTCTAACTCAGATCCCCCATGGGGTTAATTTTAAGATAAAGTTTCTTTTTTATACAGATGCAATTGACGAAACAAAAAGTGTATGCGGAAAATTGTTACATATTAGTTCTAGTAGTACGATCAAAGGTTGTGTATTTTTCGAATTTTTAATTTTATTTTCTTTAATTTAAACCATATTTCATTGTTTTTTAACCTTCTATCCAAAATTAAAAAACAAAGTTTTTACTCCCTAAAGGACAGCTAAAAATGCCTAAGAATATTACGAATAGGATGAAGCACCTTTCAACCGGTGATTAAAGTTTCCTTCCGTCCGGTCCACTGTAAAGACACATTCCAACGGAAGCTGGTGGTTACTTCTCCGGGGAGGCAATCTCCGCATCAATGATCTGGACAACTTCACTCAAGTACTCGTTACTACACCTCCAGAAGTACAATTAATGGATTAAAATTTCACTTTGAGACTGGCGATTTGCGCATCCAAGCAAAGTATTCAGCTATCCTAGCAGGGTTAAAGCCTTGAATTAGTGCTAATCCACTTGAAGGTTCTAAAGTCCTGTATACCAACCAGACACTGGCACCGGTCGCGGTAGCTCAGTGGTGAGAGCGTTCGCTTCGTAACCGGGAGGTCGTGAGATTGAGCCCCGCTCGTGCCATGACCGCGTCAAACCCAAAACGAAAATTAGGTAGTGATTGCTCTTTCGCCAAACGCTTGGCATTTAGAAGTGAGAATCACGGGTCTTTCGGATATGACCTTACAAACGGAGGTCCAGTGTCACGGTAGGCGTTGGCACGTTAAAGAAACCTCACTACTACGGCCCTGAGCTCGAAGCATAGATCTAAATTTGTGGTGAAAAATTCTTGACGGGACGTAAAACAAACAAACAATCAATCAAACATGATACAAAGATATTGCATGTATATATACATCTCTCTCTCTCCCCCCCCCCTCTCTCTCTCTCTCTCTCTCTCTCTCTCTCTCTCTCTCTCTCTGTGTGTGTGCGGCTTAGTTCCTTTAAAAATTAGAGCATGTAAATTTTCTATGATGGTCAAAACTTGAAATATATTACCCTATCCTATATAACTATTTAAACATACTGGTTACGGTAGCTCAGTGGTAGAGCGTTCGCTTCGTAACCGGGAGGTCGTGAGTTCGAGCTTCACTCACGCCATGGCCGCGTCAAACCTAAGACTTTACATAGGTAGTAATTGCTCCTTCTCAAGGCGCTCGGCATTTAGACGTGAGAATCAGGGTTTTTTCGGATATAACCTTGACAACGGAGGTCCCGTATCGCGGCAGGCATTCGCGCGTTAAAAAACCCCCACTTCTACGGCCCTGAGCTCTAAACATAGGTCTAAATTTGTGGTACTTCACTTACATCTGGTGACGTCTCAATATAAGTGAAAAATTCTCGACGAGACGTAAAACAAGCAATCAATCAGCCTATTTAAATTTTGCCCACTGTTAAGGAATCATGGGGATAAATTGTATATAGTTTAAAAATATTTATCTGGCGTTCGTCATTGTAATGTGTTGATTTTATGAAATCAAATGTTAAATGGAAGTAAAATCAATATCTCTAAAATATTATTCATAAAGCACTGAATGATCTCTAGTATAGAGCTACCGTACTGAAGACGTTTTATACTGAAATATTATGCACGTTTCCTTATGTTAGATAAAATATTATTTCATTTACATGTTTTATTCTTATTTTTATGTCAAACTTAGAACCATTTTATCGTCGACTAAATGCATGGTTTTCCCTGTTCCCCAGAGATTTATTTCTCTTGTGTTCTGTTTTTAATCGAATAATGCTCATGTACATTGCGATACATGAAGAAATTCTGACTCGCTAATTTTTCAAGCTGGAAAGAAACACATGATTGTAGATTATATGGTTGCGTTATATCAGGTTTAAAATATTAAACAGAATATAAACAAATCAAAGTAAAGTCAACTGTTTCTCATCACGATCAGGTCGTACGCTAAATAATGGCGGCTTCTCTCGCCCATCTCAGAAATAGGCCTACTGATAACATTGACGGAGACAAGCTTATGTCTTAGTCGTTTTTTTTGTTTGATGCTCCCCAGACCTCGATGTCAAGTTGATCACTAATTCATAAAACTTTAACATTTCACATATATTTCTCCTCCTTATCGTTGTTGGCTCCTCTTGTACATGTACTCACGACATCCCGGGGGTCTAGCTATCATTTGTTTTGTGTGCTCATTCTGAATAGACACCGAGCCAGGTACGTTCAATTTTTTAAGTGTTAAAACGAATATGGGTTATTATATATGTTCTGATCTGAAAGGAAATCTATACTTTAGAATAGTATACGGTTCCCGATGTAGTTACATTGTAGTCGATGTAGAAAAAACTAATATCTTAATATATTTGAAAGCAATTGTTTCCATTGAACATTATTTAAGAATATACATTTGAGTACCGAAAATAACATTTATTAATATTTGGCAACATTTTTGTGCTGCTACAGGTAACAGTGATACGAACAATAGATATTTAGCAGTTCTTATAACGTCCGACAGCATTCGAAATGACCTAAAGTGAAATAACGAAGGTCAAGTGTCGTGGCAGGGGTCATTGCTACATCCCTGAGGGCTAAGAATGGGTCTTTTTTCTCTCTCTCTCTCTCTCTTTTTCGGTACTTGTACTTCACTTACAGATGGTGGCGTCTTAATGTAAGTGAACACTTTTTCGACGGGACTTAAAACAATACAACCTACCGACATCTATGTTTAACTGTAAATTCATTTGAATATAATAATATATTGGAGAGTGGGTTTTATAGTACTGTGAATGAATTAAAAAGCAGTAATAAAAATTGACATGTGGAGTGGGGGTTGCGTATTGGTAATGTTTCTGTATAACTGCGTATTCTACCTGAATTTCAAGATTATGCTTGATATATTTTCTTTCGTGAGTATACGAAGTAGATTCTCTCTCTCTCTCTCTCTCTGTGTATATATATATATATATATAGGTAGGTAGGTAGGTTTGCGAGTCTGTGTTAACGTTAGTTTAAATAATTTGATTGCGGAATGGTTTTATTTACTGATACATAATAAAACGACAGAGAAAACATCAGGCTGTAATTTTTTTCTGCATTTAAACACAGTTTTTCACTTATCGGGAATTCATTTTTAAAGCATTGCATAAATGTAGGATTTTAAATCACCATTTAATCAATTAACACCATCTGCTATGGGATTATCGGGAGATATGATTAATTGGGGGTTTACGTGCTGTTCTACAACACGTCTCCTTAAAATAAGTGAGCGACATGTAACTTTGGACATGATAAGAATATGCTACTTTTTTTTTTATTATTTTCTACAACCTTCTGAAAATACTTCATAATTTTATAGCATTGGTTTAGGGTTTCATATCTCTACTAGTGTGACACCAAAATTAGGGTCATGAACAGTATTTCTTTTTACGATTTATGTTTGCCGTGGGATTTTGAAAAGAATTTGTCCAATTAAAACGGCAATATCGTTTAATTAATATCTTTTAATTCCAATATTAATAATGAATCCAAGAGAAAAACGATTATTATACATGCCTACCATACTCTCTCTCTCTCTCTCTCTCTCTCTCTCTCTCGATAAATTAGTTTTGAAAATACATGAGTATATGAACATCGACGCTTAACGCCGACACACTTTTCATAAAGCGCTAACACTCATCTGTTTTCAAAAATGATTTTTTTTTTCACATTTACATTCGACTTTCATTTCTTTGGGAATTCCCAGCCGTTAAGAGACCGAATGTATTACTGAAATTCATATATGCATTGTTCTTTACTGCATTCTCATTCTTGAGGAATAGGCTATCATTATAATCGGTAAGGATATATTGGAAGTGTAATATATATGAGCCGTTCCATGCTAAGAGGGTAAAAATGAACAAAGTTAAATTTTTGATGGATTTTAAACAATTACAATATTAGCAAGTCACAGATGAAATTTAGTTCAAATATTCAACATATTTACTGACATATAGACAAGGTTAAGAAAATAATTAAAAGACGTTAATCGTTTTCAAAAACAGTTACTATTTCGCTTATTCTTCATAAAATTCTAGACATGCTGTGTCCCTGAAACATTCCCGGACAGTAGGTCTAGTATGCCTGTGTAGATATTTCTTTCGCTCTCTACTACTTTCTACCTAGCAATATATCGTGGAGCTTGTCGCAATCTTCCATCAATGCTGCACAGAAAAACTCCAGGTAGCAGTGCCGAAAAAATGATTGATTGATTAAATATTGTTTAACGTCCCGCTCGAGAAATTTTTCACTCATATGGAGACGTCACCATTGCCGGTGAAGGGCTGCAAATTTAGACCTATGCTTGGCGCTTATGACCTTTGAGCAGGGAGGGATCTTTAACGTGCCACACCTACTGTGACACGGGACCTCGATTTTGCGGTCTCATCCGAAGGACCGCCCCATTTAGTCGCCTCTTACGACTAGCAAGGGGTCTATTCTAACAACCCGGATCCCCACAGGGGTCGAAAAAATGAAGTGGTGGAAAATACATATCCCTTTCAAAGGCTGAAAAGCAGTTTTTACTGGTATATGTTCTTTGTATTGAATCTCTAATATCGGCAGGGGATGCTTATTCCTCCCAGGCGTCTGATCTCAGATCTGGTAGGTCCAGGGATAAGTGTTTCCCAACTCTTATTTTGCATTCCTTATAGAAAATTGATCACTGTTCGTTATCCTCATCTTTTCATCACAACCTCGTTACTTTTGGAAGACTGTGATACTACATTAGCAACATGCTGCAGGATGTCACAATCTGGTCTGAAGAACGAGAAAGCAGAATAAAAGATTTCAACAAATATGTAGTGTTACAGAAATTCTTTATTATGCTATATAAATAATCGATATTAATACAATATAACCTCCAGTACTTCTTAATCTGAACAAATCCTGCGTCCACTTCACATTGTTTATGGCCTACAATTGCCCGATGTAACCTATTTATGACCCGCATTAACAAATAACTAATCAGATACTTGTTTCTATTTTATCCTAAAGATTAAGTAAGCATTAGAAATTTGGTAATTAGAGTATACATGTGAACAAATGTATTTGTATTGCACTAGGTGTATATGAAATAATGAAGATACTTAGACAGTTATCACAGTGAAGAACGGCACATTTTTCTCCTATGCTATAATTTTTGAAATGGTGAAGTATGTTGATGACAGTGTTTGGCCCATTCTTCCCTTCATTTTTTATGCCAGGTCCTCTCAGTCAGTGAAGTTCGTTGCGATCCCACCCCTCCATACAAATTCCAAAGATCTTAGTTGTCCATGGTGTCTCAAAGAATACCTGTCTGTAATGAGTGGGTACAGGCATTGCGCCGAGTCGAATGTGTGATACGTTTTTATGAAATCTGTGATACAGGGTCTAATGGGTGGCCCGGGAAGCTGAATAGGCTGATGTTCTTCCCTGGCTTCTTTTATACGCTGAATATAACGGCGGTGCTCCTTCTCTACTTTTTCAATACCGGTCGCGGTAGCTCAGTGGTTAGAGCGTTCGCTTCGTAACCGGGAGGTCGTGAGTTCGAGCCCCGCTCGTGCCATGTCAAACCTAAGACGAAAAATAGGTAGTGATTGCTCCTTCGCCAAACGCTCGGCATTTAGAAGTGAGAATCACGGGTATTTCGGATATGACCTTAAAAACGGAGGTCCCGTGTCACGGTAGGCGTTGGCACGTTAAAGAACCCTCACTGCTACGGCGCTGAGCTCTAGGCATAGGTCTAAATTTGTGGTACTTCACCTACAGCTGGTGACGTCTCAATATGAGTGAAAAATTCTCGACGGGACGTAAAACAAACAAATAAACAAAAAAAAAAAAAACAAACAAACAAACTTTTTCAATATGATCTAAAAAATATTTGCTGTCGAAAGTTTTTTTTTCCATATTCTGGTCTTGTAATCAAAATGTGCTCCCTGTAACGCTCACTGGTACTGCATACATCAGATCTGGGGTTGGCAATCTGAATGTTACGAAGACAGACAGACTAGATGGAGTCCCGTGGGTATCCGGGTGAGAATAAGTACTCAGTGACCCTTGCGTGCTGTAAGAGGTGACTAAATGTGGCGGTTCTTCGTATGAGACCGTAAAACAGAGGTCCCTTGTCACAACAAGTGTGGCGCGAGAAAGATTCCTCTCTTCTCAAATGCCGTAAGCGTCGAACATAGGCTTGAATTTGTAGTCCTTCATGTCAAACAAAATATAACCAACCAACAGACTAGATGGAATAGAACCAGGGCAACTTGACAGCACGAATTTGGACTTCATTACAAGCTTCAACATTCATGTATAAGTAATAGATTTCTTTCTATGGTAATAAACAGGGTAGGAAAATGGGTGGCGCGGAGTCACCACCTCTTGGTGCAGCTGATATAGGAAGTACATCATTTTAGAATATCGCTTGATAAACTGCACCACAGACTTAAATTCTTAAAAGGACTTTACATTATGTCGTCTTTTTCCGAGATTATCATGTGTTCGCAGTGTTCATATGTTTCACGAGATTTTTCAAATGTTTTTTCATTAATGTCATGTAAAAATAAAAAAGACGTCTTTATATTCTTCCCGGTCATCAAAATTCATATCTCTGTCGTTTGCATGAGTTGACATCGTGTTTTGACGATCCATCACCAAGACTTACTTTTTAGCGTTCCTATAATATACTATGATTTCTTTCTTACAGTTTTCTCATAGAATGTATATGATGATTAATGTCTTGAAAATTGATATTTGATATGCATTCCATTCTACAGGAACACCATTTCGTTTACTGTTATTCTCTAAATTGTCTTCCTCTTAATTTAAGGTTTTATTCTGATCATTATCATGATACAAAAGGTGAATTCCTTCAATTTCTGATGCAGATGGAATGTCACTATCATCTGTATTTTGATCATCTGATATTTTCATCATCTGATTCATCATTTTGGGAAGAAAGTATTCCCTTTATCACTCATTAATAATCATTAACAAAATGTTCTTGTTGAATTTAAAGACATACCGATACACACACCAAGCAAATGTTAAATACACGATCCCAGCTTATTGCAAAGCAGAGAAATTACAGAGACGCTAAGTTTGATACGCACTGGGTCACAAAACAAAAAGTTGGTATTTTCGTAATGTTATCGGTATAAGGTGTGTGGTTGGAACCAAGTGCACATATTTTCATTTTATGTGAATAATCAATTTAATTGTGAGGCTGAATGTCAGCACTTGTAATACTCAAGCATGTCGCGTTAGACTCTATCCATCTATGTTTGTTACTATTCTAAACGCAGAAAAGTTCTGCATAGTTAGATTAATGATAAACCGTATTTCATGCCAAAGGACGGCGCGGGTTCGATTCTCGCTCGCGCCGATATATGTGAGAAAGTTTGACAATTTACTTTCGGAAGGTCGGTGGTCTCTTCCCGGGTACATTGTATCTGGGTTCTCTCCTCCACCTACAAAAACGGGACTCCACCAGATAACTGAAAAATTGTTGAGTGTGGCGGAAAACAACAATCAATCAATCATGTCAAAGGAAATTTGTATTTAATCTTTCTAATTTTATTTCCCGGTTTTCTGTCCCTTATTCTTATTCAGTTAAGAATAACAACGGATCATATGTTAATATAAAATTGAATAACAAAATTAACATAATATCTATCTATCTGTCTATCTGTGTGTGTGTGTGTGTGTGTGTGTGTGTGTGTGTGTGTGTGTGCAAATAAAACGAGATTCACCATTTACGAAATACGAGCAACCGACATACTTGTAATATTTGTCTACGACATACTTGTAATATTTTTCGATGACATGCATGTATATCTGAAGCAGACCCCCCCCCCCCCCCCCCTCCAAATGATTTTGTTTGAAATATCTCTTTCCATGGCGATTTCAACACTGAAGAAGTAATGTAACGGTACAATTCCCTGTCTACATGCCGTATTTATGGAAAATATTTATAATTTTACAGTAATAGGTTCCTGGATTTGGCCATATTAGATCCGCTCGGTTGTACTTTTTGTGTTCTAACCTTGTATAGCGTACTCCGTCCGTGGATTAACGGATTGATGAAATCTTTATCAAATGGCGGTTGATGCACCCTTTTTAGGTTGAATATACTTTGTACAATATAAATAATTTCATGAAATTAAAATGCATAAAAGTGTCCATATACTCCTCGACTATTCATGATACAAGATGTCGCAAGCTTCTTAGAAATGTGAGCATCGTGTATGCACAACCACTACATGTACATGTGACTAGATAACAGTAATCCTATACCGATTACTTGAAATGTAGTGCTTAAAAGAACAAGGAAATATTACATTGTTGTCGCATCCGGAACGGTGTGCACCATCTAAAACATCATATACTACCACATCACAACCATACACTTGTTCATCCGCGAACAGTATATTGTGTGAACTATATTGTGGATACCAGACCAATATGTCTAAGTACGCCAGGTAGGAGCTTATAAGTATATTGTAAATACATGTGATTATTTCACAAGTAGTTGAAATGTTATTATTATTATTATTTGGTTTGTCATATGATGGGGAAATGGGGTTGTCCCTGTTTTAGTATTGTGCTTCACATGTATGAATACCCCCTGTTAGTTTCCTTGAATAAGTGATGTAAATGATATGAATATTTCCTTATGTGTTTGAAAGGATTACAGAGCAAATTAATTTTATAACGAAACAATATTTTCGTATGTGCCAACATTCTGAATCTTCAGTAGGGAAAAACAATGATTCTATTAAGAACTATATTTGATTACCAAATAGCATGTTTCGTAGGTACAAAACTTTGGTCAAAATCACACAAAATGAATATATGTTTCAGCAATAACGAATGTATTCTAATTGATCATCCTAAAATCACTCCTAAATAAAGAATATTTTTTTTCTTTTTAAATAACTGAATGGATTTATTAATCCAATTTTTCGTGTATTTTTCTCCGTTACCAAGAATGTGTTGTTTAAAAATATTTTTAAATGGCTACATCCACTGCCTGTTGTTGACATGTTTCGTGACAGATGTCTTTAAAACGGCATATTTCCCAAAACGAAATATTCTACATAAATCTGCATCGGCAAATAAAGTATTTCAAATGGTTATGCATTTTAAACGAATAGACAATTTAAAATACAACACTAACCACCCGCTGTGCAACATGACAGCGCTGTGACCTAAGTGTTCCAAATCTGGCTTAGCTAATCGTGATGTTCTGGGTATATTATTGCAAAAATAATGAATTACTCCTCCTTAGTAAGCTGCAGGCAAGTAGATTCTTGTTACACACCGATATCTCTGCTTCGAACGCGCGTCCAACGTATTAGACTTTGACCTTTCTAAAACTTCATTGGAAATTGAAATCAAAGGAACACCACTGGTCGCGGTAGCTCAGTGGTTAGAGCGTTCGCTTCGAAAAAGAGAAAAAAAAAAAAAGAAGAGCGTTCGCTTCGTAACCGGGTGGTCGAGAGTTCGAGCCCCGCTCGTACCATGGCCACGTCAAATCTAAGACGAAAAATAGGTAGTGATTTAGAAGTGAGAATCAGTTTTTTTCGGATGTAGTGGAGGTCCCGTATCGCGGCAGGCGTTGGCACGTTAAAGAACCCTCACTACTACGGCCTTGAGGCCTTTTTGTTTGTTTGTTTTACGTCCCGTCGAGAATTTTTCACTCATATTGAGACGTCACCAGCTGTAGGTGAAGTACCACAAATTTAGACCTATGCTTAGCGCTCAGGGCCGCAGCAGTGAGGGTTCTTTAACGTGCCAATGCCTACCGTGACACGGGACCTCCTTTTTTAAGGTCATATCCGAAAGACCCGTGATTCTCACTTCTAAATGCCGAGCATTTGGCGAAGGAGCAACCACTACCTATTTTTCGTCTTAGGTTTGACATGGCCATGGCACGAGCGGGGCTCGAACTCACGACCTCCCGGTTACGAAGCGAACGCTCTTAACAATTGAGCTACCGCGACCGATAGCTATAAAACACACACAATAGCTATACAATAAAACATACACAATAGCTATATAATAAATATAGAAAATAGCTATATAATAAAACATACACATAGGTATATAATAAATATGGACAATAGCTATATAATAAAACAGAGAGAATAGCGATATAATAAACATAGACAATATCTATACAATAAAACATAGACAATAGTTGATTGATTCATTATTTATTGCTTTCCGCCACACTCAACAATTTTTCAGTTATCTGGTGGCGTCCAGTTTTTGTTGGTGGAGGAGAGAACCCAGATACAATGTAGCTTGGAAGAGACCACTGACCTTCCGCAAGTAAACTGGCAAACTTGCTCACATAACGCCGCGGCCGAGATTCGAACATGCGCCGACAGAGGTGAGAGGCCTTGTGATTATGAGCCGATGCTCTAACCACTCGGCCACGGAGGTCCCTCATAAACAATAGTAATATCATAAACAAAGAAAATAGCTATATAATAAACATATAATATAATAAACATAGACAATAGCTATATAATAAATATAAGAATTGCTATACAATAAAACATAGACAATAGATATACAATAAAACAGACAATAACTATATAATTATACAGAAATAATAATTATACAATAAATCATAGGTAATATCTATATGATAAAACAAAAACTATAGCAATTCAATAAAATGAGACTATATTTCAGTATGTGTTCCTTTCTAAGTTATCGATTTGTGATACATAAATGCTATAATACGTTGCGAGATCATAGATATTAGATTTCGTATATCACGCTTTAGCTAAGTGACCAGAGCAGGGCTAGAAAAATGTAGAATATGTTGTTATAATATCTACAAACTCTCCACTTCCTCTTTAGTTTTGACATGTGTATATATTATATACATTTAGGAAGGTTACAATAAGAGAATATAAGTATTTGTCATCCGTCCACTTAGTGAGCCACAACAAGCAAGTGTGACAAACGAATTATCAATTATAATAAGTATATATCGCTCAATGCAGTACTACGTCTTGAAAATAAATGTGTGGTTTAAAGAAGGATAATACTTAGAGTGTTCAAGGACAACGATAAAATTTATAACACCTTACACGCCTTGCAGGAAGGTCGGCGTGTATTTATTGCTCGCGTCAACTGTGTTATCTGACGGAGATAATTCTGAGGATATAACAAGATTTCATGAAAGTAATAGCTATCAAAACATGAAACTCGTAACCCTGCTTCGCGTCAGAATGGGTTTGATTTCATAGCCGAACTGTAAAAATACCACACAGTAACGCCATTGATATATCTTTACAGCATTAAGAGGTTTTTTTAGTGAAAAAGATCGACATTCGTTGCAATTCCTTAATAAATATTTACATCTCCTATGTTTTGCTTTCGATATCTACCAAATGAAATAATAATCAGTTGTGAATGTTAATAAATATAGTACAACTATATTAACAGTTGGAGATTCTCATTTAAAAACTGAAAGTAGAATAAAATATAAGAAACAGATTTCATATCTAAACTGATTTAACTCAGGTGACTTATTGCAATTGGTCTTCGTCCGTCGTCATGCGTCGTCCGTTAACAGTTGAACATTTTGAACATCTTGAAAACAACCATTCCAATTCTTTTCAAACTTGATATGAAGCATCTTTGGGACAAGGCGGACGTAAATCGGAAAATGCAGGTCTTCTGCCCTCCTGGGGCCTTAGGGGCGTGATCACAACTGCCAAGAAATGATCAGTTTTCAAAAACTGTCTTTTCCATAACTGCACATTTGTAAGAAAACCTAAACGCATAGTAAAGTAAAGCAGGAAGGCCTCTACCAAATGTAAATTTCATAATTCCCGGGGTTGAGGTTCTGACCCCAGGGTGGGGCCAAACTTGTTACATGGTATTTATGGGTAACAAATTAAAAAAAAAATCTTTAATGCTATTGACACCAAATAAATACTAAATGGATATTTAGAATGAGTAGATAGCTGTTAATCAAATTGTAAATTTCTTGATTTCGGGGGTAGGGGTTTTGGTATGAAGGTGAGGCCAATATGGTCATTGATTAAATGTGTTAACCAATGAACATTTTTAACATCTTCCTGATAACTGCAATTCCAATTCTTTTCAGAATTGGTATGAAACATATTTGGGACAAGGCGGATAGAAATTGTAAATTTCAGAAACCCACACCTGTCACCCTATGGTCTGATGGGCAGGGCAAAAACTGCAAAAAAGTGACCAATATTTAAAAATCTTCTCTAGAGCTGCATAATTGTAAGAAAAATGAAATGCATAGTAATGTAGAGCAGGAAGGCCTCTACCAAATTGTTATGTTTCATTATCCCTGGGCAGAGATTCTGACCCCCAGATAGGGCCAAACTTGAACTATGGTATGTATAGATAAACATTTAAAAAACATCTTCTTTAATGCTATTGATACCAAATTGAAACTAAGTGTATATCTAGAATGAGTAGGCAGCCCTTTACCAAAATTGTTAATTTCGTGATCGCAGGGTAGGAGTTTGGTATGAGAGTGGGACCAAAATGATCAGTGATATAAATGTGTTAATTGAATATTTTAACTTCTTGATAACTACCATTCCAATTTCACTGAAATTTTGTACAAAGCATCTTTGAGAGAGGGGGATACAAGTTGTAAATGTCAGGCCTCCTGCTCTCCTGGGGTCCTAGAGGCGGGGCAAAAACTATCAGGATAAGAGGAATGTAAATTATGAAATTTATTATCATTGTCTCCCCAGGGCCTCATGGCTAGGAAACAAATCTGAACAAAAAAGTTTTTGATATCTTCTGTACCCCCACTTATATGGGAGAGAAACCAACTGCATGGTTATTATATCCGTGCCTTTTACCAAAATTGTGAAATTTATTGCACCTTGGTCATGGAAATATGGGCTGATTTAAATGCTAAGAACCCATCTTCCCCTCCGTTGTAATTGAATGGGGTATATGCAAAATTAGATAGATCATAAAGCTGTGAACAAACGACTCCAGAATGAGGCTTAAATGCAAATATGAGACCCCAGAACAGGCCTATGTATGGAATATGATAGTCAGGTGACCTTTAAGGCCCGTGGGCATCTTGTTGAAAATACATAAGGGTATAAACAGCAACGCTTCACGCCAGCATACGTTTCACGAAACGCTAAATGCTTCGTGAAGTATGCAAGCGTATAACATCTCAGTTCATACCCTCAGGTTTATTTCAAATATGAAATTTATTTTCTAAAATATTAATTCAGCTATTTCTTCTTCTAATGTCCTAGAGCAGTTAGCAAAATCAAAATCTGGATGGTATGAGTGAATAAAGTACATATTACTTACACGTAACTGTACGTATATGTATGTCACAGAGCTATGTGAATTAGGAGGTCATCCTCAGTTTTTGCGATATTGCATTTCATATTCACTTCATTACAAACTATAATACTATTCCACAGACAACAACTATCTATACATTGAATGAAATGTGTCCATTGACCTATTAATCTGCAGTGTATTTACTTTTTGTATAACTTTATTTTATTATTTCTTTGTAAAAACGCTAAACCTATAAGTTGTATGGCTCTTGGTAATAAACAATACTATACAATACTACTTGTAAACAGGATTTTTAACAAAGCCGACGTTTAAATAAACACGTCAAGCACCCCGCTGGATAGCCTCGTTCAGTAGGGGTCTTGTGACATACTTCTACTCATTGTGCAAGGCGAATACTCTCATGTTTGTACATTTAAATTTACAAACCAGGTGCAAATAACTCTAGAGATATAAAAAAAAAATCATCAGAAAACATGTCGGAAGAAGAGGAAGCCAAACCTCTACGGTACGTAAATCTCGTTTCATATGTCGGGGGCACCTGCTCCGATTATCCCAAAAGGTCCTATAGACGGATGATAATGTTAGCACATCGATTCAGCATGATCAGTTTGTGAACTTTTGTCCGCTTAATCTCGTTTGAAAGTTCGATAGGTTGCATATTACCTATTTTAAAGTTCCATTCGATATATACATGTAGCATTAATAATGAATGAAAGAATCTTGCTTGTAGTATATCAACTGGACATAGAAGTGACCACGCACCCATTAGTCACGTGTAAAATGACTTGATTAATAAAAACATCGTGTTCATGTTTTGATATGACAGTTTACTATCTGCTAGCAAATAAATGAAATTCCAGAGTAGTGATTTTATGTTCTGTAGACAAATAATACCTATCCCCATCGTTTTGTCTCTGTGACCATCCTGCTTGGTATTATGTCTTGAAATACAAAGCCACGTTAATTATTGAATATACAGAAAAAACTTTATAATGAAACCGAAGGACTGTAACTCCGTTCATAATGGATTGCTATGTACTAAGGCGAGGTAAGTTTTCGGTAGTGTGTTTACATGACCCATTTTATATCCTAACATCGGTCTTCAAAATGTTTGAATTGTAACATGTATTATATTACAATACTTTTCAAAAGACCTATCCTAATTTCAAACAATTTTTTCACGATTCTAATTACCTCTAAGGTGCATGGTACTCGGTGTAAAATATATTTAAAAAAAATAGAACGAATTGTCAGCATTGGGAACATTTACGGTAGCATTTTGTTGCTAAACAAACTATTAATGAATGATTTTCACATACAGTTT
This sequence comes from Ostrea denselamellosa, assembly GCA_024699665.1. Taxonomy (NCBI): domain Eukaryota; kingdom Metazoa; phylum Mollusca; class Bivalvia; order Ostreida; family Ostreidae; genus Ostrea; species Ostrea denselamellosa. The sequence continues at coordinate 9,423,289 of JAMZEH010000015.1, read as the reverse complement.
TTATGTCCCAGCGTGTGAATTAAATTTCTGGAACATTAAGTTTAGCATACAACCTGACATATAAAACTCCGTGTTTTCACTCTTCCCTCTCCATAATTGTTTTCTGGAGGGAACAGGCTTTCCAGCCAGGGATGAGTGAAAATTCATTCCGCAACATTAAATCCCGATAATACCACACACGAGAGAAGATGCATGCTGAACATAGAGTGGGGGGGGGGGGGGGGGGGGTTAAATTAATATTGCCCATCATATCAGAATATTGTGTGGTTGACTGTCCGAGATTTTCTGTCTGATCAGAAAATAATATCTGTAGTAATAAATCTCTAATGTTAATACGTACTGGAAGTTTCAATAACTTATATATATATATATATATATATATATATATATATATATATATATATATATATATCAGTAATTCACAGTTAAACATTTTTTAATCCGAATAGACCATGTTGCCAATTAATATATGTATATATAGTTCTAAATATCTAACACAAAAAAATAAGGATAGGTATGAATTTCATGATCTGGGCTGTTCCTTAAAATAGACAGAAGTATAGATTTGAAAAAAAAATTAGTCGGAAAAAGAAGTTTTGCCAAAGTTTAAAGGAACAAGAAAGAATATATATATGTGTGTGTGTGTGTGTGTGTCTTTGTGTGTGTGTGTGTGTGTGTGTGTGTTCCCTAAAATTTACAATTCCACATGTGTTTTTCTTCACTCTTATAATTTATTGTTTTATAAGAGAATCCTGAACTCTGTTTTCAGTTTAAAATTTGGACATGAAAATATTTTCCCACCGTTTTTATTATTTTGACATATGTAAGATGATTTTCCCCCCATTACATTTTGTTTTTATACTTCAGAGGACATAAAGCGCGGGGTTAAATTATTCCGTATCCATACAAAAGATTCCTTTGGAAGTGACAAGGGAGAAATATCCAAAGTCATATTCTTTTTTAAAAAGAAAGAAAAATAGAAATCCTTCATCAATTTGATTTTCAACTAAATGTGAGAAAAGGTTAGAAAACTGCGTCATTTTCAGTCCTCCAAATGACCGTAAACATTAAGAGATATATTGTGTGAAACTGTACTAGACGTGATCTTTTCATGCAACAAAATGATATTCAATCTTCCTCTGTAAATGAATGAACAGATAGTCCTTTCTTTCACGCGTGTATCTGATTCTAAGGAGAATGGGTTTTTATTTGTTTGCCAACAAAACGCCATGAATATTTATTTCATTTCCGTATTTCACAATACTGCAGGTAATGGAAATTAAGAAAATATTTCAAAATAATTTCAGATAATGGTTTTGATAATCTATGTGACTACGATATGACACGAAAAGGATGATCGATTTGTAGGTGACTGAAGGTCCTTTCTTATCATGTCAGAGTATGCTTCATTTGTGAGAGAAATCACTTAAGTGCGCCACCACAAAGCTTCCCCGCATTACACATTTTATCATATTATTACATGTATTTGATATGATGTATATGATATCCTTTGAAGACGTTTTCTTCTTGTCCAAAACATTTTTATTCCAAATGAAATGCTAGATTGTTTTGTACATTTGTATATTTTTGACAGATAAGTTGATATTTTATTTATCTATTTAGAAAATCCGTTTTAAAATGACATGAATTCGTGTGTATTTATTCTCGATAATTTCCTCCAAATATGGAAGTAGGATATGAAGTAAAGCAATAAGATTCATTAAAGATAGGCGTTACTTGTCCGTGAGAAATTACTTGGCCATCTGGTGGAGTTACACCTCTTACAACCAGGCCCCAGTACCAGCATCATCAGGAAAGGGTGGCATCAACTGCTGCACATGATTCCCAGGAACCGGGTTTCTATATAAACAAGAACCATAGCTCGGATTTTATCAGATCTCTGTCGTACCACTCAGTGCTTGTCCGAACACCACGTGCCAGGACAATTGGAACCATAACAATACCGATTGTTGTGTGAATGACCAGTCCGACTGGTCAAACGGTTCCCGAGTTTTGACAGCTAAACTGTCAATCGATTGCACGCTGTCGTTTATGATCACTGACTTTCAAGTGATTTATCTGAAAGAAGATCGAACTTTTCGCTCTGTGACTCGTTGACAAGGAAGGTGATTACTATAACATGTAGGTCGGAGATGAATGAACAGGGTTTAAAGCTAGAAATGTCAATGATTTGAAACAGTGGTTTTATTAAATCAAACCCACACTTAGATATTCTTTCCGGAGTTTGCCGTCCAAGTGAGGTAAGTCGTTCACTGAAAGATATGAAAACATTGATATTTGTATTCTGAATTCCAGATATGCTTCATTGTGTGTACAGTAATGAAATATTTTATTCTGAAATTCCGTACAATTATTCCAACATTTTGTGATTATGGTATAGTATGTAAATATCAAAAGAATACATAAAAAACTAATGGCAGAATTAAAAACAAATGAAATGTAGAACGTGTGCAACTTTATAACGTCGTCAGGGTGTATTAATGAAGTATCATATCAATTAAGATAAAAGTTTTCGAATTAGAAATTTCGCCAGAATGACTGTTTAACGTTTTATCTTTCATACTGATTCGTGAAGATACCGGTCTTTGTATGTTACATTAAAGCAAAATATATTGATAGGAAATCGTACTGCATATGCTCGTCCATTAAATTTAATACCTCTTTGTTCAGAAGCCAGCATCACTGACACACAAGGTCAATTTGGTGCTACTCGCTGGTGAGGAGGCCTGCGACTTCAGCCTTCAAAATTAATAGCCAAACGACTGAAATCTCCCCTGATAAAATGCTTTTTTTACATACCTTGTATCACGTTATTGTTTATTACATTCAAAATTCTGTATTCGTTTCGAAATAACCGTTTCCAAAGCCCATTAAAAGTACGAGTAATCTCTCTCTCTCTCTCTCTCTCTCTCTCTCTCTCTCTCTCTCTCTCTCTCTCTCTCTCTCTCTCTCTCTGTGTGTGTGTGTGTGTGTGTGTGTGTCCAGTTTTTCTACTTTTATCCAGATATATAATTTATAGTCTGAAGAAAACTAAACCACATTAGAACATGTCTGTTATTTTACTCGTCCGAAATTACAATTTAAAACATTTTCGAAAGGTGGTTTACATGTATATGTGTGTAATTCAACCGTGGTGTATTTGTTAATCAAATTAGATACTATTCAAAGGCATTATTTTAAAACGTTTATTGTTTTTGATCCGTATTTCGTTATGTCAAACAGGGTAAATTAAATCCAGGATGCATCTTTTGAATTTGCAGTAACGGAAACTGGTGATGTGTTTTATGTGGATAAGGAGATGTCATTAATCACTCCTGTCCATAACTTGGACACTTAGTAATGACTAGTCCCTGCTTTTCATGCCCGTGGCTCAAACGGAACACGACAAACTAGCGCCATAATGAGTTTAATTGTCCGGCGCGATGACAATCACGTTTCATTGCGACGTGTATTATTATTATCATTTTTAACATTTCCTCTCTCCATTTTAAAACGCTAGTAGACCAAGATTTGTAATATAATGGAATCGAGAATAATTACTGATATTTAACTGTCTAAGGTGACAACCCTAAAGTACTGCTGACATCTGAATGTAACATTGCAATTGAAAATTTAATATAAAACAACTGTGAAAATATTTGTGAAGACAAAGTGGAAAATCTGTTGTGAAGAATTCAAAATAATGTTGAAACGTGTATTAAAAGTCGTGAACCAAAATGTGAAAATTGAACAAACTACATTCAAGCCAATATCTGTCATGTATTTACTGTAAACATTTCAAAAACATTTATTTCAATATGAGTGTGACGGGGGGAGGGGGATACACCTCTAAGACAGAAAAGTGTAAGCAAGACCATACAACGTACAAAATTATCGTTTAGAATACAGCGCACAATAATATGATAGAGGAAAAGTGTTACATTCAAGGTGGTCTTTTCAGAGCCACGGAGGAGTGCCCCGCCCCTGATACATCCACGCCCGACCCTCAGCGGCTACCAGGCGTGATGAGTCTCGCGTGCCTGGTGTTTCTAAGACGACGCCTGTATCTGCTGCCGCTGATCACCGCCTTGTGGATCATCATGGCATTCTTCATATCGTACGGCAGATGTTAACCGAACAATTCTTCAATTCATGTTTATTTTAGATTGAAATGTTCATGGCTCTAAACTTAACCATCAAGGCGATGCTGACATTTTGAATGTTATAGATATTTCAAGTAGACAATAACAATAGTGTCTTGTAATTTGAAAATCGCTGTGTAGATTTTATCTAAGAATTGAAAGTTTTAGAAAAGAACTGTACATTTGCGAATCATTATCATTTTGTAAATTTTCCATCTGTATTCTTATCAAGAAAAACCTTCTCTCCATATAGGTATGGCATATCTCTTAAGAGTGGCTCTGTGAAGCCAGAGGACTTCCCATACATCAGGTATGCACTTCTCGGTCATATTGACACACCTAAAGATATCGATTTATACAACTCAGTAAGACATTTTAGAACAAAATTTGCCGAATCCAAATAGGCAATTCTTCACCCATCATCCGTCTTGGGGAAACCATCAGTCACCTGAAACAGCGTTCACAGAATTTAGAATCATCTTTGTCATATACAGATGATTTTGTCTGACAAGTGATATAATCCCCTTTGATAAAAAAAATCTGCAATTCTGCAGGATAAAAAAAAGCTATTATGAAAAATCAATTTGGATGTTTTTCTTGTCTGAAGTTCAGATCGATTCAATTCAGGATTGGTGGTTGAAATGTAGTTTTAGTAAGATTATCTGAGAATTCGATTAAAACTTTTCTACGATAATACATTTGGTATGTCGACCCTTTGTGGTCGTTCACTGATCGTGATTTACCCAAGGTCGTCCTGAAATTCTAGTATATACCCCATATCCTCATTTAAAAACACTAAAGTAGTTAACAAAAGATTTTGAATGACAAAGACAGAGAACTCTCATAATCTGTGGGAACAAAACCAGTTAATGAAGCATCACGATTGATAGGATCTCATTACGATTGTGTAATAATAGAAACGCTTTCGATTCAATGATCGCGGAGGTAACACCCACAATTTTGTCCCTGTTTCAGTGACCTTCTCTGTAAGGGTCATATAGTGCCCCTATTCCGTCCTGTGTTTTAAAGGGACATGGACACAATTTGAGCTGAAAATTTCAAATTTTATTTCTCCATTTTTCATGTTTACAATGCTTAGCTAAGGTGTTTATGATTGTCATCATAAATTTTAATGTCAGTTTTCAAATTACAATTCTTTGTTATGTAAACAAGGCTCGTGGTTTTTTTTTGGTTTTTTTGGTTTTTTTTTTTGGTTTTTTTTTTACATAAGTTAAATATACTAGTTAACGTTTTATTTAAAGCAGATTTTGCAGTTTACAATTTCATTTTAAGCACAATTAGACAGTTTCCAGTGTTTATCACCTCTCATTTTAATTTTAGAAATATTTCCAAAAAAGAAAAAAAATATATATAAACAAAAACATGACACGCGCCTTCTTTACATAACAAAGAGTAGTGAAACCATTAAGCATACCTTAGATAAGCAATGTAAACATTAATAGACAAATAAAATTTGAAAAAAAAAATCAGCTCAAATCGTGTTCATGTCCATTTTAAGCAGCAATGATTTGCACTTGTCTTTTTCTCAATATTCAATTGGATCAGCTTCAATAACTGAATTATATTAATTTAAATGTAATTCTTCTGAATGAATTAATAGTAAAATAGCTTATAAATAGCGTAAATAATATTGTGATCGTATTTTCAGTTATACGGCTATTGAGGCACCTGAACGTTGTGTTTTTGGACAACTCATTAATATTGGAGCCGTGTTATGTGAGTAGAAACACAGTGAATAATTTGAAAATTTTCTTATATACATGGATATGTTGCGGCTGAAATAACAATGGCTAAAAAGCAATGAACATCATAATTTCATACATGTGTCTCTATCAGAAAGGGAAATTCATTTTTATATTCGCTCGGATTGATTTACATGTGATAACATTCTCCGCAATTTCGCTTGAAATTCTTCAATTTTTGATTTGAAAATTTGGTGTAGTGAACGACTGGCGAGCGACCGACCTCGGGGGCTTAAATGGTAATTATACATGCAAGAACCTTCGCTTCGTACCTGGGAGGTCGAGGGTTCGAGCCGCGCTCGAGTCCTGTCCACGTCCGACCTACGACTTTCGATTTCGGAAACGCTCGGCGATGTTGAAGACTCGCAGGATTTTCTGGCGATACACTACAAATTACAAAACTCGTGTGTAATGACAGGTGTTAAAAACGTCCACTGCTACGACCTTGACATCTTTGTACGGAAGCCCATTTAGAATCTAACAAAATTAAAAATTAATATTGAATTTGAAAAACGAATTCCAGAATTCGTTATTACAGATTTAAAATTTGTTATTTCAAACTCTTAAATTCTTTGTAGCGGATTAGATTTGTTATTACGAATTTGTTGTTTTAATCAATTTGTTTTAACGAAGTAAATTTGAAAACACGAAATTTAGAAAAGGTTATATCAAATTGTCAATAAGAAGTCAGTGATAACAGTATATAATTCGTGATAATAATGACAATGCAGAATTGATAAGAATAGATTAAATTGTTTCAAATTATCGATTTTTGAATTCATTAGCTCGGAATTTAATTTGTTAAAATGAATTAATGCAATCTGTTAAAACGAGTAGTTAATAAAAGCAATTTCCTGATATATCTAGTTGGACGAAGATGTAGCAAGAACAGTAAATTTGTCTTAAAGAATTAGGCAATGTAATGTAAGCAATTTTCGAATTTATTTAAAATTTTGAAATCCGTTATTTAGAACGAATTTCCTCCGTTAGAACGAATTTTAAAGTTTGAAATAACGAATTAAATTCGAGATAACGAATTCTGAAAACTGTTATTCAAATTAAAAACATATTTTATTAGTTTGGTTAGTTGTATATTGTTTAACGTCCAGTTCGAGAATGTTTCACTGATATGGAGACGTTGCCGTTGAAGGGCTGCAAAATTGAGGTCTGTGCTCGGGGGTTACGAGCAGGGAGGGATCTTCTCGGATTTGCGGTCTCATCTGAATGACCGCCCCATTTAGTCGCCTCTTACGACAAGCAAGGGGTATTGAAGATCTATTTTAACCCGGGTCCCCACGGGACTATTTTTGAATGTCCTAAATGGGCTTCCGTCGCTATGCATAGGTCCCGATCTAATAGTGTGGACTTTTCCTACAGCTGGTAATGTCTCGATACGAGTTTACGAACATTTCTCGAAGGGACGTAAAACAAACAGTCGAGTACTTATGATGACTGTTTTACTGTTTTGTTACAGTGGGCATGAACGTGTGGGTGAGATATCTATTCGTCAAAGAGATATTCCTCAAGAGAAAGATACAGGATGTCACGTATTGGCAGAAAGTAAACATTGCAGGGATAATCCTAGGATTTCTGTCTGCTCTGGGTATTAGCATGGTAGCCAACTTCCAGGTATTTAATTTTCACTCTCCTTCACACAAAGAACATGAACAATAAACTGAATGAATCGGCCCACGATAAATAGATCGAAATGTGAAAGGACGTGATTTGCATTTATTCCAAATTTGGGCACAAACGTGAATAACATTGAACATATATGATTCAAATTACAAATACAATACAGGACTGAGTTCCAGTTTACAAATATAATGTTCATATATACAATGGATATTTCCCATTACTCATCATGAACAGGGTGACTGGTCGCGGTAGCTGAGTGGTTAGAGCGTTCGCTTCGTAACCGGCAGTCCCGTTGGTATCCGCGTTAGAATAGGTCCTCAGTACCCCTTGCTTGTCGTAAGAGGCGACTAAATGGGGCGGTCCTTCGGATGAGACCGCAAAAACCGAGGCCCCGTGTAACAGTAGGTGTGGTACGATAAAGATCCCTTCCTGCTTATAGGCCCTAAACGCCGAGCATAGGCCTAAAATTTTGCAGCCCTTCACCGGCAATGGTGACGTTTGCATACGAATGAAAAAAGTTTCAAGAGGGATATAAAATAATATACGATCAATTCAATCTTTCAAGGTCAGCCTGTTACATATTGCACAGGGACGAAGAGCATAATTAATAATATAAATGGAGATACTATTTAGCCCAGGTGATTTGTTTTTATTTTAGATCAGATACATCATCAGATATTTTTGCCAAGCTTGTTCATTGAATGAAATGTTATTCTCCATCAGTGAGACATTCTCTTGCAATTGAAGTAATTTGTCCCGATAAGACTCCTCAACTTACATCGGTGTAGTAAACTGATCCAACCATTTACTAGGAAGTATCTAAGAAACCAGGAAAAATCTGTCTGATTCAGCAAATTTTGATAACGAAAACTCTTTAGATTCAATAGATATTACCACTCATAGATTCAGCATATTCTGAAAATGCTGTATTTAAATCCTTGACAAAAAATAGAAATTTTTTATCAAAAGCCAAAACTAACAAAAACAAAAAATGTTTTGATGGGAGCTTATGACATTTCAGAAATTAGCTGATGGATGTTGCTAGAATTATGTCACAATTTCCTAGAGATGGGTAGATTTTTTAAACTTAGAAAGCAATTTACAAATCTTTATGAATATAATAGAAAACAAAATAAGCAATCCATTATAGTGAAATTACATAATTTAAATTAAAATAAACTAAAGCATATTGGAATCGTATCACTACTCTGCTTGACAAAAACAATAAATGCAAATGAGTTATCTTTTGATCTAAAATCTTTGCTTTCCAAAATGCTGGCATTAAAATCACCGCAAAGTAATACATTTCCTAGTTTGCCATAGTGTATTAATCCTTTCTTATTTTAGAATATTGTAGTGAAGCCTAAGAGAATATGATGTAGTTGGTGGGTCATACACAATACAGATTGTAAAGATTTCCAAGCCCAAATAAATTTTATCGAAATTCTTCCAAAATATGTTTGAAGATTTTCAGGTCTTGTTTAACGTTTTGTTTACTTAGCCTAATCCATCAAAATGTCTGTTATGATAACTTGTAGGTCTACATACAGCATGACAGTAACATGGACCAACTGTAGATGTTAATTAACTATATCCTGTGTGGCTTTCAGCAAGAAAAACAATACCATACTTCTAATTAAAAGTGTAACATTTAACTTCGGACACGGAAAAATTCACACGTTTTGCTACCCTTTACAACAAATACATCTATGACGTCTAGAAACATCTAGGGTCATGAGTTTTGTCTTGAATTTGTAAATCCGCTACATTAAAAAAAAATGCTAATTTTAATGATCGGAGTTTACTAATACTGACCATGTTGATTATTGAAAAATATATTTGAAAATTAACATACTCAGCTAGAAATAATTCCTAATTTCTGCAATGATATCAACAAAGCCAGAATCATACATGGAAGAATTTCACAATATTGACAGCTGGGGTACAATATAAACTAACTACCGAATTGCTACGAACTATAAAACATCAATAATTTATGGTATTGCTTGACACTGTTGCAGATATCTTCAAAAAATTAAATTTAAATTTTAGAAATGTTTTCTCTGTGTATTTTTTGAGAAATTAATGATTTAATGTCTGTAGTTTCATACACTTAACCTCCGAACTGAAAAGTCTACACCGGAAGAAAGATAAATCACTTTATTCTAAGTAAATCTGTGTGTTATGTACACTATACTCTCATAGACATAAAACCACATCCCGATATTGAGAGCTGACAAAATAATTGTCAATTACATCTACTTCATATTAAACAAAAAAGATAGAGGTCTGCGCTCTTATATAATCTTACAAAACTCGCAAATTTCTTCTCTACATTGTTTACAATATTTGACACGTCTTCAACTACAGCAACATTAATCACGACATTCCACGTGATATGGCAGTGCTCTCATATCCCACGCAAATGTGGTCGACATTCTAGATCTATTCCACATGTATACAAAATCGTAGTTCATTTTTTATGAACTGTGAAGCATGGAATAATTCATGATTTTATAATGAAAAAAAATCCCCGACTTTTGTAAATTAATATGTTGCTATGGGTAATATTCTCTTTCTACTTGTTTTAGCTATGGAAGAAGTGTATGATTGCATACAAAAGAAACAGTTCAGACGTTTATAAGAAAGTTATATGACATATCAAGCTACAAACAGCTTTGAAAAATGTCACATTGCCATTTTAAACAAAACCCATTCTCTAAAACGTGCTTTATTTATTCCATATTGCTGCGTGGAAATATAGTCAGTGTAATAAGAGGAACGCTAAATTGATCAAAATGACTATGTCCCAGACATTTTGATTTGCCATGAACTGCAGGTTATTTGGAAGTAATTGGTTTTCATACTAGAATTTAACAAATACCTGTAGTGTATGATTGATTGATTATATATTGTTTAATGTCCCGCTCGAGAATATGTCACTCACATGGAGACGTCACCATTGCCGGTGAAGGGCTGCAAAATTTAGACCTATGTTCGGCGCTTATGGCCTTTGAGCAGGGAGGGATCTTTAACGTGACACACCTACTGTGGCACGGTTTTTGCGCTCTCGCCCGAAGGATCGCCCCATTTAGTCGTTCTTATGACAAGCAAGGGGTTCAGAGGATCTATTCTAACAACATGGATCCCTACGGGGTTGTATTGTATGGATTGGGAATTCAAGGATAATACTACTTGAGAAAATTGTACATTTCAGACTAAATTACATAATTATATCCCCGTGGGACGTCTGGATATAAGTGAAAATTCTCGCGTAGGACGTTAAACAATATATAACCAACCATCAATGAGAATAAAATAAGTTTCTTGAAATTGAGGAAATTGGGTTTGAATTTCTTCCTGTCAAATAAGTAGGCTCTTTTGCTTTTGTTTCTGACTGTAGATTTTTAAACAATCTTAATTACTTTAAAAGCAACGTCATTTCATTAGTGTTTTAGTGTAAGCATATTATATAGAACATAGTAATACATGTATTTTCCATGACTGCAAATTTACGTACAAGTAGTGCAACATATGTAAAAAAAACTAGTTTATATATATATATATATATATATATATATATATATATATGTGTGTGTGTGTGTGTGTGTGTGTGTGTGTTGTATTTCATACCGTAAAGGGTATTTAAAGTTTAAACTGCATAAAGCGTCACCCCATGAGGATCCGGGTTGTTAGAATAGATCCTAAGTACCCCTTGCTTGTCGTAAGAGGCGACTACATGGGGCGTTCGTTCGGGTGAGATCGCAAAAACCTAGGTTCCGTGTCACAATAGGTGTGGCTCGTAAAAGATCCCTCCCTGTTCAAAAGCCATAATCGCCGAGCATAGCCCTAAATTTGCAGCCCTTCACCGGCAATGGTGATGTTTCCATATGAGTGAAAGATTTTCGAGCGGGACGTTAAACAATATGTAATCAATCAATCAATCCATTATAAAGCGTTAACATTCAAAGAAGGACGGGTAGCAGGGATGATATAATTATGATTGAATCCAAACAGTCAAATAGAATATTTTGTTGGTCATGTTGGATATATATTGCTTTATATAAAATCATTGCATTTATCTTACACTTTCTCTTCTTTGTTATATTCCTTAGTAAGGTCTCGTGTTATTTTATTTGGTATTCAGACAGTTGTACAACGGGGTCCCCATTACGTTGGAGCAGGTCTTGCATTTGTTCTGGGATTGGCTTACTGTTGGCTGCAGACAAGGTTGTCATGGAAACTACGCAGCGAGAAGTACGGACATCGACTAGTAGCCGTGTCACAACTGGTGAATAGTACAGCTTTAACAGTGTTTCTACTTCTGTGTATCCTTTGATTAGTTGCAAGACTATATGTCTACAAAATAATAAAAAAAAACCAACCAAATATACCATCATGTATCAAATAGCAGACTTCATTGGTGTAGTTAACCTGATTGAATATGCGTTACAGCGTTTTGGCAATATTTCAGCCATTTTACGGTGGTACGTATGTCGATGAATTTTATTAAGGATTTCAGAGAATTCTGTAAGAAATTAAACTACGATTCTTAACTTATCGACAGTCTCTATAACAAAAATATTCTACAAGATCAATGAAGCCAAAGATTTAGAAAAAGGACTGAAGGACACAAAATTTGTAAGTATATTATACATGTAAGAATAATTTTTTTATACCTAATCTATTTAACTACTCAATAGAAAAAGAAATGTGATTTACTTGCGATGCGGAATTAAAAAGGTACATTAGCGGTATAAACAAAATATATCCTTACATTACTGGTCCCCGCCCACGCCACTCATTTTGGGGTCAGGTAAACGCCTCCTCCATTACAAGATGGCGTCCTGCATAGTTGACTACGTGCAGGAAAACGTAAATCGATTTCCTTCATTTATATAACGCAGTAAGTAAAACTGATGAAACGAAAATGTCCACGAGGATGCTCTGCGTTGATGGATACAGTTTAAAATGTTATTAACATTGATGTTAATTAATTGGAGTTTTTAATCTTTTGGAGTTTTTAATCTTTTGTTTAAGGGGCCTCCGTGGTCGAGTAGTTAGAGCATTGCACTCAAAGTCATAAGGCCTCTCACCTCTAGTCCGCGCGGGTTCGATTCTCGCTCGCGCCGATATATGTGAGAAAGTTTGCCAGTTTACTTTCGGAAGGTCGGTGGTCTCTTACCGGGTACATTGTATCTGGATTCTCTCCTCCACCTACAAAAAGTGGACGCCATGCCACCAGATGACTGAAAAATTGTTGAGTGTGGCGGAAAGCAATAAATAATCAATCTTTTGTTTACATATATCCATTTTACATACGAGTCTACAGATAGTTAATTAAGGGTGTCTTAGGTAAACAATGGTGTTGACGGATTGGTTAACGGCATATACTTTCGGAAAAATAACACGAACTTATGCCACGTCTATTTAATAAATTATAGCCCCTTCTTCTTGTTCGAATTTCCTCTTCCATCTGTTTTAAGAACAGGCTTTATATTAGAACGGAAAATATCGTTTAATTGTTAAATAAATTGCGCTGTATACTTTGATGCGGTTTTTTTTTTTTATCTCTGTACAAGATTTGACCATATGTTTGCATTTCACACGTTATAAACTGTTCAGCCATCTCACGTAAAAGGAAAACGGGTTTTACTGACTGATCCATACACAGATAAAGGGATCAGCATTATTGCCTTCATGAGATGGTGTGAATTTCATCAATGGACTTAGCCGGACACTGTAACACGTACATATATTACAATACCATAGACAATGTTCATTTAAATGATATCTATCACTTTCATTACACTAAGTTTGTCATTCATTTTGCATGACCTTGTTAATATTATTGAATATCTGTTAAATGGTTTTAAAATAAGACAAACTACATGTAGTCTGTTCTACCGTCAGATATTATGTCAATGGATACAAGGTAGCTTTCCCCGTGTTCAACAAGTACTTTCAAACAAATTAACAACTTGCTGAAAGTAAACAAATAATTTTGAAGTTTAACTATCTTATACCCATCTTAAACAAATTTCTTATATGTTGCAAGTAAACAGCATTATTGTAGATCTGAAAGTTATTATACCAAATACCTGTGCAAGTAGTAGTCAAATGTTGTATACATGCTATAGACAACTTGCAAGACATTTTTCGTGTATAGTTTGGAGAAGAGTACTGCAACAATATTGATCTATATAATTTATCATTCAAGGAATAAGAGTTCTTGAGACAGGTATAATATGAAAAAAGAATTTTTCTCCTTCAAATGCATCTACACAAGATCTATTGTCAAACTGAATACAGAAGAACTAGTAGAATTTGTAGCATTGGAACTACAAAGCTGAAAACATTTAACAACACAATATCAATGAAATGCGGTATTAAATGACATACATTTACAGAGACATGGAACTGTTGTTTTAAAACCAAGGTATTCCCGAGTCATAAGTGAAAAAGAAAAAGAAAAGATTTACCAGGAAAAGATTTTGATAATTCAATATTAATAATGTATACTATGTAATCTCGTTCTTACCTAAACAGTTCATCCCAAAACCTAAGGTCCACAATATATACTTAGATATAATGATAACTTCTAATGTCCATATGTCATCACTGTATCAGAAAAATATGAACTTTCTACTTTTACTTAGATACACATGCATTTACCATCAATATTGATATTCATGTAAAGTGCACATATCTTTTCATGAACAGTACTTACATTAGTAGGCTTGTGCGTCTTGTTTTTTTTTATTCCCAAAGTTTTGATCACAGTCGTCCGCGAATACTGTATGTGTACTGTGTACGTTTTGATAGGATTCATATTTTCAAGAACACTAAAATGAATGGTTGTGCTATAGTATGAAAATCTCCATCATCAAACACAAGTGCTAAATCATGATTATGCCAACGCTCGAAATGTACCACATTTTAAACATGCTAAAATAAGTACACATACAGTACAGATTATGATGTGTTCTGTAGCTTGATAATTTACGAAATCCTGTAGATACTACAAAACCATGGAAATCCAATTTTTGTAAGTGATGCTTGCTTTCAACTTCCAGCTCTTTGTATTTGTAAAAGTTTGTGATTGTCAAACTTCATAGCAATAGTTGCCTCAACCACAGGGGCTTGTCACAAATTGGACCTCTCTATTTTATATTTATAGATATAGATGGTGTTAAGTTTAATAAAACAAAAAGTTTGTGACGAGGCCATATGCATTAACTGAGGATCAAAATTTGGATCTCTGGCACAATTCAGTGCTCTACAAATTTGAACTAATGGGTAATCACTCTAGCCTAGCTAGTCATGTATCTAATACTACCACCACCTTTTTTTTTATGAAACGCATTAATTCACAAGAGATGGTTGAATTGAATGGTATAATCTGTCAAGTTGTTAACTTCAAGTGCTATGTCTAAAACATCAATTCTTCGAATTCTCATGTTGGTAGACTTCTGTAATAAGTTATATGGACCAAACGTATCATAATATATTAGCTGTAATAAATCTATGCAATAATACCGCAGTATAATTTTTTTATTACCTAGCAATAACTACTGAATTGATGACTAGGAAATTCGAACTGAGAAGTGTGGTATAATTTGTTATTCTTGCCTGTCCTTGAAAATTAATATTGATTTTCAGAAAATATACAACCTTAACAGCTTCATGATCGTGATGGTGTAGTTAAGACACCCACTGGTTAGAAGCTACAGACCCATTTATAGGTCGTAAACAATGCAGGGAATTCTCAAAATAATCAACAGAAAGAAGAACACGCCTCTTTCGTGTGCATTCGATGAAGCAGAATAGTCTTATAAACCTTACCCATACCACAGTTTTACTTGTTTAGTAATGTAAATTGTTAAAATAGACGATTACTTTCCACTTCTGAAAAACGTACCTTCACAGTGCTATGGGAACCGCCATCTTGTAATGGCGGAGGCGTTTACCAGACCCCAAAACGAGTGATCAATGAGTCGCGGGGCGGGGACCAGACTACTTATGAATGTGAACAATGTACGTATGAATCTTGATAAAATAAGATGACTACTTTAACAGATGGGAAAATCTCCGTCAGAACTGAAAATAGAATGTAAAGAAAAGAAATAAATTTCAGTTTTGAAAATACATGTATATGCGAGTATGAACAGCACCGTTTCATGAAGTACGCAGGCATAAATCGTCGTTGTTTATGACCTCAGGAATGTTTAAAAATGAAATTCATTTCATAAATAACGACAAATAACTCCATAAATGGTTTCTGATAAATTGGGAGTATATATTAATATTGTTAAAACAAATATCGAATCATTATTTTTAAACAAAATGATGTTGTTTGAATGGTTATTTTGGTATTTCGTTACAGACATCGCTCCGTGGGGTGTACTTAGCATCTACGATCTCAGAATGGCTGGTGGCGACATCTGTCCTCACATTTGCACTGACATTTATGTGGGATTTCCGGGCTCTTGTGATGGAGACACCACGTGTTAATGTCAACTTCAACATGATTGAGGTACCGATGTTTCATTTTCTGGCTTGCATCCTTTTACGTCCCTGTCGTGTAACGCGCTACTACTTATAAAGTTATTGGTGCTTAGTTTATCTTTAAATATCCGAGTTATTGAATATATCTGGAGATTCAGATACTTTCATTATTTTATGAGCACGAGGCTTAGTTTCTAGAATATACATTCAATTGACTACAACACTACTTATGGGTGTCAGGTCCAGAATTTCATGAATCGAAAGTATTTCAAATTTATCCATACTTTTAACTTTGAAGTCCCAGAGTGTCTATACCATATCCTGAAGCATAGTTTTAAGTAAGGGAATCTACAATACTTAGAAGCGATATTCCATATCATATTACAATACAAAACCCATGCGGTGGTGGCTGGGATTTATGGATATCCTTGCACTTCAGTAATTAAATACCATAATAGATATTCTTGGGTTCTTTATTTCACTTTTGTGTAGTTCAGTGGTCCCAGAGAACGTTTCTTGTCCTAAATGTAGTAGCAAATGATCCTGAATTCCTTAACAAAAAGAAAAAAAATATTTTAATAATAAACATGATAATAAGATTAATAAGAGACGACAAATACTGGGAAAGGTTGCTGACGTATACTTTCAATTAAGAAAAACTCCATGAACCCATAAATGAACATTAATAAGAAGAATGTGATTCACAAATAATGAATATGTCATGGAGAGTTTTGGATTTATGTATTTATTACAAACAAAAAAGAAATAAACATTCTCTTGAGGACCTCATGTACATTTTGGAGAAGGAATAATAGTACGTTTTAATTTAATAACAGTATATCTTTGTCACACCTTTTTTGCCATAATATGTTTCAGAACGGAGGTACTAAAGCTTCGTCAGAGAAAGGAAAGGAAGGCGCAGACGACACGAACATGAACAGCATTAATGTGAGGGTGTGAAAGAGAGCAGCAGGTTATCAAATAGAAAGGACCAGTACTCACAACACGTGTGCCAAACGTGAAAAAAAAACACCGTTGCCAAACAGTTCAGCAGGCCCAATTAATTCACACATGGACTCATTCGACACGCTTCTTTATGAATGTGTCCCAAGGGAGGACAAAGCTGTGTGGGAGTGATCAAAGAGGTGTGGAAGTGATTGTGTGAACCACTGAGGGACAGAAGAACTAAAATAACGTTTATATTGGAAAGATACTGATGGCAAATAATGATTGTGTCGAGAAATACCATAACGATACCTACATCAGAGAGAGAGAGAGAGAGAGAGAGAGAGAGAGAGAGAGAGAGAGAGAGAGTTGTTTTGTTTTACCTAGTTTTGTGCAGCGTTTATTATTTATACTTTCAGTCTTATTTTCAGTATGTATGTTCATACATGTATATGAACAACGTTCAGGAATGTAATTCCTTCATTTGTGTATCTATTCTATTTACGAAGACAATTTCAGTCAAAATACACATTGGTCTCTACCTTTGTGATTATGATATGCATACTTGTGTGTGAAAAATAAATAAATGAAGAAAACTCAGTCATTTCAATATTATATGAATTTTTTTATCCCTCAACTGCCCTTCCTAAAGATGAAATTCTGCAAAATCATGCTTCAGTTGTAAAACACATTCTTTGATATCCCAGTCAATGGAGTAAATGAATATGAGTTACCGTACCTATACAGGATTCCAAAACTCAACATAAACCCTTACAAACAAAGATGCATGTACATTGCTGGATCCAGTAAATGTTCTACCAAGCCCCTATCTCTGCTCCTCACGAAAATATTAAATGCTGTGAAGGAGAAACTTCAAACGTACTGTGCCACTATATATGCCAATAGTGTTGTAAATCAAATGTAGATTCTTAAAAATTTTAAAGAACTTTTAGTTAACTTGAAATCACAAAACTTTTCTCAAATTAGCAACACTAAAACGCAAAACTTTGCACGACCATACCTCACGATAATTTATAGATAGATTGATTGATTCGGGTTTTACGCCGTGTTGGCAATATTTCAGCCATTTCACGGCGGTTAAGCAACTGAAATATGGTTGGTAATGAAAGTTGAAGTTTCCCTGACGGCCCCCAGTGAGCCTACCCTTTTTCAGAAATCAAGGAAACGATCTTTTACGTGCCAAGGGGTTGTAATCCTTGACACGGGGCACCCTTTAACGTCCCATCCGACGGACTTAAAAGTTAAAAATACGTAAACAGGTAAAAATACATATATTTTGTGTATATAAATAGATTATATTGTAAAGGATCAAATTTTTCTGTAAAAGTCGCATTCTTGTAAATATTTTATAACAAGATGATAGTCAATATTTGTAAAAAGTTTACACATTGATTGGTCATTATTAAAAAGTCTATTTAGTGTGGGTGTAAAAATACTACATTCCAATAGAATGTGTTGTATAGTTAATGAACAGTCACAAGATATACATTGAGGTTGAAGGTCTCTGTTTAATAAATAAGAATGTGTCAATTTTGAATGCCCGATGCGTATTCTTGAAATAATAATTTCGTCCTGGCGTTTCATTACAATGTTACACGATTTGTTTACTTTGTTTTGAATTAAATATAGTTTACTTCTGTCACAGAAATCCCAATATATTTGCCAACGATCATTTACATACAGTTTTATGTTATATTTCAAATCTGTATCAGGAATTTTAAAATGTATAATATCATTTTGTAGTGCATGTTTTGCCTCTTTGTCTGCTTTGTTGTTACCATGGATAGCAATATGACTAGGAATCCAGCAGAACTCAACTGTTTTATTTTGTTTAGTTAGAAGATAATACTGGTTTAAAATGTCTAATATATATGGATTTGATTGATTGTTTTTATATTGTTTAACGTCCCGGTCGAGAAACTCTCACTCATATGGAGACGTCACCATTGCCGGTGAAGGGCTGCAAAATTTAGGCCTATGCTCGACGCTCAGGGATTTTGATCAAGGAGGTATCTTTATCGTGCCACACCCGTTGTAACACGGGCCTTGGTTTTTGCGGTCTCATCCGAAGGACCGCCCCATTTAGTCGCCTCTTACAACACGCGAGGGGAAGTGAGGATCTATTCTAACCCGGATTCCCACGGAATAATTCACATGTCGATTCGATATACTTTAATTTCAAGTCCACTGGGATACATTCATATGTTGTTTGTTTGTTTGTTTAACGTACCGTCGAGAATTTTTCACTCATATTGAGACGTCACCAGTTGTAGGTGAAGTACTACAAATTTAGACCTATGCTTAGCTCTCAGGGCCGTACCTGTGATGGTTCTTTAATGTGCCAACGCCTACAATGACACGGGACCTCCGTTTTTAAGATCATAAATCCCGTGATTCTCATTTCTAAAGGCCGAGTGTTTGGCGAAGGAGTAATCACTACCTATAAACATATAAATCCCAGTGAACGTGAAACTAAAACACCACAGAGTCTTCCACATCTACTTCGTACTTAGATATTTTACTGAAAATAGATACCAGTGGCAAATTAGCAGCTCACCTTTATGACAAACAGGATGATTTCAATTTCTCCATCTTTAACTTCCCTTATTTGTGTGGCAATATTCCATCATCACCTGTATATGATGTTTATATCTCCCAACTGATTCAATACGCAAGAACGTGTTCTGCATATGATCAGTTTTTAAATCGAGGCGATCTACTGAAAAAGAAGTTGATGTGACAGGAGTTTGTACAGCATTTCATAAATGTTATGGTCGTTATAACGATCTAGTTTGACAGTACAACGTACATTAAGTCAAATGCTGTCTGATGTGTTTCATACCAATTGTTAGGCCGTTCTTGACACACTGATTCTGACTACGGAATGCTTGTTCTGTGTATGATCAGTTTCTAAATCGAGGCTGGCTATAAGTGTATGTTTGCCATACTCTGAATTCAGTATTCTTTATAGGAATTATAACCTTAATTATTGTTTGTTATCTTATTCATTTGATGGATAATGTTAGTTCCATACTGAGAGATTTAGTGCTGTTCGTTATCTTAGCCTTTTCACCGGTGATAAAGTGAGAATATTCCAATCAAATAAATAATGGGCACTTTAGTGTCATATAAATCATACGTAAAGCCACCATTAATTACGTTATTGAACATGTGTGCGTGCTACGAAAAATAACTCTTAAACCAACATTGTATCTTCGATCCTGACCAAGGACATTTCTTGGAAGATTAACCAAAACTCTATCTATGACACTTCGCATTATTCAATGATATAACTTTACCAATTCAGTTCCATTATTTCTTTCAAACTGGAATCAAATGAAACTGCCCTTATTCGCAATTTTTGCTAATTTATTACCACAAACATTCCTAAACCTCTAAAATAGGTTGGTAAACGTGCAATACACACAACCCATACTAACGCAAACATAACACCACATAATCAAATTTGATTTATACATAGTCAAATACTGTCTGATGTGTTTCATACCGATTGTTGGGCAGTTCCTTCCGCACTGACTTTAACTAAGGTCTACTCCGTTTACCTGATCAAGATATAGGGCTCAAGTGTGTGACCGGTCGACAATGGATCTTTACTTCTCCTAGGCATGATATCACCTCCGGTATGTCCTGGAGTTCGCGTTGGCCCTACTCTTAATTTTGTATTTACTTACTGGAGTTATGAGATTGATCACTGTTCATGATCTTCACTTTTTCATAGTCCTGACGTAACATTTAATCTATTGACACTCCCGAATATTCAAGATGGAAACCGCCAGTTCATGTCATTTTCTCTTTCTTTGAAACTCCTCTCCAAACCCATTAATGTACTAGAACAATATTTTTGATGAATTAATTACAGGTATATTAAAGGATCATGGAATTATCGATACTCAACTCATCACTTTGTGGCAGCGAAAATCTGCTATATGATGGAAATGGCATATTTTGTTCTGTTCCCATAGATATATTTATGTATCGGACAGTTCTAAAAGCAAAAACTTGGACATATAAATGTTAAGAGAAGAACCTGTCGGTTGCCAAGTGCTTGTTTCTCATCCTTTTGTGTATTTACACTATAAAGATGTCCACACTAACACGTAGTTTGAGGAGCTTATGTCATCAATAACTCTCCTCCATTTAACTCTGCTCTGGACGGTTGTCTTTATTTCTGTCCTGGCTCCCCAGTACTTCCTCAGTACCTTGCCTCGAACGGTAGCGGTGGCTCAGTGGTAGAGCGTTCACGTCGTAACCGGGAGGTCGTGAGTTAGAGCCCCACTTCTGCCGTGGCCGTGTCAAACCCAAAACCTAAACAAAGTAGTAATTGCTCTTTCGTCAAACGCTTGGTATTTAGAGGTGAAAATCATTTGTCTTTCGGATATATCCTTACAAACGGATGTTTCGTGTTGTGGCAGGCGTTGGCACGTCAAAGACCCTCACTGATACGGCTCTGAGAGGTAAGGATAGATCTAAATTTGTGGTACTTCACTTACATATGTTGACTTTTCAAAGCGAGTGTGAAATTCTCAACGGGACTTAAAACAAACAAATAATATCCAATGCATGCAAGGGCTTGCTTGGTGAAAAAACGCATCTAAATCAGGCGCATGACCTGCAACTATCCAATTGGTTCTTGGCGTTCTTTTTCCCATTGGTTTTCATCACTAATTTTTTCTGGCACTTGTTGAAAATAGTCTCAAGGTGGTTTTGATAAAAGTCTGGATCTCCTGTGTCGCTATTGTTGTTATCCACACTCCTGAACCGTAGAGCAATACAAATTTGACACTGGAGTTGTACATAGTTTGGTGGCAATGCGAATTTCTCTACAAACCCAGGTGTTTATGAAAATGACGAATAGTGCTTCACCGTCCATTAACCACCAAACACTTTATCTAAGAGAGTTCTAGCAATAAAGTTTTAAACAGTATATATATCCAGACAAACAAATGACATTTGCAATATTCTGATGATCTTCAGCATCACAACGGAATTTAATAAAGCTGTGTCACATTGATTCCTCTCAGATTTTAATTGGAAAGAGCAGTTTTTTTTTGGTTTGTGAGTATAATTTAAACATTTACTTTGAATTTGTACGTTTGGAGGAAGACTGTTTTTGTATACTAGTCTCATAGGATCGTCGTAGCAGGTGCCTGTTGGGGAAATGTTAATATTTTTTCTGTGTGAACTGCAAGTTGGTGGCACCACGTCACGCCTTATCAATAGCCGTGCTTAGTTTTTCAGTAATAAAAATACTGTTTCAATCTATTGATTTCTCCTTAAAGGCACTGAAATTTCAAAGGAGCCGACCGTTTTGATGCACTGTAATACTGGTAATATTTCACAGCGTCAGTGTTAGCTTTACAGGACGTGGGGATCCGGGTTGTTAGAATAGATCCTCAGCACCCCTAGCGTGTCGTAAGAGGCGACTAAATGGGGCGGTCCTTCGGATGAGACCACAAAAACCGAGGCCCCGTGTCACTGCAGGTGTGGCACGATAAAGATCCCACCTTGTTTAGAGGCCATAAGCGCCGAGCATAGGCCTAAATTTTGCAGCCCTTCACCGGCAATAGTGACGTCTCCATATGAGTGAAAATCCTCGACCGGGACGTTAAATGATCAATATATTTAATAATTCTCTGTTGTGGTAACATTTGCTTACTGTGTTGAAATATCCAAAGGTATTGAAACATTCTCTGTATTGTTTCAAACTTCTCCATTGTGTTACATGTAACGCTTCCTTGTGCGCTAACATTTTCTCATTGCGTTGACATTTCTCTATTGTGTCAACAGACTTCCGAACACTCCTCTAGTGTGTTGATTGTTTTTCTTTATACCTCAGATAGCTGAAGATCAAGAGAGTGATTTCTAATCATTTTTCGTGCGATGTCCTGGCCATCTGTAAACTTTTATCTTCTCCTTAAGAACCACTGGGCAGCCACACCACTTTCCAAGGGAAGATAATTAAGATTTAGTGAAAATTTTGTGGCAACATTAAAATCTTCTCAAGAACCACTCGGTTGATTTCAGTCAAATGTGGTACAGATCATCCTTGAGTAAAGGCTATTTAAGGTTGTTCAAATGAAGGGTCATGCTCCGTACAATGAGGAAATAATCAAGAAAAGACGAACATAAGGTGGAGTTGTTTAAAAATATTCTTTTAAAGAACCACTGGATCAATATTTTGAAATTTACTTGAAAGCTTCCTGTCAAAAAAGAAATTCACGTTTGTCGAAGTCATTATAGGGTGGCTGGGATCACAAAAAAAACTCTTCTTAATAACAGCAGGGCGATGATAAACATTATATGGACTTTGTCAGTACCACATTTTTCATTGAAATAAAACTGAAGAATAGCAGAGGAGGTAACACACCAAGTGTGGCAAGTCCACTACTGGGTAGTCCGCACTGTAAATCCCAACCCATCGTCGTCGTATGTTGGAACCACATTTTTCATCTGAATAAAACTGATCGATAGCAGGGCCAAGGTGACTTTGATGAACGATGTGGCCAATGGGCTTCTCTTAGTTGTGTTGACTACACAAGACTACTCCATTATAATTAGGCAAATTTAGTCAAACATTCATGCATATATTTCTAGCACAAATGTTATAAGAGCACCATCCATGCCAATTCAAGTACTGCATCATAAAAAGAATCTGTGTGCAAGGGTATGTACAATATATATATATATATATATATATATATATATATATATATATATATATATATATAAAAGAAAGAACCAATCATATGTACTTCCAATGCAAAGAATGTTTCTTTTAGTGAAGTAGATTGGAACAAAATATTTGAACTTCCCTTCAAAATAACTCATGAATCTAAGCCTGCAATTCCAAATATTACACATAATTATTCCTACGAACTCTTATCTATTTAAAGTGAAGATAATCGACTCTCTGTAATGTGATATTGAAACAATCGATCATCTAGTTTTTGAATGTTTTCATGTAAAGGAACTTTGGTGCAACATCGAAGATTGGATCTTCAAAAAGTTTAATATTTATTGTAGCTTCGATAAACAAGGAATTCTATTTGGTAAATATGAAAACAAAAATATATATAGATTACAAAACACATCAATGCTGGTAGAAAAACATATACAAGTTCAATTCAATTTTACAATGTAGAATTATCACCTACAATATAATGGTGTTGGTTTTTCCCTTCATTTGTGCTGAACCCCATCCCCATTCTCTCTTTACTTTCTTTATTACTAATAAATAAATCTCACCACAATCTTTGTATTTTAAACAACGGCTCTAAAACGTATCTTCACCCAGGCAATGGCTCATATTCTTCAATTCATATTAGCATAGTGGATCCCTCTTTACTTTTTGATTTAAACTGGTTTGTACACGATGATGTATGCGGAAGCGATCATTTCCCTATTATTGTTACAACAAATGATCCTCCACAAAAGAATCCTGTTCAAAAATGGAAACTCGACAAAGCTGAATGGCCATATTTTGAAGCGCTATGTCTGTAACATATCTCGGTTGAAAAGTTTGAAAACCAACCACACCCCATTCAAACATTTACCGAAACTTTATTAGAAATAGCAAATAAATGCATACCTAAAACCTCGACAAATTCTACTAAAATAAAAAAGCCATGGTTTACAGAAGAATGTAATGCAGCAATTAAAGCTCGCAAAAAAGTAGAAAGACTATTCAATAGATCAGATACTTCTTTAAATCTGAATAATGTTCGCATATATCGAGCAAAGGCTCGTAGAACCATAAATACAAGTAAACGAAAATCCTGGAAAACATTTCTTTCAAATCTAAATCCGCATACTCCTGTGACTAAAGTCTGGAATGCGACGAGAAAAAATAAAAGGAAAAGGTCCTGCTACTAAATATCAACATCTGAAGGTAGGAAATTAAATAATCACAGATAAGAAAGAAAGATATATCTAACAGTATAGCGAATACTATTTCTAAAAACTCGTCAAAAGACAACATGAGTCCAAATTTTATTTCAAACAAAATACAGAAGAACGTAAAACTTCCGATTTTATATCTGAAAACAATGAATGTTATAACGAACCATTTACTTATGATGAACTACTAAAATCTCTAGAAAACATTCATGATACATCTGTAGGTCCGGACCAGATCCATCATCAAATCATAAGACACCTTCCTAAATCTACCAAAGAAAGTCTTCTGCAAATCTTTACCATGATATGGGAAAGTGGTAATTTCGCATCTTTCTGGTCGCAGGCAACAATTATTCCTATTCCAAAACCTGGTAAGGATCACTCAGATCCTAATAATTATCGACTAATAGCATTGACAAGCTGCGTATGTAAAACCATGGAACGGATGATCAACGAACGCTTAGTATGGTTTCTTGAGAGTAATAACATTTTAACTGATATACAATGTGGCCTCAGGAAAATTCGAAGCACAGTCGACCAGTTTGTAAGACTTGAAACGTTTGATTTAGAAAAAGCATACGATACCACATGGAAATACGCTATTTTAAGAGATCTTCATAATATAGGTCTTAAAGGTCATTTACCAAACTTTATTAAGAATGTTTTAAGTAATAGGCATTTCAATGTTCGCTTAGGATCTGTATTTTCAAACAATTTCGAACAGGCGTGCCACAAGGAAGTATTTTATCAGTTACATTATTTAGTATAAAAATAAATAGCTTCGCTGATGTACTTAAAATCGACTTTCATGGAAGTCTATATGTCGATAACTTTGTTCTCTGTTAAAAATCAGGGAATATGAATTCCATCGAGCGTAAATTACAGTTATGTCTTCACAAAATCCCAAACTGGGCTGATTTAAATGGTTTTAAATTTTCTAGAATTAAAACGGCCTGCATGCATTTTGTTCTAAGCGGAAACAGCACGATGATCCGCAGTTGGAATTAGATGGTACACCCCATTAAAGTTGTAAAAGAGATTAAATTCTTTGGTGACATTTTTGATAATAAACTCTCTTTCATTCCGCATATAGCAATTCTCAAAGAAAACTGTACAAAAGCCCCTGGTATAATAAAAGTTGTTGCAAACACAAAATGGGGAGCAGATAAGACTACTCTTCTACATCTGTATCGCTCTCTCATCCGGTCTAAACTAGACTACGGCTGTATAGTATATGGAGTGGCAAGAACATCTTACATTAAAGCCCTAGATGCAATCCACCATCAAGGACTTCGATTGTGCACAGGAGCTTTTCGAACCTCTCCTGTAGATAGTTTGTATATTGAGGCAAACGAACCACCTCTAGATATACGTAGAATAAAACTTATCTTACAATACATTGTTAAATTAAAAGCTAATATTGACAATCCTGTATTTAAATGCGTTTTCCAACCACAGTTGGAAGATTGGTGTGCCAAAAATAAGACGTGTATAAAATAAATCGGTCTCCAAGTTATGAAACATTTACATGACTCTAACTTACATCATAAAAGCCTCATCGCGTTCAGAAATACCACCATGGAAATTTTTATATCAGCTCTAATTTCTTCAATATTCTTAACCCGTTTCCCAACCATTTTTACAACAGTGGTCCACGACTGGTACCACTGAAATGACTATAACTTTAAAGCAATGTGGAGCTGAAGGCTCGTTTTTATACCGTTGGAAAGATATTGAATAAACTATTGCAGAGTATCATCATCCACGAAATCATGCAAAGCGTTATCTCGCTGTGGTACAATACACATTACATATCAAACAACCCTCGTTTGATTGGTTTTGGTTTTTATTGTTTTCCAGCACACTCAACAACCCTCGTATTTCATATAAAAGGAAATATATGTAACATGATCGGGGAAATATTAAAAATATTTATACAGCAACAATATTCATTACTATTTGTAGCTACAAAAATGTTTGTGATGAATCTTTTAAAGACATGGTCTTTTTATTCATGCTTAAATGGATGTTTCAGCCTTGTAGCAAATCTAACATTGGAAGGTTATTGCATTGATGAGTAAGTAGCTTTTGTATATCTCTTATCCCACCTCTGGAATGTCCAGGGGTCCGTTTTGCCCTATACGTATTCATATATTTTTTATGGGATTTTTGATTTGAATTAATGTTCGTTATCCTAACCTTTTCATGTTACACAAAACGTATTTTCTTTTGACAGATTCACCAAGACTTTTTATGAATAATGACAATATATACTTCTTTCACGACATGTTTAATAATAATGTCTTTTAATATATTGAAGGCACAAGGGGACAAGACGATGTTGCACGGGGTACAGAAATGTTTCAGGAGTCTGTGAACGTATGTATTGGTTGTTATTAAAGCGGTTCAGATTTTTTTGGTGCTTGCAGAAAATTGTCTGAAGCTAAGTGTATTGCACTTAATCCAACTTCCCTGGTATGTTCCGTGTTCCGGGGTCTTTGTTTGCCCTACTCCTAAGTTTGTATTCTGTATATGAATTATCAGATTGATCACTTTTCGTTTTCACTACGACTATTGTTTCAGGGCTTTATGACATGAACATTTTCTTTTAGCTTTTACAGCAATGTCCACCAATGAGTACAGATGTGTAGTTTTATGGCCTGAAGTAATTACTGCCTACATCAAAGGCATGTTGTGTTTTGTTAATTTAGATTTTTTGTTTTAAATTTGAGTAAATCAAATACAAATTGTAGATGGTCTCTAATTAAAACTGCAAAGAAACCGAGACCAAGAAACGTTTACTACGTGTTACCCCTGATGACGAATTCAATTAAAAAATAAATGAAAACGTGTACATTATCTTCTCCATTTTGTTTTTAAAAGCTTTTCGAGTGAAACTCTATTAAGTTTACACAAAGTTAGGCGAAACTATATTTTTGTTAATTGAATTACGGATTTTCAAAATAAAAAACTTGGGTCGGTCGGTCGAAATAAAACAAAAAAAATGCAGAAACATTAGAAGCACCTATCAAAATTGAAAATAACTCTTTTATTGATTTTGGTTTTTTAAATGTCATATTAGACACCTGCAAGTGATGAATACTTGGGTTTCTTGTTTATAATTTTATGATTTATACTTTTACGTCATGGAATTTTCGTCACAGTATATGAGGACAGTACAGCCATCCAGCATCATTCTTGAGTCCACTCTCACTAGATCATGTCAGATTTACGTTTATCTATCGCCCTTGAAACTAGGAAAATACTGTTTCAGACATTTGAACAACATTTCACTGTCATTGAGACAACTCGCAAAAATGTGAAAGTGACACCGTTATTCGTTAAACAAACTGCATCCAGCGGCGCATGTGACGGGAAATATGCATCCGTAACCCGATCTATATTTAAAGCGAAAGTACTGACATTCCGTGAATTGAATAAATTTATCGACATTTTATTCATATATTTCATGTAGGTTGCAGTCGTTTTGATTTTTTCATTACATTTATAGTTTTTACTGTCGGCTAGAAAAAAAATTGAAAATTTTCATTTTATTTATTTTCTAAAAGTCAAAGAAAAGAGAAAAAAGAAAAGAAATACAGTTGGCGGATCCGTAGTCAAACTAATAAAAAAAAAGTTTGCCTTATTCTTTCAAAATTTGTCATTTTTTCACTATTTTTCCTATTATCTCCCCTTGGGGGTGATATTTTCTGCAATAGATCAATACAAGGAATCTAAATGTAATTAACATCATGTCAATAGCGACCTCTGGTGGTCTCTAAACGAAAGGAAATTTGCGTGGGGATTTGTTTTCCATTTAATATTCCCAGTTATCTATTACGGGTATATTGAAATCACAATTCCCATGTGCTAATTTTGTGACCAAAAAGGAAATTCTCATTAAGTTAATTAAAATATTCTGCATATTTATTATGATGCAGTTAAACTTGAAATAAATACATCATTTGATAAACTCCTCCTTTATTCTTATTTTATTGTATATTTTATAAGATGTGATTTATGTTATGTATCAGTAAGTAGTACTTACGCAACATAGTCCTTCGGCCTTCTCCCTACAACTGACCCGTAGCGTCTGTTTTCCAAAAGGTGCCCGATCAGAGAGCTTTGGTGTTCATGCGTAGCATACTGTCTAAATCGTCACTGAAATATTTCTTCCTGTGAATAGATCAAAATTGCAGCGTGGCCTAGCATTACCCATTAAGAAGCTACATAGCAAGTATCAGCATGGTATGTGAAAGAGAAAGTAAAATAGAAACAGAAAATTCCGAACGGTCGGACAGACGGACGTACAGACATCGCCCAATGAAAAGACTAAAATAACTAACAGTATTCAATCTCCTAATTCCCTTAGAAAATACAATTAAAGAGATGGGCAAACACGGAGCCCTGGTCTTACCTGAGGTGAAATCAGGTGCCTACGCGGAGTAAGCATCCTCTGTCGACAGGTCACACCTGCTGTGAGCCTTACATCCCGATCAGGTAAACGGATCAAACCATAGTCAGAATCAGTGTGCTAAGAACGACCTGGAAATTGGTGGAAAACACGTCAGACTGCAGGGAAGTTGTACTGGTATAACTAGATCGTTATAACGACTATAAAATTTCCGAAATGTTGACTTTAGATTGCTTGCTTGTTTGTTTTAAGTCCCGTTGAGAATTTTTCACTCATATTGAGATGTTGACTTTAGACGAGACTATACAAACCCCTGTAATATCAACGTCTTTGAAAGTAGCCTACCTCGATTTAAAAACTGATCATACGCAGAACAAACTCTTGCGTATCGAATCAGTTGGGAGATTATAAACCATATGCAGGTGAGGATGCAATATTGCCACATAGACGAGGGAAGTTGATTGATTGATTGATTGATTAAATATTGTTTAACGGCCCGCTCGAGAATCTTTCACTCACATGGAAACGTCACCATTCCCGGCGAAGGACTGCAAATTTAGGCCTATGCTCGACGCTTATGGCCTTTAAGCAGGGAGGGATCTTTTACGTGCCACACCTGCTGTGACACGGAACCTCGCTTTTTGCAGTCTCATCCGAAGGACCGCCCCATCTAGTCGCCTCTTACAACAATCAAGGGATATGAGGATCTAGTCTAACAACCCGGATCCCCACGGGGAAGGGAAGGGAAGATGACGTTGGAGAAAATGAAATCACCCTGTATTAAGGTTAAAAAAAATCTCTAAGATGTAATATCTCATCACAATCTTTGTATTTTAAACGACGGCTCTAAAACGTATCTTTACCCAGGCAATGGCTCATAATCTTCAATTCATATTAGCATAGTGGATCCCTTTTTACTTTCTGTACATGATGATTTGTGCGGAAGCGATCATTTCCCTATTATTGTTAAAACAAATGATCCTCCACAAAAGAATCCTGTTCAAAAATGGAAACTCGACAAAGCTGAATGGCCATATTTCAAAACGCTGTGTCTGCGAAATATCTCCGTTGAAAACCAACCACACCCTATTCCAAACGTCACCAAAACTTTATTAGAAATACCAAATAAATGCATACTTAAAACCTCGACAAATTCTACTAAAATAAAAAAAGCCATGGTTTACAGAAGAATGCAATGCAGCAATTAAAGCTCGCAAAAAAGCAGAAGGACTATTCAATAGATCACCTTCTTTAAATCTGAATAATTTTCGCATCTATCGAGCAAAGGCTCGTAGAACCATAAATATAAGTAAACGAAAATCCTGGAAAACATTTGTTTTAAGTCTAAATTCGCATAGTCCTATAAATAAAGTTTGGAATGCAATAAGGAAAATAAAAGGAAAAGGTTCCGGTAAAAATATGAACATCTGAAGGTAGGAAGTCAAATAATCACAGATAGGAAAGATATATCTAACAATATAGCGAATACTATTTCTAAAACCTCATCAAAAGACAACATAAGCCCAAATTTCATCTCAAACAAGAATACTGAAGAACGGAAAGCTTTACATTTTACATCTGAAAACAATGAATGTTATAATGAACCATTTACTTATGATGAATTACTAAAATCTCTAGAAAAATCTCATGATACATCTGTAAGTCCGGACCAGATCCATTATCAAATCATAAGACACCTCCCTAAACCTACTAAAGAATGTCTTCTGCAAATCTTTAACATGATATGCGAAGATGGTAACTTCCCATCTTGCTGGTCACAGGCAACAATTATTCCTATTCCAAAACATGGTAGGGATCCCTCAGATCCTAATAATTACAGATCAATAGCCCTAACAAGCTGCGTATGTAAAACCATGAAACGGATGGCCAACGAACGCTTAGTATGGTTTCTTGAGACTAATAACATTTTAACTGATATACAATGTGGCTTCAGGAAAAATGCAAGCACGGTCGACCAGTTAATACGACTTGAAACCTATATTCGAGATGTCTTTGTTAAGAAAGAGCACGTCGTCTCTATATTTTTTTATTTAGAAAAGGCATACGATACCACATGGAAATACGGTATCTTAATAGATCTCCATAATATAGGTCGTAAAGGCCATTTACCAAACTTCATTAAGAAATTTTTAAGTAACTGGCATTTAAATGTTCGCATAGGATCTATATTTTCAGACAATTTCGAATAAAAAATGGGCGTACCACAAGGAACAATAAACAAAATGAAATAGTTGAGTTCTGTTGGATCCCTAGTCATATTGGTATCCATGGTAACAACAAAGCAGACAAAGAGGCAAAGAATGCACTACAAAACGATATTGTACATTATAAAATTCCTTACACAGTTTTGAAATATAATATAAAACTATACGTAAATGATCTTTGGCAAATACATTGGGGTTTCTGTGACAGAAGTAAACTGTATTCTATTCAAAACAAAGTAAACAAATCGTGTAATATCGTAATGAAACGCCAGGACGAAGTTATTATTTCAAGAATACGTATCGGACATTCAAAATCGACACACTCTTCTTTATTAAACAGAGAACTTCAACCTTATCTTCTGACTGTCCATTAACTATACAACACATTCTTTTGGAATACAGTGATTTTACACCCACAAGAAATAGATTTTTTAATGATGTGCAATCAATGTATCAACTTTTTACAAATATTGACTATCATCTTATTATAAAATATTTACAAGAATGCGACTTTTACAGAAAAAAAAATGATCCTTTACAATATAACCTATTCATATACACAAAATGATATGCATTTTAACCTGTTTACGATTTCTAATTTTTAAGTCCGTTGGATGGGACGTAAAAGGGTGCCCCGTGTCAAGGATTACAATCCCCTTGACACGTAAAAGATCGTTTCCTTGATTTTCGAAAAAGAGTAGGCTCACTGGGGGCCGTCAAGGAAACTTCAACTTTCATAACCAACCATATTTCAGTTGTTTAATCGCCGTAAAATGGCTGAAATATTGCCAACACGGCGTAAAACCCGAATTAATCAATCAACCAACCCAACTGATTCGATACGCAAGGGCTTGTTCTCCATATGATCAGTTTTTAAATTGAGGTGAGCTACTGACAAAAAAGTTGATGTTACATGTGTTTGTACAGTCTTGTCTAAATTCAGCATTTCGCAAATTTTATGGTCGTTATAACGATGTAGTTTGCCAGTACAACTTACCATTAAGTCAAATTCCTTCTGATGTGTTTCATACCAATTGTTAGGCCGTCGTTGGCACAGTGACTCTGACTAGGGATTGTTCCGTTTACCTGATCGAAATATAGGGCTCACGGCGGGTGTGACCGTTCGACAGGGGGTGCTTACTCCTCCTAGAAACCTGATCCCACGTCTGGTATGACTAGGGGTCCGTGTTTGCCCATCTCTCTGATTTGTATTTTGTATAGGAATTACGAGATTGAATAATGTTAGTTATTTTGGCCTTTTCATCACTATGCATATAATATTACTTACACATATGAAGTTCAAGGAGAAGAAGATTTTAGAAAACTGATCACTGTTTGAGAGTTTTTGCCCCACCCCTAAGCAGTGCAGGAGTCCTGAAATTTACAATTTACAACACCAAATTTGAAAAGATTTAGGATGGTAGTTATCAAGAAGTTTAATTGGTAACGGACGACTCGCGACGACTGATGCAAAAGAATTCAATAGGTCACCTGTGTTTAATTTGAAATTACAAAACTTCTCAAATCAACGTCAAACATATCACTTTTGGTCTTTTGTAAACAGCATGTTTTGGAGCATTTGGAGAAAATTGTAACAAAACCTGCCAGGAGGGATATTATGGACACGGATGTAGAAAGAAATGTAATTGTATGCCAACTGAATTATGCCACAGAATGCATGGTTGTTTGAGTAAGTTTTAATTTTTAGTACTTTAAATGAGCAGAGAAGCGTATTTTGCTAAAATCATTTAATTTGACCTGAAGCTTTAAGATTGTGACATTTCTAAATAAAAAAAGAGAAGAAAAAAAACCCCGGAAAATTACTCTTGGATTTATAAAATATCTTGCATATATTTTTAATCATATAACTCTTTGGTGATCAGGTCTTCCAAGAGACTGTTGGAATTCTCATGGGTATGAATTGTACTTATATATTTAGATATTTCATTGAAAATAGAATATGTCGGCAAACTAACAACTCAACCTTATGAGAAACGGCATAATTTCAATTTCTCCATCGTCAACTTCTCTTATTTATGTAGCAATATTTCATTACCACCTGCATACGGTGTTTTTATCTCCCAACTGACTCGATACAACGAGCTTGTTCTCCATATGATCAATTGTTTAAAATCGAGGCTGGCTACTAACAAAAAAGTTGATGTTATAGGCATTTGTACAGTCTCGTCTAAAGTCAGCATTTCGCAAATTTTATGATCGATATAATGATCTACGTTGCCAGTGCAATTTTCCATTATGTCAAATGCTGTCTGACATGTTTGATACCAATTGTTA
Organism: Ostrea denselamellosa; assembly: GCA_024699665.1. Classification (NCBI taxonomy): domain Eukaryota; kingdom Metazoa; phylum Mollusca; class Bivalvia; order Ostreida; family Ostreidae; genus Ostrea; species Ostrea denselamellosa. Next base: position 9,389,421 of record JAMZEH010000015.1, on the reverse strand, counting down.
GGCTGTTCTTGGTACACAGATTCTGACTGGGGATTACTGATCAAGATGTAGTTCTCACGGTGGGTGTGTACAATCGACATGGGATGCTTATTCCTCCTAGGCACCTGATCCCACCTCTAGTATGTCCAGGGGTCAGTGTTTGACCATCACTCTCATTTGTATTTTCTATGGGAAATACGAGATTGAATACTGTTCGTTATCTTATACATTTCATACTGAAAATACACTTTTCTGTGATTTAGGAAAAAAAACTATGCAGAATAGAATTCACAACGTATTTTGATCACTTGTTTGTTTTACGTCCCGTCGAGAATTTTTCACTCATATTGAGACGTCACCAGCTGTAGGTGACGTATCACAATTTAGACCTATGCTTAGCGTTCAGGGCCGTAGCAGTGAGGGTTCTTTAACGTGCCAACGCCTACCGTGACACGGGACCTCCGTTTTTAAGGTCATGTCTGAAAGACCCGTGATTCTCACTTTTAAATGCCGAGCGTTTGACGAAGGAGCAATCACTACCTATTTTTCGTCTTAGGTTTGACGCGGCCATGCCACGAGCGGGGCTCGAACTCACGACCTCTCGGTTACGAATCGAACGCTCTAATCACTAAGCTACCGCGACCGGTTAGAAGTTAATAGAAACTAGTATATTATATATTGGTCACCTCCGAGAGTCAGCCAGTATATTTTTATAATCAGATGAATATGTTAAAAAAAGTCATATAGTTACACATAGTGCTTGGTTATCGAGGCCGATCTGGTCTCTATCTACCAGGCTGTCACGATTGTCTTGTATGTATTTTTATTTTCATGGCAGGATTAGCATCCCGTTGTGAACCTCTACAATTTATGCTGAATTAGCAGTTCGTATGTTACCTTTTTTGTACCCCGATAGAACCAGTTTCAGGCTATTGTCCTTTTCTATTATATAAACGGCCGCATTGCAGATCTCGACAGAGCTGACCACGGTTTTTACGATGTTACAACGTAGCTAGATAGTGGGTAACCTTTCTCCTAGTAGGGGTAAGTTGATTTTTTATATTTGTAGTGAGTACATTTTTTTTAGTCATCTACCTCGAGTTAAGGAGCTAGGCATTTCTATGTATTTTGTCACTTTGGCGTATGTTTATACGAGGTGATGTTTTGCTAGGTGTAGTATATATGTCATCTATGGAATATATATGCACAAGGTTTTTCAGCTACGCTTGTATAGTGCCATGTATAGGGATATATCGGCACGAGATATTGTATGATGTGTTGCCGAGTAGTGTAGGTTTTCACATGTACATTTTCTTGAAACCACGTTTGTTAAGTAGTACGATACACTTAATGATATTTAGTGTTTGTATACGCTATGTGGTTTTGTCCTAAGTTGGTGGACGGTTTTTGTCGTAAGGGTTGAGTTTTGTCATGATCTAATGCGTGTTAGTCTATATAGTGTAGTTTCTAATAAATGGTATTTTTCTTGAATTTGAATTTAAAGGTTCCATTCCTGTTCCTGTCCATTATTCCAATCCAGTATACTTAGCCGTCATTTGATAGGGGAGTGGCGTGTCATGGCTACAGTGGGGAGTTCAAACACTGGAGGATAACCGGCGGAGGCCTGTTACATGACATGGACTGGACTATGGCTTGGACTTACCGGATGTTTCATACTGCTGTGGATATGAATTGTGTGGACAATTCCGTGTGGACATTTGAATATTTTGTTTGTGGATTTATTGTACATATTGTATATTGAATTTTATTGTATATAAAAAAAAATTGTAAATAGAAAAAAACTTTGTTATGCTTGACTGAACAATCGCGACGGCTGTCGTGACACAGGCCATGATTTCTTAATCCTATATAACGTATTGTACTTTGAAGCATATGCATATTTTATATAAACGCCCTTGACCTACTGATGTCACGACATGAAAATATTGTTGAAGTATCGTCATTGTTCTAAGTGTCACAGGAAAATGAATACAGGAATGTCTCGGAATCACGCGAATGTTAATGATATATTCTGCGAAAAAAACCTTGTAATAAACATTTTATATTCTATAGATTGTTAATCATATCTGGAGATATGAACATGATTTCATCGAAATTTTTCAAAGAATCAAATACAATATCTTGATATATTTAATATGTTTCTTCATGTGGCAAAATGGATATCTCTAAAGAAATTGCATTTTCAGTGGTTTACTTTCATATCATAAATGGTAAAAATAAATAGGAATTTCTGTATCGATTTTCAGCCTGCATCGGATTGTACGGAGAAAATTGCAGTACTCCCTGTCCTTTTGGATTCTTTGGCATTAGCTGCCATGAAAAGTGTAACTGTAGCAGTGATACACATTGGTGTGATAATATTTTCGGCTGCAAGATTAAAGATAGGGGTATGCATATTACATTTTTTGCTTGGAAGTAAGATAAATTTCGTATGAATTGATATCAATAAATATATGCAATGGAAGTGATCTACGGCATCAAAAGGCCTAGTAAATTATATTATAGTTAGGTTTCTGTATCATGAAGTTTTATATGGATTCAATGAAATTACTGTGGCATATGATACCAAAGAAAGTATGCCTATGTAAAACCTACAAACTGAAGAACGTGATATATTTTTTCAAAACATGCAGTAGACGTAAATAATCGGACTTGGAAAAACAAGATTAAACATTTAGCATTCACGGCCGTGGGATCATTCATTGGAACCTCAACGTTCTGGTTTTTATTGTATTTAGTGTACAGCTGGTAAGTTTACTTCTTATATTTACAATTATTTTAAAGTGGAAGAAAACATAAATGCATAATATTTTAAAAACAGAAATAACAAGATATAAGAAATACATTATATGGTAGCAGGGTGAAACGTGATTTTATTTACAACACAGCGTAGGGTTAAACATTCCAGATAACTTTTGACTTCATGATAGTGTATTAAAGATTAAAGAAATGTCAGATATGTGTTAATGATTTAGAATTTTCTCAATTTAAGATTTTAAAATAAATCGAACGTATCTTGAAGGGATAATGTAAAGCGCATGTGTATGCCGCACGCCTATCGTTAATCGCCATCAGTCTGGTTAACACAGGAATTGATTTCTGACAATAAAGACGTGTTTCAACTTAAATAATAAAATGTGTAAAAACAGGCATTATCAACAATACTGATTTTACTATGGTGAATTCAGCATTATAAATATGGTCCGTACACTATGCTTTCAAAAATATACGTTTGATGCCAATGAATACTATTTTGATGATATATATACCGATTGCCAATTTGTATATATTAGTAAACTTCTCTTTAAAATCTGAAATACACAGGAAAAGGAGATCGAATAGTACCACGGAAGTTGCCATGCAAGGTAAAACTTCATTAATGAACATTTCGACATCCTCTATAATTCACCCATAATACTAGTATATAGCATTTTCTAGGTATGTTATTTTTTCTAAATAAAAATATGTATTACTTTCACCAAAGTCAACAGACAATGAAGCCTTGAATTGGCATCTCCTTTCTCCTCTAATGATTGAAATTGTTGGAAAACTTAATCCATACACTAGAAAGAAAACAGTCGTAATGTAATGTAGAATCATAGTCTCCTGTGGATACACATTATGTACATCATTTTACATAATATTTCCTTGTAGGATTTCAAGTGATTTTTGTATATTTCAGAGGAGGAGCACTCTTGCAATACCCCAGATGGATCACAAGGGCAACCGGAAGCAAGTGTAGCGGCAGTGCAGTCTGGCAGACTTGGACGGTCTAAATCCCTTCAACATAAAGCTACGAAAATGAACGATGGCTCAACAAAACTTTTAGCTCGCTCACGATCTCATTTACAAGACACATATGGACGACTCAATAGGACCTCTGATAACTATAATCACTTACAAATTCTCAGATATCACTCCCAACCGCCAGAATCTGATTTCAGCAGCAATTATAGCAGGATGAAACTGAAACAATCTCATTGACATAAAAACACTGATTCTTAAATATTTCTGTGAAAGAATAGAAACCTGTCAGTTGATATCAGCTTGAATTCGGGGGACGAAATTTGCTGGGATACAGCCCGGACCATTGTATAAACAGCGGCCATACAGTGAAGGAAAATATAATATGAAAATCAGAAACTCCCCAGAGAATAATATTGACTATCCCGCGCACAGCGAGACGGTGGAATGCCAGGTTCATCCCGAGGACAGGCTTTTTTCATTAAGGACGAAAATGTATCTGATCTCTATGTTGATCAAGTGTATGGGTTTCACATAAAACATTGTTGGAAGTATGAGTTTTCATTCTAATTACATATATGCTTCCGGGAGTGTGTTAGCGCTATGACATGGCCGCTCCACCTCCGACGATTTAACTTGATTTCTCTTTACTTGCTGCAGTTCCGTTCTTAAGATTTGTTGAGATTTTATGTAACAACTTACTAAACATATTTCTTGAAAACTTGTATTTTTAATGAAATTTTATTAAATGGTTCAACTTTCTAATGTTCACTGATCCGTAACTTTTTTTTTCTAGTACAAATGACCTTACTCCTAGTTTCACTTGGTATTAATAAATCGCTCCGGGTATTTTACTGCGACCTTTAGAAGTATAAATTATCTCTCTCCTGTTTTTGTACTGTTTTGTGAAGTCGTTCCAGATTTTTTCGTACCCGACTAAAATATAGTTGCCGTTCAATCTGTTTTTCCAAGTTAAAATACCGTTGGTGTGACGGGTCGTACGAAAAAAGCACGTGATAGAAGAGGGACGAAAGGTGTTCGAAGATTCATCAGACACATCCACACAGTTTGTTGATTGATTGATTAAATATTGTTTAATGTCCCGCTCGAGAACTTTTCACTTATATGGAGACGTCACCATTGCTGATGAAGGGCCGTAAATTTAAGCGTATGCTCGGCGCTTATGGCCTTTGAGCAGGGAGGGATCTTTTACGAGCCACACCTGCTGCGACACGGGGCCTCGGTTTTTGCGGTCTCATCCGAAAGACCGCCCCATTTAGTCGCCTCTTACGACAAGCTAGGGAATACTGAGGATTTGATCCCTCCCTGCTCAAAGGCCATACGCACCGAGCATAGGCCTAAATTTGCAGTCCTTCACCGGCAATGGTGACGTTTCCATATGAATGAAACATTCTCGAGCGGGACGTTAAACAATATTTAATCAAATCTATCTTTAATCAAATCAATCTATTCACATGTATAACGTATATTCACATATATTTTATTATTATTATTTGTAAAGCGCTTTAGATGACGCAGGTCAATACAGCACTACATAAAACTATTGAATTACAATTGCAATATATTTGATTAAAATTGTTTGACTATTGCTTTTACAAGAAACTCATAAACAATTTAAATATGAAAATTTGGGTTGGGTATTTCAATTGTTTTCGGCAATTGTCACAACCTACCTCCCAGAGAATACATTAATGGCGGATTCAGACGACCCCCCTCCCTTCTTTGAGAAAGAAATAAAAAAAAAAGAAAAAAAAGAATTAAAACAATATTACTGAATGGAAAGGATTAAAGGTGATTAAAATTTTGATAAGGAAAAGGATTCACCGCCAGGGGAAATATCAGCATTACATGTGTACGGTTATAGAATGGCTCATAAGTTACTGCCTGATATGTTTTAAGACAAAGGTAATATGTTAAATGTTTGGTTTCTTTTTTTGATTTTTTTTATTTTTTTATTTTAACACCTTCCACTACATACAAACAAACGACATTGACAGATGACACATTCAGCTAACAAGTCAGTGATAAAATTATTAATGTATGAAAGCATATATTTATGGTGTGAAAGGTCTTTTTGGAGAGAGAGAGAGAGAGAGAGAGAGAGAGGTACAAATGTATCATTGTCTTAGCAACAGATTTTGATAAAAATACATAGAACAATTCAAAATTTGAGGAGGGAAATAAATGAAATTGAACATGTTGAAGTGACAGAAGAAATATACACTATAAGTATAACATATTAATTTACATGATCAATAATACAAGATTCACATACCATTTGCCAGTGTTTTTCATACTCATCATATCTACAATTTCTTAAAAGCAAGTATTTCTCAACCATAATTCTGTCTGTAATTATTTTTGTAATTGCTGATATATGAACTTGAGGCTTATTTTGATATTTACTAGAAAAAATGTAATGTTTAACTATCAGCAGAATCAAATTTTGAAATCTATATATATGTCTATTATGGTATTTACCAAATAACACAGTAATTTTGTCAAAATTTACAGGGATATGAAACTGGTCTAAAATCCATTCTTCTACCTCACACCATAGTTCCCTTATTTTTTGACAGTCAAAAAATAGATGTTATAAAGTTTCTATATCAACTCCACAAAAAACACATATTGGGGAGTCTTTAATTTTAAGTTTGAATAAATATTGGTTGGTAGGAAACATTCTGTGAAGTATTTGAAACTGCAGCCATTGATATTTTGACTCTCGTGTGACTTTAAAGGGAAGCTCAAAAATCTTATTCCAATTGATTTCAGGAAAGGTATATCCATTTTCATTCCATTTTATTACAGAAGTAATTGTTTCCCTCTTTTTGTGCAAAAGATTGCTGTACATATCTTTACAACCTTTACTATTTTTATAGAAGAGTATGATAGACTTTGGAAGGATTGGTCCTATTAATTTTTTCCCTATGTGATTAGGAAGCACAGATAATATTGCATTTTTAAGTCCAGTATATTCAACAAAGTTAGTTTTTACATGAAACATAAGTACATCATCTAGAGTTAGGAAATTCCCATTGCTGTCGAAAAGATCTCCAATGAAGACAATCCCTGCGTTATAATAGTGTTTCAAGAAGACAGACTCATTACCTATCTTTAATTTAGGATTAAACCATATGTGTTCGTTTAGTATGTTAGGGTCTACCTGACTGTTGATATTGGTTATATGCACCCAACTTGAGAAAACATCTTTCCAAAACATATTATCTATTCTTTGGGATGTATTTAAAAGGAAGTCTGACCCTTTTAACAGTAACTCTGATATTTTTATTTCAAGGATTGATTCTAAGAGTCTTACCCATTTGTTATTTGCATGTATTATTCTTCTAATCCATGATGATTTTAAGGCTACTATAAACTCATTATAATCAGTCATTTTTAATCCTCCAAATCTATAATCTTGGACAATTGTATTTTTCTTAATTTTATGAACATTACTCCCCCAAAGAAATTTATACAACTCAAATTCAATTTTTTTAAAATACTCTTCTCCAGGATTGGGTAATGTTAATATTAAATGGTTAAGTTTGGGGATAAGTAATGATTTGATAATTGATAATCTGCCAAGTGGAGTTAATTTCCTTCCTTTCCATTGATCAATTAATTTTTTAATGTTTAGCAATTTGTTATCATAATTGATGTCGATCATTTCCCAGAGATTTACAGAAAATTTAATTCCTAGCATTTCAAAGTTTGTGTTGCTCCAGTTCAGTTTCCACCTAGAATGATGAAATATCTCTTTTGAAAATTTCTTGCTACCTATCCATATCATGTTTGTTTTTGAAAAGTTTATTTTTAATCCAGAGATGTTTGCAAAGAAATCTAGCTCTCTTAAGATACCATCCATAGATTCCGGTGAACCATCTGAAATAATAGAAGTGTCATCGGCATATTGGGATATTTTATACTCTTCATCTTCAATTATAATACCTTTAATGTCTTTATTATTCCTTACTAAGATTCCCAGTATCTCGGCACATAATATAAACAAGTACGGAGATATTGGGTCCCCCTGTCTACAACCTCTTTGAGGAGAGAGAGACTCGGATATAATACCATTCTGTATAACACATGATTTAATACCATTATAGAAAGTTGCTACCCATCTTTTGATTAAAGGACCAAAGTTAAATATATTTAATGTCTGATTTAGAAAATCCCATGATATTGTATCAAATGCTTTTTCAAAATCAATTAGCATTAATGAACCAGGTATGTTTTTTGTTTCTGTGTATTGCAGTAGATCATAAATGAGTCGAATATTTTCTCCAATAAATCTGCCTTTTATAAATCCTGTCTGATCGTTGTTGATAATCTTATCTAGAAATTTTTTAATTCGTTCCGCAATACAACCTGATGCTATTTTGTATATAACATTTAGTAAGCTAATCGGGCGCCAATTTTTTAAGAATTGTTTTGCCTTACCTGCTTTAGGAATGCATGTTATTATACTAAGTTTGTTTGATTCTGAAAATTGCTGGTCTTCATAAGACTTATTGATTGCACGTGTTAGAAATGTTCCTATATCTTTCCAAAAGAATTTGAAGAATTCACAAGAAAAGCCATCTGGTCCTGGACTTTTGTCATTTTTCATTCGTTTTAAGAAATAGAGAACTTCTGAGTTTGTTACTGGACCCTCTAAACTGTTAGATTCTTCTTCACTAAGTTTCGGAAAATCATACAAATCTAATCTTTCATAAATATTTTCTGATTCAATAGTATTTCTTTTTTTGTATAAGTTTTCATAAAAAAGTTTGGTTTCATTTAAAATTTCATATTGAGATGTGATGGTTGAGCCGTCATCTTTTTCAATTCTAGGAATTTGCTTATTTGTATAATTTCTAGATTCCATACTATGAAAATATTTAGAAGGTTTTTCTCCTTCTTCTATCCATTTTATTCTTGATCTTAAACATTGGCCTTTAAATTTATGTTTCCTTATTTTTTCTATCTCTTCATGTTTGTCTGAGAGTTCTTCATCAGAGGTTTGATAATTATTCTGTTCTAAATCTTTAATTTCCTTTTCAAGAATATACTCTCTCTCAATAAGCTTCTTTTTCATGTATGATGCATAAGAAATAGTTTTGCCCCGGATTTCCATTAATAGTGTATCTAAGAATAGCTGATCATTTATTGTGAAATTTAGGTTTTCGTTTTCTATAAAATGTATATTGTCTAAGTTATAAACAAGACATGCATATTGTTTTTTAATATCTAAAATCTTTTTCTTAATTATTTCTACATAATCTTTGTCCCCTAATAATGAATTGTTAAACTTCCAAAATCCTTTACCTTTTTTAAATTCATTTAATTTGCAATGTAAAACAACAGGTGAATGATCTGATCGATAACTATTTTCATATTTAATGTTTGTCACCATGTGTTGTAGTGATTCTGATATTAGGAAGAAGTCTAGTCTAGCCTGTTTCACAGGATTTTTCCTTCTCCATGTATACCTTTTTAATTCAGGATGATTAGTACGAAATATATCCTAGAGATTCAATACTTCTATTAATTTCAAAACTTCAGCACTGGCCTTTGGATTATTGTGATTCTTATAATTCATTGAATCTAGTTCCTTATCTAAAACAAGATTAAAGTCACCTCCCATAACTATATGTTGTGTACAATACACATCTACAATCTTATTAAGTAATTCTGAGTAGAAATGGGGTGTATCAGAATTGGGACCATATAGATTTATCAACAAAAATGTTATATCCTCAATGATAACATCTAACAATAAGTAATTTCCATTATCATCCTTAAATTCATTAATTATTTCAAAGTCGAAATTATTATTTATAAGTGTTGCTACTCCTCTTGCATTTGATTTGTAAGAGCTAAAAAATACTTTGTATCCCCATTGTGTTTTGATAATGTTTTCTTTTTCGGCAGTGAAGTGTGTATCTTGCAAAAAGTAAATATGATGATTTTTTGATCTGAGAATTTTGAAAACATCTCTTCTTTTATTCATGTCACCGAGCCCCTGACAATTTAATGTAAGTATTTTAAGATTGTTTTCACTTACGTTTTTATCCATGACATCCTAAGTTCAGACAGGAGAATTGCATATGTACCTCTACAGAAAAAGAAAAGGCCAGAAAAGCCGAAAGACATTGAAAAACAGACATTTGAATAAAAGACAAGGATTATAACTAGCCACATGCTCGAAATTGCTAAGGTGTCCGAGCAAGATCCACCAAAAACTAACAGTGATATATTACTTGTAGAAAGGAGAAAATGAAATCTCTAATAAAGTAAATACATGTTTACATTTGTGGAGAATAACTCATTGCATAGTCCATACCACAATTTATATATAAGAAGTTTGATTCAGCTGTACTTAGTGTTTTAATATCATTCAGGGGGAAATTATTTTTCAAAAACAATTACAACGTTCTGTATATACTGCAAGTATTTCCGTTGGACTGTTCCCTGCATTACAGCCAATAGAGAAAAGGTTAAAACAAATATGTGAACAGCGCTTCTGATTAGGAAAAAAATTGGACTATACAATAAGATTCACCTCGTGTTATGCATATCAAGAATAAAACTTACTTAGTCAATTATATACACAGTCAAGTGTTAGGCACACTATCCTCACACAGCACTTGCCCTATCTCCTGGAACAGCGTTTTGTACAGCACTAAGTCCGGCAGTTTTAATATGAGTGAACCTACGGGGTCCTATCTTTTCACCGAACCATCGTGATACTACAACGAGCGAATTTTCCGTGTCATTGTCTTTGAGCGCTTTTAGAAGTGATCGTCCGGCCCCGTGTTCGCCGTCGTCGTCTGATCCTTCGTGCGTGATCCCGTCCGAACTTGTGAAGCGGTACGCATATACGTTGTGGCTGGCACTCGGGATGGAATCCAGACGCATTATTTCCAACAATGCTTTTCTGACCGCCTTGAATGAGTCTACTGGTGTAGAATGGGCAAGAAACCGGTTTCCATTGTCTTCAATAGATTTCCCTGGTGTGATCAGTGTTTTGACCTCGTCTGATGTAATCACGTCGTCTGCTGTCGGTCTTGAGCCCACTTTGTCCCGGTAAACGGAGTTACTCTGAGTGAAGACAAGCCTGTCACCTTTAATTTTTGTGTCGATCTGTCGTTCCGAGTACTTTTTCTGGATATCAAACAGCTGTTTCCTTTTCTCGCGCGTCTCCTCCGGTAATTGTTGAGCAACTCTGATGGCTGAGTTCATGGCTTTTAACACTTTAATTCCGTTCATCACCACATCCTTCTGAGATTTGTCGGTGAATTGCACACAGACCGGTCTTGGGAATTTTCTGTTTGGTTTCTTATTAAGAAGTATTCAATTTTAACAATCCCTTTGTGTCGTTTGAAAGGACATTTGGAATAAAAGTACGAATACTAAATCAGGAATTAATGCCAAGTTCGTTTACAATACAGTTGTAATAATCATCCTTGAAAATAAATACAATATTATTACAAGCTATGTCAGCCAGAACCAAAACATATTCCTAATGTAACCTATCTAATTCTTCTATCACTTCTGGTTTACTAAACAAAAAAGGATATATGGTATGTACTTTTTCTTGCATGAAAAGACCAAGATAACTAACAGTATTCAGTCTCGCAATTCCTATAGAAAATACAAATCAGAGGGATGGGCAAACACGGACCCCTAGTCATACCAGACGTGGGATCGGGTGCCTAGGAGGAGTAAGCACCTCCTGTCGACCGGTCACACCAGCCGTGAGCCCTATACTCCGATCAGGTAAACGGAGCAATCCGTAGTCAGAATCGGTGTGCCAAGTACGGCCTAACAATTGTATGAAACACATCAGACAGCATTTGACTTAATGGTAAGTTGTTCTGGCAAACTAGATCGTTACAACGACCATAAAATCTGCGAAATGCTGACTTTAGACGAGACTGTGATCCCTATGACATCAACTTCTTTGTCGGAAGTCCGTCTCCATTTAAAAACTGATCATACGCATAACAAGCTCTTGCGTATCGAATCAGTTGGGAGATATAAACATCAAATGCAGGTGATGATGGAATATTGCCACATAAATAAGGGAAGTTGACGATGGAGAAATTGAAATCATCCCGTTTGTCATAAAGTTGCGTTGTTAGTTAATAGCACATTTTTATATTACTTATACATTTTTATCCATTCAGACAGGGTATAAAGTTCTTTTTTCATACTTGGCCCATTGTCTGGCATTATCTTCTATAACCCAATTGAAAGACCGAGTTTCTCTGATTATAGGACCTTTTCAAATAAGTAATATCAGGTCGTCATTGCCAACTGTATCACCCTAAGTATTAATGGTATGTCTAATTAATCTAAAGTCGAAAGAAAGCAAAGAACACGTAGGTGGATTAAGTATAAGATAACTTGTATCTGGGCACTGTGAAGTTTTTATTTAAGTTTGAAAGCAATTGTTGAAGTATTTCTATGGAATACCGGATGTAGACTTGAAATACACTGGCATAGAAAACTGATTTTTTTTTAATGGATTTTAAAGGATACAACAGCCCTGCGGCAAGTGCAACAGCGAATTATGATTGAAATATTACAATACTGCTCTAAGCAATGAATAACGTCTAATATCGTCTTTGATGTGCAAAAATAATTCGGAGAGAGTAATATGTGAAGAAAAGTATTGCAGGAATGATATATTCAGTGCTTATTCCACGTGTTTGACACTTAAAAATGATTTAACGTACAAAAGTCACAGGGAAGTTGTAATGTTATCTTTAGATTTCCGATATGTTTCAGGAAGTTGTGAAGAGTGGTTGAGATTTATATATGTACATTTAGAAAGGGTCTACTGACATCCGGGTTATTACGTCAGATACATCATTAACACGCTCTACAAGTTACATAGTAATGTTTACACGTAAACAAAGACGTGTGATTTTAAGGCATATAATGGTTATCCTCTGCATCAAAAGGCATTTGTGTTTCCTTATTGACGATTTTTTGTTTCTTATTTGAATAGTACATAAAAATGTTGACGGTGTTTATTCATAACAGTGTAATAAAACATTCGGTGTCTATTATCACACGTAAATGAAAAGCTAAACCAAATTAAACACAATCCATCTTTCTATTGTGTTAACAATTCCTTATTGTGTAAAATGCTATGGTTCCCCCATTGTGTTCACATTTTTCTATTGTGTAAACATCTCTATGTTGTGTTACACCTCTCTATTATGTTAAAACTTTTCCATAATGTTAATACCTTTATATATCTTAACACTTCTCTGCTGTGTTAAAACTTAAGTTATTTTCATGACACTTCTCTATTTTGTTAACACTTTTCTGTTGTGTTAACACTTCCCTATTGTGTAAACATCTCTCTGTTATGTTAACACCTCTTTATTATGGTAAATCTTTTCTATAATGTTAATACCTTTCTATAACTTAACACTTCTCTACCGTGTTAAAACTTGGGTTATTTCTTAACACCTTTCAATTCCGTTAACGCTGTGATTAATGTGTTACTATGTTTCCATTGTGTAATCAATTCAACATTGGGTTAAACGTCTTTCTTGTCTAAACATTGTACCAATACGGGAACACTTTTACACTGTATTAACACTTCTCCATTGTGTTAACAATTCCATATTGTGATGGCACTTTACAAATGTGTGAAAAAATCTATAGCGTTTGAACTTGCAATATATCTTCACTTCTTCATTGCCTTAAGCCCCGTGGGGATCCGGGATCTTAGAATAGATCTTCACTACCTCTTGCTTGTCGTACGAGGTGACTAAATGGGGCGGTCCGCAAAAAAACAAAAATGAGACCGCAAAAAACGAGGCCCCGTGTCACTGTTTAGAGGCCATAAGCGCCGAGCATAGGTCTAAATTGTGCAGCCCTTCACCGGTGACGTCTCCATGTCAGTGACAAATTCTCAAGCGGGACGTTCAAATAATCAATCAATCAATCATTGCCTTTACACTTCTTCATTGCCTTAACATTTCTTTATTGCATTTAAACTTCACCAATATATCAACACTGCGCTATTCGCTACTTCTCCATTGTCTTGACACTTTTCTATTGTGCTAAACATGTTCTGTAACATGTTTGTATAAATACTTAGTTTCACTCTTACACCTGCATAACATTCAAGAGAAGTTCCTTCAAAACTTATGTAACCACAATCTGAGTCTCACGAATCATATAAAATCCAGTTTTTGGTGAAATAAAACCGCTCGAACTGAAAAACACAACCTTACATGTCGAGCATGCGCAGTCCTCCCCCTCGAATTCTATCTTTACACAGGATATTATTTAACATTACATTGTATATAAATATACAATGTAATGTCAAAAGTGTTTCACGTTTGCATAATGTCATGTACATCAGAACTACAATGTAACAAAGCGTCTACTTGCCTTAATACAGTTCATTATAAACAGCTGGCATTTTAATGTATAAAACATAAACGGTACCAATTTTGATGCATCAAATGCGCATTTCGACAAATAATGTCTCTTCAGTTATGATCAAGTCAAAAATATTGGAAATCTGAAATAAGAACAAACTTGGAAGAGCTGAAAGAAGCAAAAACAACAAATAGTGGAACCAAATCTGGCAAAGGATCAGAGCTATGCATGAGGGAGATAATGCTTAATTTTGAAATGAATTTCTTAATTTTATCACAGCAAATTTTATCCGTAATCCATGCTAGTACCGAAGTACTTACTATGGTGTCATGGCCCTCAGCTTTAATTACAGCATTTAATATGTCTGGTAAGGATTCATATAAACACTGTATATATTGCTGGTGTAAAGAATATCCATATATGCAGGACAGCATTATTAGTTCTTTTTTCGTTTTAATGTTGCAAGTTTAATTTTCATCAATCTCCAAATATTTTCTGAGAGGTTTATCTCTGGTGATTGGGATGGCCAGTCTGAGCAGCTAATATTATTTCGTTCTTTCCAGGCTTTAAGCCTAGTCGATATGTGGGCTGGACAATTGTCGTCCTGACACACCCAGGGGCTGTTACAAAAATGTTTGGCAACACCTTGTCACAGATTATTGTCTAAAAGCGTAATGTAATTATCCGTGTTTCAGTTTCCACCTATTGGTGTTAGTAAGCCCTCTCCTGAATAACAGACATTGCTCCAAAGCGACAAACTCCGCCATTTCGGACTGAACGTAAACCAAGGCATTCCCATCTCCGTTTTTCATCTGCCTTTCTCCAAACATAAACTTTATGTTCCCTTTTTTAAAACACAACTTCAGTTTCATTGAAAATTTTCTACTTTGATCCAGAGATCAGTTTTCATGATCTGAACACAATTTCATACGTTTTACTTTGTTCACATTCGAAATTGTAAGAATCTTCAGTTGGCAACTTTTCGGCGATTATGTGTAAAAAACCACTAAAAAAAAAACCAAAACAAAAAAACAAAAAACCCCCCAAAAAACCCAAAACAAAATGGTAATCTGCGCTGAACAATTCGTGGTGACAATGGATAAGGTATAGATCTATTTAATTCTTAAGTTAAATAACTCAAGACTCTTTCTACGATCCTTCAAAACCAACCTGTTTATGACTCGATCTGACTGATCACTCGTAAGGTTTGGTCTTCAACTTTGAGCGTCATTTGCAACATTTTGTCGAACAGCAAACCTCAAAAACTTTGAAGCTGTAGTGGTCATATCCAGCAATTTCGGTAATTTTCGGATTTTTTCTAACTTTTTAATGACAAAGTACTGGTGACATTTACGACGATCTGAAGCCATGTTTGTTTACGTCTGCTACTGTATCTAAAAAGAGACCCACGCGCCTTAGGTGAAATCCAAAATGGCGTACAAAACTAAGTTCTATTTTCTTACGTCCTCATGAAAAGGCTAAGATAACTAACAGTATTCAATCTCGTAATTCCTAGAGAATGAATCTCGCAATTCACAACTTTGGGACTAGGGTGTTACGCATGAGCCAAATATTGACAGCAAAGTGCAGCTCGAATTTGTTCAGTGTGTATATACAAAAAGATTAATCGACGTGTGTCAAAGTATCAGTACGTATTACACACAGAAAAAAGATTTGATTTATACATATATTGTAACGTATAACACTCGTAAGGTTACGGAGAATAAATTTACACTAACGCGTAATAATTAAAGTTGATGCTGATGTACAAATCGGACATGGTAACATACCCCATTTTTTTTGTAGGAACGAGATAGAATGCAAGTGAGTTGTATGTGAAAATTCACGAAAAATTATATATTATTGAGAAACTTCGTGTACGTCCTTTTAAAAAATGTGAGGCGTTGGTTTATCATAAATTAACACGATGCTTTGACTGAGTGATTGATATTTTTCGGACCATTTTATGAGCTAGTGGTGCGCCCATGTTTTGTTCCCTAACGTAAATGATAAAGAGACATGAAGTACGAGGCATTGTTTTCACAAAATAAAGCAATATTTATATGATGCTACATATAGTGACAGCTTGGTCCAAAATTAGGTTGACATATAGAGTAGGTGAACATATAGGGACTCAACAACTACTCACAGTATCGAAACCTCTTATTGATAAATGAATAATAATTAATGTAAGCAAAATAAGTACCGTGGGAAAACCAACATAGAAATTAGAATCAGAAAGTTTTCCCTGTGATAGAAATTGGTATTGCTACATGGAAAACGAACGGAGATTTCATAAATCTTTAAAAAATACAAAAGAAAGAGTAGAGTAAACATTGACCCCTGGATACACAAGAGGAGGGTCAGGTGCCGAGGGTCAGGTGCCAAGGGAGTGAAGATTCAATCTGGACCGGTAACATCCCCATGAATCTTGTATCTTGACTAGGTAGAAGAACGATATAAAACACGAGGCAGCATTCAAACTACTGAATGTTGTATATACAAGTCAGATCACTGTAACGACTTAGAATTTGCGAAACGCTGATTTTAAAGGAGACTGTTGAAAACACTGTCACCCGAATCCACTTGTCATTAGTCTGCCATGAAGAACAATTAAAATTATTATTAAAATTATCAACATTGGTTTACTTCTAAAGTTAACAAACCCTTTTAGTTCAATTTTGAGAATCTTTAGCTGGTTTCTAGTTTTTACAGAACAGAATATATTGATTGATTGTATAATCTTTAACGTCCCTCTTGAGAATCTTTCACTCATAAAAAGATTTCATCATTGCCGGTGAAGGGCTGCAAAATTTAGCAGGGAGGGATATTTATCGTGCCACACCAGCTGTGACACGGGACCTCTGTTTTTGAGTCCTCATCCGAAGGACCGCCCCGTTTAGTTGCCTCTTACGACAAGCAAGGGATACTGCTGTCCTATTCTAACCCGGACCCCACGGAGCAGAACAGAATAGAAGTTGCGATGGAATTATAGTTATATGTTTTATTGAATCAATAGACATATCGATACTGGTTTTATGAAGTGCATACAATGCTGATTTGATACCAGTCCTAGTGACATTACAACAATTGGCTCAATATTTGAAAACGAATATGGCGGTTGATATATATGTATATATATATATATATATATATATATATATATATATATATATATTTGTGTGTGTGTATTCCAAACTTTAGTACACTCTCTAGAGATAGGCAATTAACAGCGTGCAAATATTTGAACTTTGACAACACTTCAGAGATGAATAACATTGATTACATGGTAACTTGATTTTTTGTGTTCATTTGCAAAGAATAACACGTATGATACAAAATGCTCTTTGGCTCCAGTTGTGTTTTACACCTGTTTTATTTCATCCATGTCTGTTACTCTGGTAAGCATAGACGTTCCTCCTGTAGTAGCAGGTAAGACATTTTAAAAATGTAATTTTTATGAATACTGTGGAATAGTTAGATTTTGCGAGGGCTCAATTTACATGGATCTCCTCATCCCCCGAATTTAAAATCGGAAGGAAATACACAATATATGCAATATACTGATGTACAGAAACCATGTCAAGGAAATCGCATTCCATTGAAACTGTGAAATCGCGACAATTATTCGAAAACTTAAATGATTCTAATAGAAATAAGTCATAATATACTACAATAAAGAAATATTGGGTAAAATTATATATACAGAAGGTTTATGAGGAAGGAAAGTTAGTGTAAAACCTATGCATTCCTTTGTCGGTCACATTAAAGTATGTATATTTCATTATATTGCCTTTTATAAACTCCATATTGATTTGATAGATTTAAGTATTTTGTGAAGCAATTCTCTGGGAACGTTTAAAAACACGAATGTGTACGAGGCCTCTGGTGTTTACTATACTTTGATTTCTGGAAAAAACAATTCCGACCGCATATGAAATGATATATAATGTAACAAAATAAACAAGAGGCCCATGGACCACATTGCTTACCTGAGTCACCTTGTCCCTGCTGTTGTAAGTTTGAAAAGATTGTTTTATCAATCTTCATTGCTATGAAAGTTTTTACCCCATATTATGGCGCCAACCTGGCCCCAAATGATTACGGCATAACTCAAGAATGAACTCACATAATATATAAATGCCTCAACGTCAATATGACTGCCATGATGCTTCTGTTCTGGATGAGAAGAGGATCACAAAATCATAGATCATGGTATGATACGAAAGAACCTGCCACTAGAAATATATATACAAAATACGAAAGCTCTATCTTAAGTAGTTTAGAAGATATTGAATAGGTTGCTATTAAAAGTAGGTCACAATTCCAGTTCAAGGTCACAAGGGCAAACACTAAAGTAAAGCAAAGCCTTGCCAAAAATACCTATATACAAAAGCTTTTCTTTAGATAGCTCAGGATATATAAACTAGCTCAGGTTCATTAAGAAAATAAGGCAATGTCACAAGATCAAGTATGATTGTATCACAAGGTCATTTTGTCAAAGAATCTATATACAAAATATGAAAGCTCTATCTTGAATAAATCCGATAGTATTTAATAGGTTACATATCCTTAAAAGCGGGTCTTTCAATATGTTATATTATGAAATTAAAGGTATTGTCATAAGAAATGTATATCTTATATATAAAAGATCTATCTTAAATATTTTATGAGATATTGAATAGGTCAGATTGAGTAAACTCAGGTAATTTATTGCAATTGGTCTGCGTCCGTCTTCGTCCGTTAATAGTTGAACACTTTTTAGCTTCTTGACAACTAACATTCCAATTCTTTTCAAATCTGGTGTGAAGCATCTTTGGGACATGGCGGACTTAGATTATAAATTGCAGGTCCCCTACACCCCTAGGGCATTAAGGACGGGACCAAAACTACAAAGTGGCCATTTTCAAAATCGTTTTGTCTCTAACTGCATATTTGTAAGAAAGACTAAATGCATAGTAGTAATGTAGATCAGGAAGACCTCTACCAAAATTATACATTTCATGATCCCCAGGGTAAAGGTTCTGAACACTGGGCGGGGTCAAACTTGGTATATGGTATTTATGTGTAAAATATAAAAAAAAAATATCTTCTCTATTGTTTTTAATACCAAATAGAAGCTAATTAAATAAATATTTTTCCAAAATTGTAAATTTCATGATTCCATGGGTGGAGTTTTGGTATGAGGGTAGGTGGTCTCTTTCTGGGTACATTGTGTCGGAGTTCTCTCCTCCATCATTAAAACTGGACTCCACCAGATAACTGACAAATTGTTGAGTGTGGCGGAAAATAACAATCTATCAATCTCTCCAGGCCCAGCGGTTCTTGAGGAAAGATTTTAAAAGATTTTCCCTATATTTTCGCATGTAAAACTTCATACTCAATTTTGATCCCACCTTACCCACAGGGGTAATGATTTTAACACACTTGAGTCTGTGCTCTATGTCAGGAAGCTTTCATGTAAATTTCAACTTTTCTGACCCAGTGGTTTTGAGAAGAAAATTCTAAATGGCCCAATCCTAGTTTTGCAGTTTCGTGAATATCTCCCCTTATAAAGATGCATGGCCCTTCATTTGAAAATAAAACTTGAATCCCCTTTACCATGATTTGTAATAAGTTTGATAAAAATCAGGCAAGTGGTTCTGTAGAAATGAAAATGTGAAAGGTTTACGGACAGGCAGACGGATGGACAGACGAGAGACAAAAGGTGATTAGAAAAACTAACTTCAGCTTTCAGCTCAGGTGAACTAGTGATTTGTAAGTTTAAGTATTCATGTCAGTAAATGGTAGTTCATGCTTAAACACTTGAAGTACAAAGATTTGCAAAATGTTGTAATTATATTGATTGATCATTTGAATATTGTTTCCCGCTACATTCAACAATTGTTTAGTCATTTGGTGGTGTGGAAGAGAGAACCAAGATAAATGTACCTGGGAAAAAACTATCAACCTTCTGAAAGTAAACTGGCAAACTTTCTTACATATATCGGCGCGAGCGAGAATCGAACCCGCACCGACTAGAGGTGAGAGGTCTTGTGATTTTGAGCACGATGCTTTAACCACACGGCCATAATGACCCTCTGCGGGTGGACAGTTGTTCCTTGAGGGTTTTCACAGTCCAGTTGGTAATCACGAGGGCGAATCAATAAGTAACCAGCCTAACTTATTTTCGGTTTTCGATGTAATTGCCCTCTAGTGTGATGTACTTAGATAAACGGTGTTCAAGTGCCATCAGCCCAGAACTGAAAAGGGTCAGGGTCCTTTCCATTGACAGACTCCTCGACTGCCGTCACGACTTCTTCGTCAGACCGGAAATTACGTCTACGGATATTTTTTTTTCAAGTTTGGGAATAGGAAAAAGTCGTTAAGAGCTAAGTCAGGCGAATAGGCAGGATGTGATATTAATTCAAAACAGTTTCGCTCTACAGAATCCATTGCAAGTTTACAAGTGTAGACTCTCGCGTTGTCCTGTTGCAGCCAAACACCTTTAATGAGTATACCTCGGCGTTTTTCAAGGATGGCGGTTCTCAGCTGATCTAGCAAGTTTGCATACTGTGGCCATCAGCTTGCCAGCAGATGGCTTCGGGGACCCCGACCCTACCACTGACGACTCTGAGCTTTATTCTCTGGCTCATAATATGAACTCATGTCTCATCTACATTCACCAGACGCGAAAGAAAATCATACGTTGACCTAATACTTTTCAACAACTCGCTGCATACTGATGCTCTGGTTGCTATTTGTTCATCGCTAAGGGATTCGGGGACCAAATGGGCTGTTAGCTTCCGCATACCTAAACGATCATGTAAGATTGTTGAAACGCTACCACGTGAAATGCCTAATGCCTGTGCTATTTCTTCCGCCTGAATTTGACGATCAGAGTATATCATATCACGAATTTTGTTACACATTTCGTCGTCGGTGGCATCCAGTGGGCGTCATCTTCTGAAGACGTTCTATCGCGTTTGAATTAGGTTACCCAGAATTTAACCTGCGCGTAAGATGGTGCAGAAGACCCATAAACATCGGCTAATTCGCTGTGTAATTCCTTGCATGTTTTACCTTTTAAATATGAGTTCCGAATATATATAACGGTGCTCAGCTTTAGATGAAAAACGTGTCTTTGCATCGCTAGCCATGTTTGGCATTCAATATGCTATTAAAGAATGACTAGATACTCGTGCAATTTTGTACCCAGATATAGAACATGTATTGAAAGAAGGCATGAAAATCGTGACCGTCTCAGTATATCGGAAATGGGATAGGCTGGTTACTTATTGACTCGCCCTCGTACTTCGGTACTAGCATGAAAATACGAATAAAAATTTGTTGTAATAAAATTAAGAAATTCATTTCCAAATTACTGATTTTCTCCCCCATGCATACCCCTTATATTTAGCCTGATTTGGCCCCAGTATTTGGTATATTTTGGTTCTTTCAACTCTTCGAAGTTTGTTCTTATTTCGAATTTCCATCATTTTTAACTTGAGATTCACTGAAGAAGCATTATTTGTCGAAATGTGCATCTGGTGCATCGAATGTGGTACAGTTTATGTTTGACATTGTAATTATAATGATAAACAATGCAGATAAATCCTAGCAAACGTCTCTAAAGATCGTTTCCTTCATTTTCGAAAAAGAGTAGGCTCACCGAGGGCCGTCAGGGAAACTTCAGTTTTCATAACCAACCATGTTTCAGTTGTTTAATCGCCGTAAAATGGCTGAAATATTGCCAACACGGCGTAAAACCCCAATCAATCAATCAATCTAAAGATCGTATTGCGGATTTGTCGTCCTTAGGAAGCATTTCAATGAATTTGTATGATTTGTTTGTTTGTTTGTTTCACGTCCCGTCGAGAATATTTCACTCATATTGAGACGTCACCAGCTGTAGGTGAAGTACCACAAATTTAGACCTATGCTTAGCGCTCAGGGCCGTAGCAGTGAGGGTTCTTTAACGTGCCAACACCTACCGTGACACGGGACCCCCGTTTTTAAGGTCATATCCGAAAGACCCGTGATTCTGACTTCTAAATGCCGAGCGTTTGGCGAAGGAGCAATCACTACCTATTTTTCGTCTTAGGTTTGACGCGGCCATGGCACAAGCGGGGCTCGAACTCACGACCTCCCGGTTACGAAGCGAACGCTCTAACCACTGAGCTAACGCGACCGGAATTTGTATGAAATCAGCAAATCAAACTTGTAAACATTACAATAAACATGTCCAATAATCTGCCCAAATATTTGAATTTATTTTGTTTATGAACATGGTTTATGATTTTAAAAGAATTGTAAACGAATACAAATAAAACAAAAATGCACAAGTATATAACATTATGGCAAGAAGTAAAAAAAAAAAAAAAAAAAAAAAGAAAGAAAAGAAAAACAAAATAAAATAAAAATAATAATACAAAAACAACAACAAAGCAAAAACAAAACAAAAAAGTACAGGTAGTATGATATATGTATGTTATAATTTAAGTGTACATACAAGATATTCCCAGTATATTTTTGTTTTCCTTTAAGTTGGTATCCCATACCTAACAATATTCAGCAATTGCGTAGATTTAAAATAAAATATAGATAAATCTGTCGAAGTATATGCTAGACGATGGTCTCGGTTTTTGTGGTCTCATCCGAAAGACCTCCCAAATTAGTCGCCTCTTACGGCAAGCAAGTGGTACGGAGTACGACCTGTCTTAACTCGGATTCCCACGGGACGTTCAACAAAACACAATACAATCCGATAAACTTCAAAAATAGAGATGCTTATTATAATAAATTAAAAAAACAAAACGAAATTTAAAAGTACCTCATTTTTGCATTCAGTGTCAAAGAAAATAACGTCTGTTGTACAGACTACAGGGCTGTTTCAGGATCATGTCAACGTAAGTAGTTTATTCCGTAAAATAAACGTAAAGTAGTATAGCCAATTATTATTCCTTCAAGAAAATATATTTAAAATGATTTTCTATCACGTAAGTAGTAAATAAAACAGGATTCAGAATCTGATTTTATTTTCAGCATGCATCGGGTGGTTTGGAGAAAACTGCAGTCATCCGTGTGATTTTGGATTCTTTGGTCATGGCTGCCGTCGAAAGTGCAACTGCAGTAGTGATACTCACTGGTGTGACGCAATTTCGGGATGCATTCTTCGAATTAGTAATATTACACCGTTTTTATTTTTTAAATATTAAAATATTTAGTGTATTTACAAACGACATGTGTATCTGAAATAATCAGCAGTATATGTTCAACAAACATTTGATGTCTGATGAAATTTTAGATGCAATCAAGCAAATTAATGATATTTTGGAAGACATTAAATTATGTTTGCTAACTATGCTTATTTTCGTTATACAGCAGAATAATGTAGGACATGTTCAACTTTTAGTGCAAACATAGACCTTTTTTAATTGGAGAGGAAAATTTACAAGTGTCATGTTAGTTTCTTTTATGCAGTTATTGCTTTCCTATTATGATACAAAATCTATTTACACTCAAAGTAGTGTTTTACCTGTGTAAACCTTTTTGTAATCATTGTACGGGTACAGAAGGCACGCATAATCAGAGTTGGGAAAGCAAGAAAACACATTTAAGTTTCGTGGTCGTAGGGTCACTCATTGGAACCTCGGCGTTTTGGTTTTTATCGTATTTGCTGCTTAATTTGTAAGTGTGATTCTTTACCATATTTTCATTATTAACAGAGCAGATTTGAAATATAGCATAATATCAGAATAAGCACGTTGTATTTTTCCAAATATGCAAATGATGTACAAACTGTGGTACAGAATTTAACAATCTAAATGACTTTGACTGATTCCAGTATATACTAAGTTTACAGTTAAAACTCGCATATTTCATAAGAATTCCGAATTTCCTCTTTCAATGTTTAAGAAAAAATAAAGTTGTCTGGTTGGTTGTTTATTTTACGTCCCGTCGACAATTTTCCAGTCCTATTTAAACGTCAACACTTGTGCGTGAAGTACCACAAATTTAGTCCTATGCATTCTTAGCGCACAAGACCGTGACAGTGCGGGTTCTTAACGTGCTAACCTTCACCGGCAGTGTTGACGTCTCCATATGAGTGAAAAATTCTCGAGCGGGACGTTAAACAATATATAATCAATCACACCCCCCCCCCCCCCCCCCCCCCCCCAGGTATGATGATTTCTGAGGAAAATGAAATTTGTATTTTATGCCTATAAAATGAAACTTTATACAACATTATATGTCTTGCCATATTAAAAGTAATTTTATCTTCATAATATGAAAGATACAGAAAACGGAGACAGAATGGGACGATGAAAGTTATCATAAAAGGTAAACCTTGATTACTAAACATTTTCAAAAGGACTAAATACATCATTATAATTTTAGAATGTACTGATACGTCTGTTTAACTGTATACCAGAATCTATATATATAATAAACAAAGTACAAATGTATACATACATAAGGTTTACGTTAACGAAAGTAAGCTGGGGTAATGGTTTTAGTTTCCACTCCTTTTCATGTTGTAATATTTGCGAAATCTAGAAAACTTAATCCGTAATCAAGTTTTTAAAAATAGTAGCAATTTTCTGTAAAATCGAAACTCGTGATATTCTTGGGCGATTATAGACGTCTTGATTTTCTATTATACTCTTGATACTGGATTTAGATGAATTTGGCTTTTTAGAGATTGGAGGTGTTGATAGTGCAGATGAATCACAAGGGGCACAAGAAGAAGTAACATCGCGGTTGGGAAGAATTGGTCGGTCTAAATCCCTTCATCCCAGAACGAAAGTAATCAGCAAGGATGCAAGAAAGATCCGCTCACGTTCGCTTTCACCAGACAACAAAGAACGATTAACTAGGTATTCCGATGACTACAATCACTTGAATTTCCTTGGACCATCAGTATCCAAATTCAACAGCAAATATAGCAAGATAAATCTAACAACACCTCGTCGTTTTAACAATGCTGTCTTTGAAACATATCCCGAGGACGATCGCTTTGTGTCACTTACTATCAACAACAATTTACAATATATGGGGGAAGAAACTGCAACGGTACTGCCTCAGAGATTGTATAAAAATCGAACTTGCAGTTCTGTGAACTATGATGGACATGTCAGAAACCCTGAACTGGTTGCAGACGACGTTTGTGCGTACAGTAACTCGGCTGAATGCCGAATTCAATTCGATGACGATATTACAAACTAAGATAAACCTGCACCGTATGCATACAGAGATGTTCATCAATTGTATGGGTTTCAAAGAAAACGAAATGTATAAAATAAGACTGTATTCCAATACCTGGTGAAAATTGATTTGTGTGTGTCTTCTGGGGGTATTTTATTATACAAGATGTACAAAACACACAAATAAAATGTTTCTAAAAATTTAGCTTGAAATCCCCTACCATCAATTGCTTTATACTATTGTATTTTTCATGATTGATTGGTTGGTTGTTTTTTGTTTAACGTCCCACTCGAGAATATTTCCTTCATATGAAGACGTCACCATTGTCGGTGAAGGGCTGCAATATTTAGGCCAATGCTCGCCGCTATGGCCTTTCAGCAGGGAGACATCTCTTTCGTCCATACCTGTTGTGACACGGGTCTTCAGTTTTTGCAGTCTCATCCGAAGGACTGTCCCATTTAGTCGCCTCTTACGATGAGCAAGGGGTACTAAGTCGTATTCTAACCCAGATCCCCACGGTATTCATGACTGATAAATATTTATATTCACAAAAATGTCTATAATAAACTTATTCTGTTATAAATTTATCCTTGATAAACTTGTAGAGTTAAAATATATTCTATTTCATGAACAAAGCATTCCCCTTTTTACTTAACGTAAGAATTAAACCTAAATATATTACAAATCATGAATATCTAATTGATTGACTCTGTAGAATTTTACACCGTGTTGGCTATATTTTAGCCATTTTACGGCGTTTAAAGAATTGAAATATGTTTAGTTGTGAACGTTGAAGTTTCCCTGGCGGCCACCAAGGGGGTTTCTATTTCTATTTTTACTTTTCAGAGTCTAATACCATCCGGTGAATTAAAACAAATGTGGCATTGGAATATCCCAATGTCAACTTTCGTATCTGCGTCCTCTGCCATGTGAATGTTATTAACCTAGAAATTCAAGACTAGTCTACACGGTGTGAATAGTTATAGTAAACAAGTTTTCAAGTATCAGAAAATACAATCATCCTCTGGGGGTGGGGTGTGTGTGAAATCTTGGAGTTGCATGCATGATAAATTCTCACGTCAGTGCATGTTTTCAGTTCTTTCTTCACCCCTAACATTGAACTTTCAAAAAAATGGATCTGCATATGGAATAAACAAGTTATGATCACAGTGGTTAAAATAGAACCACCCATGTTACGAGCCTTTATTGGCACAATAGTAAGACTTGTTGATTAAAGTAAATATCAGTGAATTTAAAACTTTTTGAAATAGTACAATCTAGACATTTAAATGACTTAAACTTCCTAAGCTTTTCACCATTTCACAATCATAGCCGGTAATACCAGTATCCAAGTGAATTTTTCTGCGTAATTAAGTGCATTGATAATACATGTATTTTATACAGAAAAAGATTATACCTCTGGCATACATATTTCCGGTTTCCTTCAATGTGGAAGTTTACCTGACCTCCAACCTTTCATTGCGAATGCGTCAAAAAAAACAAAAAAAAAAAAAAACACGTGGTGCAAATTTAAATAACAATTATATTGATAGAGGGTGGGTATATTTATTCGGAATTTCTTTGCAATTGCCGAAGGCAAAAATCAAGAAAACTTATAAAGGATCTAAGTCTCGTTTCTTGTATGCTTATGAAGCACAATTCATTCAAAAGCTTCTACATAAATATGGACGACCTTTTATCTATTAACAATGATCATTCTCATTCATATGCCGAATCGATATATGCCAGTGAACTTTAAATAAAAGACACCACAAAGACTTCCACATCTGCTTCGTACTTAGATATTTTATTGAATATTGATGCTGACGGCAAACTGGCAACTCAACTTTATGAGAAACGGGATGATTTCAATTTCTCCATCATCAACTTCTCTTTTCTATATAGCAATATTCCATTATCACCTGCATATTATGTTTACATCTCTCCACTGAATGGATACTCAACAAATTGTTTTGCATATGATAAGTTTTTAAATCGAAGCAGACTACTGAAAAGCAAGTTGATGTAACAGGGATTTCTACAGTCTTCTCTAAGGTCAGCATTTCGCAAATGCTGTAATATCATCTTGTTTGTCATTAGCCTCGTCGACTCAAATACTGATCATACACAAAAACAAGGTTTTTCGTATCGACTCTGTTGAGAAACATAAACACCATATACGTGTCATGATGGAATATTGCTACATAAATATAGGAAGACGATGATTAAGTTAAGATTTTTGCCTTTATATTCCTTATAGAACGTATGAGAATGGTTGATTGATTGATTATATATTGTTTAACGTCCCGCCTTAAAAATCTTTCACTCATATGGAGACGGTCACCATTCTCGGTGAAGGGCTGTAAAATGTAGGCCTATGCTCGGCACTTATGGTCTTTGAGTAGGGAGGGATCTTTAACGTGTCACACCTACTGTGACACAGGGCCTCGGTTTTTACGGTCTAATCCGTAATTTAGTCATTACGACAAGCAAGGTGTACTGAGGATCTATTCTAACAATCCGGATTCCTACAATCTCCGTATCGAATCAGCTGAAAAACATAAACACTATATATATATATATGTATATATATTATCATACCACAAATTTAGAGGTATGCTTAACGCTCAGGGACGTTGCAGTGAGGGTTCTTTAACGTGCCAACGCCTGCCGTGACACGGGACCACCGTTTTTAAGGTCATATCCGAAAGACCCGTGATTCTCACTTCTAAATGCCGAGCGTTTGGCGAAGGAGCAATCACTACCTATTTTTCGTCTCAAGTTTGACGCGGTCATGGCACGAGCGGAGCTCGAACTCATGACCTCCCGGTTACGAAGCGAACGCTCTAACCACTGAGCTACCGCGACCGGTTTATATATGATGGAATATTGCTACATAAATATAGGAGGACGATGATTAAGCTGATGTTTTCAACTTTGTATTCCTTATAGAAGTTATGAGGATGGTTTCCTTTCGTTTTCTTCACTTGTTCATGGATGTTTTAGATTTCTATATTCCCACTGTTTTGGATTTTCAAAATTTATTTGTCGATGTTTTGTTTACAAAAAGATTATTCATTTACTTATGAATGAAATTTACAGATCCTTAAAATTGAATAAAAACACTGACATTTAGATAAATAGTACAATATCAAGCAAACTATTTCGAGAGCTTCAGCATATCGCAAATTCTATGGTCGTTATAATGATCAATTTTCCCAATACAACCATTTTGTAACGTACTTGATTTTGTTTAATTTGTTTTGAATTTCCCGCAATTTAAAATGCTGACACTACCAGTTTGTCTGCTTACACGGCTGGGTTGACGTGTCCTCGTTCTCATATAAATACCTGAGTTCAGTCCGTGCAGTCAGTAAGAACGGACACAGTAGATCGGTGTTACCAAAATTTAGAGCGGGCCGAATTCTTCCCCAGTTTAGGTAGACTAAGACCAATTTCAAGGGGATAAGGGCTTCAGTGTAAACTTTACTAGCTCAGGAGAGAAAAACCAGAGACTTGGTAGCGTGGCGAAAGTTTTGGCGGCCCGTTACAGTCGGGGAACCTCCGGGTAAAGGACAACGCCCTGTGTAACATCAAGACGACAGGTGTAGTTGAGGTCACATCGACAAGAACTCTTTCGTGGCATTGTCATTCCGACATCATCGTTAGCAGGGCCAGAAAATTCCAGAAACGGATGTGCACTTGGAAACCACGTGTTTGGACATTTCAAAATGACTTATTAAATTTACAAATGTTTGAATGTCAGATTATAGATACATGTAAAATTTAGTTAAGAATGAAGTTTAAGTTTATACCGGAAAATAATGAAATAATTGTGTCTACTCTAGCTTTAGGTTAAAATTATTTTCTCTTTATTTTCTTTGTAGATATTCTATTATTATTATTATTAAATCTTTTTTATGTATTGAAATTGGACTTTGTTGTGATTAAGTGAGTAAACGGCGATTCCAGAACTCGTCAGGAGGTATTGGTAAGGTCAGTACCTTACTTCATGACACATTCATTAGGTCAAATGCTGTCTGGCGTGTTTAAGCTATTCTTGGCGCATAGACTCTGACTGCAGATTGGGGTGCATGTTCTTCCTGGGCACCTGACCCCACCTCTGGTATATCGAGGGGCCCGTGTTTGCCCTACTTTCTAATTTGTATTCCATGTAGGATTTATAGGATTGGTCAGCGTTTCTTATCTTCACCTTCTTATGAAATGCAGCGAGGGAAACAACGATGACAGTTGTAATAAGGCCAATCATCACGTAAACTTGTCAAACGAGGAAGAAAAAAAGTTCCTTTGGCAAATGTTAAAAAGAATATATCTTTTCTAGCCTTTGTAAATTGTATAACATCTTTTGGAAGTGCTCTTTTTTCGATCTCCAACGCGATACATGCATGTATACAAAGGACTGGGTTTTGATATCACAATACAAATATTCTGATAATGTAAAGCGTATGCTCATTTAATGGTAAGTCGATCCCATTCTGATCGGCTTCGCTATGGATCCCGACTAAAAATCACAATATTTAATCAATCAATAAATCAATCATACATAAGAGGGTATTTATCTCAAACTAAATAGGATTCATAGTGTAATAGCAAACTGTAAACGACTCTTCCTGTAATATCCGGAATTATAATGTCCTATCATGATTCTATTTTAGTTTATGTACCGGAAGAGTACTGTAAATAAATGGATGAAAACAGCACATGGTTGTCGTGTCTGGAAAGCATCCTCACTAATCTATAAAAAATAAATACAACAACTGGCGACGAGGATGACATTACGTTGACGGTATTTCCGCAATTTGACCTGGAAACGGACAAAATCAATGCAGGGCCCCGATGGGACAGGTGGATCGGGCGCCTGGAAAATTTGTTTATTGCCCTAAAATTAGTAAATCCAGTAGTGCCTGATGGTGAGGAACCTGATCAAAACGCTATCAAGAGTATAGACGATAGAAAAAGAGCCTTACTTTTACACTATGTCGGCGAGAGAACCTTTGATATATACGAGGCGCAGAAAGGGCCATCAACTCCGGATTACAGTGGTACAAAAATGTACTTGCTGGTTATTTTCGCCCTAGAAAGAATACTCAGATGGAGGTAATGATTCATCAATATGAATCTTCACTGTGAATAAATGAATGAAAACATCACATGGTTTTGGTGTCTGGAAAGCATCCTCACTAATCTATAGAAATACATAACAACACTTCCTCTCAGAACACTCATAGAATAAGCTTTTTAAATTGCACAAGGAAATGTATTAAAATTAAAAATCATGATATTGAAATTCATCGTTGGATTGATTGGTTGTATATAGTTTAACGTTCCGCTCGAGAACCCCTCACTCATATGGAGACGCATAAATTCATAGTTGGAATTCTAGTTTAGGTATAATTCCTTGATGTTAATACTGTACTGCGAATGTTACACATTCTATTTACACGGTAGACCTTCAAAATGACATCTAGAGAATTTTTGACGGTAACATATGTCATCAGCTTTGTTCCTTTGTTAACATTCGGTTACCAAGGTAATTGTTTTAACATGTAAGTACTGTAATGCGGTAGTAATTAATCAAACGTGTATATATATTTGTATTATGTAAGAGTTTGCATCTTTGCGGATTGCTTCAAATTTGAGTTACAATTTGCAAAACAGAAGATTTAAATATTACATACTTTATCATCTTTTTCGCATTATTTGGTGATAAATCATATTTTACTTTTCAGTGATACAGGAAAGTCCCATTGTTGTACCGATTATAAAAATGTTTCTGGCACGTGCAAAGGTGAATACATTCAATACACGGCTATTCACATTTAGCGTATGATATTCATATTTGGCACGCTGCAGGCTTCATATGAATTTTGAATAGTTATCGGATTGAATAACATTAACCCAATATTAAACCCACCCTATATAAACGAGGACAGTTATGGTAACAATAGAATTCTAACATTTTTCCAATCTATGATAATTTATGATCTCGTTATGATTATAATTATTCGTTGAATCAGGCTATAGGATTTACATTATAAAATTTGGGTTACGCAAAACAGTAATTGCACCCCCACCCCCCAAATGAAATATACTTTTAGCAATATCTATCATTCATCATCAAGAAGTACTAATTTTCCTACTCAGCTTGCTTTGGTTCATGGGGAAAAGACTGTGAATTCAGCTGTAATGTGGGGTTCTACGGACATGGGTGTCGTCACCATTGCAATTGCTCCCAGAATCAAGTGTGCAACCCAGTAAGTGGTTGTGTAGAGATCCCCGATAATATTACAGGTAAATGTTTATTTCAGTTACAACGGATTCTACTC
Source organism: Ostrea denselamellosa (assembly GCA_024699665.1). Taxonomy (NCBI): domain Eukaryota; kingdom Metazoa; phylum Mollusca; class Bivalvia; order Ostreida; family Ostreidae; genus Ostrea; species Ostrea denselamellosa. The sequence goes on along the minus strand of JAMZEH010000015.1, from coordinate 9,357,724 downwards.
GATACCGATTTTAACGGCGCATTTAAAACAAAAATATCATAACGGTGGTATTTAATACTGTCGATACCATGGAATAATTTCAATTTGTGGGGTCAATTATCGTGCATTGTTGAGATTTTACAATTTCTTTGCGATGTAGTTGATGTGGTTTTCTGATAAATTGATATTACAGGGGTTTCAAGGCTTGTTTAAAGTCAGTATGTCGCAAATTTTATGGTTGTTATAACGATCTAGTTTGCCAATACATACTGTCATTGGGACAAATACTGCCTGACGTGTTTCATACCGATTATTGACCGTTCTTTATACACTGAATTTGACTACGGATTACTCCATTGACCTGATCAAGATATAGGGCACAAGGCGGGTGCGATCGATCGACAGGGGATGCTTCCTCCTCCTAGGCACCTGATCATACCTCTGGTATATCCATTGACCCATGTTTGCCTCACACCCTTATAAGAGTTATGTGATTAATCACTCTTCGTTATCTTTACCATTTCGTTGAAAAATTATATAAATAGAGTATTTCGTTATGGTTTTGAATTCGTAACATAGGGTTAACCAAAATCCATGAAAACTGAGCCCCAATAAAATCTAGTAATTCTAGGACATGCGATTTTCCACATATGTAATGATGTGTTTGATAATTTCAACAGCAAGTGAATTATTGTTAGAAAACATTAAGCGTGATCAAATATCAAACTACTATGAACCATGAATTGATTATTGAATGAAGGATTTCGAAAATTTTGTGGTCGTTGTAACGATCTGATTTCCCAGTGCAACCTTCTGTTAGGTCAAATGCTGTATGACGTGTTTCATACCAATTACTAGAACGTTCTTGGCACACTGATTCTGACTGCGGAATAGTCCGTTTATCTGATCAAGATGTAGAGCTCACGGCGGGTGTGACCGGTCGACAGATAATGCTTACTCCTCCTAGGTACTTGATCCCACCTCTGGTATGCCCAAGGATTCGTGTTTGTCCATCTCTCTGATCTGTATTTTCTATAGGAATTATGAGATTGGTTACTGTTCGTTGTCATAGCTTTTCATAAATTGATATTTTTTTTGTTTAATAGCTGACAAATTTAAAACCCTAGTTTCAGCCCCATTTACCAAACTCTGTATACAGTAAAGTATTTGCCCCGTTTTATTTTCGACCCTTATACCAGTTGTCAGTTTGTGAATTTAAGACTGGGCGAAACGGTCTTCTTTCTTGTATCTCTTTAAATACAGCTGTGTTTGTCCGAATTTAAAACAGGTCGAAAATATTTACAAGTGTATACAGGCGAAATCAACACAAGGCGAAAATAACCCTTTTGTATGTAATACTTGAAAACTGATCTCCAAGATTTCATTATGCGTTACTGGCTGTACATGAACAGTTAATGCAGAAGGCAAATAAATAATTTGAATGTTACAGATTCTTCCTAAATTGTTTTCAAAAATGAAATATGCGTACAGATGGAATCAAAACTGACAATCAAACAAAACGATTCCGCTAAATCGGCTTTCATTAGCAAACGTCAAGGACATCGAACGCGTGTTAAGTTCAACCTTTCGCCTTAAATATAGTGAAAACGATGGCATGCAAGATTCGATTTCCAATGTATATTTCCTATACTTGATGAATTCTTGGTATACTGGACTGAATCCAAATCTTGTGAGAGTTCTTGGGAATTACGAGATTCAGTGCTGTTAGTTATCTCAGCCTTTTCTTGTCGTTACAGGGAATTACAAGCATTGAATGTTACTAATGCCTTTCACAGAAAGTCAGTAAAATCTGATTTATATCACTCCATGGACCCATTAAACCTTTGTATAAATTAATTTCCGTATAAAATGCACATGGTTTCAAAACCTTCTAAATATCTTTTCACATGAATCCAGTTTATTATCATATAATACATAAAGAGTACATTCAATATCTGTCAAAATTTAAGAATTCTCATGAACTACCTAAGTAAAGTTTATCCTGGAGTTCGAAGGAAACATGTTGGAGAATGCGCAAAACTGAAACCCCGCTCGTGCCATGGCCGTGTCAAACCTAAGACGATAAATAGGTAGTGATTGCTCCTTCACCAAATGCTCGGCATTTAGAAGTGAGAATCACGGGTCTTTCGGATATGACCTTAAAAACAGAGGTCCCATATCACGGTATCCGTTGACGTTAAACAACCCTCACTGCTACGTCCCGGAGCGTTAAACATAAGTCTAAATTTCTGGTACTTCACCTACAACTGGTGACGTCACAATATGAGTGAAAAATTCTCGACGGGACGTAAAACAAACAAACAATCAATCTTTCTCATAAGTGTATTGTATATCACACATTATTAAAAAACTTTTGGATAAGGTACATCCGTTTGTTGTCTGAAAGTAAAAACACAAGGCATGAAATTAAATCGTTGACGCAAAGTATCCCCCTTCTAGTTAGTAACTTTCTGGATTTCAATATCAGTGACTTCACTATTGTACAATTACACCAAACGACAAACCTCGGATATTTCCACACGATACCACTCCTTGGAAGTCTTTAGTTTTACATCCCTTCGAGAATATTCCACTCATAGCGAAACATCATTCGCTGTTTCTTGCAAAACGTTTAGCGAAAGAACAGTTACTGCGTATTTCATGTCTCGTGCCGAACGTGGTTGGGATACCAGCGGGACTCGAACCTCTCATAAACAAGGCAGATGCTCTAGCTACTCAGACCAGTAATAACAACTGGATTCTCATGTTTACAAATGTACAACTACAGTTATTTCGGTATGTTTTTCCCTTGAGATGAAGAAAATGATAGGATACTATTGTTAATTGAGATTTTCATGTGCTTAGGGAATCTGTTTTGTACAGACATACTCATGAGTGGTGGTTAGAAGCTGGCTGTTCTGTAGAAAACGTTACTGATATACATAACAATTCTCTGGTATTTTATTTTCATGTTAAAGTTGATGTTCACGTTATCAAAATTCTTAAGTATTTTACATATAGATATGATAATTACCTAATAATATAAAATTTATTGGAAAGATTGACATGAATTACTATTGAAATAAGGAAAGGAATTCGAATATCTGACATTCATCTGCTCATGAAACACTGTGATGGTCTTTTTAGCTTCTCCATGGGAATGCATAAATCATACGTGGAATAGACTCTCAGCGGAAAATGGTATTAACATCTGCATCAACAAGTCAGTAGAATATTTAATTACAATTTTCAGCTTCATTGTTCAACTAGCTTCTAAAATCTAATTGGAACTTGATAAAATACGATTTAGTAAACTTACCTTTGCTACTTTTATATTTTGGTATATTGATCTTGAATAGCCATACAGGACTGAGCGAATGTTGTGGCGATTTTGCAAATATCACAGGAATTTGTGAGCGTAAGTAAATATTTAAAACCTTACCTCGCTTATTTTCCAATGACTTAAATCAATGGGTGGTCTATAGGTTGGCGTATTACCACCATCCACATAAAACGCAAACATCTTCTCAAGAGAAAGTATTGTTGCTTTGACAGAAGCTTTGTTTATATGCTTTTTACGCCCCATTCGAGAATGATTCAATCCTGCAGAGACGCCACTAGCCCTCTGTGATTGATTGATTGTATATTGTTAATCGTCCCGCACGAAAATCATTAACTTATATGGAGATGTCACCATTGCCTGTGAAGGGCTGCAAAATTTAGGCATATACCCGGTGTTTACCGCCTTTCAACGGCAATTGATAACGTTTCCGTATGAGTAAAAATCCTGAGAGGGAAGTTAAACAATATAAAACCGACCAACCTTTATCATAGTAGATAAAGATGCAATAATGTTCGAATATAAAAATAACTATTTGTAAATCATAGTAATTTTTATTTATTCCCCTTAAAAGATGTGATGATTTAAACGTAGAATATATCGAACATACATGTGTTTGTAATTATATGCGATTTCATGGTGCATGTCATTGTCGCAAGCAAGGGATGAAATGTATTTTCTTCTTCCCTTCCACACGTGGCTCTGTGTGTGGAAATTTTTTCGTTCTCATAAGTACGCACGACGAGAATGGTGTAATTCGTTGACCAATAGAATTCGCGCTTAGCCGAAAATTAAAAGATTTGGTGTACCACAGCTGCGTTTATCTAAATAATGGCTGCGACCATGGATAATTGTGCTTTAAAATATGTAACGAAGCTACCTTTGAGATACCCTAACAAATCTGATTTTTTTTGTTCATTAGTTAACTGTTCATTGTCGAAAACAGTTCATGCTGTCGCCATATCTGTATACATAAGAGGCCTGTCTTGGTTAGTTTACCGAAGAAGAACAACGTTCTCATTAGTAAAGAGTAATTTGCTCGCTTCCTATAAAACGTTTAAATCTCCGACTAACCTATGCTCGGAAGCTCAATAATTGGTCAAATTGAGATATGCATATTTATGAGGAACGATATGATTTTCACACAGAGAAACCCGGTTGAAAGGGATAGAGGTGCGTACATTTCAGCAATGACTTGCAACGATGGATTTATGTACCTATTCTCGGTCATCAATAAACTTTATACATACATATCATCTCAATGAACGTTATGTATACGACAACATTGGTCAAAACAGCAACATTTGATCGATATATGTGTATAAGATACTTTTCAATATATAATGGTTGACTGATTGATTATATACTGTTTAACGTCCCACTCGAGAATTTTTCACTCATATGGAGATGTCACCATTGCTGGTGAAGGGCTGCAAAATTAAGGCCTATGCTCGGCGCTCAAGGCCTTTGAGCAGGGGGGGATCTTTATCTAGCCACACCTGCTGTGACACGGGACCTCGGTTTTTGCGGTCTCATCCGAAGGACCGCCCTATTTAGTTGCCTCTTACGACAAGCAAGGGGTACTGAGGATTTATTCTAACCCGGATTCCCACGGGGCTATTACAATTACATTTATAAGAACTATAAAACAAAAAATTAATATAACATGAAAACTTTCGTTGATTATCTCCTTTTGACGAGATCACTTATGGTGACTTTGATGACAAATTATATGACAGAAATATAGTCATACATATATTCTGTTATAAGAAAACACACGTTTTTACAGCATGTATTGGATTTACTGGACAAAATTGCAGCATTCCATGCACTTCCGGTTTTTATGGATTCGGATGCCGTGGAACATGCAATTGTTCTAAAGAGGAAATATGTGACAGAAAATTCGGCTGTGTATATAAAACTGGTAAAATCAAATATTTAATAAAACCATCATTGTATTCCATTATGCAAAACATTTTGACAAGATACATCAAGATATTGATTATCTTTATTTGAAGCGACAGTGTTGCTGTCTTTTAACATGTCAACATTTACTATTCCAGAGACTGAAACAGGTAGTTTCAATGAAACTGAGACAGCAACAACATTGTACGGCGTTCTTGACATGTATAACATGCTGCATCTTGCCGGTGACCTCAACGTGTGTTATAACAAGTGAGTAAGAACAAATAGAAAGAGATGTTTAAGATACAAAGGTATAGCAAGGGCTCATTTTCATCTTGTGAACAAGCACTGGTCTGATTTCAGCTATACTTCCAATGATGTTTTTCCATGTAGTTTACATCACAGTTTGTATTCATCATAAACCTGTAGGTACATGTGGGTCAATACTATGTCTAGATATGTGCATAAGCTCTACCTGTTTCGAGAAAAATCACTTAAACGGCTCGATGAAGACCCACTAGAACACTATATATCAAACTGAGGTAACGTAGATTAGTTTATAATAACCACTCCTTGAAGCGCGATTGCAGACTGTGTTTTAAGCTTTATATAGGGATACAATACAATATTTAAGGACTTCATATCAAAGGCAACAGTAAACTGATATCTGAATGTAGTGAGGATTCATTTTTTGATTCCTATACTCCCAATGTTATTTAATTTTGATATTTGTAGTAATTGTTATGATAGCAACATAAATGCGTCGCATTTGTAAACAATGTGTGTATGAATACAGACAATTATAACGGTTTGGAATTTCTTGAAAAATGAAAGTGAACTGTAAATGTAAGAATGAACTTGATTTATGAAATACACGAGGACATGAACTGCAACGACTCACGCTGGCCTACTTCTTATGAAGACCTAATGCCTCTCATGAATTATGTCGGCGCGAAGCATCGCAGTCCGTACCCTCATGCATTTTCGAAAATGAACTTCTGAACACACCACGACTTCCGAAGTCATGGTTACAACGGTGAGTTATATGCAAGTGTTGATATAAAAATAAATTTCTTGGTAATATTGTTCGAAAATTTTCCTCACATGAACGACGTGAGTACAACATACATGAAGAGATATGCATCATCATGAAATGTAAATTTACTTTAAGGATGTGTATGGAACTCTAAAGTTGATTATTCACCAAGTTTAAATCGAGCAATTAATTCGTATTAGGAGTTCAGGAACAAGAGAATGCTGTGAAAACTTTGCAAACATCACCGGAGTGTGTGAGCGTGAGTCACATTTTCGTTTGAATAATCCTAAATGTATTATTATTATATAATTGAGTACTGTAAATGATGTTGATGCCAGTTATATTTTTGGACTGTTTTCTGTTTAGCGTGCATTGGATCGTGGGGAAAATTTTGCCAACATCCCTGTACCGCTGGTCATTATGGCTTCGGTTGCCACAAGACATGCAGTTGCTCTATACAAGAAACATGCAACAGCAAACTGGGTTGTATCTATGAAACAGGTTTGCTTTGATTATACTGTTATCATTATTTTATCATCAAATGTCGTAGTGTGTTGTCATATAGTACACTGTAACTGCACTTTTTATTTGTGCTTATTGGTAGATCATTTGATTTGCCCGATATTCTGAAGCGTTATACTACACCTCCAAAGCGTTTCGTTTCGTTCCATGGGAATCGTTCAGCGTTCTGTTCAGCTTTTTGTGCAGACCGTTCAATGCAAGAATCTTTTCGTTCCGTGCAAACAGTTTCGTGCAAGAATCGTTCCGTGCAAGAAAGGTGTCCTGCGGTAGAACCGTTCAAGTCACGCCCCTCCAAACTTACAGAGCGAGCAAGTCCGATAAATGCTGACATATTTTGTTTTTTTTTTTATCAAAGATTTTTTCTTCAATTATTTTATAAGAATTATTTTAAAAAATCTAAATTCACTTCATCTCCCAAATTACCTAAACTCTAATACCGTATTCTGCCAATATAATACGCACTTGTGTATAATATACAGTCTACAGCCCCTCCCCCTATTTTGAGCCTGAAAATCATTGAAAAAACGCACTTCAGATGTGTAATACGCAGCAAATATTTTTACCAAGAGGTAATCTGCGATAAATTTCACTGAATATTTTTCGGAAATAATGAATTCTATTCAAAGAATAAGAATTTGCAATCCACCATCAAGGACTTCGACTTCTGCACAGGAGCTTTTGGAACCTCTTCTGTAGATAGCAAACGAACCAACTCTGGATCTATGTAGAATAAAACTTATCTTACGATACATTGTTAAATTTAAAAGTAATACTGGTAATCCTGCTTTTAACTGCATTCCATCCACAGTTTGAAGCGTTATATGACAAAAACAAGACGTGTATAAAATCAATTGGTCTCTGAGTCAAAACAACATTTACATGATTCTAACTTACCTCTGGACATCATAAACCCTCATTACATTCTGAAATACCACAATGGAAATTACTAAAAGTAAATACATCACTTTCTGAATATGAAAATATCTTAAACAAATTCCGCTTATCGAAATAAAAGAATCTTAACATTCTACAACTGATCGGTCGACAGGGGATGCTTACTCTTCCTATACACCTGATCCCACCTCTGGTGCCATGGCCGCGTCAAACTTAAGACGAAAAATAGGTAGTGATTGCTCCTTCGCCAAACGCTAGAAGTGAGAATCACGGTTTTTCGGATAGGACCTTAAAACTGAGGTAGACGTTGGTACGTTAAAGACCCTCACTGGTACGGCCCTGGGCGTTAAGCATAGGTCTAAATTTGTGGTACTTCACCTAAAAAAAATTCTCGACGGGACGTAAAACAAACAAACAAACAATCTCTCTCTCTCTCTCTCTCTCTCTCTCTCTCTCTCTCTCTCTCTCTCTCTCTCTCTCTCTCTCTCTCTATATATATATATATATATATATATATATATATATATACTGATGGACTTTAAAAACGCAACACTAGATAATTTTATATATTATAAATTTGACCATATATCTAATAAACAAATTCATAGTGGTATATTACAAACTATGTTAAATGAACACTATTTTTTGATTTTGAACATCATTTATTCACAAAGAGGCTACCGTTGAAATGAATGTCAATGAGGGGTGCGTCAAAAATGTGGTTTTGTTCACTAGTACCGGGTATGACCTCCATTAGCAGTGATGACGGCGCGAAGGCGACGTGACATTGATTGAGAAACATTTCGAATGGTCCTCTTAGGAATATTCTGCCATTCCTCCAACAAGGCTCTCACCAATTCTTGCGGATTCTTTTTTATTATTTTTTTTATTTTAACACATTCCACTACATACAAACAAACAACATTGACAGATGACACATTCAGCTAACAAGTCAGTGATAAAATTATTAATGTATGAAAGCATATATTTATGGTGTGAAAGGTCTTTTTGGAGAGAGAGAGAGAGAGAGAGAGAGAGAGAGAGAGAGAGAGAGAGGGGTACAAATGTATCATTGTCTTAGCAACAGATTTTGATAAAAATACATAGAACAATTCAAAATTTGAGGAGGGAAATAAATGAAATTGAACATGTTGAAGTGACGGAAGAAATATACACTATAAGTATAACATATTAATTTACATGATCAATAATACAAGATTCACATACCATTTGCCAGTGTTTTTCATACTCATCATATCTACAATTTCTTAAAAGCAAGTATTTCTCAACCATAATTCTGTCTGCAATTATTTTTGTAATTGCTGATATATGAACTTGAGGCTTATTTTGATATTTACTAGAAAAAATGTAATGTTTAACTATCAGCAGAATCAAATTTTGAAATCTATATATATGTCTATTATGGTATTTACCAAATAACACAGTAATTTTGTCAAAATTTACAGGGATATGAAACTGGTCTAAAATCCATTCTTCTACCTCACACCATAGTTCCCTTATTTTTTGACAGTCAAAAAATAGATGTTCTAAAGTTTCTATATCAACTCCACAAAAAACACATATTGGGGAGTCTTTAATTTTAAGTTTGAATAAATATTGATTGGTAGGAAATATTCTGTGAAGTATTTGAAACTGCAGCCATTGATATTTTGACTCTTGTGCGACTTTAAAGGGAAGCTCAAAAATCTTATTCCAATTGATTTCAGGAAAGGTATATCCATTTTCATTCCATTTTATTACAGAAGTAATTGTTTCCCTCTTTTTGTGCAAAAGATTGCTGTACATATCTTTACAACCTTTACTATTTTTATAGAAGAGTATGATAGACTTTGGAAGGATTGGTCCTATTAATTTTTTCCCTATGTGATTAGGAAGCACAGATAATATTGCATATTTTAAGTCCAGCATATTCAACAAAGTTAGTTTTTACATGAAACATAAGTATATCATCTAGAGTTAGGAAATTCCCATTGCTGTCAAAAGATCTCTAATGAAGACAATCCCTGCGTTATAATAGTGTTTCAAGAAGACAGACTCATTACCTATCTTTACTTTAGGATTAAACCATATGTGTTCGTTTAGTATGTTAGGGTCTACCTGACTGTTGATATTGGTTATATGCACCGAACTTGAGAAAACATCTTTCCAAAACATATTATCTATTCTTTGGGATGTATTTAAAAGGAAGTCTGACCCTTTTAACAGTAACTCTGATATTTTTATTTCAAGGATTGATTCTAAGTGTCTTACCCATTTGTTATTTGCATGTATTATTCTTCTAATCCATGATGATTTTAAGGCTACTATAAACTCATTATAATCAGTCATTTTTAATCCTCCAAATCTATAATTTTGGACAATTGTATTTTTCTTAATTTTATGAACATTACTCCCCCAAAGAAATTTATACAACTCAAATTCATTTTTTTTTAAATACTCTTCTCCAGGATTGGGTAATGTTAATATTAAATGGTTAAGTTTGGGGATAAGTAATGATTTGATAATTGATAATCTGCCAAGTGGTGTTAATTTCCTTCCTTTCCATTGATCAATTAATTTTTTAATGTTTAGCAATTTGTTATCATAATTGATGTCGATCATTTCCCAGAGATTTACAGAAAATTTAATTCCTAGCATTTCAAAGTTTGTGTTGCTCCAGTTCAGTTTCCATCTAGAATGATGAAATATCTCTTTTGAAAATTTCTTGCTACCTATCCATATCATGTTTGTTTTTGAAAAGTTTATTTTTAATCCAGAGATGTTTGCAAAGAAATCTAGCTCTCTTAAGATACCATCCATAGATTCCGGTGAACCATCTGAAATAATAGAAGTGTCATCGGCATATTGGGATATTTTATACTCTTCATCTTCAATTATAATACCTTTAATGTCTTTATTATTCCTTATTAAGATTCCCAGTATCTCGGCACATAATATAAACAAGTACGGAGATATTGGGTCCCCCTGTCTACAACCTCTTTGAGGAGAGAGAGACTCGGATATAATACCATTCTGTATAACACATGATTTAATACCATTATAGAAAGTTGCTACCCATCTTTTGATTGAAGGACCAAAGTTAAATATATTTAATGTCTGATTTAGAAAATCCCATGATATTGTATCAAATGCTTTTTCAAAATCAATTAGCATTAATAAACCAGGTATGTTTTTTGTTTCTGTGTATTGCAGTAGATCATAAATGAGTCGAATATTTTCTCCAATAAATCTGCCTTTTATAAATCCTGTCTGATCGTTGTTGATAATCTTATCTAGAAATTTTTTAATTCGTTCCGCAATACAACCTGATGCTATTTTGTATATAACATTTAGTAAGCTAATCGGGCGCCAATTTTTTAAGTATTGTTTTGCCTTACCTGCTTTAGGAATGCATGTTATTATACTAAGTTTGTTTGATTCTGAAAATTGCTGGTATCCATAAGACTTATTGATTGCACGTGTTAGAAATGTTCCTATATCTTTCCAAAAGAATTTGAAGAATTCACAAGAAAAGCCATCTGGTCCTGGACTTTTGTCATTTTTCATTCGTTTTAAGAAATAGAGAACTTCTGAGTTTGTTACTGGACCCTCTAAAGTGTTAGATTCTTCTTCACTAAGTTTCGGAAAATCATACAAATCTAATCTTTCATAAATATTTTCTGATTCAATAGTATTTCTTTTTTTGTATAAGTTTTCATAAAAAAGTTTGGTTTCATTTAAAATTTCATATTGAGATGTGATGGTTGAGCCGTCATCTTTTTCAATTCTAGGAATTTGCTTATTTGTATAATTTCTAGATTCCATACTAAGAAAATATTTAGAAGGTTTTTCTCCTTCTTCTATCCATTTTATTCTTGATCTTAAACATTGGCCTTTAAATTTATGTTTCCTTATTTTTTCTATCTCTTCATGTTTGTCTGAGAGTTCTTCACCAGAGGTTTGATAATTATTCTGTTCTAAATCTTTAATTTCCTTTTCAAGAATAGACTCTCTCTCAATAAGCTTCTTTTTCATGTATGATGCATAAGAAATAGTTTTGCCCCGGATTTCCATTAATAGTGTATCTAAGAATAGCTGATCATTTATTGTGAAATTTAGGTTTTCGTTTTCTATAAAATGTATATTGTCTAAGTTATAAACAAGACATGCATATTGTTTTTTAATATCTAAAATCTTTTTCTTAATTATTTCTACATAATCTTTGTCCCCTAATAATGAATTGTTAAACTTCCAAAATCCTTTACCTTTTTTAAATTCATTTAATTTGCAATGTAAAACAACAGGTGAATGATCTGATCGATAACTATTTTCATATTTAATGTTTGTCACCATGTGTTGTAGTGATTCTGATATTAGGAAGAAGTCTAGTCTAGCCTGTTTCACAGGATTTTTCCTTCTCCATGTATACCTTTTTTTAATTCATGATGATTAGTACGAAATATATCCTTGAGATTCAATACTTCTATTAATTTCAAAACGTCAGCACTGGCCTTTGGATTATTGTGATTCTTATAATTCATTGAATCTAGTTCCTTATCTAAAACAAGATTAAAGTCACCTCCCATAACTATATGTTGTGTACAGTACACATCTACAATCTTATTAAGTAATTCTGAGTAGAAATGGGGTGTATCGGAATTGGGACCATATAGATTTATCAACAAAAATGGTATATCCTCAATGATAACATCTAACAATAAGTAATTTCCATTATCATCCTTAAATTCATTAATTATTTCAAAGTCGAAATTATTATTTATAAGTGTTGCTACTCCTCTTGCATTTGATTTGTAAGAGCTAAAAAATACTTTGTATCCCCATTGTGTTTTGATAATGTTTTCTTTTTCGGCAGTGAAGTGTGTATCTTGCAAAAAGTAAATATGATGATTTTTTGATCTGAGAATTTTGAAAACATCTCTTCTTTTATTCATGTCACCGAGCCCCTGACAATTTGATGTAAGTATTTTAAGATTGTTTTCACTTAAGTTTTTATCCATGACATCCTAAGTTCAGACAGGAGAATTGCATATGTACCTCTACAGAAAAAGAAAAGGCCAGAAAAGCCGAAAGACATTGAAAAACAGACATTTGAATAAAAGACAAGGATTATAACTAGCCACATGCTCGAAAATGCTAAGGTGTCCGAGCAAGATCCACCAAAAACTAACAGTGATATATTACTTGTAGAAAGGAGAAAATGAAATCTCTAATAAAGTAAATACATGTTTACATTTGTGGAGAATAACTCATTGCATAGTCCATACCACAATTTATATATAAAAAGTTTGATTCAGCTGTACTTAGTGTTTTAATATCATTCAGGGGGAAATTATTTTTCAAAAACAATTACAACGTTCTGTATATACTGCAAGTATTTCCGTTGGACTGTTCCCTGCATTACAGCCAATAGAGAAAAGGTTAAAACAAATATGTGAACAGCGCTTCTGATTAGGAAAAAAATTGGACTATACAATAAGATTCACCTCGTGTTATGCATATCAAGAATAAAACTTACTTAGTCAATTATATACGCAGTCAAGTGTTAGGCACACTATCCTCACACAGCACTTGCCCTATCTCCTGGAACAGCGTTTTTTACAGCACTAAGTCCGGCAGTTTTAATATGAGTGAACCTACGGGGTCCTATCTTTTCACCGAACCATCGTGATACTACAACGAGCGAATTTTCCGTGTCATTGTCTTTGAGCGCTTTTAGAAGTGATCGTCCGGCCCCGTGTTCGCCGTCGTCGTCTGATCCTTCGTGCGTGATCCCGTCCGAACTTGTGGATTCTGACGCTGCGACTGGCGGCTGCGCACACGTCTCCACAGCTTGTCCCACAAATGCTCGATTAGATGCAAGTCTAGGGACATAGCAGACCAATCAAGGGCGTCAATGGTGTTCGTTTGAAAAAGGTTTTGTGTCAATCTTGCCGTATGTGCGCGCGCACTGTCCTGTTGGAAATTAACCCATTTCTTTGTCTATGCTGCTGCATTAATGGTGCTAAATTAGGCTGCAGAATTTTGTCCACATACTTCCTAACAGTAAGGGTTCCATTTAAAACGACCAGTTGTGACCGAAAATTGTAGTTAATCGCACCCTAGACCAAGACGCTTTCCCCTTCAAACCTGTCGCGCCCGAAGACACGTCTGCAAAACGTTCATGGAAACGACGGTAAACTGGACATCTGCCGTCTGCGTTGCTAACATTAAATCTGGACTCATCTGAGAACACAACATGTGACCAATTTTGACGTTGAGTCAGATGCTTGCCCTTGCAATCTGTACCGTCGGTATTGCGGTATAAGCTATAGCCCCTTATAAGGTCTTCTGTAGCGGATCCCATGGCGCTTCAAAATTCTGGAAACGGTTCTAGGATGAATAGGCCTTCCATGACGTCCAATGATTTCTCTCGCCATGGTCGCAGCGGCCGTAAACCTATTCCGCAGGTGATGTTGCCGAATGAACGTGGCGTAGTCACATACGGTTGACCAGGTCTTAGGCAATCATTTAGGGATCCTGTCTGATGGAATCATGACAACAACTGGCTAACTGTACAAGGATGGACATTAAAACGCCTTGCAACCCCACGCTGACTAACGCCTGCTTGCAGCATACCAAGTGCCTGATTGCGCATTTCATTGCTTATGCGCGGCATAGTTTTGGTTTTGAATTTTTTCTGTTAGTGGTGTCTATGCTTTCACCAACAAAGTTGTTTGATCGCGAATAATTCTTCTATTACCTATTACCTCGTATTTGAAAAAAGCCTTGAAAATTTGGTGCGATGCTACTCACAACGCGCGAGCAATGAACACAGATAAATCTAGATTGATTGATTGATTATATATTGTTTAACGTCCCGCTAGAGAATCTTTCACTCATATGGAGACGTCACCATTGCCGGTGAAGGGCTGCAACATTTAGGCCTATGCTCGGCGCTTATGGCCTTTGAGCAGGGAGGGATCTTTAAAGTGCCACAGCTGCTGTGACACGGGGCCTCGGTTTTTGCGGTCTCATCCGAAGGACCGCCCCATTTAATCGCCTTTTACGACAAGCTAGGGGGTGCTGAGGATCTATTCTAACAACCCGGATCCCCACGGGGTCAGATAAATCTAGAGATGAGTTTTAAAAATCAATACGATGTATGTTGGGTAAATTTTGCAATAAAAGTTTTATATGTAATGTTTTCAATGAATATCTTTTTTTTAAAAAAGTGTGCTGCGTTTTTAAAGTCCGTAAGTATATATTAAATTTAACGCGATCACTCAGTATCTCGAAATGACTCGTAGATGTCAAATCGCGGGGAATAAATTCACTAGTGCTCTGTTGATCAAGCGTTCTTACTGGTATCTTTTTTTTTTTTTTGTTTTGTTTGTTTATAGCCGTCTGAGCAATTTTTCAGCTATCCGGCGGCTGTCACCATTACCGGTGACAGGGCTGCAAATTTAGGCCTATGCTCGGCACTCAGGGCCTTTGAGCAGGGAGGGATCTTTATCGTGCTACACCTACTGCGACACGGGACCTCGGTTTATACGGTCTCATCCGAAAGACCGGCACCCACGTCCCACAGTGGGATTCGAACCCCCGACTCAAGGATCATCAGATCTAACCACTGCGCCACGCGGGCGGCCTTACTTGTATGTCACCAATTTATTTATATATATATATATATATATATATATATAAAGCGAATAATTTTATTTTGCGAGTGACGCTTCTCGCTAATAAATTCCTCGCGTATAATTAGGAATTTAAAGTAGTTTCTTGGCAAATATCAGGCCACGGATATTTAATTCTTTCTGTATTTTATACATATAATTTTGTAATTATTGATGCGCACGAATGAGTCCTCATCAACAAAGCATATTTGAGATCTTCAGTACGATTTTTCAGCGGAGATTTTGTGGGTGTGAAAATATATGCTCGCTACCGCTTGTGCAAATTAAATTAAGATAGCATAACATTTCCCTGTATTGCACAAAATATCCCTTTTTACTTAGGTAATAAAATGAGTCATTTAAAATGGATTCAAAACATTTACTTCTAACAGTTCGTTTCATCTATCTGCGTATTTTGTTTTCTACGAATTGTCATGAATGGTTGTCCGAAAACAAAATCGAAAGCATTCTGATTGCTACAAAACTAACCAATAAATTTCATTCGTAATTTAACAGATACCAAATTATACATGTGTCACAGGAGTGAATCTGTCGTTTTCATTATTTTTATTATCTATATATTTAACAAAATGTGGCCATTTCGGGGGAGTTTGCACCCCCTCCCTCTTGGGAGTGGAAATCGTACCACCGTGGGTCAAAACCCTCTTAAATTGTTCATTTATAAATATATACCGGATATTGCAGCTTTATAGTGCACAGAATTATTTTTTGGGATACAATTAACTTAAATGCTTGGTAAACATTCACTACTACGAGCAATGAAAGAAAACAGTTAACTACCGAAAAAAAGTCCCATTGTAGAAAGAATTCACCTACACATAATGATACTTATCATCAAGATTTACCACAAACTGACATCGTCTGCAAGCAATGAAAGTTTTTTAATGTGTTCACTGAAATTATCATTTCGTGTGATACTAGTCTAGTTGAGTGCATCCTTCTCATTACCGCGCTAAAACTAAAAAGAACTAGGATATCACAGGAATGTACCAATTATACAAACCTGGTGCGATTTGGATGAAAATGTATATGAAGAAAAATTTAGAATTTCTTATTCTGTTACTTTGACCATTACTTCCTGCCTAAAATGCCAGGAACCCCTGAGGATCCGGGTTGTTAGAACAGATCCTCAATTCCCCTTGCTTGTCGTAAGAGGCGACTAAATGGGGGCGGTCCTTCGGATGAGACTGCAAAAACCGAGGTCCCATGAAACAGCAGGTGTGGCACATAAAAGATCCCTCCCTGCTCAAAGGCCACAAGGGCCGAGCATAGGCCTAAATATGCAGCCCTTCACCGGCAAAGGTGGCGTCTCCAATTGAGTGAAAGATTCTCGAGCGGGCGTTAAATAATATTTAATCAATCAATCAATCAATGCCAGGAGGAAGCTCTCAAAAGTCTGATAAAAAAATCAGGTAATATTGATTAACTATTTATTGTTTGACGTCCCGCTCGAGATTTTTTCAGATCTGCTTTGACACGGGTCCTCGGTATTTGCGGTCTCATCCGAAGGACCGCTCCATTTAATCGCCTTTTGCGACAAGCAAGGTGTACAACACGGGACGTCAGGTAAGAGGTGTAACTTAGATATTATACACAATGTTGAATAGATATTCTAAAGACAGTGGTTAACATATGGACAAACGGATAAGTTAAAATTATCCTTCCCCAACTCTGTTGAGTGAAAATAGGATCTGTTTGAAATTCTTTAAGACTCTAAAGTTAAGATAAAGTTTTCTGAAGGACTGACTTTCACAGGCCTTTGACATTCATTAATAAAATTGATCCTTAATTAGGGCGGCGTGATCGGAAATCATATTGCAAGTGATGTATCCGACTAATCGGACGTGTTATGAAGTTTTGTCTTGAACCCAAACGACAATAATGTACTTAATTGCAGACACTAGTTTGAGTAAGAGGATTTAGAAAAATTGTGCTGTTTTTATTCATTTGTGTATTTTTCAAAGGTACGTGTAATCAGCTTCTTTGTTCAGAGGAAGCAAAGGTTAAAAATTTGTGCATTTTCAATGTTCATGTCGGGGCCATTTCAGTGATTCGTCTATCTATCTGTATGTCTGTCTGATAATTTACTTAAACTCTTTATGAATTTGTTGACATTCTACTACTTTATGCGTGCTCCAAACAATACAGGCTCTGGACATCCTACGCGAATAACGTTCAAGTTTTCTTTAAATATTGCCATACAACCTGTTATTATTACATATATTGTTTAACGTCCCCCATATAACATAAGTTGTAATTTGACATACAGATAGATGCTTGGTAAGTTGGGAATTAGACCTACATGGTTGTATCCCTAATGTTTCAAAACATTGTATGGTGAGGTCACTAAATAGTGCAGCTTTATCGTTCAAACTATTGATTATTGCTTTTCAGCCACAGACGTGGTTCCACCTCTGGTATGTCCAGGGTTCTTTGCTCTTCTCTTAATTTTGTATTCTTTATGAGATTTGAAACTGGTCGCTGTTTATTGAAAATTGAGAAAGAAAAGAACTCAACAGGGATGATTTAAAACTAAATATGATAACAGAGAGATTTTAGCAAATTGAGAACATTTGTGAGGTAAATGATAATGGATTTTCAACAATTTTTAATGAAAGTAAAAGCATATAAAAAAAATCTATATTGCAGATATCGTAAATGTTTTAATTTACGAGGGTTGGGGGGATTCAACCCCGGATCCCATTAAAGTCAAGCATAAATACATGAACACTGTATAAACATAACCAAGGATGTTAAGCCGTCATAATATGATTTAGAAAATGTTGAACATTTCTCACCTAAGAGAATATATATATATATATATATATATATATATATATATATATATATATATATCAGAGGGGGTTGTTCACCCACTCATTACGAGGAAATTTGTAAAGTTTTCAAGGGACAATTAAACATTGAACAGAATAGGTCTCCTCATGTCTTATGATGGAATACTTCCCAATCTATCATGCAAACCGGAAGAGAATACTCCGTTGCTTAGTACCTTAAGTGTATCTATCAGATGACCATAATCAATAAACCAAGTTTTTCCAAAAATGGTCTTCCTTGCGGAGGTTGGGAGTCCTTCAAAATTACATTCATTTCTAAGTAAAACGGAAAAATATCCTTGCTAATAGATTAATTCTATATTGTTTAAATTCCCTCTTCAGAATCTATTATTCATATAAAGTTTAAGTAAGTTTTTACACAACACGTATGTTGTCCTACTGAATCACGTGATGTAAAATGTCAGTCAGAATGAAGAAACCATCGGATTCCGGATGATCTTTAAAGCGCATTTGAGAGCAAACTAATGTATCCCTAATGTTAAAAAATGTCAGTAATGTTATGATTTTTATTATTTTATCGATACCTGTTTTTAAAAAAAACCACTCGATTAAAATGAGGAAAACAAGCTGTAATGCCTCTTTTTAAAAAAACCCTAGATAAAGCAAAATCCCGTAACGATCGCAAACTTGTAAATTCATGGGAGTCGCTGACTATCAGTGATACATTTAGATCTACTCATCCTTAAATATCGGAATATACACTCTAGATATAATGAACGTAATGATCATTGACCAATCTCATAGATCTTTTAACAGACAAGGGCAAACACGGACCCATGGATCGGGTGTGTTGGAGGAGTAAACATCCCTTGCTGACCGGTCACACCCGCTCTTAGCTCTATATGTCCTTAGGGAAATGGAGTAGTCAAAATCAGTATGTAACGAAGGCCCAAACAATTGGTATAAAACACGTCAGACAGCATTTGACCCAATGACATGTACTGGCAAACATGATCGTTATAACGACCATAGAATTTTCGAAATGATGGCTTTAAAGTATACTGTTGAAACCCGTGTAACATCAATTTGTTTGTCAGTAGCCTGCCTCGATATAAAAAACTGATGATACGCAGAACAAGCTCACGCGTATTGAATCAGTTGTGATATATATATATATATATATATATATATATATATATGTGTGTGTGTGTGTGTGTGTGTGTGTGTGTGTGTGTGTGTGTGTGTGTTTCACATATCCGGTTTACCTAATTTCGACCAAGGGCTCACGGCGAGTGTGACCGGTCAGCAGAGGATGCTTACTCTTCCATGGCACCTGATCCTACCTTCGCTTTGTCGGAGGTCCGTGTTGCCCTACACTCGAACTTGTATATGTCTTTGGGATTTATGATTAAGATTTACACATTGTTTACTTTGCCATTCGATATTAGTGATCTAAAATGATTGAAACCATGTTCACCTTCAAAATTAGTTAAATTGTTAAACAAGACGTACAAGTATGGAAGCATAAGTTCAGTACAAATTTGAAAACAAATGTTGAGAGAAAAATTATCTATAAAATTTTTATATCATTCACTTTTCAGGTTTTTCAACCTTTCCCAAAATAAATTACTACAATTTTAGAAAATTGTCTACATAATTTTCATGGTAATATTTATCAACCACAATTCAAACACGATTATGCAGTTATGTCAGATTTTGAGGTGTTGCTCTTACATCAGACAATCTCTTAAGAGGATGACTGTAACAAATGTTTCACACCTTGTAGATAAAACTCTACAAAGTCTGAATCAATGGGATTTATAATTGAAAAGTTTTGTATATGATACGAACACTGATGAATGTCACTTACATTTTCATAATCTAAAATCTGATGACAATAGCGTCTTCTTACCGTGTATCTCACAGGGATTAGATGTACATTGCAAGCTGTCCCAGATAACAGTATCTCTTTCGTACATGTAAAATGTAGTGATCGTAGATATGATTATTTCATGTTAATAATGATTAACAAATTCCTATACTGAATAAAAATGGCCACTCTGATGAATATTCTAATCATGAGTTACGTGTATAAGGAAGCAGAGACCGGAGGCTGTACAGATTCTGTAGACTTTATGTTTATATATTCTAAAATATTGTGAATCCATACATCCCGGATGCTTTAAAAGCTATGGGTGTTCTAGGAGCCTTTATTTGCTTTTTTTTTAATGCTGAACGTTCATTTTCTAGAAAATATTACACGGAATCAGAGTGTCCAAAACTAAACTATATGCAGACTTTGAAACACTCTCAGACTAGTTTGGTTTACTTTTGTCAAATCAAGCTTTGACACAAGTAAAACAAGCATGTCTACAGTGATATAGATTACCTTAGGTTCGAACCAACATGATTTACATTTTTTTAGAACTATGTCTAGGATTTTTCACTCATATTGAGACGTGGGTGCCTCCGTGACCAAGTGGTTAAAACATTGCACTCAAAATCACAAGGTCTCTCACCTCTAGTCGGCGGGGGTTCGAATCCCGTTCGCGCCGATATATGTGAGAAAGTTTGCCAGTTTACTTTCGGAAAGTCGGTGGTCTCTTCTCGGATACATTGTACCTGGGTTCTCTCCTCCACCTACCAAAACTGGACGCCACCAGATAACTGAAAAATTGTTGAGTGTGGCGGAAAACAAACATTCAATCAATCATATTGAAACGTCACCAGCTGTAGGTGAAGTGCCATAAATTTATTCCTATGCTTAGCGCTCAGGGCCGTAGCAGTGAGAGTTCTTTAACGTGCCAACGCCTACCGTGACACGGGAACTCCGTTTTTAAGGTCATATCCGAAAGACCCGTGATTCTCACTTCTAAATACCGAGCGTTTGGCGAAGGAGCAATCACTACCTATTTTTCGTCTTAGTTTTGACGCGGCCATGGCACGAGCGGGGCTCGAACTCACGACCTCCCGGTTACGAAGCGAACGCTCTAATCACTAAGCTACCGCGACGGTAGTTACAAAGCGAACATGAAAATAACAAACATTATGTTTGCCTATTGTAAATTTTAGGGCCCAAAAAGTATAGCTCTCAATACTTTTTTGGCCCTTAAATTTAAATATTTATTGATTTTTCAATAACGTAGTAATTATCACGATGAAATAGTAAAACCTGATTCCTCATCTGCAACGTACCGTGATACAATGGTGATTTTGTTTCTGTTCTTTTCTTTCATTTTATCTCTTGTAAGCTCTTCATCTCCAAAGTAGTATTGAAACATTCCTCTAATTAAGATTTCATTTTACCAGAAACATGTATTGGTGAGAACTGAAGTTATTTCTCGGATTCAGTGGACATATACATCCGTATATTTGATTGATTATATATTGTTTTACGTCCCGCTCTAGAGTATTTCACTCATATGGATACGTCACCTTTGCCGGTGAAGGGCTGCAAAATTTAGGCATATGCTCGTCGCTTGTGGCCTTTGAGCGGGGAGGGATCTTTAATGTGCCACACCTGCTGTGACACGGGACCTCGGTTTTTGCGGTCTCATCCGAAGGACCGCCCCATTTAGTCGCCTCTTACGACGAGCTAGGGCTGCTGAGGATCTATTCTAACCCGGATCCCGACGGGGAGATTTGGTGAATTGTGAGAGTGTACATCTATTTAAAATGTAGCGTTGTATTACCATCCCCTTACTATAATTAATTCAACAGTGAATGAACTGAGAAATTATGGTTACTTATTGCAATATGCGACATCTACATGCAAGATGCAACTTATAAATATCAGGACGCATACATGGAACTTATATGTTGACATATCATATAACAACCCGGATCATCACGGGGTTACAACCGTATATTATACACAGACCGTTAATGTTACAACACTCGGTAAAAAAAACACGTGTTTTTACCATGCACAAGGAGATGTACAAAGGTCGAAATCTTGATAGCAACACACGTAAGTATATATGGAAATTAACACTCGAATATTTCAGTTATAGACAACACTGTACTGTAAATGGCACATGTAAAATAATCAATCTTGTTATAAGGAATTATTTGCCTCGTCATAGGCAGAATGACATTAAAAGGATTATTATCAGTAATATATTTTACCAGTTTTGTTCCTTTGTTATCATTCGCAAACTCCACTAATTGTATGTAAGTATAGTAATGACGTAATATTTGAAAAAAGCATTAGAAATTAATCAGATAAATTTTGATGGTAATTACATGTATTACAAAGTAAAATGGTACCTTTCAAAGACTTCGATTTTGTTACCAACTACCCTATTTCATGTTCTATGAAGATCAATAATATATCACTTTTCAGAACACCGGGAAAGAATGGGTGCTGTACCGATTATAGAAACGTTTCTGGCAAGTGCGAAGGTAATTTAGCTTAGAACAGTAAGAATGTGATGAACAAATACTAATAATTTAGTTACTTTCTGTGTTTGTATTAAGAGCTGTATGACAACGAGAGCAGATGCACCCAAAATGAAATATGGCAGGAACAATAAGAATCATTATCATTTCCTAAAGGTTTGGGAATTAGGTATTCAAACAATAAATATATTTAATATTTTGTCTTCATCTGAAAGGTGATTATGAACTAGAGGGGTTTCTGGTTAGAATGCACTACTGCATTGAAATATATTTCTGTAATTAGAACCACTGGACCTTTATTATGTTTTACAGCAATAAGAACTACAGAGTATGATTTATGCTGTAAATGTTTACAATTCAGCTTGTTTTGGTTCCTGGGGAAAAGACTGTAAAAACCCCTGCACGTTTGGATATTACGGACACGGGTGTCGTGAGAAGTGTAACTGCAGTCAGAATCAGCCGTGTAACCCAGTAAGTGGGTGTGTAGATATCGCAGATATCACGACAGGCAAGTACTCTAACCACGACTTACTCTAAAGATCTTTAGACTAATTTTGTTTGATTCCGTAAAGCGATTACACTTTTGAGCTAACTTCATTATATCTTAATTCATCATAATGGTAAACATAAATACAATTCATAGCTGAGGTTAAGAGTCTGTTACTCGTCTTGTTTGGAAAATATACACATGGTGAAAGGTATTGCAACACTAAGTTATTTTTTTAATTATTTAAATTTATTTATCTTTTGAAATGGAGCAATAATTTTGAATTTAGTAACTTAATTCGTCTGTATCTATATTAACAATATAGCTGTATTCAATTAGAGGCATGCGTGACCGAGTGGTTAGAGCATTGTGCTCAAAATCACAAGGCCTCTCTTCGATTCTCGCTCGCGCCGATATTTGTCAGAAAGTGTAACAATCACGTTTGCCACTCGAGTACACCCCTTTAGTTTACCCAGAATTCCTTGCAGAGAGCCTAGCTCTAACAATAGCGGCCGAGTCATTCCCAGCAGAGCCGTCATGTAGATAGGATGGGTGTACTGTTCAGAGAGTTACCTGCGAACACTACAGAGATGCAGGCTATTTGCATGTAGTCATTACATACTTATGACCTGGGCACGGATAACTGACCGTGGTAAGTATTTTTAGTGTGTTTTTGCATTTTATTTAAAGGCTAATTGATTGCAAAGTTAATATTTATTTTTATTTTTCACCGTCACCTTGGCTGCCATTTACTGGAAATTTACCTGTGTGTGCGCTCAGGTGTGACTCTATCGAGCGAGTGTTTGAAGAGTAGGATTTTCTATTGATAGGTTTTACTCTGCTTTTGTTAAATGCTATCTTAAAAAACAGATGGTTATTTGGTGTTGTATTTCATTGTTTTGTGTGTGTGTGTGTGTGTGTGTGTGTGTGTGTGTGTGTGTGTGTGTGTGTGTGTGCGCGCGCGCTGCTTTTCTTTAAATGGCTGGGCAGAAGTGACCGGATGTTTGGTCCGCCATTTTTAAGCCACCATTTTTGTAAACAAATACTTAGCAACATAACATACTACAATGTTGTTATATACTGTGATTGTATTTATCATTTTTCAATTTTTGTTATTGAATTAATAGCCAATAATATATTGCCTTTATAATATGAGGTCATACAATTATGTCACTCAATGTTTTAGCGTCATATCTATGATGATGATAATGATGACCACGATGGAAACTTCATCCAAATGGGAATGATGTTGAAGATATTGACGATGATGATGTTGACGATGCTGATCGTGGTAGAGGAGCATTCATCGGGTTGATAATGATGATGATCGTGTTGACGATAATGATGATGATCGTGATGACTGTGATGATGGGATGTGCAGCGCAGAAGTCTCGGGCATTCGACACACATACCATACACTCCTCCGAAAAACAGACTGGAAGGACTGGTAGTGTTGGATGTGACACACTACGGTTGTTAAGTGACATATTGTTTCACATAATGTACTACATCTTTGATCTCATTGGGAATTTAATTTCCCGGGGATGTTTTGTTTTGATTTTCTTATATTTTGTATAGATTTTCTTTTCTTCGTTGAGCGAGGATTGTAAGTGTTTGTGTGGTTTGTACTTTATATAATTGTTTTTGGTAAATATTTTTGTCATTGTTCGAAGACTTATTGGTTGTTATTTGGAGGTAGTCTCTTGCTCGTCCTGTTACAGAAAGTTTGCCAGTTTACGTTCGGAAGGTCGGTAGTCTCTTCCGAGTATATTGTATCTGGGTTCTCTCCTCCACCTACAAAAACTGGATGCCACCAGATAACTGAAAAATTGTTGAGTGTGGCGGAAAACATCAAACAATCAATGTATTCAATTATCTTTTATCCACTATATTCACCGAGACTCATGGGACTCTTTCACTCACTTCCAATGGAATTGCGAGTTTTATACACAGTGCATTACCTCGTTATTAAACCTGTACAATATGAAGAATCGGGCTTAATTTTCTTGCATCTCGAAATCATTTTGTACTACGCGAGTCAAATGAAGTCCAATCGCAGATTATTGGTCAAGGGTACGGAAGTATGTCATTGCGGCAAAATGGTCATCAGGTGGGTCATTGCCATTCAACCATCTGAAGATTTGCCAGATTTCCTAAAACATCTGTTCGGGAGAATACTCAGAAACTGGTCAGATAAAACGTTTTTTACCAATTACCCTGTATTTAGAAAGGAATGGTTGCAACATTGTTTACTTTCAACCATAACAGTGTATAATTGTCTGAAGTCATTTTTCTCTTCTGCAAGATGCCGTATAAGGAGAAACTTACCCAGTCACTAAGCAAAATCTATGCAATGCATTCAGGCTCGCCAACGTTGGAACCTTGCCATCTAGAAGAAAATCCATTAGTCATTAATCTTTTGTTACATGAAAAGGTGGTTAATACATGTTACAAATACAACCTAGAACAGCATAGCCAGTAGAGACGATTCCGTTTGGTGGTGGATCAATTAGTGGTTTGGGCCGTGTTTCCAACGACTGTCAGCTGGATCTTATCAAAGATAGGGGAACCTTAGTGCACACAATTACCAAGGGACATTCAACAAAACATTAATGCACACAATTATCAAGGGACACGTTTTGATACTCGACCGAGACTAGTGTTCATGGATGACGATGCCAGACCACATAGTGTTCATGCTGTGTTGGAGCTTTTACGCAGAGAGTCAGTTGCGACATTGCCATGGCCCAATGAAGGTCCAGATTTTAACCCTATTTCACACATACAGGACATAGAATGGACATCGCCAATTCAATGTTAGATAAACTCGCACAAGCAATTCATCAGGAATAACAGGTTCTACTACAACGTTATATTCAACGGTTGATCATAGGCATTAGCAGACGCCAAGAGTCTGGCATTCATGTGAACGGGAAATGCACTAGATACAGAAAGATCTGTTTAAAGTTTACAACATGTTAACTTCATCTAAATTTATTTATTCGTAATAGACACGTGAAGCAATGGATAGAAGCATAGTTATTTATTATATATTTTCCTCAACATCATGCAATGTTATTTCTGGAAAAAAGAATAACAATGGTTACATTTACTGACCATGTTCTTAGGCTTTTAGAGATCAAGTGATTCTATTTAAAAAGGTCAAAAATAAGAACTGTTATTTATGTTATAGTGTGAATTTAATCAATGTGCTTGGCTATGAAAAAAGCTGGTGTTTCAGTGTGCACATATATGTATATACGATAAATAACCTAAAGAACTATGCGCCTTCGTTAGTTGTCATTGATTTGTTCCATCGAAATTTACAAATTCTGCGTTGGAAATCAACTTGGCTCATTTCAATATCGTTAGAATCCTAAAACACAATTCTCAACCCTTCCAGAATTTTATGAAAATGAAATAACCGTCCCACGTTTTACAAACATGAACAATACTTCGCATATATATTAATTATTTAATAATATAATTATAAATAATGACCTTAAAAACGGAGGTCCTGTGTTACGGTAGGCGATGGCCCATTAAAGAACTCTCACTGCTACGACATAGGTCTAAATTTGTTGCATTTCACCTACAGCTGGTGACGTCTCAATATGAGTGAAAAATTCTCGATGGGACGTAAAACAAACTGACGAAGGTACAGGCCACCCCGAAAATTTGACAATATAATATACTCTGCAAAAAAAGAAACGCATAATGGATTTTTTAAGATTTTAGTAGATGTATTTTGGATTATGATTTTACAATAAAAAATGTAGATATTCACTAGAATTGTTTCAATTGAAAAAAATTACAGTCCAAACATTAGATATTGGTGGAAAAAAAAGTCAGATCATCACAGTTAAGAACACTTCCTGTCACGTTTAAGTTAGTACCGTGTATGACCACCTCGAGCTGCCAACACAGTTCTGCATCTCCTTGGCATAGAGTCAATCAATGTTCTTACGTTATTGCGTGGAATTGTTCGCCATTCCTGTTGTAACATTTGACGGAGCTGATCGAGGGTCTGAGGCGGAGGTTGGCGCAGGCCCACACGTTTATCCTGTTGGTCCCATAAGTGTTCAATCGGATTCAAATCCGGTGATTTGGAAGGCCATGGTAGCACATTAATGTTGTTCTGCTGTAGGTAGTCAATTGTTAAGCGGGCTGTGTGAGGCCTAGCATTGTCATGTTGGAATAACTCCCTCTGTCGGTCAATTACGCGCATAAGGTGAGGTTGGAGAATTTCGTCTCTGTACCTTTGAGCCGTTAAATTTCCCGGGACATGTACCAGTTCTGTTTTACGGTCATTAGAGATCGCCGCCCACATCATGACGCTACCTCCACCGAAGCTATCCACTTCTTGGACACACGAGGAAGAGAAACGTTCATTCCTGCGCCGGTATACACGGATTCTTCCATCACGTTTCTGTAGCAGAAAACGGGACTCATCGCTGAACCAGATTCTACGCCAGTTGCGGAATGTCCAGCCCCTCAATCTGTTGCACCATCGGACTCTTTCTCGTCTGTGTAACGGTGTCAAAACTGCTCCAAAATACGGTCTTCTGGGTCTAATGCCATATTGTCGAAGTCGGTTGCGGACTGTCTGCGAGCTGATTCTTCTCAATCCAGGTATTCCGACTGCAGTAGCTGTTGCAGCAACGGTTCGATTCCGTAGATAAAAGACCCAGATGTAGCGATCTTGTCCAGGAGTCGTAATGCGAGGTCGCCCACTCCTCCATCGGTCATTAGTAGAGCCAGTCTGCTGGAATCTGTTCCACAGCCGAGAAATTGTGCTCTGATTTACGTTTTCAGTTCGTGCAATCTCACTTTGGGATACTCCGGCCTGAAGACGGCCTATGACGATATTTCGAGTAGCAGGGTCCAACCTTGGCATGGCGGCATTTTAACGTTATGATGAATTCAAGCTTCAAACTTCGTCCTTTTATACGCTTTAATGTAGAGGTTGAATTAAGCACAAAGTTCTCGTGAAAAACGTAAGCCAAATTCCATGGCGATAGAGGTGATGTGCAATTTTAGAGAGTCGCCGAGCTAATTTGGCAGAGAGCCAAATCAAATGAACAGACCTTTAAAGTTTCATACTTACCTGTAAAAAATCAATTACTCAATTGACCATTTCAGTTTACCTGGTAAAATACATAATTTGCATTTTTAAAATTTCAAAAGGGCTATGCGTTTCTTTTTTTGCAGAGTATATTTTATCGTGTCGTTGGTCATTTTATTGCTTTAGATATCCCTAGTTATTTGACCTCCCTCTTTCTACTTTCAGAACAAAGCATGGCACCTAAACAGAGTGGAGTCGGTGACGTGTCAAACGTACAAGCGATCATTATAGGTGTGGGTGTCGTGGTTTTCTTATCTTTGATTGGGGCAGTGTTGTTTGTACAAATGAATCTGTAAGTTAATTCATTACACAATTATAGTACATTATGTAATAACCGATGCTTTCATGACCCGTATGATTGAGATACTTTATGAAGGCTATATTTGTTAGGAAAAGAAATAGGAAGACTGGGAGTACTACAAAATCATTAGCTTCAGGTATCTTTTAAAAATTGTTTGATTCCTGTTTGAAAATTGCAACATTGAATTATTGTTAATTGATTGGTTGTGGTTTTACGTCATTTTGGCAATATTGCAACCATTTTACGGCGGTTAACTGAAATGTGTTAAAGTCAAATACTTTCTTCTTCAGACAATATAGGTACATTCCAGAGCGAACAAACAGAACGCATTTATAATGATGTTAGGGAATCACAAATGATTGAAAATGTGGGTGTTTGTTTATCCGGAAAGAATGGCTTACCAAAAAATGATCCTGTATATAACTTGCAAATGAAGCACTATAGCAGAAGTTTACCAAGACGACAACACAACGAATGCCGAAGTCAGTTAACTCGTTCTAGAACTCTAGTCCCGCAACATTATGGAAGGTATAACAGAAAATCAGATGACTACAATCATCTAAATTTTAAGATGTCTACTTCGCCGGATAAATCATATGTCAGTACATGTATGATCGATTATGGCATCAAGAAGCCAAAATCTGTTAATGGTCCAACAAACAGTTCGAACACTGAGGCTCGGATGTTCATGGATTATACTGATTTTACACCAGAAAAGTATCCATCCATGCATACATCTGGAATATTGAAATCTAGGGATTGTCGTCCGTATAGTTCTGTTAAATACAACCGTAAAGTGGAAATGGAATAAAAACCCAAATATGTTATTAAAAAAAGTAGAGGATACTGGATTTACATGGACAATGAAATGCAGATCATGACGTCAGGAAGCAAACAAATGAAAAGCATTAAGGAGACATTTGTCAACTTATTCGAAACCCTGTGTACAGTCAGAAAAGGACAGATTCTCCAGAATAAGGTTCGACAGCAACAAAGGATGGATCTGTAATGGTGTGGGAAGGAATCACTGTTGACAGCAGAACAGACATGCATGTTGTTGCTGGACGTGTTCCAGGGCAGTACTACCGGGACAACATCTTGGCACCCCATGTTGTGCCGTTTGCACGTTGTTATGGCCGCCGTTTCATTTTTCAAGATGACAGTGCCAGATATCATAGTGCCAGGATCGTTACAGATTATCTCCAACCGCAGACTATCACCACATTACCATGGCACGCACTCAGTCCGGACCTTTCTCCAGTAGATCATGTCTGGGACATGCTTGGACAGCGGGTACGCCAACGTCAACAACCTTCTGCCAATGTCCAAGAACTTGCTGACACATTGCAACAGTAATGGAATAACCTTCCCCAGAATGACCTAGGACATCTCGTTTGGAGTATGTCACGCCGAATCCGTGCTTGTATGGTCAACCAAAGGGGTTTTACCCGCTACAGACTGTTTCACGATGGTGGTAAATTTGCTGTGTGACCCTGTGTTGATGTCGACTCTTATTCTAGAGAATCTGTCCTTTTCTGACTGTACTCAGGGTTTCGAATAAATTGACAAACGTTTCCTTAATGTTCTTCTGTTTTTTGTGTTTTTTTTATTTTTTTGTATTTTTGGTTTTTTTGAATAGTATAGATTGAATATCGAATGGCGAAGTAAACAATGTGTAAATCGTAATCATAAATCCCCAAGACATATACAAGTTCTAGTGTAGGGCAACACGGACCTCGGACAAAGCGAAGATAGGATCATGGAGGAGTAAGCATCCTCTGCTGACCGGTCTCACCCGCCGTGAGTCCTTAATCGAAAATAGGTATACGGGATTACCCGTAGTCAAAGTTAGTATGAAAAATGAGTCTAACAGTGGGTATGAAACAAATCATTCAACATATATCCCAGAGACACTTTATAAAAAGGTCATTATAACGACCGTAAAATTTGCGAAATGATGACTTCAAACGAGATTCGTTATAACCCTGCAACGTCAACTTTGTTGACAGTAGTTGACCTCACTTTAAAAATTCTCATACGCATGGCATGCTCTCGCGTATCGAATCCACTGAGAGATATACACACACCATAAGCAGGCGAAAGTGGTATATTAGTTCATAGATATGGAAAGTCGATGATTGCAAAGTGGAAGTCATCACGACTGTAATATAATGTTGTTGTCAGTTTGCCATTAGAGTCAATATTAAGTAAAATATCCAAATATGAAACAGACACGTCAGATTATGTAGTATCCTTTATTTCGAGTTCATCGGGATATATCAAATGGACATAATTATGAAAATTATGATTGTTGATTGATAAGACGTCATCGATATATCCATATGTATGGTTGAAGGATACGGCAAGCTTTTTGTCTTTATCCTGTAAAAATTTCTGAACAAATTCCGCTTCATAAAAATATAAAAATAAATCTGCCAATAAGGGAGCACAATTAGTGCCCATGGGAATGCCAATGGATTGTTGGAAGACTTGGTCTCCAAACACTACGTAAATGTTATCTACAAGAAAGCGAAGCATAGTCTTAATGTCTGCTTCAGAGTATTTGTGCGGGCTATTGGAGTGGTGTTTAACAAAATATGTACATTGTTTTCCAATCGCTTGAAATTCGTATTTTCGAGTGCCATTTTTGTTCAAAAAGCAATTATCTATTATCTGAAAATGTCTAGATCTTAATTTATCGTGAGAAATTGTTGAATAAAGTGTGGAGAAATGATACGTTTTGATGCTGTCAATTTTAGAAAAATCCTGAGACTTTAGATTTTCCAAAAGTTCCTTAGAGTTTTTGAGAATCTACATCTGATTGACACCACTTCTGGAATATGTAGTGGAACAGTATCTCTGAAGTGACTCTTTAATAGCTGTTAGCAGTTTAGTTAGTAATAAAAATAAAGACTTGGTAGAGCACTTACTGGAACCAGGAAACGAGGGCGAGTCAATAAGCAACTAACCTATTTCCGGTTGAAATCCACCTTGTCTTTTCGATAAAATTGCCCTCTAGTGGGATGCACTTAGACCAACGCTGTTCAAGTGCCATCAGCCCAGAACTGAATAAGTCAGGTCCTTTCCATTGACCTACTCCTCAACTGCCTTCACGACGTCTTCGTCAGACCGAACATGACGTCCACGGATATCCTTTTTCAAGTTTGGTAGTAGGAAGAAGTCGATAGGAGCTAGATCAAGGAATAGGCAGAATTTGTATTAATTCATACCCGTTTCGCTCTACAGCATCCATTGCAAGTTTGCAAATGTGGACTCTCGTGTTCTGTTGCAGCAAAACACCTTTAGAGAGTTACCTCGGCGTTTTTCACGGATAGCGATTCGCAGCTGGTCTAGCAAGTTTTCGTAGTACACTCCAGTTATTGTACTTTTCTTGGGTAAAAAGTTCAACATATCGCTCTTTGCTTCCCAAAATACTATGACCATCACCTTACTTGCAGATGGTTGCGTCTTGAACTTCTTTGGCCTCGGGAATCCCGGCTATACCGAGTGACGACTCCTAGTGTTATTCTCTGGCTCATAATAATGAACCCTCATCTACTATCACCAGATGCAACAGAAAATTATCTTTTGACCTAATACGCTTCAACAAGGCGCTGCATTCTGGTGCTCTGTTTGCTTTATGCTCATCGCTAAGGCATTCGGGGACCCAACGGGTTGTTAGCCTCTGTATATCGAAACGATCATGTAAGATTGTTGAAACGCTACCATGGGAAATGTCTGATGTCTGATGTCTGCGCTACGTCTTCCACCTGAATTCGTGTATCGGAGTATACCAGATCCCGAAATTTGTTACACGTCTTCGTCGTTGGCATCTAGTGGACATCCAGACCTGGCTTTATCTTCTAAAGACGTTATACTATTCCCCTACCCAGAAGTTAACCTGACCATAAGATGGTGCAGAAAACCTATAAACATCGGATAACTCGCCATCCTTGCTTGTTTTACCTTTTTAATACACGAACCGAATTGCAGCACGTTACTCAAGTTTAGATGAAAGGCATGTGTAAAGAGATTATTATGTTCAAGAAACAAATCTTGAAGAATTTCGCGTTGTGTTTTTCAGAGTTTATTACAACATAAACTCATACAGTAATTTACAAGTTCCAGGTTCGTTAACTAAACTAGATCTTGGGCTTATTCCAACAAAGCTTAAATCTCAATATTACTTCTCTGCTTTTTTCCAGAGCCCCTTTCTCTCTGACAAATTATAATTTCATAATATAATTGTATGGATTGATAAATATTTGTATCGGATTAATTCTATTGTTTTGACAAAAGGACTTCCCTATGGGCCTGCATCACTTACATACAATGATTAATATGCTAATATAGAGTCAAATATAACCGATTAATGTAGCATTGATACAAACATTAATATAGGAGTATATGTAATGTAAGCGATAATGTTAAGATATACATATAAAAGCATGAATATTAAGATTTCTTTGGGTCATCTGGTTACACTCGTCCCCCTGAGAAAAGAAATATTCCGGAAGTGAAGATTTCTTCCATTAAGTGCCCGATAGTGGAAACAACCTATTGCCCATTTCTCTGCGTTGTGGCGACATCCACCAGTGACATACCAGCAGATACGCCTAGGTTCAGAGAAATTGCAAACTATATGCTTCCCAAAATGACTCTATTTCGTCTCCATCGGCTCTGGGAATCAACCACTGACCAGGATAACAGAATATCAATTCATAATATAGTTACATATCAAATATGATAAATCAACGCTTAATATGTAAGCAAGATATATCATCAATAAATCAATGTGAATATACAGAAACAGTTAATCTTGGTCTGTGACCAAGATTGATATTAAGATTATTAAATCAATAAATGTTCAATCTCAAAAGTTAGTAGATCATTGGCCAGCAACAGAAAACCTCCCTCCCTCCCCCCTCCCCTCTCAAACGACTTTTTGACACTATGATTTTCTGAAAGTGGGTAAAAAAAAACCAAGTTAAACGACGGTTGTTTGACAAATCTACGTGGGGGCGTTTTCGAGATATGACCATTTCAAATTATGAAAAATCGGCAAATTCAAAATGACAAGTATCGCCCTCCATATCGCATTGCGCTTTGAAAGCAGATGACGTATGCAAAATTTTAGCGATATATTTTGGGTGTTACAGAGGGGTTATTGTCACTGCGTAAAACAGCTAACCACACAATCAAACTGTGTTTCAAGTTTATTGAAGAACGTGGTGAAAAGCTGAAAGATACAAAATGAACTTGTACATAAACTGATAAACATACAATAGACAGTCAAATGAAATAAACTTACACATGCAACAAATACACTGACTAGATCATGTAAATACTCAATTAACTGCCATTTATCTGATTTACACATGTTTTGGAACTTATAAAAATATTTGCAGTCTAAGGTACAATTGATTAAACAACAACGATTTCTCATAAAACTATGCAAATATAGCACTGCAAAATTTGGCGGTAAATTCTATTTATAGAAAGGACTAGAAAATACGCAATGCGTTTACACCTATGCACACATTTATGCACGATCTAACATTGCAATCATATAAACAACAAAACATATATGAAACTTACAATGTGCTTTCGGCCGGATGGACAACAAGTCACAGATATTACGAAAAACAAAGAGGCGCTGCGTCCTACGCCAGCATGGTGACTAAATACAAGTAATAAAGAAATCAAAACCGTAAACCTGTAAATCCGGTCGCACAATAAACAGCTCGTACATAAAAGCTATTCGTAAACACTACACTCCCCGTCTTATATCATAGATATACCTAAAACTACAAAATATCAAAATGTTAATACAATAAAGATCACACATTCACAAAGTTATTGTTCACTTTTCAAGCAGGAGAACCATCTCAGATATAGGTCGAGTGTAAACCTTTCTGTCCTTGGCTACTCGTACGACAGCTTTCCGAACTAACGCATCGTTGCTTTCAATCGGACGTTCGACTATCCCCATCGGCCACAGGTTCCTATGGAGGTTCTTCTCGCGTAGAAGTACGACATCTCCCGTCTTCAGGTTTTCTTTACTTCCTTGCCACTTCTGTCTCTTCTGCAAACTGTCCAAATAGGTAATGTGCCACTTCTTCCAGAACATATCGGACAGCACCTGAACATGTTTCCAGCTGGCCCTGTAAATATCTTTGATACCCAAATGATCCGCAAACGATCCAACTTCTCCCTGCTTCTGGGTCAACAGTATGTTTGGGCTCAACACCATAGGTGATGATGGGTCTGTATCGAGTGCTATCGGGCGAGAGTTTAATATGGCACAAACCTCCATCATAAATGTCACTAGTACGTCATGCGTTATTTCTTTTCCTTTGTTTTGAAGAAGCATGGAGTCCAAAACTCTTCGAGCGCTACCAATAGCCCGCTCCCATACACCTCCCATATGTGACGCGTGAGGGGCGTTAAACAACCAGGTTGCTCTGTTTTCCTTCAGGTAAGTCTTCATCATATCATCTTCAACATTGATGGCATTTACACCAAGGTCCTCAACAGCTCCAACAAAATTTGTGCCCCAGTCAGATCGAAAAAGTTTTACAGGTCCACGCATTGCGATGAATCTTCTAAGGGCGTTTATAAAGCATGAGCTGGACATGTCCTCAATCACTTCAATGTGGACTGCACGTGTAGTTAAGCATGTAAATAAGACGGCCCATCTCTTACTCTGAGCTGACCCACCACGTGTCTTCCTGGTAACTACCGGCCACGGACCAAATACATCAAGTCCCACAGAAGAAAACGGGGGTCCTGGAGTGAGTCGATCCACAGGGAGATCTGCCATCTTCTATTCCTGGGGCATCCTACGGAGCTTCCGGCACACAACGCAACCATGAATGATGG
This sequence comes from Ostrea denselamellosa, assembly GCA_024699665.1. Lineage (NCBI taxonomy): Eukaryota > Metazoa > Mollusca > Bivalvia > Ostreida > Ostreidae > Ostrea > Ostrea denselamellosa. Next base: position 9,322,360 of record JAMZEH010000015.1, on the reverse strand, counting down.
AGGATATGAGCTTCCTTGCTCCCAAGATCCAATAACCATGTGAACGTACAGCGCCTTCAGTGATCGTTCTGCCCTGATGGAAAACTTTCTCATGGAGGAAACGCACCAGCAGCACTGCCACATGTCCTTTAGGAACTATGACTGAGTTCAGTGACATGAGTCCGGCATCTTTTAACTGGTTCAACCGACCTCCAACTCTGAGCAGACCATCATCATCAATGAAGGGAGATAGATCCTTAATACGACTGTCCCTAGGTAGGTCACATTTCCTCTCTTTAGCATCAAGTTCAGCAGCAAAGGCCTGAGCTTGCACACATCTTATAATAAAGCGTTCAGTGTCTTTGCGTGCAGATTCACATTTGTTGTTCTGGCACAAGTGCCAACCAGCACAGTCATTCAAACCTCGGTAGGAGGCAGCTATGTGGTGAAGTGTGGACAGCGCTGCAACAAGACTATTCCAAGTAGAGTATTTGCTGAAACGATCCTCAATCGGGGGCAGCATGCTTGATACCTGTACATCAGCCTTAAAGGTGCTCACTTTTGGGCGAACATCTTTATCCTCATCCGGACTGATAAGTGGGTACTCTACCTCAGGTTCACTCTCCGCTAGGTCCTTCGAACAAAACTGCACTGGCCCATCAAGCCATGTGTCCAACATGTCACCGACGTCGGAAACTGATCCCCTAGTCGCTGCATCCGCTGAGTTCAGGTGAGTAGGTACATAACTCCACTGGCTAGGGGTCGACACAGCATGGATCCTAGCAATCCTATTGCTTACATAGTTGTAAAAACGTCTCATCCTGTTGTTTATGTATCCCAATATAACTCTACTGTCCGTAAAATAACGGACCGATGATGTAGGGATAGAGAGGTGATCCGACACAAATTCTCCGATTTCTGCTGCCAGCACAGCTCCGCATAGTTCCAGACGTGGAACACTATGCCCTGCAAGAGGTGCGAGTTTAGACTTCCCCATGACAAATCCAATGTCTTGCTTCACCCGCACATACGCTGCAGCCGCGACTGCTGTCTCTGAAGCGTCAGAAAATATCAGCAGTTGTGGGTCCGATACCAAGCTAAGTGACTGCGGCACAAACATCCGGGGAATCTGTAGACTGCTTAATTGGTCTAATGACTTATTCCAACTCTCCCATCTATCACGGTACTCTTCTGGTAGAGGATCGTCCCAGCTTGGACCTCCTGTACACATCTTACGTAGAATCATCTTACGTAGAATCATCTTTCCACATATCGTCAATGGAGCCAGAAAGCCAATGGGGTCAAAGATACTGTTGACCCTCGACAGAATTCCACGGCGTGTGAAGGTAACCTCGGCGTCTGGCTTCTGGAAGACAAAGCAATCGGATCCTAAATTCCAGGCCAATCCAAGGCTGTGCTGAACTAAATCATCATCCCCACCAATTGACAGGTCTAGTACATCCTTTCCCCGGTCCGCTGGCGGAAAGGAATCCAGCACGTCCCGTACATTGGAAACGATCTTGTGCAATCTTATCTTTCCTTCTTCTTGAAGTACCTTCTGAGTACGTGTCATTAGATCCACTGCTTCCTCGGGTGTAGGTCTAGACATCAAGGCATCATCAACGTAGAAATCTTGGTTCACAAACTGTACTACATCTGAGTCTGCATCTTGTACTGCCCGTCTGAGCCCATATGTTGCCACTGCGGGGGAAGGCCGATTCCCAAACACATGGACGGTCATGCGATACTCTACCATCTGACGATGCGGATCATTCTTCTCATACCAAAAGAAGCGTAGGTAGTCTCTGTCTTTCTCATCCACAAAGAATCTGTAGAACATCTGTTGGATGTCTCCAGCTATTGCGCACGAATCTTTACGGAACCGTAACAAGATGCCAATCAGACTGTTTGTTAGGTTCGGGCCAGACAGTAGACTGTCATTCAGTGAGCATCCTTGGTATACAATAGAGGAATCAAAAACAGCTCGGACCTTGCCTGGCTTCTTAGGATGTATCACAGCAAATATCGGTATGCACCAGCATTCCTGACTTCTTCCAATCTCTGGAGCTCTCTCTGCTGCTCCTGTGTCAAATATGTTTTCCATAAACTCACACATCTGACGTAGTTTCTCGGGGTTTCTCTTCAGGCTGTGGTCAAGGTTGATGGCCCGTCTGAAGACTTGAACTCTATTGTTGGTCAGGCTTGGACGGACGTCCTTGAACGGAAGTGGGGATGTCCAATTACCACTAAAGTTCTTCCGAAAGGTTTGGTCCATTAATGACAGGAATTCGCGGTCTTCCACTGATTTCCCAACCTTGTTGTCGTGTCTGTCTGTGTAGAACACGTTGTCTCCCTTAAAGTCTACTGCTGTAGGAGGGCCCTTGACCTTCAGATGAAAACTGTTTTCACACTGGGTTAATATTGTTCCTCTCCCGTCGTGCAGAATGTTGGTCTTTAGGACACTGAGATCGCTTGGCTTGTGATAACCATCCAAACACACATCTCCAATAATTACCCATCCAAGACTCAGCTTCTGTGCAAAGGGAGCAGAGGGGGGTCCCGTCACTTGACCCTGCACCTGGTGTGCATCCACCAAGTCCCTTCCAATCAGGAGCTGTATACCGACGTCTTGACGCAGTGGGGCGAGTTCCTTCGCAATATGTTGTAGGTGACGGTGAGCACATGCTACTTCTGGAGTCGGGATTTCCATCATGTTATCCGGAATATCGTTACACTCAATAATGGGCGGCAGCTTGTGACACACATGTCCGTCTATCGACTGAATACAAAACCCAACTGCTCTTCTTCCGGATGTCTCGGTCACTCCCGCACATGATTTCAGTCTGTACGGAATTGGTTCAGATTTGACACCGAGTTGATCCAAAAGTTCAGACCGAGCAAGGGTGTGGTTGCTCTGGTCATCAAGCAATACGTATACAGTCACAGCATCTCGTGGACGATCACAAGGAAACACTTTGGCTAAAACGATCTTAGCACAGGAACGTCCGCCGTTGGTCAAGCCACACAACGTAGTACACTTCGAGGATATCTCCGTTCCCTCCCCGCCATGATCTGATGTGAGTACTCTTTCCTTGACTTCTCTGTCACCCGAATCCTTCCTATACCAGTGCATAGCTGTAGGGTGGAGTGTGGTCCCGCACACGGAACATGGAGAAACATTGGTGCAAGACGACTGCTGGTGCTGAGTTGACGCGCAACACTTGAAACATATGGAGTGTTGCCTCAAAAACGATCGACGCTTGTCGAGTCTCCACTTTCTGAAAGTTTCACATTCATTCAGTGAGTGTTTAGACTTCTGTACCGGGCATCGAGTAGATACATCAGTAGTAGAATTCTGCCGCCATGCATCACTAGTGTCAGTGTCTGACTGGTTTTCTCTGGATACACTCGTCTTATGCACCGATACAGTCTTCCTGCGCTCTGGAGGTTTCCTCTTCTGCGGATTGTACACTAATCCAGGGTCGTTGTACATCGCTGCCATTTCACTGATGAATTTCACAAAATGTTCAAATGGAGGGTATCGGGCACAGTTCTGTTGTTTGTACTTGAAGGCCATATTTGTCCATTTGTCTTGAAGTTTCCGAGGTAGCTTAGCTACTATTGGCGAAATACCGACAGGAGTGTTAAACTGGGCCAACAGGTCTGCGAATACGCTGTTGTCCTTAAGAGACTGGATCTCTTGCAGAATGTCACAAAGTTGGTACAGTTCTTTCCCATCCTGGCCATCAAGAGTCTTGAAATTATCCAGTTTCCTCCTGATTGATGCCTCCACAAGAGAAGGGGCTCCATACCGTTCCTCCAAACGAAGCCAAACATTCCGTCTACCAGCTACAGGGTCGCTCGCATGACAGTCTTTAATGTTCCTTGCTTCGATGCTTGAACTCGGTCCTAAGTACTTGACCAGCAAATCAAGTTCCTCAGTCGGGGTCACAGAAAGTTCACTCATGACTCGCAGGAAGCTGGTCTTCCACGACAGAAAATGCTCTGGCTTGTCATCAAATGAGTCGATCTTGGTCACGAGATCTTTCTTAAACCAGAATCTAGCAAAGTCTGTGAACGATGGTTGTGGTCCAGTCCCTGCATGCTGTGAAGGAGGTACAGATGGTTCCTTTGCAGTGTCTGTATAGGTCTGCAAACCGGGTTTCACAGGAACATCTGCGAAACGAGACGGGTTGTACGGTGGAACGACACCAGATACAAAGGTAGGTGGGTGCGGTGAAAGCACATGGTCCCTCCGAGTCTGAGGTTCAAACTCTGAAGCGCACACATTCAACGATGGCGGCTGAAGATCACGAACAAAGTCATCAACGACACCCAGGTGGTCAAAGTCAGATATATCTGATCTATCGTCCTCCTCTGTCATAGAAAGTTCTGCAATCTCAAGCTCCTTCTTCGCTGTTAATTCGGTCATTTGCTTCTGGATGTCAAGGGCCATCTGTTTTAGCTCATTCTCCTTTTTCACAAAATCCAGATGAACTTTAGCCAAACTGAGCCTCTTCTTACTTCCGGTGTCAGATTGCATGTCCGATATTGAAGCCGTCTTCTTCACTGGTGGAGGAGAACATACGGTGTTTAGTTTCCAAGCTATGGTCCGAGCGAAAATCTCAACTCTCTCCATGTAAGTTCGTCTCGCTAACTCATGAGCCGACTGTTCAAGAGAACTCTCGTAAGTGTTATGTCTGTGCAAGAAGTCAAGGTAGTCATCACTAATGCACTTATAATCATTAAATGACGAGTCCAGTCTGTGTCCGAACTCACTCAAGGCACTTGTACTTGCACTCGATAAATCACAGTATAACATTGTGTCTAACTCTCTTCCTAATGAAAGAAGTTTATGAACGAAAACATCTCTGTACTCTTCAAACAGGCTTGCGCCTTTCTCTGTAGGTTTTAGCAGACGTTTTGGGCGCTCATCCAAATCCTGCGGGTTCGGGTATCTGTATGCCATAATGTCCGGAGTCAGCTGCTCACATTCTTTTCACTGTCACTGCGTAAAACAGCTAACCACACAATCAAACTGTGTTTCAAGTTTATTGAAGAACGTGGTGAAAAGCTGAAAGATACAAAATGAACTTGTACATAAACTGATAAACATACAATAGACAGTCAAATGAAATAAACTTACACATGCAACAAATACACTTATTAGATCATGTAAATACTCAATTAACTGCCATTTATCTGATTTACACATGTTTTGGAACTTATAAAAATATTTGCAGTCTAAGGTACAATTGATTAAACAACAACGATTTCTCATAAAACTATGCAAATATAGCACTGCAAAATTTGGCGGTAAATTCTATTTATAGAAAGGACTAGAAAATACACAATGCGTTTACACCTATGCACACATTTATGCACGATCTAACATTGCAATCATATAAACAACAAAACATATATGAAACTTACAATGTGCTTTCGGCCGGATGGACAACAAGTCACAGATATTACGAAAAACAAAGAGGCGCTGCGTCCTACGCCAGCATGGTGACTAAATACAAGTAATAAAGAAATCAAAACCGTAAACCTGTAAATCCGGTCGCACAATAAACAGCTCGTACATAAAGCTATTCGTAAACACTACAGTTATTATTAATTAAAAGGTAAAATCTTGAGAAGATAGAGTGAATTAGAAAGTGCTACTTGCTGAATGACAGCATAACTTTTTGACTTATCACTGATTAGTTCGAGTTAAATCATTTTCATCATATAGGATTTGTACGCGTACGTACAGATAGGTCTACAAAGGCTATATACAGAGCAACCTGTTCCAGTGTTATTAATTAATTGACCAAAGGGCAGGATTTATGGATCTTTTTTAATCCTATAACTTTGAATAATAAAAAATATTGGATTTTACGGTTGTGTTTATAAATTTGAACAGCGTACAATATTGAGGATGAAACTAACTATGGAAGCCCAGTTAGATATGTAATCAATACAGAGAAAACGGAGAACTATTTTTTTTTTTAGGAATACAGCCAAAAAACGGGGGAAACGTTTAATTAGTGTTACATAGTTATTGATTTGGATATATTGTCCTACAAAAAATGCATAGTTTTTCTATTTTCTGATAAAATTTAACGATGTCGCATAGAAAAAAGCCATTGCACCTTGGTTCTGGAAAAAAGTCAGTTGTAGACAACAATAAAAAACAAGATGCACCATACACTATTAGCATAACGTAAAGGATGATGAGATTAAATCTTTTACAGAGCACAGTTTTCAAAAAGTTCAGGAAGTGGTGGGGATAAGAAAACAAGCCTCAAAAAGTATTAAATTCTTTACCAGAAACTTACAATAATGACTTGCATGACTTCCATCGTTGGTCGCGGTAGCTCAGTGGTTAGAGCGTTCGCTTCGTAACCGGGAGGTCGTGAGTTCGAGCCCCGCTTGTGCCATGGCCGCGTCAAACCTAAGACGAAAATTGCTCCTTCGCCAAACGCTCGGCATTTAGAAGTGAGAATCACGGGTCTTTCGGATATGACCTTAAAAACGGAGGTCCCGTGTCACGGTAGGCGTTGGCACGTTAAAGAACTCTAACTGCTTCGGCCCTGAGCGCTAAGCAAAGGTCTAAATTTGTGATACTTCACCTACAGCTGGTGACGTCTCAATATGAGTGAAAAATTCTCGACGGGACGTAAAACAAACAAACAATCAATCAATCCATCGTTGGTGCTATCAACAATTTACAAATGTTAGTAACTTGAAGCGGAAAACTGACTATCGAGGAAAGTCAAGACGCCGAATCGAGTGAACAGCCAGCTTTCAAATTTCAGAGGCGTTCACTTAATCAGAGTTCACAATCCGCTCTTTTTCCTTCTGATAAATGTCTATTTTGCAATAAAGAAAGTCTAAAGTACTAAGGAGAAAAGCAGAAGCTGACAAAATGTGTCACAAAAACGGCAGAAGAGGTAATTAAAAGATATGCCGAAAAAAGGGGTGACTGCGACATTTTAAGTAAAGTACGAGATGTTGATTTTGTTGCAAGGGAGGCGATGTATCACCCATATGTAGGAGAATCTACACTAGACCCGATGACCGAAATACCCCCAAAGACCACAGATCAGGTGAATATTGAGCACCATGGAAAGGCTTTTGAGTTTTTGTGTGACCATATAGAGGTGAATATCATACAAAATTACACAGTTGAAAGTATGACAATGCTCAGAGAGAGATACTTATCATTTATGCAGTGTAATTTTCCTGACTCGTATAACAACGAATATAAGACTTGCAAACTTAAGTCAAAGATAGAGAGACGATTTGGTTGTAGAATCAAATTTTGGAAAAACCCCAAAGGCGAACTTCTGTATTCGACAGGTGTTGCTACTGGGCAAGCAGTTGATCTGCATTTGCTCTAGACCTTTCAGTAGAAAGACAAGTTGAAGAATCAGGTATGATTATCAGAAGACAGATCTTTGACTGTCACAAAACTGCAAGGTGCCTACCATGGCCATCCCCTCCGTCAGCTCTGCATATAGAGAATGGAGATCTTCCAAATCTTCTAATTACATTGCTCTCTCACGTTTTATCAGAAAACCCATCTACTCTTTCCCCAAGAGCAAAAAGGTTTATGAAATCATTTACTCAGGACATATATGCCTCTGTTACGAATGGCAAATGGATGCTACCAAAGCATCTTACTCTTGCAATGACTACGTCACCTAACTGGAAGTACAAAACTAATTACTCTGTTATATAGGTTAGGTCATTGTAGAAGTTACTCTCAGACGCTGGAGCTTGAAACTGCTATTTGCATCGCAATCACCAGCTCACGTTCAATTCTGCCTGCAAGCATATCTCTTTCAAATAACTCGGTAATTCATTTTGCCTGGGACAATTTTGATCTCAATGAGGAAACACCTTCTGGGGCTGGTACGACCCATACTGCTCATGTATTGTTCAAGAGGTATTTGTGCGTGCGGAGGATACTCAATAATCCTCAAGGCAAATCGTATTGGAAAGAAATAAAGCCAGAACAGTTTCAGTAATCTCTGGGGAGCTAGCTCCGTGTTTCGTAAAGCCCAAAACATCTCTGACTGTGCATACTACATACATGGCCCCTCTGAAAGCAAACAGTGACAAGAGGGACATGTCTAATTTCGTATGGGCGTACTATAGAAAGAGCGCAAGTGAACCCACTGTACCGCCTTGGGCAGGATGGTTATCTACAACCGACCAGCTGGAGAAGTACGTTGTTCGACTGTTGACTACATGGTTCCAATCAATTGTCCCATCACAGAGAATGCCACTGTTCAGCAAGTCATTCAGTTATCACAAGAAGCTACAAAGCTAGTTGGTCAGAACGTAACCATGTAAACAAAACAAGACATATATTTTGATACAGGAAATGGAACAAAAGAAGACTCCTTGATGTGAAAGGCATCGTAGCCTCAAATCAAGATTTATGTCACGTACTGCCAGCTTTCCATGCTTTCAGTGCATGCGATACAACAAGTGCTTTTGTGAGGCTCGGGAAAGCAGGACCCCTGAAAGCTCTGAATAAAAGTTCTGATTTCAAGGATTTCAAGGAAATATTCTCTACCCTCGGAAAATCGGCATCCGTTTCCAATGATTTACACGTAGCTCTTGAAAAATTCGTCGGTGTCATGTATGGAAAACCAAATTATACAGACATTAACAAGTAGAGGTACGATTTATTTACTGAAAGATTCCAGTCAAAATCAGAATGTGTGCTTTCAAACTATGATGGAATAGATCTGAGCTTGCTTCCTCTGTGTAGAACAAGTCTCCATATGCATGTTCTAAGAGCCAATTATCAAGCTCTCATTTGGAGTAATGCTCACAAAGCATTTTCAGATATTCCATCACCTGTAGGGAATGGTTGGAAACGAGACGAAGGCACAAATGAAATCATGTTTGAATGGAAAAGAGGCTCTATTCTTCCTGTTGAACTTATAGATATTATAGGCAATGCATCTGAAAATGAAAAGGACAATTAGGATAATTTCGATATATGTCATAGCCCGGAAGACGAATTGTTCAATGATGACATTTGAATTAAGATTCACACTGTCTTTTTGCATCTGAAGAAATATGCAAATGTTAATTTATGCATTTCTGATCTGCATAGTATTTCCAATTTGCATCAATTATTTCTACAAATTTCGTGTTTTTGCACCAAATTCTCGTGCATAAATGTTAAGCTGGTCGATATAAAATAAAAAGGTTGTATACGATTACAAAATATTCGTTTGCAAACAGCATTGACAGTACCGTATAAAAAGAGTGTATTTTCCAGTTTTCAGTATTTTTTTAAAAGGAAATAATCAAATTCAAGTTTTTGCCCCAGATCTCTGTAATACCCACCCCACATGCAGGAATGTCAGATTTCATTATATTTATTGAAAAGACGGTACGTGAAAGTCAATGGAATTTACATAAGATCTTGGGGTTTTTTCCAGTTTTCGGCGATTTTTTTTTTTTTTTTTTAAAAATTCATGTTTTTGCCACAAAATTTCGTAAATATCGGAACTTATGAGTGTCAAACAGCTTGATATATAATGAAAAGATTGTACATGCTTAACAAACACTTGTTTGCAAATGCCATTGGCATTTATAAAAAATCTGGAGAGGTTTTTCAGTTTTCGGCAATTATTTTTTTCTAAAAATTCATGTTTTTGCCCCAAAATTTCGTAAATATCGGAACTTACGAATGTCAAACAGCTTTATATATAATGAAAAGGTAGTACATGATTAAAAAACACTAGTTTGCAAATGCATGTGCATCTATAAAAAAATCTGTAGAATTTTTCCAATTTTCAGCAATTAGTTTTTCGAATATCAAGCCTTTTGCTCCAAAACTCGAAAACGCCCCCACGCAGGAATGTCAAACAATGTGCTTTCGAAAAATACTTGTTTGCAAAAGTCCAATTTGGGGTCCCCTATTACCTTTACTGGTCCATTGTCTATAGTATATGACCAGAATAAGTAAACATGGAGTCACTTGTATAATATATACAATTATGTTTATCAATGTCAAATTCCATATATGGCAGAGGATATCAAGGCATATAAAGCGAAGAAAATTCCGACATCATAGTTTATAATGTTAATAAAGTTCCAGCGACACGGATACAACTTCACACTGTCCACGGAAAACGGCATCACTAGCATACTTACATAAGTTATATTTCATAATTATGTTCACTATTGTGAGAAATTCTCGACGGGACGTAAAACAAACAAACGATCAATCAAACAATCTTTTTACTGTGTGGTGTCCTGTGATGACGCATTCAGCAGACGACATATTTCCAGATAAGAGCAATGACAGAAGTTGACAAAAGAAAATGTCGCCTTAATTTATGCAGAAGTGGAATTACATCAGCACAGGAAATGTGTGAAATAACAAACATACCGAGGTCCAATATGTATGATAATTTGACGAGATTTTGTGAGAAGTCGGTGATACGATGTCCAGGATCTGGTCGGAAGAACACTTTGGATGTGAACGACAGCAGTAGCTGCACATCATACTCGGTGTCCGCACAACAAATCGCCATTATCTAATTGGACTATGAGTCGGACTTTGGCACAAAGCAATTATTTCAATACGGTGCCCCAACAAGTGCCAATACTGACCACAAAACATAAGCGGAAACGAGAGGCCTGGTGCATCACACATCAAAATGACAATTTTTACAAACGAAAGTAATTTCCAATTCTACAGATGTACGAGAAAAAGAGGACAAAGTTTGGACATTGTCAGTAAATGGTCCCAAGTTCTCGCCTGCTGTGACAGTGTGGGTGGAATCAGCAAGTTGGGATTAACGCCGCTTGTCTCTAGGAATGGAAATATATCCGCTGTAAAATACTGTGAAATTTTGGACGAAGGACTGTTGCTCATAAATATTGTGACACACGATCTGCCTTACGTTCTGCAACAGGACAATGCTAGAGTGTACACCGCATCATATACACGGGACTGGTTCACACGGAATCACGTCATCGTCATTGTTTTTTCTTGATTACATTTTGAGATAAAAATTGCCATGTTATAGGACCGATAGCTCTGTTATTTCTGCACAGATTTTGATGAGTTTTGTTAGGTTAAACTCAGTAAATAAAATTCGTTTTAAACACGATTTGATACGATTTCATTGCACAGACCTTTCAAAATCATAGTCCCCAGGGGTGCGGCGGAGGACACAATAGAGAATAAAAACATTTTCACAGCGTAGTTAAGGCTTCCCGAGAAAAATTACAAAATGCATCTCGGTGCACTTTACACTTTATGACGTCACCATATAATAGTACGTTACGGCGTACATGTCTCTAGTTGTATCGCGTGGAAAATGTCAAAATATGTTGTTATTTATAATCATTTTCAAGTGTTCAAGCTATACATGTGTAAATCGGCGTGTCAAATGCTTTTAGTTTGATTTTTAAGAGGTCTTTCTGTGATCATATATAAAGTCCCCCATTTTTACATTTAGTATGCGCTACAGTAAGTTTTATATCACATTGCTACCTTGAAATCGTCCCCAATTTGCGTAGTAATGTTAATGTAGCAATATTAAACGCTACGGTACAGGTGAAATATAACTGTATGTTCTTTCGATCAAGGCATATTCCAGACGGTAACAACTGAAAGTCTAAAGGATAAAAATGTCTCTACTTCACTTATGCGATCACGTAATAGTTCAACGAGGGGTTCCCCTCGTGGTATTATTTATTGATTGATTGATTAGATATTGTTTAACGTCCCGCTCGAGAGTCTTTCTCTCAAATGGAGACTTCACCATTGCCGGTGAAGGGCTGCAAATTTAGGCCTATGCTCGGCGCTTATGGCCTTTGAGCAGGGAGGGATCTTTTAAATGCCTCATCTGATGTGGCACGGGACCTCGGTTTTTGCGGTCTCATCCGAAGACACGATATTTGTTTATATATTGACAAATGATTATTAGTAATATATGCAACGCTTGGTAGAATTTTACTTTAATTTGAATATGCTGTTACTCGGGACACCTAAACCCGCTGTTATATTCACCTGCATAGGGGGGGGGGGGGGGTCTTTAAATAAAGGTGACTCAGGGGAGCGTTGTGGTCCATGGGCTTCTGTTTGTTTGTTTTACGTCCCGTCGAGAATTTTTCACTCATATTGAGACGTCACCAGCTGTAGGTGAAGTACCAAGAATTTAGACCTATGCTTAGCGCTCAGGGCCGTAGCAGTGAGGGTTCTTTAACGTGCCAACGCCTACCGTGACACGGGGCCTCCGTTTTTAAGGTCATATCCGAAAGACCCGTAATTCTCACTTCTAAATGCCGAGCGTTTGGCGAAGGAGCAATCACTACCTATTTTTCGTCTTAGGTTTGACGCGGCCATGGCACGAGCGGGGCTCGAACTCACGACCTCCCGGTTACAAAGGGAACGCTCTAACCACTGAGCTACCGCGACCGGTCCCCATGGGCTTCTTGTTTCATCTTTATATAGTAAGTATACTACACAAACTATCATTTAAAGTATTTGAACCACACTCTGAAAGTACAGTTCCCACGAAAGCAGCAAAGTAAGACAAGTTTTATCATACCACTCTCCATACCAGTAGTTTCGATATTAATTCATAGATATCAAATTATAACTTACAATGTTCGATAGCAATACCTATTTGAAATGCATGTTTAGTGGGAATAAATAATAGATGATGAAATGGAATGTTTTTCTTGTAGTAGATTGTCAACATGTGTGAATGATGAAATATGTGGTGACATATCAATTGAATATATGAATTCTAATAGTTTTCAAATGGTTCTATAGGAAGAGGTAGTTGATAAATTTACTTTTTCATCGCTTCTTCGATCATTCTACTGATTTCTTTGCCTCTTGATAATTAAAACATCCAGAATGGTATTTCAATTCTTCTTTCTTTCCTGCTTTATTTTGAAGGTGTTACATTTGGTTGAAATTCGTACTTAATACGAAACCTCCAATTTTAGTTACTTACGGAACTTTATGCAAGTTAAGACAAGCTCCAGTATGATTTTATGGATATGTACCTTATGTTCTTGTCAAGGAATTGGAACCTTTTTATACAATACAATACACACACACACACACACACACACACACACATATATATATATATATATATATATATATATATATATATATCAAAATAGTATATGTACAGCTGGTGACGTCTCAATATGAGTGAAAAATTCTCGACGGGACGTAAAACAAACAAAATGTCATTTATTCAGTAAATGACGAAAATTGTGTGTTAAGATGATTAAGAGGTTTCTAAATATACACTAAACATCTCTTAATATTAAACTATCCAGCTCTTCCAAACGTAACTTTATCTTCATTATTATTTAGTTTCAAAGGTATTTAATATGCCAGTAGCAGCCTGAATTAAAACATTTCAAAGATATGTGAAATATGTAAACATTTATCAATTCTCTTTTTTCAATTCTTATTTTCTGGTTTGTCCAGGGTCCGTGATTGCCCACCTCTCTGGTGTAATTTATATAGGAATTACGAGATTGGATTCTGGTCGTTATCTTAGTACAAGTTTCACACCTCGAACAAAGAATTTTGTCCATACCAAATCACTTGGAAAACCCAAAGTCCAAGCTTCATGGTTGGGTAATCATGCTTTTTATTTATAATCATAAAACCAATAATTATCAGTGATTAATAACAATCAAAGACTAGACATCACACTTTCTATCCACAGGAATTCCGTGAACAAAATTTAATAGAACATTGGAATATTAAAAACAACACCACGGAAGTTTCGGTGGCTTGGACGACCAACAAAAATGGGAGATCAGACATTCTGATAAAGAGACATAAATGTACAGTGTATTGGATACTCTCTCTCTCTCTCTCTCTCTCTCACCGGTCGCGGTAGCTCAGTGGTTCGCTTCGTAACCGGGAGGTCGTGAGTTCGAGCCCCGCTCGTGCCATGGCCGCGTCAAAGCAAAGACGAAAAGTAGGTAGTGATTGTTCCTTCGCCAAACGCTCGGCATTTAGAAGGGAGAATCACGGGTCTTTCGGATATGACCTTAAAAACGGAGGTCCCGTCACGGTAGGCATTGGCACGTTAAAGAACCCTCACTGCTACGGCCCTGATCGCTAAGCATAGGTCTAAATTTGTGTTACTTCACCTACAGCTGGTGACGTCTCAATATGAGTGAAAAATTCTCGGGACGTAAAACAAACAATCAACAATCTCTCTCTCTCGATGGATCGATCGAACCACGCCTGGAAGGTTAGGACGTCCACACAATCTCCAGAAGAGAATACACTCAAACGTTATTCTAAAGACAAAAAAGTACTATGTTAGATGTACCTATAGGGACATTTATAGAAGTTTATCTAATACTCTCTTCCGAATTCTGAAAATAGCAAGGAACATTTACATCTTCCACATGTAGATATCTTTTATGAGGACATAATTTTGAGGACAGGATTTTTGTCATAGTGCAGTTCTGGCCTCACAACTTCTGTCAAATGGCTAAAATTTGCCTTCACTTTATACGTTATACTACTACTACTACTACTTAAAATAGTAAATAATATGTACTCGCATCTTGTTTTCGGGTTTCGGTCACAGAGCAACACATTCAAAAATCTAACTTGTCATATATTACCTATTTCTAAGACACGGGGACAATTTTCTGTTACATTTTCAGAACGTCTAGTCGGTTTCTGTTGGTCGCCCAGTTTTTCCACATATTTTCTCTGTACAAGGTCAGTTTCAAAAATGATATATAGAAAACGCGTGGAAGTCCGAAAATGTCCAGAACAATAGTATTATTATTAGCTAATTCTAACCATACAATCGTTAGAAAAAACATGGCTGTTACAATTGTAATTTTTACAATGTTATTTTTATACATAGTTATCGTTCATGTAGAATATTTCCCTGATTTACACTATATTGGTACTGGGATTGTTTCTATATTTAGGTACGGATACTACTCGAACCTGTTCGGTCAGTTTACGTAGTATAAGGTGTCGGCTGATACTATATATAGATAGGGAAACTCGTCTAACTATTTATAGATTATTTATACCGGGTGTCGGTGGTGTTTGAAGAGTAGAAATCTGATCGCAGAGATGTACATGTATTTTTACCCTTGATTTGAACTTGGGTGTTGCAATTTCCCTTGCTTTGTGATCTCGGGATACTTGACTTTTCCATGTTGTTTATTAGATAGCGTTCAGAGGCAAGACTAAGCCAGAGATCTATACTCGTATTTTAGCAACAACTCAGTGACCAATTTTTTGTTATATACTGGGCAAAAAAAGTTAAGGATCATGATTTCAGAATTATTTTATTCATAACAAAACCAAATAAATTATGTTAAATATATACTTAAAATGTTCAACGACAATCGAACAATACATTTTAAACCTGTTTTTACAAATTCATCAATACGTTAAGCAGCCAGAGCAACCATTGTCAGGTAACCCCCCCAAAACAGTTTGAAAATCGGTATGAGCAACAATAACAAATTTCATTACAAATGATTGAATCTTTATAAAGGCAATATCAATAGGGTGTATGTCCACCCTGAGCCTGTATAACGGCACGACAAAAGCCTCTGCATACTTCTGATGAGCCTGCGGAACGCAATTTGTGACAACCTTGCCCATTCCTGCTGTAAAGCTAACGTAAGCTCCTGGCGGTTTGTTGGAAGTACAGGGCGTCTGGAAACAGCTTGCTGCAACATGTACCAGGCATGTTCTATTGGATTTAAATCCGGAGAACAACTCGGCCAATCCATACGTTCAATTGTCTTTGTAGCAAGGTAGTCTGTCACTATACGTGCTCTGTGGGGTCGAACATTATCATCCATTAACACAAAGTCGTTGCCTATAGCTCCCGCATAAGGTCTCACAATTGGATGCAGTATCTCGTCCTTGTAAATTGCACCGGTAAGATTGCCATTAATCACGTGCAAGTCAGTACATCCACCAATACTGATTCCGGCCCAAATCATCACAGAGCCACCTCCAAAACGATCATGCTCTGCTACACAGCAATCAGCGTACCGCTCTCCACGCATGCGCCATACACGCCTACGGCCGTCATGAAAGTCCACGCAGAACCGTGACTCGTCTGTGAAAAGAACAGGCGTCCAAAGACGTAGTTGCCAGTTTATGTGATTTTGAGCCCAATTGAGTCGTGCTACACGATGTCTTCTCCTCAAAATGGGACGAACAGCAGGTCGATGAGCCCGAAGGTTAGCAGCATGAAGTCTCTGTCTGAGAGTTTGTGGTGTTATGCGCACCCCACTTGCTGCATGAAAGTCAGTATTGAGTTGGCCAGCACTCTGAAACCTGTGTCTACGAACCATAAGTGACATAGCGATCCTGGCGAGCGGCTGTGGACCTTGGACGACCTGATCTCGGTCTCTCAGAAACATTACTTGTCTGCCTAAAACGATTCCACAACCTTGAAATCATACTTTGGGACACATTAAAATGTCTAGAGACAGTTCTCCGGACTTGGCCAGCTTGAAGCATACCTACTGCCTGACCAGCTTCCAGAGCAGTTAAATGGCGCCTCATGGCTTTTAATGTCAATAATTGTTCACCTAAGAGTCGATTAGAGCAATAAATACCCACAATAAAATGTAAATCACAATTTTTCAATTTCAATATACACGTTGGCACACTTTGATTTTGACCCCTTGCTTGTGTTTGGGCGAAAACATCATGCACTTATGACGTCAATATGAAACCAGGTAAATCTATTGTGTTAAGGACACATTGGAGAAACTATACATGTTATAATTTGTCAAAATAATTATTTGGTTAATAAATATTTTTGAGGTCAAAATTATGATCCTTAACTTTTTTGGTCCAGTATATATTAACTTTGTGGATGCGGTGGGTCTTGGTAAACTGTAGTGGATTGTGGAACGTGGTGGGTTGTCGAACGTGGTAGATTTGGACCGTGATGGATAGTGGATATTGGTAGACATTGTGGACTGGTGGATTGTTACCGCCTGATATTATATTGTGGACTGTTTAGGCCATATGTTCTTTGTATATAAATTTATTTATTTTTAATCCTCTTGTTGTTTGTTGGCAAACAGGTGTAGAATAATTAAGTATTTTGCTTGAAGTAAACAAAACGAAACCTCACAACCAGGTTGTGTTGTGACAATGGCACACAATCTTCAATGAAGATATCTTAAATGTGTAGAAAAACCCTAATTATTCTTGAAAACTGCCCACTCGTGTGAAACATGCACTAAGTATGTTGTTAAACTTTTCTTTCGCTACTCGATTTGGTCCCTCGCTTCGCTCGGCACCAAATCTCTTGGTACTCAAGAAAAGTTTACCAACATATACTTAGGCTTCTTTACTAAGCTCATACTATGTCCATACCTACAAAATGGAAAATAAGAGCTTTCAACAAATTTCATGACTACCATTTTCCATCGGTAGCTTTCTTATTGGCGATATCACATGCGATTATAATTATTGAACAAATATATTATATTCATTCGAAATATAATACAATCTTGTCAATAAAATCCTGAACACAACCAATTTTGATAAATGAAAGGTCGAAATCAAACGATGCAATAAACAAGTTCTCATGCGGATGCTAATTTTAAATAATGAGTAAATTCAATATTATCGTAGAACTTTTATTAAATTGTCTAATACTTTCATAAGGTTTTTTTTTTCAATTTTGATTATGAAATACTTGTATACTATATTAATTAGTTTCTTTCTGTATAATTGGAGTTAAAAGAAAGTACATTTCCCCCATAAAATATTCTATTTCTAGAGCGACCAATTTCACTAGCGACAATTATCCCTGGTACGGCGACATGCACAGCGCTGCATATTTATAAGCATAACACGGGCAAAGATGCTAATTCAAGGTGACCGATTTATTTTATTATTTTGTTTTCCAGCAAAGATATTTTAAATTGCTTCCAGGTTTTGATAAAAGCTTTATCATACAATTAACATTTATTATTCCAGTTGTGTTACGTTTTTTCTTTATATAGCAACTATACTGCACCTATAAAATATTTAAAGCATTTCAACCATACCTCTGTGAGTACAATTCCCGCGAAAGCAGCAAGGTAAGAGAAGTTTTATTATATCGCTATAAATACCAAGAGATTCGATATTAATTCATAGATATCAATAATAACACAATGTTCGAAAATATCAATTGGAAATGCATGATCAGTAGAAAAAAATTCACAGGTAATAATGGAAGCTTATCTAGTAAAATATGTGTATTATGAAATGTGTAGCGAGACATCATTTAAATACTTTTATGAATAACATGGCTAAAATATTGCCAACACGGCGTAAAACCCCAAACAATCAATCAACTTTCATGAATTCTATCGAGTGTTCAAATGGTTCTATAGGAAGGCGTAGTTAATATATCTATACTTTGTATCGTTTCTTTTGCTAATTCCTTACTTCTCCATAATTCCTACATCTAGAATGGCTCTTTATGTAAATTAAGAACATTCACCTAAATTTGCACTAATCCAGTTAGTATAAATTGCAACTCTGCTCGCTCACCTGCCCTACTGTTTAGTGTAACACCTGCCTGTGATTCGTACCTTACAAAGAACCTTTCCCCTAGTTATTTACTTATGGAACTATATGTACGTGCAGACAAGCTCCAATATGATAAGTTTATGAACATGTACCTTTATGTTGTTTTATTTACTTGTCAAAGAATTTAAGTCTTTTCCATACATATACGAGGGACACTTTTTAAGTTCGTATAGTAGGGCGGTCTTTTTAAAACCGCTTGAAATATCAAAATTTTATTTATCCAAGACCTTCGAAATATGCCCCGTCTGCCTCTATACACATTTTACACCGCTCTACACATTTCCGAAACGCCGCACGGTACTCCTCTTTAGGTAAATGCTGCAGACACTGGTAGACCGCACTGCCTATACGACAACGGGATTCAAAACGGTGCCCTGCCAGCATTTCCATTAGTCCTGGGAACAACCAAAAGTCACAGGGGGACAGGTCAGGGCTGTATGGGGAATGATCTAAGACATCGAGCCCAGATTCTTTCAGATATTCCTGTACCATAGCGGATTTATGGGTCGGTGCGTTATCATGGAGTAATTTGATGCCGCTGACACCGGTGCGCGGTCTGCGTTTCTGATAGAGATCAACAAGTTGAGTAACAACACTTTCTTTGTAAAACGTTCCAGTGACAGAACTACCTTTCGGGACTGGAATTTGAAGGACTGGACCTTTCGAATCAAAGAATATCGCATTCAACATGCGATTTGATGTTTTGCAACGGCGTGCAATGACAGGTCTGTCGCCCTCAGATGAAACCCAAACCTTATGTTTAGCCTTAGAATCGGGTTGAAAATGATAGATCCAGGTTTCATCACCTGTAACTATCTCTTCCAAACGATGTGGGTCACATTTATCATATATTTTTATAACTTGCGATGCAAGTCTAACCCGACTTTGTTTCTGCTCGTCAGTGAGCAAATGGGGCACCCAGCGCGCGCAAATCTTACGTAGCCCAAGTCGTTCACGTAAGATCTTCAAAACACTTGACGAATGAATGCCACTTAATTCTTCTATCTCTTGCACGGTATAACGTGCGTCTTCCTCAATTAACGTTTTCACAGTAGCTACGTTCTTTTCCGTCAAAACGGAAAACGGACTACCCACTCGAGGGTCATTTTCAATTGACTCCCGACCATCAGTAAAACGACGTACCCACTTGCAAACTGTAGCATATGTTAAAGCACCATTCCCATAAACCTTTTGCAAATTAGCATGAATTTCCGTTGACGGAAACCTGAGGTGTGCTCGAATCTTACAATATACCCTCTGTTCAGAGATTTTTCCATCCATATTGAACGCTATATTTTACTATAGTGTATAAAACCACGTGTTGAAAATACCCAGCGCAGCGCGCACGTGATACCGTTCGAGAGAGGAATGATTGCGCAAGTTCTGTGTAAAAAAAATCATGCAACTTCATAATCGCGTTAAAAGGTATAGGCTTACACTACGAACTTAAAAAGTGTCCCTTGTATGAATCAAAGTAATGTATATTTGAAAATGTCACTTATTCAGTAGATGACGAAAGCTTGTACAAAACGAGGGTGATTAAAGAGGTTTCTAAAAATACACTAAACATCACATAATTGTTAAGCAACCCCACCACCCCAAACTTTTTCCTTTATCTACTTTATCAATATTAAGTTAAACATTTGAATATATGTGTGAGCTCTGTCTTAATATTTCAGTCTGTGTGATGCCACATTTGTCCGCTTAAATAGTTGAATGATTAGAGAAAATGTACAATATTAGTTGTGTCTAGTTAAAATATTTTACTTTTTACCATTTTTGTAATGTTCTTTCGCTGATTCAAAGAGATACAAAATGAATTAAACGCATGTTATGTCCATGTATTTGTACTGAAAAAAACCAGCAGCCCTGTTAATCAAGTATGTAATTTTCCATCAGTAACTTTCTTAGTACCGATGTCACATGCAAATATATCTACTGAACAGACAATGTATGATATATTCATTTGAAATTTAATACAATTTTGCACTTGGTATTCTTGCATCAGCAATTTTAGTAGCCTGTGTAGATTTAAAAATTGATCATATGCAGAACAAGCTCTTGCGTATCGAATCATTTGAGATTGTTTGATTGATTGATTGTTTGTTGCTTTCCGCCACACTCAACAATTTTTCAGCTATCTGGTGGAGTCCAATTTTTTTATTGGTGGAAGAGAGAACCAAGACACAATATACCCGGAAATAGAACAACGACCTTCTGAAAGTAAACTGGCAAATTTGCTCACATATATCGCCGCAAGCGATAACTAAAGATGAGAAGCCTTGTGATTTTGAGTGCGATACTTTAACCACTCGGCAACGAAGGCCGCGAAGCAGCTGAGGTTTAGAGATATAAACACCATATGCATGGTGATGATATATATATATATATATATATATATATATATATTCAAGCTCTTTGAGGTAGAAATACTAAGGATATTACGAGTCAGAGCCATTCATAAGCATCAAAAGCATGTGTATGGCTTGAAGATTACGTGAATTTGCTCTTTTATTTTTGGTAATTTGTACAATGATACCTTTAACAATAGATTGGTATTTTGCAGTAACTATCAATAATTGAGATTCTTGACAGAAGATATGGAGATGACGATATTTGTTTTGCTGCTCAGTGTGTGCATTTTAGGAATGACCAATTCTGCTTCTGGTATGGTTGTTTTGCATCAATACAAATTTATGTGTGTGTGTGTGTGTGTGTGTGTGTGTGTGTGTGTGTGTGTGTGTGTGTGTTTCAAGGTAGGTACAAATCTACAAAAACTCCCACAGAAAGAATATGGTATTCGTAATGTGAAATCGAAGTAAAATCATGAAAGTAACTCTGCAGTTCAGAAAAATACAACCGAAGTGTGTTTTTTTTTAATTTTGTTTTTCTTGGCTATAGAAATGAGGAGAGTTAAGATTTTTATTACAATTGCAATAATGTAAAACACCTTGCAGAAATACAAAGGTTGTGCAGTGTAAATATTGTGTATGCATGATGCCACACCCCATATTCATATGATTAGAAATAGTCCTATACCATGCAAATTACCACAACATTAATAAGACAGTGGTCCTTTTTTTCTGTGCAACAAGTTTATGTTATAAACATAAGTTTGAAAATCACAAAATATGATACAAGCACACAATTAGTTGGCTGTAGTTTCAATAATTTGTATAACATGGTGTTAAACACAATTTATGCAACATTACGTACATGACTGTCCGCAATATATTAGTTTTTCGTTTTACGTCTCGTCAAGACTTTGTCACCAGCTGTAAGTGAAGTACCACAGAATTGGACCTATGTTTATCGCTCAGGACCTTAACAGTGTGGGTTCTTTATCATATGAATGCCTATGCTTAGCGCTCAGGGCCGTAGTATTGAGGGTTCTTTAACGTGCCAACGCCTACCGTGACACGGGACCTCCGTTTTTAAGGTCATACATGAAAGACCAGTGATCTTCAATTTTAAATACCGAGCATTCACTATCTATGTATACCTCGTACGTTTGACGCGGCCACGGCACGAATTGGACTTGTCGGTTACGAAACGAACGCATTACCACTGACTTACTGCGACCGATAGATAAAATTGGGGGGGGGGGGATAGAATTATTATCGTCATACTTGGTTTATTTTTAGAGAGGATAGGGGACATGATTAATAGTTTTGCTTATTGAAGTGTATTTGTTTGACATTAACGACAAGCCCTTCTAGGAATGACCCGTGTTAGAATAGATCCTCACTACCCCTTGCTTGTCGTAAGAGGCGACTAAATGGGGCGGTCCTTCGGATGAGACCGTAAATACCGAGGCCCCTTATCACAGCAGGTGTGACACGATAAAGATACCTCCCTGCACTAAGTCCCTGGGCGTCGAACATAGGCCTAAATTTTGCAGCCCTTCACCGATAAAGGTGACGTCTCAATATAAGTGAAAGACTCGAGAGCGGGATGTTAAACAATCTATAATCAATCAATCAATTAGGAATGATATTTATTTTCAGGAACAGAATGGCTAAGGTACAATAAACACTGGTATTATCATTCTACTCAAAAACTGAATTGGATGGGAGCCCAGGTCTGTATTATGTTTATAACAATACACAGTGTTCTAAAATTTAAACGAAAAATTAAAATGCTACAGTCCTTTATGAATTGTAGAATGATATCTGCTCTAAATTTTGCCATCTACTTCTAAGTTGATTTTCTTCCATCTCTAGAGACATTAACAACTTTATTATAAATGAAATTTCTGGTGGTTGAATGATTTATTTACAAGATCATACAAGAATGTGTTAGTACGTAGTGAATACGTTCATATGAATATATGTTATTTTAGTTGTACTGCCGACGTCAGGGTGGAAATTTAGTACACATCAACGATGCACAAGAGAACGATTGGTTATCTTCAAAGTTCACCACAGGTTGGCTCTCTTAATCAAGAGAAATCTCAGTCTTCTCTGTATTCAATCATTTCCTTTACTTTTAATTGAAATTCATCCTGAACAATTGACTCTCAGATTCTTTTAATCTGTATCGTAAATTAGGTTAATAATTAAATTTGCAATACAACTGTACTATACTTCGTGAAATCTCAATTCTAGATAGTTGTTCCAATATTAGTTCCATGAGCATACATATAAGAGACATTAACAACAAAATTAACAATGTTTGCTTTTTTTCTATTACACGTGAGCTTTTGAATCATGTATAACTTAACTGTTAAAAATGTATCATGATGTTAGTGACGAGAATTCATAGGATTCCTGTCTGTTGGCGTGAATTCAGTTATGATTTATCTCTCTAAGTACTTGCACTGCGTAAACGACATCCAATCAAACATGTTTTGCTCATTTTATGTAAGCTCGAATTACTTATATATATATATATATATATATATATATATATATATATATATATATTTCTTACAATGTAAGAATCTATATGGATTGGAGCCACTGACCAGGCAAGTGAAGGTCTCTGGAGTTCAATAACTACTGGAGAGAAAGTACCATACACCAACTGGTCAGCTGGAAATCCTAATAATTACAAAGGAAATCAACATTGTGGAACATTGAACTGGGGAGGTAACGGCCGCTGGGACGACAATACCTGCACTACAACATTAACCTTTATCTGTGAAGTTTCAGGTAAAAAAAATATTTCAGTAAAATGCAGACGTTATAATGTAGCTTAAACTATGGGGTTTTTTTTCAATCTGTCACGAATGATCGTTATAGTGATTTTGTGTTTATGTTGCTTCATCAAAGTTTGCAGTCTAAAGACAGCAACCTTATAAATTTGAATATAAAGTAGACACTGAAGAATTTGATCAAGTGATTTAAAACATGGTGATCATTTTCAGGTGTCTAATAAGAGAACAGAAGGTGGACCATCAGCAATGTAGCAATGTATGTGCGTAATAAAAGAATTCGTTGCAATATGTCACTTTCTTTCTGTTATATACACAACATGCGAGAACTGGTGTAAATTAAATGTGGACTGTAATATCTTCTATATATGACTTTTTGAAAAAATAAAACCTTTCCTTCTTCAACAACGGTAAAACGCATTCCTTTGAAACACTTTACACAACCATTCCTGACAATTATTTAAGACCCAAGCTTTTTCACACGATAGACAGATGGTTCTCCAGTAAAATGGAACACAAAAAAGGAAATATCCATATTTCTACGACGTAAGGTCTATATAAGGCCAAATACAAAAATTATAACAAGTGGCCCATGGGCCGCATCACTCATCCGAGTCACATTGGCCCTGTCGTTATTCCGCTGATAAAACAATTTTAATCAATCTTTTTCCCATGAAAATTTGATCCCACATTGTGGACCCAACATAATCTCAAGGAATCACGACATAACTGAAAATAACATGGATATGCTTGAAATGCCAATTTGACAAACATGACCTTGCTGTTCTGGTATGATCACGGTATGATAGACCTTGCCATAAGGAATCTATGTAAAAAATACGAACAATCTATCTTCAATCGTTTGGAGGATATTTTAGGTCAGATTTCAAAAAGTAGGTCAAACTCCGATGTCAAGGTCGCTAGGTCAAACACAAATATGTGGCAAGATCTTGCAATAAATAATTTACATACATAAAATAAAAGCTATGCATTAAATTTATTATATCGGTGTTTTTTAACCAATTTTAAAATAAATAATTTATATTCATAATATAAAAGCTATGCATTAAATAGCATTAAATTTATCATATCGGGGTTTTTTAAACACTAGGTCTAGGTCACAAGATCAAACACAATTGTATCACAATGTATTGTCAGAAAAGATCTATATACAAAATATGAAAGCCCTACCTTGAATAGATCCGACAATATTAAATAGTTTACGATTTCTTACAAGTAGGTCAAATGTTGAGGTCAAGTGTCATAATATGAAAGAAAGGTATTGCTATAAGAAATATTTATAGAAATTGTTGATCGATTGACCGTGTAATGCTTAACGTCCCACTCGTGAATTTTTCACTCATATGGAGACGTATATATATATATATATATATATATATATATATATATATATATAAGTGAGGATCCGGGTTGTTTGAATAGATCCTCAGTACCCCTTGCTTGTCGTTAAAGTCGACTAAATGGGGCGGTCTTTCGGATGAAACAGCAAAAACCGTGTCACAGCAATATTTAAGCATAGCCAAGCACAGCACGATCCGCAAACACTGCATTTTTCGTAGCACGTGTTTTGAAACTTTTCAAGCTGTGTACAGAACCGCTTTTCCCCTACAATGACAGGGATTTTTTTCTTTTAAACTACACCATACAATATATACTCCCTCTGACCCCCACCCCCTTTGTTGAACAGAGTGAATGAAAAGTGAATGGTGAAAAGTGAATCAGCAAGTGTCATCCCCCTACCACTACAAATGTCTGCGTACATCAGTAAACGACAAAACATTTTACCTTAATCTATATGTGCGACAAGGACCAAAATAATTATTTTTATTCACCTGTCACTTGGGCTACTTAAACTTTTGCTGGTCACTTGATTACTTTTACTGCCCCTTGGGACCAGGGAGTATCAAAACGACTGGCCCAAATTCCATATTCAATCACAGGTATCTGAAATTTAATAAAAAATAAATAAATATGTTTTTCACGATTTTTCAATAAAATCACACTATGTTCTCCCAAAATTAAATTTTTCGCAAATTATAATTTTGTATAATTTCAATATGGTGTTGTACAAATAAATACCTTTATTTTAAGTGGCAAATAGCTCTGTACCAATTAGTTTGAGGTTTGTCCAATATTTAACAGATTGACTTGGCTACACCCCCCCCCCCCCCCCCCCCCCATTTCCCAGCTTTGTCATTTTCTGATTCCCTCCTCGATTGTGATGTTGTAAACATAAATAAAACAAACACACTGAAAAAGACTTAAAATAATAATATAAGCTTCCAAACTTTAATATATTTTTTTTTCTGGTTGTCACCATAGGAAACGATTTTATAAACCTAACCAATGAATAAGAGGTTTTCATCCCTCCTTCACCCCCGAAAACAACATTAATATTGAAAAATAAAAAATAATTTTCTCAAAATACTCCCCAAAACATGGCCTTTTTAAATCGAATTTGTTGTTAATCGAACTTCATAATTTTAAGATTACTATCTTGAATTTGGTTTTTGTTTACCCCTGGTATATTATACATATATATGTATCACATAAATTTCAAAGCGAGCAATTTTGGTCTCTATACAAGGTTTGTTTCATTCTGGATCGATATACGTCAAGTGAAAGTTTGTACATGTTCCGGAAGCCCGCGAATGTGTGTTGAACCTGAAGATTGTTTGATTTATTGTTTGTTTGTTTCCGCCACACTCAACAATTTTTCAGCTATCTAGTGGCGTCCAGTTTTTTATTGGTGTAGAAGAGAACCCAGATACAATGTACCCAGGAAGAGACCACCGACCTTCCGAAAGTAAAATGGCAAATTTTCTCACATATATCGGCGCGAGCAAGAATCGAATCCACGCCGACTAGAGGTGATAGGCCTTGTGATTTTGAGCGCAATGCTCTAACCATCCGGCCACGAAGGAGGTCCGTTTGAACCCGAAGAGATGCAGCTAGGTCGAAACCGATTGAAAAAGAATCAATGTATACTAAGTTGAAGTTTATGACCCTAGTAAGAGCAATTAACAGATTTATTTCATGATAAATGAAATAGTTTAAAGGCTAACAGAAAATTTATGTTTGAATTAAATTAAAAGGTCATCTCATTATTAATCAAATAATAAAATATCAATAGTTGTATTAGAAATAAACTGTTCGAAGTTATTTATTTAGTATTGGAGTGTTGCGGTCACTCAGTCTCTGTCAATGAAAAGGTAATAAATCAAGCAAAAGATGTTTAACTTGTTGACTTGATAAAATCATGAATTATCGCTCTATACATACGTACCACAGTCCCTGTTGTAAATTCACACATAAACTGTATTACGTGTAGATATGATACACATACATTAAAGATATATTGCTTCGAAAGGGCGGTGCATATAAACCTCGCTGCTCGCCAACATCACTTAAATTGCAAGATTGTGTTGTAAACTTATACAAACATTTAACTGAACTTAACCAATCAATGGTGCAGAATATTAAGATAAGTTTTACCACTTGTAAATGAATTCCTAAAAGTCTTATTTTAATTAAAATAAAGAGTATTTGTCCATTTTTGGTTGTTATTTAAGCTACATTAATTATTCGAATTTTAAAATCCCTTTCCGCTTTCCGTTCCGTTCCGCGTTTTAGCAAAACTCAATAATGTACTAATTTTTATCCTTCTAGTATGAAACCTATCGAGAAGTCATGTAAAATTGCCGGAGTTTATCTATTCGGTAAAATGACACCTTAAAATCCTAACCATGTAGAATGCTAGTTAAATCAACATTGGGGAGAATTGTATTGGGATCCACAAAAATCCATATCTTCTTTGACGAAGCTAGTAACATAGAGGTTTCATATAATGTCTCATAAATTGCATAGTCTCGGAGTGTTTGATGCTGGTCCAGCCATACGAATTCTGACGTCGTTTGGTTGAGATAACTTTCAAATGTCACCACAATTTTTCAACGCGTATTAAATTCTTTGGATTTGTGGTATTTTTTCTTATTTTTTTTTTATTTTGTTTGTTTTTTTTTTTTGTTTTGTTTTTGTTTTGTTTTTGTTTTTGTTTTTTTTTTGTTTTTGTTTTTTGTTTTTTGTTTTTGTTTTGTAAAAGGTTAATGAATTGAACATCAAACTTTGCGATGTAATTCATTTCAGTTTTGGTAAAGTTTTCAGCATATTTAGCAATTAACAGCGTACTTAGATTATATAATGCAAAGCTAGGTATGTTGAGTACCAAAGTGTGAAGGGAAAGTATAGCATACCTATCTATCCTTGGCTATATTTATTTCGCCTGTCGGATGTTTGAGTATTCTAGATCCTGAATGGTTCGATTTTCTAGTATTTTCAGGTTTTGCAACTTCTGGGAAACATCCATTCATGTTTTGTTTCTCCCCGTGTTGTTCTGGGCGTGGACTTCGCAGACGGTTGAGAATGGAAACGGGAAGGAATTTCTGCAATGATCCTAGGTTGTTTTACCTGAACACGACTTTGAACGGGTATGACTCGTCCCTTTAGAGTCTAGTCCAGACGCCCAAAATTTATCATACATCGACTCCAATAATATATATTTTATGAATATTATTGATATTTTGATTGGTTGCATACTGTTTAAAAGAATCTTTCATTCCAATGCAGACGTCACCATTGGCGGTGAAGGGCTGCAAAATTTAGGCTTATGCTCAGAATTTCCGGTCTTTGAGTAGGAAGGGATCTTTAACGTGACACATATCTGCTGTTTCATCAAAAGGACTGCTCCATTTAGTTGTCTTTTACGATATGTAAGGGGTACTGCGGACCGGTTCTAACCCGATCCCCGTGGGAATCGATATTTTTGAGATTTTAGCTTGTCTGTGTGGGAAAACACTGGGGACGCTTTGACTTCCATGATCTCTGTCATTAAGGAATCTGAACAGAAACTAAGCGATGGTGTGAACACGTTAATATTTTTTGTCCAGAGTTCATTTAGAAAATTGGATTTATGTAGCTCGTGAAATATCGCCGCTTCTCATTGCTTTCACTTATGCGCATGTTCGGCCGATTTATGGTTGAAACCACAGATAGTTGATTGGTTGTATATTGTTTAACGTCCCGCTCGAATAGCTTTCACTCATATGGAAATGGTTATCACTCACTTCGCACTCTCCGCACTAGCTGGTGCTTGAAGCGGTTGCAAGAAATCTTCACCTCTGCCCTATAGCTCTTTCTCCATGGTCCTCCGCCAGGTTTCTTTGGATTGTCAGCGATTTCTCTTCCATTGTGGAGTCCAAAGCAGAGCTGTTCTAAGCAAAGAGTCATGAGGCATGCAGCAGACATGTCCAAACCATCCTCAGAGGCGTGTTTGGACTACCACGTGGATTGATTGAAGACGGTTATATCATAAGAATAAAATGAGAAAGTCAGTTCAACTTTCCTGAAGTGGGCTCTGTAAGACGTCTGTGCCCAATCAGGATCTTGGTTTATGACTTTCTTGGAATATCTGGATATTTTTGAATAAGTTTCCCAGCATTACGGGATTTGTTATAGGCTTTCCTAAATGATAAATGAAACATTTCATACCATGCATGTGCATTTGAACCCAGTTTCGGTACAGTTACAATACACTCTTCATAGTTTCTGTACACATTTCAGATTTGGTGCAAATGAAAAAGCCGTAATAGATAAAATATAGATTGAGATCCTAAAAAGTATTGGCATGTGGAAGTTCGGGGTTATAAATAAGATACAGAGGTTATACCATTCCTATAGTCATTATGGATATGATTACCGTTACCACTAGAGATTTGTCTCATAAATCAACCATACATTGGTTCTGTAAACAAAGTTCAACGGCTGTTTCAGTTCATAGAAAAAAAGGTGAAAACCCCCACAAAAACAGAAAATATATAATAAAAATCACGAGACTATTCATGATCTGAACAATTTATCTGCATGTTTGAATTCATGGAGTTTCGAGTCATATTTATATAATGTTGAATACATAAACGCCCGCTTCATGATTTGTATAGTATTGCAGGCAAGAATTGAATTGATACTTAGTAATCCATTGTGAGAGCCACGGTTTGATGCAATCTGGCGTATCAATTTTAACATTAATCGTGTCAGCGCAACTATGCGAATTGTGTCCACAACACGACGATGGGTGGAAGCGTATCTATGTGATCTGGTTACAGTCTCGTAATCGTTCCGGTGATTTTGCAGACGTTTAAACTTCCTTATACTTAAACGAACTAGCTGAAAAAGGTAGGTAGTTTTTGACATTTTGGACACTAGACGTGTAATTGATTGTATAAGTGTAGTCTCATTGTTATTGTCGATGGACATACTGACGTAGATCGATAGAGCAGGTTTTCAGATATTAACATTGACATCAATATCATATATCTAATATGCACGATATTTTAAATGCCTTTAAAATCGCATGCACTAATTGTTTCACAAGGCGTGTCAACTTGGTATTATGTAAATGTGCATTATGAATGATAATCTCATAAAAGTGGTTCTTGTCCCACTTTGACAGAGAACAAATGTTCTTAAAACGTTGAAGAGAAGTGTTGAATTCAGTCCTCAACGTCACAGTTTGCGACATCGCGGAAATAAAATTTCACTCCACACCTGGGCATTTTTCTCTTTATTTATACCAATTTACCAACAAAATAAATCCAACGAAAACATTCAAATGCCAATCCGGAAGAACATTACTTGTCAAACCCTTGATTAAACGGACGTGTTCTCATAATTTTAAGTAAACTCTTGTGAAGCCAATAACAAATGTACACATAGGTAAGAAAAATTTACAGTCACCTGATCATAGTGTTTATGTATATAATCTGATCAAATAGAAGAATCGAATAGTTTAACATTACTTCTTTTAATCATGTTTATTCATGTTAAACACTAATGCGAACGCAATCTTATGTTGCAGCTGCATTGGTGCTTCTTCTAATAGGCACAACGAATCTTTAGATTCAACAATAAATGATTGTTTTATTTTAGGGAATGAAAAGGCATGAAGAATACATTTGTAATACTAGGGATTTGTTAGGGATTATGAAAATTGACGCACACACTTGATGTCCCTTCAGTCGGTCGATGGACTATGCATTGTCCGCTTACTATCTTTAGAATCATATGCTTTATGGACATTATACTAGTACCCCCGAATACGTAGATGACCCTATATTGATTTCGAGATTACAGGGTCAAGGGTCAGGATCAAACTACTCCAGATATAAGAAAATATTTGTCTGCTCAATATTTTGGGAACCCTTTTCAAGACAGACATCAAACTCTAAAGATAATTTTTTTTTATTGATTTTGATATCATAAGGTCAGAGGTCATTTTTTTTCTGCACATGCCTATGGTTTTACACCGTTTTAGCAATTTCAGCCATTTTACGGCGGTTACCTGAAATATGTTCGATTGTGAGTTTCCCTGACGGCACCCCAGTGAGTTTTTCGAATTTCAGGGAAACGATCTTTTGCGTGTCAAGTTGGTTGTGATCCTTGACACGGGGTACCCTTTAATTTCCCCATCCGACGAACATATAAGTAAAAATACATAAACAGGTAAAAATACATATCATTTCGTGTATATAAGCAGTTGTATTATAAGAACATTCAAATTTTTCTGTAATAATCGCATTCTTGTAAAAATTGTGTAATAATTTGATTGTCAATAAAAGGTTCAAGATAACGAACCCTACTCAATTTCGTAATTCCTATAGTAAATACAAAAATACAAATCAAAGAGATGGACAAACACGGACACCTGGACATACCAGAGATGGGATCAGATGCCTAGGAGGAGTAAGCAACCCCTATCGACTGGTCCCACCCGCTGTGAGCCCTATATCTTGATCAGGTAAACGGGGTAATTCGCAGTCAGAATCAGCGTGCTCAGAACGGCCTAACAATTGGTATGAAACACGTAAGACAGCATTTAACGTAATGGAAGGTTGTACTGGCAAACTGGATCGTTATAACAACCATAAAATTTGGGAAATGCCGACTTTAGACGAGACTGTAACATCAACTTGTTTTTCAGTAAAATTCCTCCATCTAAAAACTGATCATATGTAGAACAAGCTTCTGCATATCGAATCAGCTGAGAGCTAGAAACACCATATGCAGGTGATAATGGAATATTGCTACATAGATATGGTAGGCTGACGATGGAGATATTAAAATCATCCCATTTGTCATAAAGTTGAGCTTTTAGTTGGCCGTTAGCATTTGTTTTAATAAAATATTTAAGGTCGAAGCAGATATATGTGTAAAAGGTTTTTTTTAATAATTTATTTGGCTTAATATATACGAGGGCGAGTAATAAGTAACCAGCCTAACTTATTTCCGGTTGAGGTCCACCTCTCCTTTTTTGATATAATTGCCCTCTAGTGTGATGCACTTAGACTAACGGTGTTCAAGTGCCATTAGTCCAGAACTGAAAAGGCAGGGTCCTTTCCATTGATTCACTCCTCAAATGCCGTCACGACTGCTTTGTCAGACCGGAAATGGCTTTTTCAAGTTTGGGAATAGGAAGAATTCATTAGGAGCTAGGTCAGGCGAATAGGCAGGATTTGGTATTAATTCATACCCGTTTCGCTCTACAGCATCCATTGCAACTTTGCAAGTGTGGGCTCCTGCGTTGTCCTGTAGCAGCAAAACACCTTCAGAGAGTTTACCTTGGCGTTTATCAAGGATGACGATTCCCAGCTGGTCTAACAAGTTTGCATAGTACACTGCAGTTATTGTATTGATTGATTATATATTGTTTAACTTCCCGCTCCAGAATTTTTCACTCATGTGGAGACGTCACCATTGCCGGTGAAGGGCTGCAAAATTTAGGCCTATGCTCGGCACTTATGACCTTTGAGCAGGGAGGGATCTTTAATGTGCCACACCTGCTGTGACACGGGACCTTGGTTTTGCGGTCTCATCCGAAGGATCGCCCCATTTAGTCGCCTCTTACGACAAGCAAGGGGTACTGAGGATCTATTCTAACAACCCGGATCCCCACGGGGCTACGTCATATTAAAGTCGTTGTATTGTTATGGTGGTTATCTATATCAATATTTACTCGATGAATGCAGCACTGTAGGAAAAAAATACTGCATTGATTTTTGAATTTAAGCTTGTGAAATTCACAACCCTATGACTGACTATGGCAATTTGTTGTTGTTTAATTCAATATAATTTTCTGCGATATGAATTAGCAAAGGTAATTAAAAAGTATTACTGTACAAATATGCATAATGACAATCAAAATGAATATGAAAAAGGGCCGAAATAAATAAATATAATTACACTCACGTTGTTTTCCGCACAAAACTCTATGTGGAAATTAATATAACTTTTCAAAGACTGGCCAAAGTTTCCTTTCATATATACCAGTTTTGATTGACAGGGCTAAATCATGCAATTTTGGCTTTAGTTCTTTATCAGTTGTCTGTCATCTCTGTTGTTCTAAACTATATACACTTTCGAAAAAAATTCCTGATCGGAATATAGGGCTCACGGTGGGTGTGACCGGTCGACAGGGAATGCTTACTCCTCCTAGACACCTGATCCCACCTCTGGTATGACCAGGGGTCCGTCTTTGCCTATCCCTCTGATTTGTATTTTCTATAGGAATTACGAGATTGAATACTGTTAGTTATCTTAGCCTTTTCTTTCAAGTGTCATGTAAATTACCCTTATTTTTGACTATCATTGTAGACATTGTAAATTCAAACTTTCCCCTTTTCAATATTCCCTGGGATATATTTCTAAAATATTTCTTACTTTTGATCTTGTTACTGTATCATGAAAATTTTGATATAATAGGAAATATTGTATAAAAATTCCATAATGTTTGTCATTAATGTTTCATAAATGTGATACACTTGAAATAATGCACAATATAAACAAAACAATAACGAAACACTAATCAATTCGAGCTGACACGATGGAGATCAATATTTCGATTTTAACAACGTTATTTGATATACTGCCGTAGACTTGAAAAAAGGTTGATTGTATATTGGACGCTGGAGAATTTACACTCGTCATTGCCAGTGAAGGGCTTTAAAATTTAGTCCTATACTCGGCGCTTACTGCCTTTGAGCAGGGACGGATCTTTATCGTGCCACACTTGCTGTGACACGGAGAACCTATTCTAACCCAGATTCCCACGAGGTGTTGAAAAATGGTAGGTGAGAATCAATCTAGTGAAAATTATGAAGTCATTTGAAACAATGCCTGACGATATGCAATGTTAAGAGAGGGGCTCGAATTTACGGCCTCCTGGTTAGGCGTTAATATACGTACATGCGAGTGACGTAACGTTTGTTCTGTCGTCAAACATTCAACATTAGAAATGAAAGTTGCGAGTTTCTCGGATGAAACCTAAACACCGTGCTCCAGCTGTACAATTGGGTTTGTCATAAATAAAGAAATTCCGACGACTCGTTTACATAGGTCTAAATACTTTGTAAGTGGTATTTAAAACTGACAACTTCTCTTTCTGAAAGGATCAATGTTATCGAAATTATTGGACTCTTGCACAGAATTCGGACAAATTAGACGACATGCACGAAAGGTACATATTTTCTTCAGAAAGGACTTAAGGTCAAAATTTTAGACCCGTGATATATTTTAGATAGGTCTACAACATTCATGCTGAGGTAAGGTTAAAAAATCATTTAGTACTTTTACATAACAAGTAAAGAATATATATATATATATATATATATATATATATATATATATATATATATATATTGTTTTAAACACGATGTTTCTGTTAAGCAGTCTGTATGTAAACCATAAAATGGCGCGGGCCTTGAATTGTAAGTGCTGTATCTCACTTATAATCAACAACTGACATTAAAAGTTTGACTGACGATTAGAAATATCTTAGTTACACATTAAAATTGGAGAGAAGAAAATGAAAATTTTCAGGTCAGATAGTGTCCATTTCCCATCCCAGATAAACACGTGTAATTTACCACAGTTTTCTAAATAGTGTGTCATTGTCATGAGTAGTTTGAGACAGCAATGCGAGAAGATTTTGAATTTTAAAGTTCTCAGAAGAATCAATTATGGACATAAAGTTCAGTGTAGTGGTTTATAATCCTCTTCAATATCAATCATTGACAAACAAGTGTAATCAATTTCAATTAAAATTAACTTTAACCGCGAACTCTTTAAATTGGAATGAGTCTACGTCATTTTTACTGATCTATGCTGAATGCAAATAAAAGACTGTTATCGATTGATTCTTCAGACAGCACATCGATCTCTTTGTATGTAGAATCAGAAATATTTTACCAATGTGGAAGGATTGTAGTTGACAAAATACGCAGTCATATATTATGATCTGGGTCATGCATGTAGATGATTTGATTTGAACATATTTTATTGTCAAGATGTTAATAACAAAAGGATCAGGTACAAGTTCTTAAAACTTAGAACACCTTCTCCTACTTAGAACACCTTCTCCTATGCATGTAGATATTCCATATAAACATTGTAAACTACTTTCGAAACCATATGTACAGATTGTACAGTATCATTTTCATTCTACACCCTCCTCCACATCAAATGGGAACCTTTTTTCCAATAATTGTAATAATCAGCAACATCAATGAGTAATGATAAATTTATAATAATTACATGGCAATACCATGTCCGTGGGAATCAGGGTAAGAATAGGTCCTCAGTACCCCTTGCTTGTTGCAAGAGGCGATTAAATGGGGCGGTCCTTTGCATGAAACCGCATAAACCGAGGTCCCGTGTCACAGCGGGTCCCTCCATGCTCAAAGGCCATAAGCGTAGACCATAGAGACCAAATGTTTCAGCCTTTCTCCGGCAATGGTGACGCCTCCATATGAGTGGAAAATTCTCCAGCGGGACGTTAACAATATACACCCAACAATACCCTTTGTAATGATGATCAATTTAACTCAAAACATGACAAAATGACCTCAAAAGTCAATATAATTATCCTTGTAGTGGTCTTGACGTTGAAAACGAACGAGGTCACAAAATTTCCTATTGGGGAACAGCAGGAATAGCTTGAAGACCTCGGTGCTACGATTTTTTGTCTCAATTTTGTCCACAACAATTTTATGGATTTTTTTGCTCTCCTGTGATCGTAACCTTTAATCTTTGACCTTGGAAATCATTATAATTCAACGACTCACCATGAAAAGCCAGTACATATATACAGTTTAATAGATTCCCAAGTGCTACGGTATTATCTGCTGAATCTTATCCAGAAGGATTTTGTGGACTTCCCGTCAGTGACCTTGACTTTTGACTCCTGATCTAAAAGAATCCATGGACACCTGGCCCAAAAGAATCCGTATGATAATGCAGAGTATGATCATGATTCTCATTGTTTCGGATTTCTTTAAATCTTGCCCACAACGTAACTAACGCGCTCAAGCAAATTAGGACACTGCAATATATACCCTCAGCCTTATTGCGAGGGTATCATTTTTTTGTATCTTTTCTTTTATTACAAAAAGAATAGCATATAATCATACTATTCAAACTATACATTACAATTGTGATTGGAATTGAGATTTTTGTTCTTGGACCAGTTTATGGATGAAATCAAATACAGTCCAATTGAAGAAAACTAACATTGTTTGATTTTAAAAAAAAGAATTAGATGGTAACACCCCAGATCATTTTTTTCAGAGCAAACGATTGCGAACTCGGCGATGGCAACACATGTATATAACAGAATTAGGATTGAGATACATTGTTTAGCATTGTTTTCTTTCGTTAGAGACACGTAACTCATGCAAGACATCTGCACAACTTATTCAAGGACTTTTGTTCAAGAACGGAACATTTAAGGTTTTTACCAACACGCGGCTAACATTACGGAATGACACACTTTTAAATAAATTTGAATATCCAGGTGACTACAAGCAGCTACAGACTATAATTTTAAAGAGCGAAATATTTCAGTATCAATTAACCTTTTTAATGGGACTTAAAATAAACAAACAAAGGTCTTTTTTATCATTAAAAAGGTGACGATAACGAGCAGTGATTAATCTCATAACTACTATAAGGAATACAAAATACAGAGTTGGGCAAACACTGATCCCTGGATATACCAGAGGTGAGATCAGGTGCCTAGGAGGAGCAAGCATCCCCTGTCAATAGGTCACAACCACCGTGAGTTCTATATCTTGATCAGGTAAACGGAATAATCCGAAGTCAAAATCAGTGTGTAAAGAACGACATAGCAATTGGTATGAATCCCATCAGACAGCATTTAACCCAATAACAGGTTGTATTGGAAAACTATATCGTTAATACGAAATGCTGACTTTAGTCGAGACTGTAGAAACCCCTGTAATATCAATTTGTTCGTCATAAGCCTGCCTCGATGTAAAAACTGATCCTGGTGGTTTTGTTCAAAAATACATATGAGGTAAAATGGCATGACTGTACGAAAATGTAATGGGTAATTACAAATTTTTGAACACAGATATACAACATCGCAGATTACATAATCGTCTCGTCCTTGCTTATAGGACAACTTCAAACTCTGACAATAAACAGTGGGTATTTTTATGGGACATATGGTAATTTTATGAAATATGCTTGCAACGACAGAGATTTCGAAAGGGTCCCAATTTTATGTAATTACTAGTAATTTAATTAAAAGCCTGAAGAGCCATCATGGCTTCACGGTTTGATATAGATGAAAGGTGTTAGGGACGACATTGTTCGTTAAACACTATTTTTGATGTTTTGCCATTGATTATTCACCACGATGACTTAAAATTCAGTCAACAAACTCGGGATTGAAGTTATCACTACCAATGACTGTCTGCAACAACCGATAACGCACTGACTTAATGGTTGATTGACTGATTGTTGTTTTCCGCCACACTGAACAAATGTTCAGTTATCTGGTGGCGTCCAGTTTTTATTGGTGGAAGAGGGAATCCTGATAAAATTTGCCCGCGAGGAGACCACCGGCCTTCCGAAAATAAACTGGCAAACTGGTTGTTAATGAACCTTCAATCACAGCTGCAACACTAACAGAGTCCATTTTTTAATTCATTTCAGACCAATATTATATGCTAACTATTGAAATCATTGCGTATTTTAAAGCTTAATTAAGATTCATTATGAAATGCGGGCGCAGTATATTAATATTATTGTCTGTCAGTCAACATTTTATTTGTGATACAAGAATTCAAGGACTTTCCATCGTACAGTTTTCAAACTGATACTGCAAAAGAGGAAGACGCCTATAAATTCTGGGTTCACATCACTTTGTCTGTCAGTATGTATGTCAACATCTTTGTTGTAATTTTCTATCTACTGAACATTGTCGAAGGGAGATAATTCAATTTAAATTTTTGAACTGTAATAATGATATCGATGTTGATAATTTTGTCAGTGAAAATTCCGAAATGGCGTACACGTTAAGGGGAAAAGACCCCATGTTTTATATATTATTAAGTATTTTGATATATGCTCATGAAATTTTGTAGCGCATACATGGTATGTTTCTGCTAGGTATAAGGGACACCATGTATCTAAAGATTTGCAAAACAGATACAAGGTAAAAGCAAGATAAAAAAAGATCATCGTCATCAAAACCATCTATCATATCACCCGGATAAATATATAGATATGTGTGTTATTTGATCTTGATCCAAGGTAGAAATGATACTTCGAAGCATGTAGATGAAGATGTGAATGATTACATGAAACTGTGACATGTTGTATATCGTCATGGAGCAATCCACTCGTCTAGTGATTTTTCATGAACCTTTTTATGAGTAATACAAACAAGTGAATTTGCTACACATTGTCTACCATTGCTTCCTTCAGAAAAATATATTAAATCCCTGGTGAATGTTAGTAGTTACACATTCTCCCGCTTGGACTTTTGTTGTTCTTTCGCTTCAATATTTTTTAGTAAAATATCGTTTTCGTTTTACATCATTCACTCTTTGTTCACTAGTAGTGGTGGCTCAGTGGTTAGAGCGTTCGCTTCGTAGTCGGGAGGTCGTGACTTCGAGTCCCGCTCGTGCCATGGCCGCGTCAAACCTAAGATGAAGAATAGATAGTGATTGCTCCTTCGCCAAACGCTTGGATTTAGAAGTGAGAATCGGATATGACCTTAAAAACGGAGGTCCCGTATCACGGTAGGCGTTGGCACGTTAAAAAACCCTCACTGCTACGGCCCTGAGTGTTAAGCATAGGTCTAAATTTGTGGTACTTCACCTACAGCTGGTAACGTCTCAATATGAGAGAAAAATTCTTGACGGGACGTATAACAAACAAAAATGCTTTGTTCTAAGAATATCATTTAAAACTTAAATACCACTTGAACTGTCATAGCATAAAGAAAAAACTAGGGATCGAGTTATCACCACACCGTTATTAATTTTCGAGTAAAGATTCTGAAAACCATTTGCCTGTACTCATCAGGCACTTCCATGATGTATTACAATTAGTTTGTGTCTGTCGCCTTGCATTTACAATTGAACATGTTCTTGATAATTACCATTCCAATTCTTTCCTTTCGGTATGAAGGGACCAGGCGGTTATAAATTGTAAATTTCAGGACTCCTGTGGCCTTAGGCGCCGGGCAAAAATTGACTAATTTTCAAAAACCTTCTCTACAACCGCACACATGGAAGAAAAACTAAATGCATAGTGATGTAGAGCAGGAAGGCCTCTACCAAAATTGAAATTTTCATATCGCTGGGGTAGAGCTTCTGATTTCAGGGCGGGCCCAAACTTGGAATATAGTGTTTATGTGTAAAACGTTTTAAAAACATCTTTAATGCTTTTGATATTAAATTGAAACTAACTGGAAATTTAACCTTACGTAGAATAAGCTCTTGCGTATCTAATCCATTGACAGACGTAAACACCATAAATTTGAAATCACAAAACTTTTCTCAAATCAACAACATCAAACCATATGACTTTTCAACACTTTACACAACCATTCCTCACGATAAATTAAAGACTAGACTTTTTGACATCATAGACAGGTGCTTCTTCAACAAAAATGATAAAAGAAAATACTCATATCTAGTGATCAGTCATTCAAAAAATTACTTTGATAAACACCACTCTGATTCTACGCACAAGTACTCTGAAGTTGATATTAAAAAGATACTGGAATTCCTCATTGACAATATCTTTGTAGTGTTTGGGGATCGGGTCTTAGATATTTATTGAATATAAATGTTAGCAAACTAACAACTCAACTGCATTTCATCTTCTCCATCATCAATTTCCCATATTTATGTAGCAATATTCCATTATTACCTTCTTATGGTGTTCAGCTCATTCAATACGCAAGAGCATGTTAAGCGTATGATCAGTTTTTAAATTGAGGCAGGATACTGATAAACAAATTGGTTAAACAGGGATTTCAACAGTCTCGTTTAAAGTGAGCATTTCTCAAATGCATGGTCCTTATAACGATCTAGTTTGCCGACACATCCTGTCACTGGGTCAAATGCTGTCTGGCGTGTTTAATACCAGTTATTAGGCCGTTCTCTACACATTGATTTTGACAAGGGATTACTTCGTTTATCTGATCAAGATTCAGGGTCCACGGCGGATTTGCCCGGGATGCTTGCTCCTCCTAAGCACCTGATGCTACCTCTGGTATATCCAGGGATCCGTGTGTGTCTAACTATTTTGTGTCCCATGTGGGAATTATGAGATTTATCACTGTTCGTTATTCTCATCTTTTAATTGTTTAAGGCAAACTAACAACTCAACTTTATGACAAACGGGACTAACCATATTTATATAGAGATATTCCATTAGCACCTGCACATGATATAGTGATAAATCGTTATTCGTTTTCTTCGCCTTTGTCATGTTTTGGTTGGCTTTAGGAAGGTAACTGTGAAATTAAAACCCGGTAATTTAAAATTTTAATTCTTTGATATACGATTGTTTGTACATAAACTTGGAGTAAAACTGATTAATATTTCAATAAACTTCTGAATCGATAAAAAGCCATCAATACATCTTCATGCCAAAATACATCAATTTCAACTTCTAAATTGCATCCGAAATGGGTTTCTTGATTTAATAAAATTTAAATAGTGATAAGAAGAAACGCAATCTGAGAAATCTACATCAAAGTAATTACGGTAGCACAGGATAATTGGCGAAAACAGCTCATGCAATCCAGAATTTATTTGAGCGTTTCTAGATTGAAATAACTAAAGGTATACAGAAATGGGTGCTCGATGTACCGATCTTGTGAATTCGTTTAATACCCATTGAAATCAATTTTATCATTATTTGTTTATCAGTGCACTAATTGCTTCAGTGAAGTATAACTATTCTAATACTGCTGAAATATGTTTACATTCTGTATATTAAATGGCTTAGATCTTTTGTTATGAAGGATTATCTATCTTCTCATGCAAACATTGTTAACGTCAGAAGTCAATTTCAACTTAAAGCTGACATGAATTCTTAAGTATACATATAGAATGTTGAGTGTGCGCTATATTTTTCTCTGTATCAGGATTACTTGCATGATATATATGGGGATTAGTTTTGCTACGCTTGACTTCATACATGTATCAGTGTTTCCGATTTACCTGTGAGGGTAGCCTCGACAGGTAACACGTACATCGCTATTACTAATGCATAGCATAAAAACAGTGAAATCACATTTTACAGGCATTCTCCATTAAACAGTCCATTTCCATTTCAGTGTTGTCGAACACCATGCAGTACTCATAATTACAATAACAACATCGTAAATTAGTAAAACATTTAAACATTGTTTGTTAATTTAGAAGAAAAGGGTTTTCCTTAAGTGCATGTATATGCATGCAAGTATTTGCAGGAAACATGTCCAAATATTATGTACTACATCGCTTACTAGTTATCTATTGATATAATAGAATAAGCAAACGGCGTAAAATGTATAACATCCACTATAGACAAAATGATAATGCATAAATACAATTATAAGTAAGGCATGATATGTAATAATTGTGTATACTTTTCTCATAATCAGGTATTACGTACGATGATATATCACAGGCTAATGACCATGGTGGAATAATACATAAATACAACTATAAGTAATATATGGCATGTAATAATTGTGTATGCTTGCCATGAGAATACATCGAATATTTACGACTATTTACATGGGGCTACTCGTGGTACTGTAAAGAAGCGGATATGTACATATACGATTGTCAAAACAGTACTGATTCTTTTTTTTTTTTTATAATCCATTAAACTAAACGATAAACTTCACTTGTATTTCTACAGTACACACGTCGTCACTTCACTGTATAGATTGCGACACATTACCAGACAGTGCGATCAGCTTTCTTCGATCAGGGGACGTGTCAGAAGTATTCTGTTCTGTGCATGAACGTTTACTGGTAAGGGTTTTCTCAGATTTCGGGAAATCGGGAAAACATTTAGATACATATACACTACACATGTCAGGCACTTGATGTTTTAAAATGGAGGGTGCAGTCGAAGGAGTTAGCCTCACAATAACTAAAAGTGTTTTTCGTTTGCCGGAACTTAAAAATCCTAAGTAGAGGAAATCTTGATCAATTCTACCTCACATTCTTGGGAGAGGGGACAATCAGCCAAGGTGTCTTATTTTACCATGTCAACTAACTTTGCATGAAAAATAAAGGAAAATGAACATTGTCAACAAATGTTAGCTCTCTGTGTTCTAATATCTGCATACGTATGAAACGTATGATTAGAATATACAAGTGAATTGGATTTATGGGAAAGAGATTTAATGATTGAACTTAATGGCTGATATTAATCATATCATATTATTTATTTCTCATTTACTCTTCTATTAAGAATTCTTCGGTGTTATCTTACATTTAAGAACGTATGTTTCCCCACTGATATTTGCTGTGTTGTATACGTAGAATATAGTGTAGTGTTTCAAATAACAGGTCACAAACATAAATGAATGTTTCATCTTTCTTTGACATCTAAGATTACAATTTGAAAATACGTGATGCCTAACGCACAAAGAACATGACTGCACATTTGGCACTGTGATTAGATAAATCTACCACTTTACATGTATATATAAAGTAAAGTAATATATATATATAATTCATGATCTTTATTCCATTTAACAAGAAGGGTAGCCACATGTATACTGATTGTATGGTATAGAATTGTACCCGATATCAAGTTTCCCTTCGTCTATATACGCATTGTTTGGTTGCTACTTATAATAATAATACAGATTACCTCCTATGAAGTAATTCTTCTTATAATCAAATGAGTTTTATTTAGGTATTCGGTTACTTTCTTAGAATTCATGTGCATGTTTTTGCGTGGCGTCTAAAAATAGCTGAGGAAACGGCCTTAATAAAACATCAAATGTAACACAGTTTAGAATGTATCTTAAATGAAAATCTGTTGGCAACTACAATAAATTCGCAGGGGAATGCCGGTAGAATCGTGCCATTTACTGTTAAACAATATAAACTTGAATATCTAACTAAACCTTTCTCTCTACTTCCGCCGTTTTACAAAGATATTTCTATATATCTCATGCTCACATGATTTTAGCAGCAAAGGCACAAATCTTTAAATACTATTGTAGAAATATATGCAAATAAAAGTTGTTTTAATATGCGGGGTACTGTGTTACCTTTGCAGTTTTATTTCAGTGTGTCACAGAGGAAAATAGGATCGGAATGCTAAATTAATTGTTTTTCCCGTTAATCAAATTGTCGATGAATAGAATCAATATACGTTCATAATATCAATAAATTTTCAATGTTTCACATATATATTCCATATATCCCATAACGTATATTTCAAATACTCTGCATTTTGTCGATATTTGCATAATGCAGTTAACAAACTCTTTACATACGTGTCATCGACACTCAATACATAGTTTTGATGACACCAATTTACTTCCACATCGATCAGACACAAAGAAGTCGACAGCAGTGTAACATTTCGTATTTTTGGATCTTAGTAGCTGCTTGGTTTATTTTTTTAATGAGTAAAACTCGCATGAACATAAAATCTTAGTTAAATATGTATACTTATAGTTATATATTTATTCTGATTATGATGTCACATTGTTTCGCGGATATTATCAACGCGGCCTCGCGTAGTAAAAGGAACACAATGGCAAATCATTTCACCAAACAAAATGCATGTATAAACGTTTAACATTATTTTTAAGTCTACAAACTTTTTATAAGGGTATACATATAAATTTAAGGTCCTTTGGGATTTAATCAAATGAAATGCAGCCTCGTTTAAAGTCAGCATTTCAAAAATTCTATTGTCGTTATAACGATTTAGACTGCCAATTCAACCTGTCATTACCGGTCACGGTAGCTCAGTGGTTAGAGCGTTCACTTCGTAACCGGGAGGCCGAGTCCCGCTCGTGCCATGGCCGCGTCAAACCTAAGACGTAA
The DNA here is from genome assembly GCA_024699665.1 of Ostrea denselamellosa. NCBI lineage: Eukaryota > Metazoa > Mollusca > Bivalvia > Ostreida > Ostreidae > Ostrea > Ostrea denselamellosa. Next base: position 9,278,151 of record JAMZEH010000015.1, on the reverse strand, counting down.
AAATAGGTAGTGATTGCTCCTTCGCCAAACGCTCGACATTTAGAAGTGAAAATCACGGGTCCTCGGATTTGACCTTAAAAACGGAGGTCCCGTATCACGGTAGGCGTTGGCACGTTAAAGAACCCTCACTACGGCCTTGATCGCTAAGCATCGGTCTAAATTTGTGGTATTTCACCTACAGCTCGACGGGACGTAAAACAAACAAACAAAATCAACCTGTCTTTGCGTCAAATGCTGTCTGATGTGTTTCATATCAATTGTTAGGCCGCTCTTAACTACGGATTGCTCCGATTACCTGATCAAGATATGGGATCACGGCGGGTGTGACCGTTGACAGGGGATGCTTACTCCTCCTAGGCACCTAATCCCATCTCTTATATGTCCAGGGGTCCGTGTTTGCCCAGCTCTTAATTTTGTATTCCCGTATAGGAGTTATGAACTTGATCACTATTCGTTATTATCTTCACCTTTTCATGCAAGTACTTTATTTCAACAAGGTATTGAACTTGTGTAAATGTTAAACCCCTAGATCTATATCAATAACGAATTGTTCTTATTAGATTTTCCTGCAATAAAATAGACTTTCGGTCATTTACAATTGATATTCGTAAATCCAAATTTATAATTTTCTATTTCTGATGGAAAACTGGTGAATTCAAGTATAGGCACCGATGTTCTCCCTTTAAGTTTCCCCGATATTCTCAATCCAAATTTAAAATAGTTTAAATTTATGAATGCTTGTAATTTTACCAGTGATCTATTTCCTTCCTTGAAATAAATTTTACGTGGATGTAGGACAGATGTTCTCTCTCTCTCTCTCTCTCTCTCTCTCTCTCTCTCTCTCTCTCTCTCTCTCTCTCTCTCTCTCTCTCTCTCTCTCTCTCTCTCTCCAATCAATAAATATATGCATAAAATGAGACCGTGAATAACTACATGTTTTCCGAAGAGACAACAAATCCTGAATGTTGTAGTATATTTTCGACTACAGTTGTCATCTACGATAACTTGTGCAAATACACCTTTATTTTGCAAGAAGTGAATAACATAGATTTGTATGCTCTTTGTTTATTCGATTCATAGGTAATTATTTCTCCCGCGTTTATTAGACGTTATTGACATGACTATGGCAAATACCCTCATGCATATGCAAGAAATGTACGATAACGGTATGTTTATTGTAAAATTGAGCAATGCATGAGGTTTTAGAAACGGGATTTCATTTGTTTCGCATTCCCTATACATTATTAAGTGCACCGGTCGACCTGAGTTAGAAAACTATTCAGGTGTAACAATCATATTTTGGACATATACGGATAGAATAAAATAGGTTAGCTGAAAGAAAGAAAATTATGTACATATTTAAGAATTCATGTCAGCTTTAATATTTATCTGTTTCAAAGAGACTGGTTAGGTCTACTTCCACAACAGGACATGGACTGGTGATCCATTTGTCGCTATGTAGCTATTCTAGGAGGAGGCTAGATTGTGGGAACATATCGATCTGTTGGATCTTCATTTGTTTATCGTTATTGACATGGTAAGTACGCTTTTTATTTGCTTTCCTTAAAGTCGTTTACTATCTATCAACTTACCAACAATATAGGTCTATTTTTTACACATACAATTAGTCAGTGTGGATAAAAAAATCTTAAACAGGAAATCTGATGTAGACGGAAACTATGGCCGTGACATGCCGTGGGGTATATTGAACTCAAACAGTTATTATCTTGCAACAATGTTGAAGTTGTGAAATTATAACGCGATGATGGGTGTATGTGCTCATGTCGGTTTTAAATATCGACAAAAAACGAACCGGTACCATATATAAGTAGATCTGACCCATGCGTATCCTTTTCGCAATATGCCTAGTTTGTAAACTGTTCTGCTTCGCAGCTCTCTTGATCAACCCGGTGATTGCGAGACCGACTACCATAATGCAGATTATCTTAAATGTGCATTTAAAATTACAATGTCAAGCTCAAAGGAGATTGTAGATCGATGCTGTCGATAACGCGGTATGTACGTTATGTACAGCTACAATCTAAAGCCGAGGCGCCCTAGACATCCTATTTCACATTATGCAAATGCTGGAAAGAGTTTAAAATTTTATTTGCATCTTCTTAATTTGATTGCATTTTCTATTCGTGATTGTATTAAAATTCAGGAATACCTAACGCATTGTTTCACTGGTTGAAAACCATTTGCTCGTACATTTTTCAATTCATTGTTTGCTTCTTTTGTTTTCTATTTGACTACGCGTTCGACTTCAGGATTTATTCACCCCCCTCAATTACCTTATTAACTATTTTTATTAGAGGTATGCCACACGATCTGTATTTCCCCGACAAGATTTAAAACCTTGATGCCGACGAATTTTGTGTACAAAACACTTCAATTCATGTGGCCACGGGAAATTAAACTCCGGTTTCGCTTCAATAGTCAATGAGTCGTTGTATTAAGCCCAAATCTAATTAAATAAACCAGATTGATTCTTGTCTCCTGTATCCTTTATCATTGGGACATTTGCAGTGAATTATTTTCTTGTACTGGTGTGTTATGAAATACAATGTAAAATTGCACGAGAAATCTGGTGATCAGCCATGATACCGACCAATTTATATTGAATAGAATTAAACAAACGAACTGAAAGGGAAGCATTTCACTTTGCTCCAAACGTTGCACCAATGATTTCTAAAGAATATTTGTTTATAATCTACAAAGAAATGTTATCGAAGAAAACTATGAATAGTATACTGGGTAAAGAATTTATTTTGAACGTTTTAAAGAGATGTTTACCGGGTAATTTTGTTGGTTTTGGTTGGTTGGTTGTATATGTTTGATGACCCCTCGAGGATCTTTCTCTCACATGGAGACATTACCGCTGTAAAATTTAGGCCCATGCTCGACACTTATGGCAGGGAGGGACGTTTATCGTGCCACACCTGCTGTGACACAGGACGTCGATTTTTGCAGTCTCATCCAGTTTCATGCCCCCCGTTAACATTACAATCAATGTCTGTTCTAACAGTTACGTTTTAAAATGTATATATTTACTACAAGTGTATTCACTCAGAAATGCTTCATTACATGTAAAGGAATTTTATTTTAAGTGACATTAATAACCAAAATGTAACAATTTAACCCGAGATAAAGACTTTGGGGGTGAAATACTATCATGAATTATAATTTTTATAATTTCGTAATTTGTAAGCGATTTGTCGAAATCGACAAAAATGGAAATGTTTGCATAACACTACAACTGTTATAATTGATCTCATAACGCACTCGGTATTACAAACATTATATCCAAACATATTTTTTATAGGAATAATTTGGGGATGTTATTTATTGAGAAACAATGAAATTTATTATTACAGAATTTATCATTTCTTTGTTTCTAATGACAACAAAAACCGCCAAAGGTCCTAATTGAAGTAAAGGATAAATTGAAAACTTGTCCTTATTTGTATAACGTTAAAGAAAAAAATAAACTTGAAATCAGTTTGGTCTCATTGGTATACGAATTTAAAAAAAAAAGAAAAAAAAAAGATTGAATACTAATAAATAACATTTCCAAAAATTCCAAGTAAGAATTTTAAATGTTTTCTTTGAGAATGCTTGTACTACTTTGAGAATGCTTTGTACTAACTTTGAGAATGCTTTGTACTACTTTGAGAATGCTTTGTACTAACTTTGAGAATGTTTTGTACTACTTTGAGAATGCTTTGTACTTTTTGAGAATGCTGTGTACTATCTTTGAGAATGCTTTGTACTGTCTTTGAGATTGCTTTGTACTACTTTGAGAATGTTTTGTACTACTTTGAGAATGCTTTGTACTATCTTTGAGAATGCTTTGTACTACTTTGAGAATGTTTTGTACTACTTTGAGAATGCTTTGTACTATCTTTGAGAATGTTTTGTACTACTTTGAGAATGTTTTGTACTACTTTGAGAATGCTTTCGTTGAAGAAAGTTGAACTATTTCTTTCGAAAGTTTTATCATTTCATTGCATATTGTATTGGTAGTGCATAGTGTTGTGTAGTTTCTTTATTCATGTCAATTCCATCATTTGCCAGAGATGTACAATACTTGACTCGGAGTATTATTTTAAAGGACATTTATTCACAGTTAGTATGAAAATTTGAGTCAGCTGAAAGCAAAGACTCAATCTGTAGCAGTTGGTTATTGACATCACATATTCCAGATACCACATCGATTATTTTCCTGTTAGAATTTATATCATTTTCACCGGTATGTAAAAATATTTTGGAAGATTCAAGTTGCCTGACTTCCATATTGCCGAAGTGTTTCTTTTGTAGCCCCATTATATCCGACCAAAAAAACCCCCCAAAAACCCAAAAAACAAAAACAAAACAAAAAAAACCCCCAGTTTTTTTTCCCACCAACTCCAGATTTCAGACAATTATATAATATTCATGTAACTGTGACTAGAATATACGACTGCAGTTTGTAAAAGGTTTGAAGAGATGGAGTTTTTAAGATGATGTCTAAAATTTGTTATTGCAGTGACAAATTGATATAATACTTATTCATAAATTAATTTTCTCTATTCCTAAATGATATATATTTATGAACTTACATGAAATGTTTACTGTGGACTTGATATCCTTATTGCACAAATGTAACACGGATAAAGTCTTGTATCTCTGGTCGAACTCAACAAATTTCTATTAGATCTACATTGACCAAAGAGTTCCTACTCCACTTTGGTCCGAACGACAGCTGGGAGAGCATTGCAGGCTGACTTGAAAGATGTTTTTCTGACAATGACAACTGGATGCAAAACAACATACTCATGCTAAATCAGGAAAAGACAGAACTTATCATATCTGCACCAAAACGTAAGGCTAGTGAATTCTCAGGATATCGAGTGGCTTTCGGTGGATCTGTCATCACTAGTGCTTTATGTGTAAAAAATCATGGGATATTTTTTTCGACAACACATTTAGCATGGAGTGTGAAATAAGAACATTGACTAAATCATGCTATTTCCACCTTTGTAATATCGGTAGAATTAAATTTTTTTTATAATGAAGGATGCGTGCAGGACACTTGTTAGATCACTGAAATCCCGTCATGATTAAGGAATTGCACTTCTGTTTGTTGTTAATTCCGCATCCTTGCAGAGGTTACAGAAACTTCAAAATACTGCTGCCAGGCTAGTGACACGTTCATGTAAACATGAACATATTACATTAATTCTCATATCATTTCACTGGATACCTGTGACATATCTAACAATATATCAATCCATTAGAACTGCCTCCAGTTAAAACTCCGTTTCGAAGGTTCTTTAACAGTTTATTTTTTAAAAATACACTTAAAACTTATCTGTTTAAATTAGCATTTAATCTGTAATTCGGTATTTATGTAAACATGTCCGCCGTGAGCCCTACACTATAATCAGGTAAAATGGAGTAATCCGTAGTCAGTGTTCCAAGAAAGGCTAACAATTGGTATTAAACACGTCAGACATCATTTGACCTAATGGAAAGTTGTACTGGCAAACTAGATCGCTAAAACGACCGGCGAATTTGCAAAATGCTGACTTTAGCAAGCACCTAACCCCACTTATGTGTGTCCGAGTTTGCCAAACTTCCGGTTTCGTATTCTTCATAGAATTAAATAGTTTAATCACAGGTCACTGTTTTTATTTTTTCTTTATATACAAATCTTAAAAGATTTTAGTTGGATTCATTATGCATGTAAACAAAGATAATAGATGACAATTTATTTGATAAACCACCGTGTTTCTACTTATTGCGCATGTCAATTTCAGAATTGTAAGGTTTAATCCAGAGAGTCGGTGGATGATAAATGGTACATGCGAAATAATGAGTGTAAACCAATTTCGGTTAATAATTTTTCTGACTATCTTATTATTTATTCATGCATTTGATGACAGATGGGGAATTTGAATTTTTTCTTTTTTTTTCCTCTCAAATAAATCAATATAATTCATAAGTCATTGGATATAGTATATAGAAGGTATATGTTCAAAGTTTGTCCATCCTAGGCAAGCCCCATCTGTCGCCGAAACCTCTTGGGTAAGATTTCTTAATTTCGCATGGATTTTTAAACGATGGCTATTTATGCTAGTGCTTCTGTGGACCTGTGGGCGCAATTGTATATGCACGTGGATCCTAGCGGTGGAATTTTGCAAATAGAAAATTAAAATATTTGAGTTATTTTATTTTGGGAATTAAATGTGCATTAGTTTTTGAAGGATTTTTAATGACATTTTGTGCGAAAATTTTTATTAAGCAATTTTATTGCCGGTGATAAATGCGATCCCTGGGACGTACTCCCATTTGAAAAACATGCAAACAATACTATATCTTAACGTTAAGATTATGTTTTGTTTCATTTTTTTTTCAAAAGGGAACACGCTCCTGATGCGAAAGGTTAATGAAACTGAGTAAGTAATGAATAATACTTAGAATAGAAGTATCTGAATTGTAAGTGGAAGGTTTCATTTAATATTGAAAAACAACACGTATTCTGAAAGGATGAAATTTGAAAAATTTTATAGATGTAATCACGAAAAAGAGCTGACGAACGCTTATATGAGCAAACACATGTATTTATATCACATTTGAACATATGAGAACTTTTCAGAGTTTAATTAATCTTTATTGAGATTGCATGATTTCAATACCATGTGATTGAGAAGTTGACATTACGTGAATGAGTAAAAGAATATACAGGAACAAACACGATTAATAGACTCTGACTGAGAACTTGAGCATTTCATTTATGATATTTCAAGCTTTGAGATTTTATGACAGAACTCTAATACTTCAGCTATCAGAATATACAAGAATTTTTTTGTTGCATCAGACTCATAAAACTTTAAGAACTATTTCAAACGTACGAGCATCTTTTGTTTATAATCTATTGTTGAAGTAGTTAGTGATGGACACCGGACGCATACACTTTCAGTTAGCTAGGACTGCCTTCCCTCTGAATAATTTCACTGGACTTGTAACGTAAAACTAATTTGACGGGGGCTTCTATGTAATTGTTTCAAAAGTGTACACCATGTCCAAGTAAGTTAATTGTTATTGATAATTAAAAAGAGTGCAACAGGATTTGTTCTACGTTGATATGGACAGCAGAGTCATATCTTCAGATATTTATTAATATACGTACAAATAAATCCATACATATACTTGTGAATTTTTCAGAAACATGCGAATTTCATTGAAGAGCGTGTTCAACATCATGTGTGTTCTATTTGCGGTCTACATCCTGCTGTTCGTCTTCAACATTTTTACACCGTCCTTCCATCAAAGAACAAAACTCGAGACGGGTAAGATATTTTTTATGTTTAAAGCATGCAATGTACTATTTTACAGTCTGAAGTGTCACCGAACGCACCAGAATATATATAGTATTATTCATCAAAGGTACATGTCATTTACGTGCATGATCAAATAATATACGTACGCTGCAGTGGTAAACAATGCGCGCATGAATCTTGATAAATAGAGTACGAACATTCTTATTCTAATGAATATATATATATATATATCGAAATATTTTTACTTTACAAATTCACTGAGTGGTCCGTTACCTGGGTTATAAGCGTAATTAATGCCAGTTTTTAATCGTATATGTGGGGGGGGGGGATGATTTATTGGATATTTGATCTACACTGAGCAGTTACTATTGTGACGAGTGTTGGATTATTATATAGTTCGTTAATATACCTCAGTGTAACTTTAAAGATTTGATTTTTACATAGTGCCAAGATAATTCTAATTAAAGGTTTCAAAATAGAAATCATCCTTTGATACAAAATGGGGAAGCCCTGTGTCCATTCTTCGTAGGTGTAACTATTTTTTTTTATCTCATATTTCAATATCAAAGAGAGATCAACCACCCCAAATTGCTGACGCTACTTCAAAACTGGTCTGAATGTGATGGATACTTTAGAAAGATTAATTCTACTCACGCAAACTCGAGCCTTACATACTCTTTCTGTACGCGCTGCTCATTCAATCATTGATCTCGGCTAGGATAACTCAAATGCTGATCGCTGAGAAAATAAAAGTCCAATATATTGACGCTAGACCTTTTAAATAGATATATATAGAGACTTTTCATTGTGTGAAACTTTTAGAAAAAAATTACTGCATGCTTGAAAATCTTCTGTTACACAACAGTTTAAAAAGCTTTACAGCGGTTAAAAATTATGAGTCTACATTGTTTGAAAATCTTTCTGTTACACATTTTAAAAGGCTTTACAGCGTTTAAAAAATATGAGTTTGTAGCTTATGGTAATGTAATGGAATAACGGATATTACGATAATAATAATGATTGCTTTTTATATAGAGCTTTTTCCAGCATGTGCTGCTCAAAGCGTTTCACAATACATTATAGGTAACAAATTCTAGTTTAAACCGCTTAAAATATTTCATGTTTACTTTGAAATACCATTTTTAAGTATAAAAACATTTCATTTCATTCAGAATGTCTTTGTAAAAAAGACTACGTATTTATTATGTGTGCACCTATCAAAGATACCAAAATCTCAGGTTTTAAATTATTTGATGACAAAGCATAGATAAATATTCAAATGGCATAAATGTAGATGTGATGTACTTCTCATTATGTCGTGGCTAATTTGTGTATCTTGATTTGGAAAAACATTCCGCCTGAAATTTAGCTAATTATGCGTAATACATTACGTTTATATTAACATCTCTGATTACAAAATGATACGTATTTTTACCTGTTTTCGTATTTTTAACTTTCAAGTCCGTCGGATGGGACGTTAAAGGGTACCCCGCGTCAAGGATTACAACCAACGTGGCACGCAAAATATCGTTTCCTTGATTTTCGAAAAAGAGTAGGCTCACTGGGGGTCGTCAGGGAAACTGAACAACTTTCATAATCAACCATATCTCAGTTGCTTAACCGCCGTAAAATGGCTGAAATATTACCAAATCGGCGTAAAACTCGAATCAATCAATGAATCAATCTGATTTTCTTCATATCAGGTTTTAAATTCACACACATTTAATTCCAATACCAGAACAGCAGTTCGATAACCTCTAACTTAAAAATTCTATTTGGATATTAATTTGTTTTTCTTGAAAATCAAATGGTAATATTTCATTTCAGCTTCAGTTGAAAATTTAACAAATATCTTTTGAAAGAAAACGTGGTCTTCACACATTTTTGACATTCAATTAATAGACCAAAGCGTCTGCAGAGAGTAAAAAGGCTAGAGTTAAATTTCGGTGCAGTGGATAACTTTTAGTTTCATAAATTCTTTATTCAGTACAAAAACTGATGGACTGAGAGAAAAAAAATTCACAAGAAACTCCAACTGATATGCCACATTTGTTTGCGATCATGGTTATACTTTTTAATAATTCATTCGCCAGCAATAAAATGCAACCTTGCGCTTGAACGAAAATTGGATCATAAATCCTTTATTCTATACACCGGAACGCAGTATATTATTGAGTCTTTTACCTGTGTAATAGGAAGGACAAAATATATCTTCCCCATGTGTCTGACTGTCTGTTAGTCCGTCTGTATTTATAAAATTCTTGTTCTGTAGATTTTTGATGAACATCTACAGATTAGGTTTGGCTTTCGTTACGATTAATCTGTAATTCATATGTTTCAATTCCTTCTCGTCAAATTTAAAAACAAATATGTCTATGTGGACTAATTTACCGCAAATGTATTTTTTTCTTTGATGTAGTATTAAATCTAAGGTCCTAGTAATTTTCAATACCGGAGAAGTTATTTTACTTAGAACTACATGTTCTTCATTTCATATTGATTAGTTGTGTTTAATATAACAGGAAGACTGAAAATGATAGTACTTATTTAATATAATAATCAATGGGATTCGAATTGACTGGCAACTAATATGGCTACGTAAACGGGTAATCGATTTTGGAGGCGAGCTTTTTCACGCGAATGGACTCTGATAAATGTTTGAAGGTACGTCGGATGTATTGGGAAGATTTATTTGGAATTCTTTTATCAATATCTTAAGGCGATGATGGTAAAAAAAAAACCGGAGAAATACATGTGTTGCGCCAAAATCAGACGATTTTCAGTGGGCAGATCTGTACCTTTCTAGTCAATTCATCCTTCCCTATTTCTGCAGCTATAGCTACTAACGATCAAGTTCAAGCTTCGTTACATTAGCCTAATTCTACAAAATTACTATTATTGTTGTACGAAATTTGTTTTCCCAAAAATGTTTTCAACTTCAGATCAATATAATCACTGAAGACCAACGTTGGTCAAAGGACATTTCCTTTGCACAAAGTTCGTTTTTCAGTATGAAATTTGCATGTAGTATTTTGATGTAGAAGTGTAGATCACGTCTGATTTTCATTTAGAATAGCCGAGTTTTACAAGAGTTTTGAGTTTTTGTATAGGGACATGAATCAAAATAATAAACTATTTCCTTAATAATCCAATCACTTAATATTTGTGTTTTAATATCTCGAGTAGAGAGTATTGGGGAGGTGTGCAATTTGATCTCACGTCAAGAGTAACATTCGGAACTTTTCTTCGTCTTACTTTTCTTCGGATGATCTCCAGTTGGACTTTTTGTCACTTGCATTGCATCGGTGAAATGAAAACGATAAGACTTGGAAAGAGGTCCCAAAAAATTCACATTCAATTTGCGAAATCCGGAGTTTGGAGTTCGTTGATGTTCGGATTTTCAAAATTGGCGCTTCCAGTCGTTCGAAGATCGAGAGCAATGAATTTGCACCAAAAAACTTTAGGTCAAGTTGCACTCCTTCTCTCTCCTATATATTGAATATTCGGGTTATATCATGCGCATTAAGTGAATGATTTATGAAGGAAACAATTTATTATTTTTATTCCAGTGCCTATGAATTGGTTTATTAGGTAATCGGGGAGATGGTAAAGGTCATGCATAATTGTCCTGTCGTCGGATTTTGTGCAGGTTCTTAATAGAAAATAAAACAGGATTAAATACGCCCAGCTTCATAGTCATTGAATGTACATGTAGAAGATACAACATGATTCTGTTTTGACGTGCAAACATTTTATATATGTTTGTTTGGTTTTTTCGCGTCACATTCGACCGGTCGACAGGGAATGCTTACTCCTCCTAGGTACCAGATCCCATGTCTGGTATATCCAGGGGTCCGTGTTTACCTAACTGTTTATTTTGTATTCCTTATAGGAGTTTTGAGATTGATCACTGTTAGTTATCTTCACCTTTTCATTCGAGAATTTTTCACTCATATAGAGACGTCAACAGTAGACAACGGAATCAAAGGCGTAGCAGTGAGTGTACTTTATTGCGCAAGCTTCGTATAGATATACATTTTACACGCATTCTTTGAAAAAGTTTCCAATGGAAGTAAATTATACAGGTTTCGGTAGTTAGAATGTTTGCTTCGTGACCGGAAGATTGTGAGTTCGAGCGCCGCTAATACCTTATCCGCATCAAACCTACTAAGTGAACATAGATAAGTGACTGATCTGAAGCCAAACGATCCAAATTTAGAATTAAGAGTCACGGGTCTTTTGGATAAGACCCTAAAAACCGACATCCCCGTCGTAACAGGCGCTGGTCGTCGCCTACACAATATAGACGGAGTTAATAAACTATGCTGTTTCAGTATTATTTCTTCACACAGGTCTAGACGTAAAGCAACTGAGCCAGGAAAGTGTAATGACACAGAGGACTCAATCTGTCATCCCTAGTGACAACAGTACTAAAAATGAAGTAAGTATCAGAAGAAGAAAAACATCTCCCATAAGTGAAATTTGCTTCAGTAGCAATCAAGTGTGCTGTCACGTATTTACATTGTCTCTGATTCCCAGTATATAATATCCTGCCTTTGATTCCATGTCTGTAATCCCCTGTCTGTGATCCTCTATTGCTAATCCCCTGTCTATGATCCCCTGTCGTTAATCTCCTGTTGTGATCCCCTGTCGTTAATCCCCTGTGTGTGATCCCCTGTCGTTAATCCCCTGTCTGTTATCCCTGTCTCTAATCCACTGTTTCTAATCTCCTGTCTAAGATCCCTTGTCTATAACCCCTGTATCAAATTTGCTGTCTCTAATCCCCTGTCTGTTATCCCTGTCTCTAATCCACTGTTTCCAATCCCTCATCTATGATCCCCTGTTTGTAACCTCTGTATTACATTTGCTGTCTCTAATTCCCTGTCTCAAATCCGCTGTCGCTAATCTTACGACTCTAATACCCTGTTTGTAATTTCGCTTCTGATTCCCTGTCTGCAACCCCCTGTCTATGATCCCCTGTCTCTGATCTCCTGTCTCTGATTCCCTGTCTCTAATCCCGTTTCTGATTCCCCGTCTCTAATCCCTTGTCTATGATCCCTTATCTCTAATCTCCTTCTCTTATTCCCTCCCTGTCTCTAATCCATTGTCTCTGATTCCATTTCTCTAATCTCCTGTCTCTTATCCCCTCCCTGTCTCTAATCCATTGTCTCTTATCCCCTCCCTGTCTCTAATCCATTGTCTCTGATTCCCTTTCTCTAATCCCATGTCTCTAATCCCCTGTCTCTAATTCACCTGTCTCTGATCGCATTTCGCTAATCTCATGTCTCTAATCCCCTGTCTCTGATCCCCTATCTCTGATCCTGTCCGGCTAATCCCCTATGTCTGATCCTATATTGCTAACCCCCTGTTTCTAATTAGCATTTAGAAATGTAAAGAAATTAACAATTAGAAATATAAAGAAATTAACAATTAGAAATGTAGCTATCTCGCTCACCTGAACATAACCTGAATTTTCATGAAAAGGTAGAGATTAATGAACAGTAATCAATTCAACAGTCCTATAAAGAATATGATATATAAATCATAATTATTTATAACGTGTTTTCTGGTTTTGTTAATGATTTGCAGTCGTACTGCTCTGATATTAAAGTGTTTACCAAAACGACTGTTTTATTTTGATAATGGTGAAGTTTGGTAATGTCATCTAAATATGTAGGAAGTTTATCTAACTAGGGCTTTTTAGAGAGAGAAAAGCAAATGATGCGAAAACCGTTACCAATAGAGTTTTAAACGTTGTTCAAAAAGAGTAAATTGTCATAATTTCTACACCAAACAGCTTTGATTTAATATAGTTACAAAATTAGATAGGAAGAACTACTGATGATTTGTATGATTTTGTTATTATTGATTAAAAGAATTATAAAGTAGGTTAATGAAGTAACGTTTATTGCACATAATTTCTTTTTGTTTGTCGGTAGAGGAGACAGCCAGTTGACTGGTACCCAGGAAACCATGCAATAATTCTACATTGTTTCAAATAAATACGGAATCAGCTGTTGTACTATATCCTGTCAATTTGATATGAATATGCCCCGTCCAAGTTTTACATTAGGTAGTCTTTTAAGTAATGAAAATATTTTATCAACAAATTGCGATAAATATCCCCTGAATTACTATATTGATTTTGAAATACAAAGTGTATTGATATTGAAACCTACAGGTACTCGTTATGTATGTTTAATGATTCTATTGATTATTAATCATGAAATTATACAAGAGATGACTACAGCTAATCACTATCACCTCGCAAACAGGAATTAAATAGAACTGTAATTCTTTGAAAACGATTGAATTAATTTTCTGTGTGGCTGCTTTGAAGGACGATATTCCTGACGAGGAAGCTCATAAATTGGACCGCAGGCTACTACAAGACATGTACTTCAAAATAAACCATGAAGAAGCATTGCTGCATGGAAAATTTAGAAGGAATAAAGGTGTGTTAATTAATCGCGACATTATATTTTCATTGCAGTATTTTTCAATTGGGCATAAAATCATAATCTCACTTTTCCTTGTGTAAACATAGTGTTTTAATTATTGCACTTGAAGATTTGACAAAAAACGAAAAACGAATCTCGTGAAGCTGTTTGTTTTTAATTTTGCTGTAATATCAACAGGTTTCTTGACGATTGGGATACCATCCGTAAAGCGAAAGGACATTTCTTATTTAGAAACAACACTGACGTCATTAGTGACGCACACACTTCCTCATGAACGGGTTCACGTGGTGATTGTCGTTTTTCTAACAGACAGTAACCACACATGGGTCGTAGAAAGAGCAAAGGAAATACACAAACAATATAGGGAATACGTGGAATCTGGCTTCATACAAATTGTTCATCCTCCTCACATGGCGTACCCAAACTTTCAATATTTGGAGAGAAAATTTAATGACACCATGGCAAGGGTGGCTTGGAGAAGTAAACAGAATCTGGATTATTCTTACCTCATGACGTACACTAGAAATATGTCAAAGTACTACCTTCAGATAGAGGATGACGTCATCACAACGAAAGGTTATTTTTCTAAGATTAAGGCGTTTATTAGTCATAATTTACATAAAACCTGGCTCTATCTTCGTTTTTCTGGGTTAGGTTTTATTGGTGTGCTTTTCAAGAGTTCAGATTTACCAAAAGTAGCCGAGTTTTTGTTGGTACTCTACGATGAAAGCCCCGGTGATTTGTTAATTAATGATCTAAAACGCATAAAAGGACAACCAAAAGACATTCGCTCGAGACCTTCGCTGTTTCAGCATCTGGGTTTAATATCTTCGTTGGAAAATAAAATTCAAAAGATCCAGGACAGAGATTTTCCAGGTTATGTAAAACGCAATTCCAGAAGATATAGATCCGGTTCTAAAAATCCAGAAGCAGAAATTTTTACAAACATGGGAAGTTATAAGACTTTTCAAGCGGAAGCAGCTTACTATCCAGAGAATGTTGACGATTATTTATGGACTGTATTTCCTAAAAATGGATCATTTTATAGAATTATTTTTAAAAATCCTCTAAATATCACATTAATTTCTATAAAAAGCGGTCACCCAAAGCATCCAAAAGACAAAGTGACGTCATCATCAATCAGTGTATCATCTGTAGTCACACCAGACGGTGATAAGTGTTTAAAGAGAGTGAAGATAGGGTCATTTACGGACGGTGAATTTAGTGTAAATGCAACTCACCAAGCCATTTCAAACAACATAAGATGCATATCCATTGACATTAATGAGGAGCAGAAAACATGGATAGTTTTAAGGGACATCATTGTAAAGACGACTTGAGGAATCTGTTTTTGATGAGTGGTGCCTTATGACTTTCACCACTACCCAATGACATTGTCTTTCCGGGGGTTTACAATTTATACTGTGCTTCTTATCGTGTCTTTCAGTTCGTTGTTCTTCAACAGAAGAGGTATGATACTTTATTACGTCATAATCATACATGTTATAGTCATGTTGTCACTTATTAAGGCATCGAGCTTGCTCGAGAGCCTTCTAGCGATCATGCAGGATTTTGCCTCTACACCGCCTTTCAGCCCATCCAATCAAATACCGTATAATTGTTACATCATACATGAACAGAAGATATAACTTCTATAAACAAGTAGTATCACTCTGAAGCACTTATATTCTCTTCATCATTTTTTCATCTGCAATTTCAATTTATTTATTATAGCCTTTGTAAGGTAACCAGTCTTGAGGGGATATTATCCAGTAAGAGAGGGTAGGCTTACATGTATGAACTTGTTAGGATAAGTAACTTCAGCTCAAGCTCTCTTCTTTATTTCTTTTTATGTAAATAAATACATTTTGCGGACATTTTACAAATGATTGAATTGCTTTATTTATGTACTTATACATGAGGAAATGTCTCCAGTGGCACTCAAACATTTCTTCTCTTATTTTCTATTTTACCTGTCCTCTAAATCTATTGAGATCTCTGATGTATATAATATTGCACTCGACGCCTTTGTGGCCCTTCAGACCTTTGATTTATTTATTTGGGGGTGGGGATTTTCATGAAGACAATATGTAAAAAAAAAAAAAAAAAAAAAAAATACACCACGACAGACATTATACTATCACCCGGTCAAACGTACATTTCTCATCTTGAAAAATCCAGTTTTAAGTGCATTGTATATATCGATGCGGCAAAATTAAATTGTATTGCATAAAAACGCAATCACTAATGAGAGATTGGAAATACATTTTTTTATTTTTTCATTTTTTTATTCATTTTGTAAAACACTGGGTTTTTGTAAGAGATTATAACACAAAAAATTGAATTTGAAACTGCATTAACTATTAAAAACTGTGGACCATTTAGTTTGCGTTCTACCGTTCACAATGACGCAATGGTTTGAGCGTGTTTCCGTACGGGAATAAGGCATTTAAAAATAAATTCTGCGACCTCAAAATCGATCTCATATCACAGCAAGCGTAGAAGTTACACTTCAAAGACGAAGACGTCTGTTGAAAATCTCCAAGGGAACATAGAATAATCCCAAACCACTGGATTTATAAATGTTTGCATCAGAAGAATTTTTTACGTCATCTGGATGATTGTTTGTCTATCACATCTATTCATCACTATGTACAAACCTTTGTTTCGCCGATTTTCGAAGAAAAACCGTCAGTCTATTTAATTTTGATATGTGCTAGATATTATTATGAATGTAATATACGCTGATTTATTTTGACTATTTGTGCTTTAACAATGCTTACTCAGGTTATGGCTGGTTTTCACAAAAATCTACTCGTTACTATTTTTAGTTTTCACGATGATGTTGACATCATTTACATAAAAAACATTTACATTCCATTCGCCTTCGATATCTTTAACAATTGAAATGAGAGTAATTTCCTCAGGAATGTGAACAATGCGCATGTGTATCTTTGATTGGAAGTGTTTAAGAAGAGAATAAAACATAACACACGTGTATATACAGAAATCATCTTCGAAATTTTCCCTCTGTTAGCTTTCTTTCTTTGTCAATTATTGTTTAGTTTTGAAGAAAATTGGTTAGTCACATCTAGATATGTATTACTAATAGAGAGTGACCAGTCCTCTTTTTAAGAAGTTAATTATTTCTCATATTTTCTTCTGTAATTTCTTTATTTTATGTCCAATCTATAAATTTGTTTATAATTCGTTTAATGACCCCTTCCTAAATGATAAGTGAGAGTGAGACTTGTATGGTGTAAATATCTGCAATAGTATGTATATGTTTTGTCTCAGTGTGATATATTATAAACCAAAAGTATATTTCATTGTATAAAAGAGATTACAGATATTTTGATTTAATTTATAGATCAGACCAATGTGTTGTCATATCATTTGTAATCATATTCCTGTGAAATGATATACTTACCATGACTTTTTTTAATTCAATGATGTAGATATACTACATAAAATGATTACTATAAACTATTTTTTATTCGCGTGTGAGAAACTTTCGCGAGGTTCTGGAGAACTTCATCATCGCAAATATTTCTCGCCGCGAACCAGTTCTTTGATATGTCAGGTATTCGTTTAAGTTCAGATAAGTCGCGAAAATTAGTCGCCGCGAAACAGTTCATCATTGGTAAATCACGATAAAAAGTCGCGAATAAAATTTCATTTACATATCATTATAAATTAAGGTTTTATGATGAAATAAAAACTACAGGACTTAGTATATTTATTTTGGTTAGTACTGTACGTGTTTACAGCAATGCCTTACATGATATAAATCGTTGTATGTTGATTGTTCGTCAGTATCTCTCTGAAACTCAT
This sequence comes from Ostrea denselamellosa, assembly GCA_024699665.1. Taxonomy (NCBI): domain Eukaryota; kingdom Metazoa; phylum Mollusca; class Bivalvia; order Ostreida; family Ostreidae; genus Ostrea; species Ostrea denselamellosa. The sequence continues at coordinate 9,260,531 of JAMZEH010000015.1, read as the reverse complement.
GCATTTATCTATTAGACAAAAAATCCGAATTTGTATTTATTTTATCTATAGTAAATCATAAAAAGATGCAGAAAAAAATTAAGTTTTATGGTCTAAACCTGATTTAACCAGAATTTTTGGGCTTTAAATCGGTGTTTACAAACAACTGTCACTCGGTCATTTCTAATGCATATTCAGAAAACAGATCAAGTGACAGTCACGTGTCCAGCTCAGACTTCCAGATCATTGGTAGTCTTATTTCTGTAACCCTTCTTACTATAGTACCGTGCCATAAGATTTAGAAATAAAAATATCAAATACGTCTTATCGTGTTGGGATTCCCCTCATGTGCTTGGTGCTATTTACAGACTTAGCGAGCGACAAATGTATTAATAGATTCCCACTTATTTACTTTTAATGAAGAATATACGCAACGTTTCTGACATTTTCTCTAAAATTATTTTTTGCCTCCTCGATTTGAAGAGTTCTTGTATGATTTCTGAAATAGATTTAAATTTTATGATGTATAGTAATATTATTAAAATAAAGAAAAAAGAAGAAAAAAAGAAAGCTCAGTGGTTAGATCACTTAACTTTAATGGAAGGGCCCCGGGTTCGATATCCGACTGTTCTAGATTTGTTTCTCCTTTTTTACTATAGTAATGTCCATTTATACGGTGGAGCTGCATTTCATTTTTACTTTGCAACAACCAAGAACTATCAAAGTATGCTCCTCTAATAGACATTGTAATAATATATCCCAATTATATATATATATATATATATATATATATATATATGGGCCTCCGTGACCGAGTGGTTAGAGCATTGCGCTCAAAATTACAAGACCTCTCACCTCTAGTCGGCACGGGTTCGATTCTAACTCGCGCCGATATATGCGAGAAAGTTTTCCAGTTTACTTTCGGAAGGTCGGTGATCTCTTCCCGGGTACATTGTATCTGTGTTCTCTCCTCCACCTACAAAAAACTGCACGTCACCAGATAACGGAAAAATTGTTTAGTGTGGCGGAAAACAAATAAACAACAACAATATATATTTATATATATATATATATATATATATATATATATATATATATATATATATATATATATTAAAACATTAGATAGAATGCAAGTGTATTGTACGTGAAATTGAAATTTCACAAAAATTATGTAATATTGAGAAATGTCGCGTATGTCCTTAATTAAGGGAAAGTTAATAACTTTAAAAACTAATTCAGCTGTTTTAAAGTAATTCTGTACAAAATATAAAACTAGATGACTAGACCATATAGCTTTAAGTTTAATATAGCCTGTCAGAGCCCCGTTTCTCTCATTCATTGACTATTTTGCCGATGGATACTTTCTACAAGAATGTCTTATAACTTTGATCCAGACGTTCATGACTATAGAGATCCAAACGTTCATAACTAATGAGTTTCAGAAGTTCCTAATGGTAGAGTTCCAGACGGTCATGACGGTAGAGTTCCAGACGGTCATGACGGTAGAGTTCCAGACGTTCATGACGGTAGGGTTCCAGACGTTCATGACGGTAGAGTTCCAGACGGTCATATCTCTCGGCTGCATTTGATGTTATAGACCATAACATACTCATCGGGCGACTTGAATACACGTTTGGTATCACAGGGTCGGCTTTATCATGGATGAGGTCTTATCTGTCAGGTAGAAGTCAACAAATTGCTGTTGGAACTGCGCTGTCCAAAGAGTTCTTACTCCACTTTGGTGTCCCACAGGGTTCTGTCCTGGGACCTCGTCTATATTGTATGTTCTCCAAACCAATCGGAGAGATTTGCAGGAGGCATAATATGTGTTATCACTGTTATGCGGATGACACTCAGGTATACCTGATCATAAATCCGAAGGAAAACTGGGACAACATTGCAGATAGACTTGAAAGCTGTCTTTCGGATGTAGAAAACTGGATGAGAAACAACATACTAAAACTGAACCAAGAAAAGACAGAACTAATCATCTTTTCCCCAAAACGTAAGGCAAATGAATTTTCAGGATGTCAACTTGCCTTTGGGGGATCTGTCATCACTAATGCTTTCTGTGTCAAAAATCTTGGGGTACTTTTCGATAGTGAACTTAGCATGGATTCTCAAATTAATTCAGTGTCTAGATCCTGTTATTTCCATCTTCGTAACATTGGTAGGATAAGATCCCTCATAACTGAGGATGCATGCAGGACAATCGTAAGATCACTCGTTACATCTAAACTAGATTATGGCAATGCTCTTCTTTATGGTGTGAAGGCCACGTCCATGCAGAAATTGCAGAAAGTTCAAAATACCGCTGCCAGGCTAGTGACACGTTCAAGGAAATATGAGCATATTACACCGATTCTCATATCCCTTCACTGGCTACCTGTGGCATATCGAACAACTTATAAAATCCTTTTGTACGCCTTCAAAGCACTGCATCAAAAAGCCCCAGCATACATCCAGGAACTGGTTCAGGTATACCGCCCACAACGTACACTCCGGTCTGGAGATTCATTGTGCCTTCTAAAGCCACGCACTCACAGCAGGGTGTATGGTGATAGAAGGTTCGATGTGTCCTCGGCCACCCTGTGGAACTGCCTCCCGCTGAACCTTTGTTGTGAACAATCACTTGCTGTTTTTAAACAAAAGCTAAAAACACATCTTTTTAAACTTGCTTTTGATTTATAATGTATCCATTTATTTTCTGTTTTAACTAAAATGATAAAAAAAAAAAAATATTACTAATATCTCCCATTTCGACTTTAGATGATTATTATTTTTGTGACCTTTCAATTTATATAATGTTCGTTTTTATATTGCCCTTGTTTTACATGTTAAGCGCTTTAGAGTAATTATATAATTAAATAAGGCGCTATATTAAAATAGTATAATATAATAATAATAATGACGGTAGAGTTCTAGACGTTCCTGACGGTAGAATTCCAGACGGTCATGACGGTAGAGTTCCAGTCCGTATATTATTTAGCTGATTTTTCTCCACGCGAACTGCCTTGACCTTTCACACGTTTTCTATCGGATTTAAGTCCAATGAGGCGGTGAGTCATTCCCTGACAGATCATAACATGGGGCCCCTGTTGTTGTTTTTGTTTGTTTGTTGTTTGGGTTTTTTGTTGTTTTTTAAGCTCACCTGAGCTTATAGCTCAAGTGAGCTTTTCTGATCATCAGTTGTCCGTCCGTTTGTCTGGCCGTCTGTAAAATTTTCACACTTTAGACTTCTTTTCCATAACCACTGGTCCAATTTCAACCAACGTTGTCAGAACTACTGGACCGGGAAGGTTCAAATTTACATTTCAGTGTTTTGACATAGCGCAGATTTAAATTTGGTAATTTGTTAAAACTCGGGGGTAGGGTGGGGCCACAATAAGGAATCAAAGTTATATATAGGAAAAATCTTTAAACATGGGCCAAGGTTACTCAGGTGAACGATGTGTCCGATGAACCGTTTGTGTCTAGCGTTTGGCGAAGGAGCAGGTACTACCTATTCATGCATAGTGGTCAGGGCTACATGTATAACAGTAACGGCTATTTATCAAACAAACCTTTCCGTTACATGGGACCCCGGTTTTTTGTCTAGCGTTTGGCAAAGAGGTGGGTCCTACTTATTCTACGTCTCTTTTATTTGACGTGGCCAAGGTACGAGCTTGGTTAAGAAAAAAGCGATCTTTCAGTCTTAAAACGAACGTTTTAATCTCTCCAACACTCGGACTGGTGTGCTATTGTGTCAAATACAAGCTTTTTCAATTTATGTTGAATTTGTGTTGTGTTGTTGTCCAGCATTGCTTTTATAACCACTACTCTACGAAGTTATTATTATCTGTTTGCTACGTTTGCTGCCGTCAGGAAACCCCAAAACTTATTTCATTTGGCGCAGAACCATAATTAATTAATCAATCAATCAATATAGGCCATTATTTCTTAATACAACCTCGTGTAACGCTGTACTGGAAACTTTGAATGACTCATTTCATAAATATTCAGTATATCTATGATTCATAATTAATTGTCACTTTGAAGGCATTTGTGCATAACATCCATTGTGTGTCGGTTTTATAAAACAATACAAACAAATTTATACAATTTTCAAAATTTTAACATCACTGAAATGCAACAATACTTTTAATCATGGCAGCCGCCGATTTGGCTATGGCGTAGTTCATTAAATCATGGCGCACACTTTACCCATGATGGCCCTCCTCATGTCGAGAATCATACTAACGCTCACCGTACAGAATTAGTTTTAATAATATTGATTATGAATTACATCTATTCTGAACATTTCAGAGATTAGTCATTTAAACTTTCCAGTGAGCGTTAAATGAGGTTGCATTAAGAAATAATGAAGTTATATTGATTAATTGTTTGGTTATTGTTCTAAGCCGTTTTGGCAATATTTCAGCCATTTAACGGCGGTTAACTAAATAAAATATGTCAGATGGTCAGATGCGGTGGTGCATGGATTACCGGAAGTTTAACATCACCCGTAAGGATGCATTCCTGTTGTCCTTGATCAACAAGTTAACTCGGAGGCAAGCTGGATTTCCATCAGATCAATGAAGCCCTGATGACCGGGACCGGAAGAAGACAGCATTGATCATCAAGTATGACATTTTTGTGTTCGTTGCATGGGATTTGATCTATGCAACTCACTGACAATGTTTCCTTATACTATGAGTTTCATGTAGAAAGACTAGCAGTGCGCAGTGTAGTATTCATTTGGCCTTCCTGAATGACGCGTTTGTGATCCAAAGGACAATTTACTGACAATATTCCTTTGATTTCAGAAGTATTACCTGGCGTGCAAGCCCCACAAAAATCTTAGCTCCTTCAGGGGCGCCTGGTTAGTAAAGAGGGGTTCGAGACAGAATATACCTATAATGCCGCCGTTCGAGATTTGGCCACCCCAACTAATGTGGTTTCAAGCTCTATCGCTGGATATGCCCAGTTAGTTTGGTTGATTGGTTTTATTGTTTAATGTCCCGATCGACAATTTTTCATTCGTATAGAACGTCACAATTGCCTGTGAAGGGCTGAAAAATTTTAAGCCTACGGCCTTTAAGCAGGGAGGGATCTTTATCGTGCAACATCTGCTGTGACACGGGCCTGTTTTGTGGTCTTATCCGAAGGTCCACCCCCATTTAGTCGCCTCTTACGACAAGCAAGGGATACCGAGGACCTATTCTAACTCGTATCCATACGGGACTTCCCAGTTAGAGGGCCTGCTGTATCTAGTGACACAAAAGAAGCCCTTGGTGTGGGATCCAGCGCAGAAGACTATTTCATGCCTTGAAATGGACTCTTACTCTCCCGCCTAATTTGGTTATGCACTATGAAAATAAAATAAAATTAAATATATCCAAATATCACAATAACTAGGACGATATGTACAAAGAAATAGACTACATTCACGCGAAGGTAAAATGGGAATACTTGGACAGTAGTAAAACATGATTATAAAATACAAAACCAATTTCGCACAAATATTTTATCACTTATGTTGAATGATTTTTTGTCCTATCGCAAAATGAAAAAGACAAAATTAAAATAACTGATATCAAAGAGAGTAAATAGGAATAAATTAATGTTACAAATAACAATGGGTGAAGAAACATGGTCACTCAGCATGAAGGGTCGAGATATAAACTTGCAAAATACTGGAATAAATAATGAATTTCATTTTACCAAATTTATTTGGAACCTGTTCTTGGCATCATCAAGGCACTAAAAATTTGTGATGGAATAAACAATTACTCGAAAAGAGAAACTAATGACCATATAAAGATCACATGTCGCAGTCAGACGAACAAATCTATACTACTATATGATAATTACGGAATCGATTGTTTCCCTTTTAATACCGGCTAATCGTTAGAAAGAGCTTTCTTTTGCTTTTAATGATAAACATTATTCCGCATTGTAGTTTTCATGTCCAAACCAAAATTTTATTTATTACGGTAAATTGATTAATAAGTCGGCGAAAATGACAAAAGAATTCGGAACTTTAAACCGAGATAACTTGAATTTTATAACCATCGCCTGCACATTACGAAAAGAGAGAAACGCAGATCTCTAACGGAAGAAACCACACAAACCAAACGTATGTTTGCATTATAATGTGTTCAGAGTAAGAAGTAAATAATAATCTCTTCTTATGAGGCCTATAATTGCGTACCTTACAAACTGTTACCCAAAATCACAAGACCTCTCACCTAGTCGGCGCGGGTTCGATTCTCGCTCGCGCCGATATGTGTGAGAAAGTTTGCTAGTTTACTTTCCGAAGGTCGGTGGTCTCTTCCCGGGTACATTGTATCTGGGTTCTCTCCTCCACTGGACGCCACCAGATAACGGAAAAATTGTTGAGTGTGGCGGAAAACAACAAACAAACAAACAAACTGTTACCGACGGTTTTTATTTTTTTTTAAATGCCAGACAGGTCTGAAGATCGAACCCTTTACCATTCTGGATTTACTAGAGGTGAGATCAGGTGCATAGGAGGAGTACGCATCACCTGTCAATCGGTCACACCCGCCGTGAGCCCCATGTCTTGACCAGGTCAACGGAGCAATCCCAAGTCAGAATCAGTGTGCCAAGAACGGCCTAACAATTGGTATGAAACACATCAGACAGCATTTGACCTAATGGAAGGTTGTATTGTTCTTACATGTATATCGTTATAACGACCATATAATTTACGAAATGCTGACTTCAGACGAGACTGTAACATCAACTTGTTTGTCAGTAACCTGCCTCGATTTAAAAACTGATGATATGCAGAACAAGCTTTGGCGTATCGAATCAGTAGAGAGATATAAACACCATATGCAGGTGATAATGGAATATTGCTACATACATGAAGGAAAATGACGATGGAGAATTGAAATCATCCTGTTTGTCATAAAATTGAATTGTTAGCTGGCCGTTAACAAAAGATGGAAATAATGAGCAGTTATACCGTCAGCATATATTTTTGATTAAAATCTCAAGTAATTATCGAGGGTTTTTTCACATCGGGGTGGGGGTGGGGTGGTGTGGGTATGCCTATTTTTAATTCATACGGGAATTACATGGGGGATAAGACCTATATGTTATACATGTTGCATCTTAACGGTAATTCTCATCTTTTGATAATTTGAGACTGTTATATATTAATATCTATCCGGATTGTCATACGTTTGTATTTTATTTACCCCATAAGTAGTAATACGCGCCATGTGCTTTTCGATAAAACAAAGTACCACAATAGCTGAAACCGTGTGTTAGCATTATGTGTACTAATGTACAATGCACAAAATTTTCTTGGCGATGAGGCTTAAAGGACATTTTTATCCGGAATATTACGTATCGTCAGGATGTCGGACAACGAAGCAGCTGCAGACGAAAACAATCCGGCCGCAGCGCCGAATGCACATCAACAAACACGGACAGTGGGGTCAATAGGTAAAATTAGTACTTTTGACGAGTCAGGAGAAACATGGGATGTTTACACGGAACGTGTGGACCTTTACTTCCAAGCTAACGGAGTGCCGGAAACACTACGAGTTCCTTCAATTTTAGCGATTGTGGGTGCTAAAACGTACGGTTTGTTGAAAAAAAAAATTGCTAGTCCCCAGAAGCCTGCAAAGCTCACATACGATCAAATCGTAGACCATTTGAATAGACATTTGAATCCCAAACCGTCTGTTATCGCTGAGCGATTTCGTTTCCACAAGCGTGATCAACGCCTTAGCGAGAGTATTATGACGTATGTAGCTGAATTGAGAACGCTATAAATCCACTGTACGTTTCGGAGACAATTTGAACGTAACGTGACCGCTTTGTGTGTGGATTTCGAAATGAAGGTACACAAAAGAAACTGTTAGCAGAACAAACTCTTGCATTTGACAATACAGTAAAAAATGCGCTTGCTATTGAAACAGCAGGGCGTGATGCAGTTGAATTAAGGGAGCAGCGAGCGCCTGGTGCTACAGTACACAAACTGGGAAATAAGTCGCAGGAAAAGGGTAAATCACGCTTCAAACAGTACAGGTCTTCAACAGCAACACAGGCAACGCTTCCAAAACCATGCTGGAGATGTGGAGGTAGTCACAGCGTATCACAGTGCCGATACACCAATTCACATTGAGAAAGCGTGTATCAAGAAAAAGAAAGATCTCTCTGGAAAGAGGGAACTAAAGTGAAATATGTCGATGAACAGGAAAATGATGATTTCTTTCAACCAATGCTGCATGTACACAGTATAAACAATATCAACAAACCGATTCGATAATGCTGCATCCATCCATAGAATGACACACACTCACTATGGAACTTGATACCGGATCTTTCATTCCAGAACAGTTTTACAGAGAACACTTAAGTGACTTTCATTTGAGAAAAACCAAAGTGAAACTAGAAACTTACACAGGTGAACACATAGCTCCCCTTGGAACTGTTGATGTATCTATGACATTAGATCAAAAGGAACACATCATGAACCTCATAGTTATGAAGGAAACTAGACCGGCATTATTTGGTCGGGATGGACTGTTGCATTTTAAAGTTAATTGGCAGGAAATCAAGGTACACAAGTTACAGCAGTCAACCGATACAGTGACAGTGTTAAAAGAATTGCTGGATAAGCGCAAAGTTTTGTTTGAAAAGGGGACCGGTAAGCTGAAAGGCATTGTTGCTAAACTTTACATAGAGGACAATGCACAACCAAAGCTTCACAAGGCTAGACCAGTTTCGTACTCATGAAAGCCTAAAGTGGAAGAGGAACTTCTACGTTTGAAAAATGAAGGAATCATTACTTCAGTCAGTCAGAAGTTGGTCTTCACCAGTAGTACCTGTACTTCACCTACAGCTGGTGACGTCTCAATATGAGTGAAAAATTCTCCACGGAACGTAAAACAAACAAACAATCAATCAGTCAATGTTGTAAAGAAAAATGGAAACGTTCGCCTGTGTGGAAACTTCAAAATATCAATCAACCCTGTTCTAAAAGTGGACCAGTACCCGTTACCTCTTATTCAGGGCATATTTGCGTCACTTTTTAGAGGAAAACGATTTTCTACAACCAGTTGGTAGATGATGAGGCATGCAGAGATCTGCTGACTATAAACACACATAGAAGTCTATTCCAGTACAACAGATTACAGTTCGGAGTACCAAGTGCTTCAGCTATATGGCAGCGGGCAATGGAGCAGTTGTTGCAGGGAATACCGTTCTCGTCATGCATCTTAGACGACATGATCATAAGTGGGAAACCTGGACCATTGAATGAACTACTCCAAGGGGAAAGGGCTTGGAAATGGACACCACAATATGATAAAACCTTTATTGATGTCAAGGAAGTGATGACGTCTGAACAAGTATTGTGTCATTACGATACTAACAAACCAGTGAAACTGGCATGTAATGCATCTCCTTACGGATTTGGCAGTGTTGGACGATGGTACGGAACGACCGATAGCATTCGCGTCCAGATCTCTAACAAATGCAGAGAAAGGATACTCTCAAATTGATAAAGAGGCTTTAGCGCTGTATTAGGGAGTATTGAAGTTTTATACATATTTGTATGGACGCCATTTTACCTTAGTAACAGATCACATACCCTTAGTGTCGATACAGAATCCAAACGGTGGAATCCCAGCCATGACAGCAGCACGCCTACGACGATATGCGTTATACCTGGCAGGGCATACATGCGATTGATTGATTGATTGTTTGTTTGTTTTACGTCCCGTCGAGAATTTTTCCCTCATATTGAGACGTCACCAGCTGTAGGTGAAGTACCACAAATTTAGACCTATGCTTAGCGCTCTAGGCCATAGCAGTGAGGGTTCTTTAACGTGCAAATGCCTACCGTGACACGGGACCTCCGTTTTTAAGGTCATATCCGAAAGACCCGTGATTCTCACTTCTAAATGCCGAGCGTTTGGCGAAGTAGCAATCACTACCTATTTTTCGTCTTAGGTTTGACGCGGCCATGGCGCGAGCGGGGCTCGAACTCACGACCTCCCGGTTACGAAGCGAACGATCGAACTACTGAGCTACCGCGACCGGTGCATAGATACGACATCTATAACAGGAATATCAAGCAGCACTGCAACGCAGATGGGCTAAACAGATTTCCACTTACGAATCCTATCGGTGACTACACTGACACAGCATCTGTGTTTTACAATTCACAGATCCAGCAGTTACCGGTTACTAGTACGCAAGTTCGTTATGAAGCACGCCGGGATCGAGTTCTTTCTCATGTATTAGAAAGTGTAGCGATAGGACAAAACACGCTGCCAAATGGTAAACAATTCCGTCCTTATCGCAACCGATTTCATGAATTATTTTGTCATCAAGACTGTCTTATGTGGGGAAATCGTGTTGTCGTGCCTGAATCACCCAGACAGAGAGTTCTACAGGACTTACACTAAGGACACTCCGGAATGGTAAAAACAAAATCCATTGCAAGGTCATACGTATGGTCGCCAAAGCTAGACTAGGACATTGAAGATGTATGTTCATCGCGTTCGGGATGTCAGAAAACAAGCAACATGCCAAAGACAGCACTAGTGCATCTTTGGGATTGGCCGATCAATCCATGGGAACGTCTACACATGGATTTCGCTGGACCATTTTTGAATTCCATGTTCTTGCTAGTTATTGACGCACATTCAAAATGGTTGGACATTTATCCAATAAAATCCACTACAGTTGCTGTGACTATTGAGAAGTTGCGCATTTTATTCTCACAATACGGTTTGTCTAAACAAATTGTATCGGATAATGGGCAACAGTTCGTTGCGGAGGAATTTCGGGTATTTCTCGCGCAAAATGGCATCCAACATATTACATCAGCGCCATATCATCCGACGACAAACGGGCAAGCAGAAATCTTCAAACAAGCAATGAAAAATGCCAAAGAAGATAGTCGCTCATTGCAAAACAAACTGAGTGTATTTTTATACAAATACCGAACTACACCAAATTCTCTGATGAACGAAACTCCTGCAAAATTGCTGTATGGCCGTAAATTGAGAACAAGACTAGACATCATGAAACCTGACCTAAAAGCAAAAGTGACATCAGGACAAGATCGAGCAAAACTGTCTAAACATTGCGGAACAAAAGTGCGCGAGTTTAAACAAGGGCAAAATGTGATGGTTCGTGACTATCGTTCTCACGATCATCGATGGATATCAGCCCAAACGGGACCACTTTCACACACCGTAGATTCTGGATTTGGTACTACTTGGCGTCGTCATGCTGATCAACTTCGTGCCGGAACATGTGAAAAGGAACCAGAAGTTGTTATTTCCACGCCAGTGTTACCAACAAATGGAAATATTCAAGCTGATAAAAGATCATCGGAAAAGGTTTCAATTACAAACGAGCCTACACCCATTGTAAGTGCTAAAACCCCAGAGGTACGCCGCTATCCGAAACGAGAAAGACGTGCACCAAAACGTTTAGACTTGTAGTGCCTGATTACACTGTACTTTAGGAGCATAATAATCTCCTATGTAATCAGAAAGAACTCAGGTTCTTTATATGTATTGTAAATGCGTTTGAATTTAGTGTGAAATCATTGCATTTATTTGGTGATTACACAGTGAAATTACCTCTCGTGTAATTCACAGGGGTTCTTTTTGTTGTTCAAATAATTCTAGTCAATAATGTTTAATTCTAGTTGTTATATTTTAGTCATGTTACAATGTGTTTGTTTGTTTGTTTATAGCCGCCTGAGCAATTTTTCAGCTATCCGGCGGCTGTCACCATTCCCGGTGACATATGGCTTCAAATTTAGGCCTTTGAGCAGGGAGGGATCTTTATCGTGCCACACCTACTGCGACACGGGACCTCGGTTTATACGGTCTCATCCGAAAGACCGGCACCCACGTCCCACAGTGGGATTCGAACCCCCGACTCAAGGATCATCAGATTTTGAGCCCGACGCTCTAACCACTGCGCCACGCGGGCGGCTTGTTACAATGTGTTTGTATCAGCTACTCAGTAGTTAGCATTTGTATAAAAAAAAGCAATTTCTTTCGATCCAAAGAAACATTTGCGGACATCTTTAGAAATAGTGATTGAATTGTGAAATGCAGTGAACTTTTATCAAAATGGACTGTTACTAAAAGTGAAAGACATTTTGTTGTGATGAACATTTAATGTATTACTTTCTAAATGAAGGGGAGTGTATGTTATACATTAATATCTATCCGGATTGTCATATTTTGATATTTTAGTTACGCCATGCGCAGTAATACGTGCCATGTGCTTTTTGATAAAAAAAAAAAGTAGTTCTGCAATGGCTGAAACCATGTGTTAGCATTTTGTGCACTAATGTACAATACACAACAAAAACATTAATCGAAATGCATAAGGTCGAAAAGCATGTGTCGGTAGCGTGACTCTTTTCAGTAAATAAGAAGAAATGCATATATGAATATATACAGATAAACGGATATAAATATAAAAACAGTTTCATATTATATTAGAATCAAAATACAGCTCTCTCCCGATTAGCCGGCATTAAAAAACAATATATCGAATCCATAATTATCATATAGCAGTACAGATAAAAATGAGGGACTTTTTATATCCGTTTTATTACACTACGAATGTCTGTCATGAAATTACCTTCAGATGTATGAAACCAGTTTTTCATGTTCTTTTTATTATTATTATTTTTGTGGTACGGCCAAACAGGTTCAAACGTGTACGGCCCGGACATCGACAGGTTATATATTTATTAATCATTTCCAAATAGCCCTGTTTCATAAATAAGTATAAAAAAAATAGGCCAACACCAAAACTAAACACGGGGGTTTCACATTAGTGGGGGGGGGGGGGTCTATTTTTAATTCATAATAAACTGACTTGAAATTATATAGTTGAAACGAAATTTAATTGAACAAACATTATCTTTAGTTATTTATACTTGTGTTCAATTATTTGAAGATGGGTCTAATTAATCAAAAATAAGTTCAAATAATTCTAATATTTCTAAGCTCAATATTCTTAAATATCTGGCACTATCTTCAATTTAATAGCGAACAGAGTAGGTTCACTAGGGGCCGTCAAGGAACATATTTCAGTTAACTGCATTGAAATGACGGAAATACTGCCAAAACGGCGTAAAACTCCAATCAATCAATATAATTAATAGCCTATCTCGAAATCAATTTTTAAAAAGGGTGAAATTCTATAAAAGATGGGTCCATTTCTAACAAAGTTGACCTTTTTCTAATTAAATTAAATTCTAAGATAAATTTTAATTTGAAAGGACAGCTTTATAAAATTTCAAATATGGAGACATCACATTTATGCATTATACAGTATATAACTTAAACATATCACAACAAACTCCCATAATTAATGATAATGGCTGTACTTTCTACTTTTGTTCAATGATATATTATACAGTATACAACTTTTAAAAAAAATCACAACAAACCCCATGCCATGTACTTTCTACTTTTATTCAGTTAAGGCTTCAAAATTCCAGTGTCTGCTTTTATTTAGGCGGAAGCGCTTATTGTAGTTGTTTTGATCTACGTCACAGGGGTCATTAGCCCAGTTTTATGGTACTTCAAACGGGATTTACTTAAACAAGGGACATGTAACTTGCTATAATTAAATTTGGTTACCAGAATAATGAGCGATTACACATCCACATTTGCAGGTGTTCGAGACCGCCTTTCTTTGCACATACACACACAAATGATAAAATAAATAAATAAAAAACAATAAAATAAAATAAAATTTGGCCATGTATATATTACCGTTTCAATAACAGCATGACACTTCGCTTAATCGAGCGTGCAAATGTTTTAACGAGGCTTCTCATAGATTTCAATGAAACAGATTTGACTTTTGTTCTCAGTGACCGAATGGCATAGCGCGGTTATCCAAATTCAATTTTCTATTTGCTCGCTTAATCGAGCGAAGTGGCATGCTGGTATTGAAACGACAGTAGATACCCTAGTCAAAAATCGTGTATTTCAAAACCCGGACACACGGTAAACAGGAATTAAAATCCACCCGTGACGTCATTCTTTTGTTTGAACGCTTTATTACTTTTCAGGAATGGAGAGTTTCAAACAAGAAAGGAATTACTAAGTATTCTGTGCAGCTGAATTTCACTTTGTTCTGTTATTTATAACTATCCTGAAATTTGTAAGTATAGCGAAGTATTTTATTACGAAAAATAACTACAAACCCTGGGATTCGCGCGCGCGCGCACACACACACACACACACACACACCTGTGTGAGTCTTCCCTTCAAAGAGAGACGCTCTACTCTCAGAGCCTCAATGGCAGTTGGATAAAAAACAGTATCTTAACATAGTCCTGTACTTTATATATGAAGAAAAAAAATAAAGAATCACATTGAATTATTGCTAACGTATCTACTATTATAATATAGAAAATTTTAAAAAGTTTCCCTAGTAAAGGTGGATTTTAAGCAGGTCATTATACTCGTATCATTCCATTTCTTAAAAGAAATGTGCCTCGGCCCCTTTGGGGCCTCGGCTTTATTACTTTTAAGGAATGGAGCGATACTCGTTTGTTTGTTTGTTTGTTTGTGTTACGTCCCATCGAGAATTGTTCACTCATATTAAGACGTCATCAGCTGTAGTTGAAGTACCACAAATTTAGACCCATGCTTAGCGCTCAGGACCGTAGCAGTGAGGGTTCTTTAACGTACCAACGCCTACAGTGACACGAGACCTCTCTGCTCAAAGGCCGTAAACTCCGAGCATATGCTTAAATTTTGCAGCCCTTCACGGGCAATGGTGTCGTCTCCATATGAGTGAAAAATTCTCGAACGGGACGTTAAACAATAGATAATCAATCAATCAATCCATATGCGTGAAAAATTCTTGATCAGGACTTTAAACAATATGTATAATCAATCAAAGCTGATTCGATACACAAGAGGTTGTTCTTCATATGATCAGTTTTTAAATTGAGGCAGGCTACCGACAAACAAGTTCATGTTAAATAGGTTTCTACAGTCTCTTTTAAAGTCAGCATTTCGTAAATTCTATGTTCGTTATAATGATCTAGTTTGCCTTTGGTATTAAAACACAGATTGGCCTAAATTTGGCCTTTGAGCAGAGAGGGATCTTTATCGTGCAACACGTGCGGTAACAAGGCGACCTCAGGTTTTGCGGGCTCATCCGAAGGATCGCTCCATTTAATCGCCTCTTACGACAAGCGAGGGGTACTGAGGATCTATTCTAACAACCCGGATCCCCACGGGATTGCTTCAGTTTAGAGATATACACACCATATGCTGAGGATCATGAAATATTGCTACATACATGTAGATGAGGTAAGTTAACGATGGAGAAATTGAAATCATTCCGTTCGTCCTAAAGTGCCTCTTCCCTTTGGTTCTAAAACATTTTATTTATAAGACATATAACTATAACATATAACAAATCTGACTTCACGATGGGAAAAAATGTGAAAAGCTACCAGGGATGGGTCCTGGATAAGTTCCACCTAAATATCTATATGTTTTACCTATTACATCTCGCAGGATGTAGAAAAAATAATGAAAATAATAAAAGAAATTTAATACAAGATTCTATGAAAAGAAAGTTATACAAAGAAAAATAAATCATTTGAACCGAAAATATTCATTAACATCTACCCAAAGGGTCCTTACACTCTAAAAGGTCCATTTTGATCCTGGGTACTCATTTAAAAGAGAAGGCAGACCTTTTCCCTTTACTTTATTGAAATACAGAAATAATCTGTAATAGAATTTGTATTGTTAATATATAAGATTATAGGTTTTTTTTTACAATGCTATCGGATGTGATCGATCGACAGGAGATGCTTACTCCTCCTAGACATCTGATCCCACCTCTGGTGTGTCCAAGGATCCGTGTTTGCCCATCTCTCTGATTTGTATTTTTTATAGGAATTACGAGATTGGGTACTATTCGTTACCTTAACCTTTTCATGCTATCAATAATATTTGAAAAAAGAATCCTTGTTTCCTTGTTTAATCTTTTGTTTACAGCTACACTGAATTCAAAGATTATCTTTACGTGATTTCGTATTTCATAAGATTGTTCTTTTTTTGTGTTGTATCCTACGATACATTTTATATTATAAATTTTGCATGCAATTAGTGATAAAGTTTATTCAAAAAGAGTTTTCTCATTGACCCCCGTTCCCCCAAAACAAACAAACAAGAACAATCATTTTCCATGAAATTTAAAAATTCAATAATTTCTCAACAATTCTTCAAATTTCACAAATATCTTTACATTTCAGTATCAGGTATATATTCATTATCCTCTTTTTCTTTACATAAGGTACATACATACTTTAACGTTTCTGTAACTTTCCATTACGAACATAACAATGTTACTGGTTTAATTGTTCAACGACTTGTAATTAAAATCAGCCATGTGGGTATCAACAATATTACAAACATTATATTCCAAGACTATTTTGAAATGTTGAAACTTTTAGAATAAAAAACATTGGTTTAGAAAAGGCATATCCTGATAAATATCATAGAACATTTTACTTGAGAATCTTTCACACGTACAATTCCGTGAATTAGCAGTAGGTAGATTTAGAAAGTAAGAACTATCAAATTTTACATGTACATTTTCATATATGATGTTTTGGACTTCAAATGGTTGTAGTAATTTTCCTACGGAATTTATTACAATATTGTATTCACAAATCCAGTTTTTTGTTGCAATCAATTTATCTGCGAACCATTCGATCAGCTTAATTCTATTCCACTATGTCGTTCAGGTATTCCAGACCATTCTTCAGTCATGTTTTTTTTTTTAATATAGATTTATTTTTAAATACCACATCATTATTACTCCATAATGGTTCCTGTAGTTTATTACTTTCTTTGCATTCATTAACAATACTAATATTTCATTGTAAAACAAAGAAAAGTCGTCCATAAGATACAGGGCTCACGGAGGGTGTGACCTGTCGACAGGGGATGTTTACTCCTCCTAGGCACCTGATCCCACCTCTGGTATGTCGATGCGTCCGTGCTTGCCCATCTCTCTGATTTGTATTTGATATAGAAATTATGAGATTGATCACTGTTCGTTGTCTTAGCTTTTTCTCATACTGTTTGATACTAGTATATCAGTTTCACCTAAATTGTTAAAATCATAAGTGCTTTCCAAAGATGCTATTCACAGACTGGTATATCTATTATTTTCTTCTTCCATGATATCCTTAAAGATTTGATTTTTGATAAGATATCATTACCTCACTACTAACATTTCCGATTAATTTATTTCTTTTTATCTTATCTCTTTTATTCTAAATGGAATTGTAAATAAGCTTTTGAATATCTTTGATAATGTTGATAATGTTTGAATCTGGTAGGTTGAATATCGAAACTACATAGATAACCTTAGATATTGTGAGACTATTAATTCTGAAAAAGGAGAACTTGATACTTTGTAAAAATGAATAAAAAGTATAAGAGGAATATTAAATTCCAGTATCAGACATGTCATAACAAAAATGCGTACCATCTATCCTTTTGTGGTTAGTAAACCAGAAGTGATAAAAGAGTTGGATAGGTTACATGAGGAATATGTTTTGGTTCCAGCTGTTTGTAAGGGACATTACCACAACTGCATTCTAGACGAACTTGGCATTAATTCCACATTCAGTAATCGCACTTACACTCCAACTCCCCTTTCAAAGGATAAACTTCTTCAACATATTGCTTCAATCTTAAATACATTCAATATCTCAGTCAATGGAGCGGATGAATATGAGTTACTGTACCTATACTGGATCCCCAAACTCCACAAAAACCTTTACAAACAAAGATACAATGCTGGATCTAGTAAATGTAAACTGCTGTGAAGGAGAAACTCCAAACGTACTGTTCCACTACATATGCCAGAAGTAGTGTAAATCAAATGTGGATTCTTAAAAATTATAAAGAACTTTTAGTGAATTTGAAATCACAAAACATTTTTTAAATTAACAATATTAAAACGTAAGATTATACAACACTTTACACGACCATACCTCACGATCAATTAAAGACCAGGCTCTTTGCATCATCGACAGTTGCTTCATAAACAAAAATGGAAAAAGGAAGTATTCATATCTAGTGGTCGGTCATTCCAAAAATTATTTTGTTAAACACCACTCTGACTTAACGCACAGGTACGCTGAAGTTAATATTAAAAGGATGCTAGAGTTCCACATTGACAATTTCTTAGTAGTCTTGGGTGATCAGTTCTTCCAACAGTCTATTGGAATTCCCATGGTCACGAATTGTCCTCCTGTGTTAGCTGACCTGGGTTTTTTTATTTTTATATTCTTATGAAGCAGAATTCATTCAAAAACTTCTACATGAGAAGAAAAAATCTCTAGCCGAGGCCTTCAATTCGACATTTACATATATCGACCACCTTTTATCTATCAACAATAATCATTTTCATTAATATTGCGATTCGATATATCCCAGTGAACTTGAAATAAAAGAACCACAGAGTCGTCCACATCTACGTCGTACTAAGATATTTTACTAACAATAGATGCTGGCGGCAAACCAACAACTCAACTTTATCATGAACGGGATAATTTCAATTTCTCCATCGTCAGCTTCCCTTATCTATGTGGCAATATTCTATTATCACCTGCATATGGTGTTTATATCTCCCGACTAATTCGATATGCAAGAGCTTGTTCTGCATATGATTAGTTTTTAAATCGATGCAGGCTACCGACAAAGAAGTTGATGTTACAAGGACTTGTACAGTCTCGTCTAAAGTCAACATTTTGCAAATTGTATGGTCGTTATTGCGATCTAGTTTGCCAGTACAACTTTCCATTAGGTCACATGCTGTCTGGTGTGTTTCATACCAATTGTTAGGCCGTACTAAGCACAGTGATTCTGACTACAGATTGGTCCGTTTACCTGGTCAATATATAGGGCTCACGGCGGGTGTGACCGTTCGACAGGGGATGTTTACTCCTCCTTGTCACCTGGTCCCACCTCTGGTATGTTCAGAGGTTCGTGTTTGTCCATCTCTCTGATTTGTATTTATTATAGGAATTACGAGATTGAATACTGTTAGTTATTGCACTACTCTAAAAGGACACCACCAGTCACCTCCCAAAAGATGATTTGGCTACTGTGTAATATGTAAGAGGAGATCTGGAAACCAGGTTTTTCTATGGACAAAGGTTTTTCCACCCCCACCCCACCCCCACTCCCCAAATGCCCCTCGAGGTGAAAATGAAAATTCTGAAAGCTTTTTGCACATCTGCAGGACATCACTAATTACCTTCCAAAAGATGTACGACTGCTTTGTAAATTGTAATTGTACGGAGTTCTGGAAATACATAACAAACGTTGTTTTTCGACCACTATATTGGGCCCCAGGGCCCAAATTTTATTATATATCCACAGGACACCACTAATCATCTCCAAATGATAATTTGGCTACTGCATAAAATGTAAGAGGAGTTCTAGGAACTAGGGTTTTACAGAAAAACATCGTTTACGACACCCATTTGGGCCCTAGGGTAAAAATGAAAATTTTGAAATTTTATTGCACATCTACAAGACACCACCGATCGTCTTCCAAAACAATCATATGGCTACTGCGTAAAATGTAAGAGGGGTAATGAGAACCGGGCTTTTTGTAGAAAAATGTTGTTTTCGACTCCCATTTGGGCTCCAGGGTGAAATTGAAAACTCCGAAACTTTACTGCACATCAACAATACACCACTTGCGTAAAATGTATGAGTTCTGGGAACCGGGGGGGGGGGGGGGGGGGGGGGGGGGGGGGGGGGGGGGGGAGATAGTTTTTACCACCATATTGTCACCAAGGTGAAAAAGAAAATTCCAAACCGCACATTTACAGGATACCAACTATCATATTTTAAAAAAAATTTATTGGGTTACTGCTTAAAATAAAAGAGGGGTTTGAGGAAGAAGAAAGTGTAATAGACGAACAGAGAGACGGACCAGAGTAACAACAATATACCGCACTTTCTTCAGAAAGCACGGGTATAACTAAGAGTATCGGATCATAGAAGAGATGGAAAATGATTTTCTTCTTTTTTTCCTTGAGAAAATTATGGTAAGGCATTAAGGTGAATCACAACACCAAACTTTGAATTCAATGGCTGTTAAAACATCTCACATGAAGTATGATTTACCGTCGAAAGATTGATACTAGTTCTAACAGAACGCAAGTTATGTACCTACGATTTATTTCCACAGTGTTCTGCTGGA
Organism: Ostrea denselamellosa; assembly: GCA_024699665.1. NCBI lineage: Eukaryota > Metazoa > Mollusca > Bivalvia > Ostreida > Ostreidae > Ostrea > Ostrea denselamellosa. The sequence continues at coordinate 9,240,269 of JAMZEH010000015.1, read as the reverse complement.
TACAAAAACGTCAATGGCTGAATAACTGAAGAAAATATTGGATCATATCATTTAATTAGTTTAAATGGTGACAATAATCAACCCTTCATGAACTTCCATGATTTAATGTAACCTGTTTCACAGTATAGATGGTTGGTTCGTTTAACAGCCTTTTCTATGATCTGTACGATTCGTTACAGCAATGATTTTTCTAAATGATGATGTACTTTTCCTTCCGACACAAAGGAAAACACATCAAATCTCACCGATTTTGAGGGCCATCTCCACAAATCTTCAAGGTAGGTACAGAATGACGGCGCCTGGCTGTAGGGAAAACACCGAAACTCGATAATTGAAAGAAGCTTAAATGTCCATTTTTTCATTCATTTTATATTGTTTAACGTCCCGCTCGAGAATTTTTCACTCATATGGAGAAATCACCACTGCCAGTAAAGGGCTGCAAAATTTAGGCCTATGCTCGGAGCTTATGGCATTTGAGCGGGGGGGGGGGGGGGGGGGGCGGTGTTTATCGGTTAATCGTGTCATACATGCTGTGACACAGGACCTCGGACTTTTTCCAGTTCCATCTGAAGGACAATATACAATCCACGTAATGACAGATGTTTAAAAAAGTCGGGAAAAAACCAATAGTTTTATCCTAAAATATGTTTATTAAAGATTAAACAAAATCTTTGGTTACATTTCCCGGAATAGTTGTTGTCGTAGACAATTATTTATCTTTTTCCAAAGAAGGATAAAATCGAATATGAATCGATGCAGCACCACGTCGTTTACGTGAATTGACATAGAAGGAGATTTACAATATTTATAATTAGTTCCGCAACGAGAGGAAACTGATGTTGTGTGTATATACGGATCCTGTTCAACACATGCGTCGTGTTCACTGCAACTCCTACCTCTCACAATTTAAAAAGAACGGATTTCTAAGAACAAATGGATGACCTATGCAAAAGATGGATCAAACATCTAATCACTACGTTAAGGTATGTACACAATCAATTAATCTTTTAAATAATCTTATTTTTGCACATATGAATGATTTTCACCCATAAATGTTAACAGGTAGATCGGTAATGTAAATAAGTGATATTATTTTAATGATAAAATGAACAATATAATATCCTTTAATATTTATGTAAAATTATCATATTGCTTAAAACATCTGTCTACTTATAAGCAATCCAAAAATCTGAAAACCTCATTGCTTTGTGTTGTGACCGATACCGTTGTGGCTGCGGTTTTCTTAAATGACATGTCAGCGAGATCAAGGACGTTGTAGTTCGTGCTTGTTCTACTTCACATTAAATTCAAGTTCAAAGTTTTGAACATTTTAAACCTTTCAAAAAAGTGAACTTGTCCGAAACTACAGAAACAGACTTTACTGCAAAACAAACTCAACTGAAACACAAACTTTTACTGAAACACAAACTTTTACTGAAACACAAACTTTTACTGAAACACAAACTTTACTGAAACACAACCTTAACTTAAACATAAACTTTATTCAACTACTGATTCAAACTTTACTGAACTTACTGAAACAAATTTTACTGAATTTACTGAAACAAACTTTACTGAACTTACTGAAACAAATTTTACTGAATTTACTGAAACAAACTTTACTGAACTTACTGAAACATAATTTCCTGAAGCCCGTTAACATTTAGCATGTTAGGAAGAGGAAAGCGGCCGAAGTATCTGGGGTGACTGATTACGTATGCCACATTCTAATGCTATTCCCTGTAGGACTGCCGTTAAAAAAAACTATGTTACATTTTTAGGGTAGGGTTATATATCGACATTCTAAATTCGTTTTGTGTAAAGACAGATAATATTATAAACTAATTCTTTGTCATTTTTTTTATTTGTTCCAATTTTCCCGTGTCGACTCGTTTTGTTACGCTGTCATTTGTTTTATCTAAAAAAAAATTAAATAATGTAAAAGTTAAGACTCTGTGTGCTCCAGATCTCCTTAATCAGGTGAGGTAAAACACTCAATTCACTCTGTTAAGATACTCCTAACAAAGACATACAGATAGTTCTATTAACATATCACAGTGAAGGATTTATATGATTCAAGATCCCGCTAGCGACAGCTGTGTGTTTAATGGAAAATTTGAAATTCGTATATATCACGCTTTTTTAGAGTTCAATTGGAAACTGTCAAATTGATCTTGGAATCATTGTTTAGAAATTTTATCTTGCTTTAAACAAATGTAAGTCATATTTGCGAATACTTAATTTTGTTGCAAAGTTGTGCATGTGTCTTTGGTGTCAACTTGACGGCCTTCGGACCTCTAAACATATATACAGATGAAACCAATACCAATATAATTCTATCAGATAATTCGATATTCAGAATTCAATATAAAAATATAAAGAAGTTATTTTATATATTATTTTATATTTCGAAGATACTTATTTTTTGTGATTTACAAACCATTTTCTTTCTCTAATTACCAACAAAATCAAAACATTCCCAGCAAGATATTGTAAGTCATGAGTATCATTTTTACAGAAACATGCGGGTGTCTCTGAAGAAGAGCTATTTTGCTGTTTGCTGCCTTTTTATTTTGTACATTATATTATTCATGCGGACTGATTCCCGTTCTGGACAAGTATCAGGTATATATAAATACTGAAAATCCGCGCGCTCGCGCACACACACACACACAGAGTTATATATATATATATATATATATATATATATATATTCCTATGATCTTCAACATCTGGTAAAAACGGAAAGAAAAACAAAAAATTATACTAGCAGTGTATCCGAGGTTTATGATGGGAAAATTCCGCGTTTTACACAATATTATCATAACAGTGTGATTTATTGGCAACTTGCAGTAGTTGGTCCCTGTTATAGGTAGAGGGTGTAATTATAATAAAATTTATGTAATTCATAACTTTTCAAAAGGTATTCTGGTGAAATGTAAACCTATCATACGATTTTGTGTATCGTATTAACCCAATTGTCATACTGGGATCATAAGCATGCGATGAATTGTTTCTAAATACTTCTGTTCAATATGTTTCAGACATATTGAAGCACACTGTAGGAAACGACACTAATGTAAGTTTTCTATCAATATACAATTTCTGTAAATGATTCCGGTGCAACAACACTATATAGGGTAGGAATAAAATGACGTTTCATATGCAAATGAGATGAAGGGAAAAGAGGACACTAATGAAAAGTTGAATAGAATGTTATGAACTTTATTTACTGTTTGTGTCCTGCTCTGGGATTTTCATTTTGAATATTGTCAAACATTTACATTATTGTATTTCATCATTTAATTTTTAACTGCATTCGTCTTTCCATTCATGGTAGTCCCTGAGCTATGTTCACAAAATTATCGTCGTAAGATGTACATATATCCAACGATAATTCTTTTAAATGATGAACTTAAGAAAATCATTAAATAAGCGGTCCATTCTGCCGGATCTACAACATATTATGGAATACAGGCTGCCACAAAATAGTGATGTTGCGTATTCCATTTGATGGAATGAAATGATGCAGAAAGGAACACTCCATTGCCGTTTCTCTCTTAGTAAATCGATAGGTCTGTTAGTTCAATAGATGCTATATACTATTAATTATGCAGTTTGTTTTAAAGTCTCCAAATCCTGTCCTTTTATGTGAATGTTTGACGAAACGAATAGGAGTCACCTCAGGAAACATAATCGTATAAAAGTACATGTACTTGTTCGGGTCTGTGAAGTGCGTCGTCTTCGGTTCTGATCAATAACCTGTATCGTGAGATATTTAAACTGTCAGGTGTCTAATTATATTGATTGATTGATTATATGTTGTTTAATGTCCCGTTTATACGTGTATGAATAAAGATGCATTATATGATGTCTCGTCGACCCTTGCAATCACTATTCTATATATAAGAAAGAATTACAAAAAGCATTGCTATATATTTAAAGGTATTTTTCGTACACTACATGGTAATAAAATGACATAGCAATTTTACAATAACACACAAATTGCTTCATAAATTAACTACCGTTCTGTAATTTTTTTTTACTGATTTTTTTAGCTGAAGCATGTTACAACTTCCCACACTTTAAGAAAACCACGCTTGGAGGAGGCATATTTTAAAATTAACCGTAAAGAAACATTGCTTTATGGGAAAATTCGCCGCACAGCTGGTGGGTATATCTTGTGAAATTAGAGTATTGAAATCTTTCATCAAAACGTATACATAAGCTCTATTACTTCTGAATTCAATTCAGGATCTCTTTTAGTTATGCACGCAAGTTTGGATGTCAGGCGCACCCCAGTACAAGCAAGGTCGACTAAAAATATACAGTCGTGGTATCATCCTAACCTGGACAATTCATAGATATAATCACAGCTCCACTGAGGAATAATGAGATCAAAAATTCAAGATATCGCTCACAGATTCACGTATTTTGCGCATATGATCAATACGCAGTTCATTTTATGTTAGACAGGATTTTTGCATCTGTCGTTATTGAATAGGCCGTTCAACTTTCAGAGACTAACATTTCGTCCGACATCTTTATTATATATATATATATATATATATATATATATATATGTGTGTGTGTGTGTGTGTGTGTGTGTGTGTGTGTGTGTGTGCAGTATACTATGTGTATGCATGTTCGAAAGTTTGTTTATGTTAGGAATGGATATATAATATAAAAGTCTCTGTATAAGTGAAAATTCTAGAAAGAGACGTAAAACAATACACACAAAACAAAATACTGACAATGTATAAAAATGCAAACGTTTTGTAGATTGTTGTATTTCAATGGCACATAAGCGTCAGTGAGATGATAAATGGAGTTGCTTTTCGACTGTGCAAAGTCAATGATAACAAAAAGGGCCGTTAGATTCCAATCATATCATTTTAAGGAAGCAGTGACACTTGATCAGAGTTTGTACCGGATAACTGATTTGTAGATGCAATCATTAGATTGCTGTTTATATGTTTTACGCGCCTTCCAGAATTTTCCACTCATATCTATTTAGGTTTCATCTGAAAGACCCGCGGCTCTCACTTCTAAATACCAAGCTTTTGGTTAAGGAGCAATCGCTATTTTTGTTTACGTTTGACCCGGCTAATGCACGAGCGATGCTCGAACCAACGACACCCTTTTCATATTGTAAACGTTTTACCCACTGAGCCACCGCGACCGTGAGTTGTGCTAAAATTTATATACCATCCTAACGTTTTTCTACACTTGTCCATATTGTGTTTATTTGTGCTCAAAAAATTGTTTGGCATCCTTGGTACAATTTCAAATCTCATCACTACTGGTAGTTCGCAAAAAATATTCATATAGAAATAATAAAGGCTTCAAGCTGAATCCTGGCAAGAATTAGAAACGCTCCACTTATGTAACTTACCATCTGAACCAATCGGGGTTTTTGTTTTTGTCTGAACCATTCGTAATTTTATTATCGTTAACAGTGTAACTTTCCATCTGATCCATTTGTAATTTTATTTTTATTTACAGTGTAACTTACCATCTGAATTGTTTCAGGTTTCTTGACGATAGGAATCCCGTCAGTGAGGCGGCAGAATGCGACTTATTTAGAGGATACCCTTCAATCCTTGCTATCTCAAACACCACCGTCCAATCGCAGTCAGGTGCAACTCGTCGTGTTCCTCACCGACAGTAATCATACTTGGGTGGTCCATCGGGCAAAAGAGGTCTACCAAAAGTTTAAAGAACACGTAGACTCTGGTTTTATACAGATTGTGCATCCGCCACATATTGCTTATCCAAATTTCCGGTTGCTAGAACGTCGGTATAACGACAACAAGGAAAGAGTGGCCTGGCGAAGCAAACAAAACTTGGATTTCTCCTACCTTATGACGTATTCGCAGCCTCTGTCCGAGTACTACTTACAGCTTGAAGATGATGTAATAGCTACAGAAAATTATATTCGCAAACTGCAAGATTTTATAAAAGAAAACGAAAAGGAAACCTGGCTTTTTCTTCGCATGTCAAAATTAGGATTTATTGGACTTCTTTTTCGAAACTCTGATTTACCAAAAGTATCTGAATTCTTACTTGTATTATTTGATGAAAAACCTTGTGACCTTCTTATAAACGACTTACGGGTCATCAAGGGGCAAACAAAAGATTTAGTAGTGTCGCATTCTTTATTTCAACACATGGGACTTGTTTCGTCATTAAAAAATAAAGTTCAGCTACTCAAAGACAACACATTTCAAAATTAACTCCAAATCTGCTTGGCATCAAAGGAATAAATGAGATAATTATATATTTTTGGTCGATATGGTTACTGGATTTCATAATAATTTTTATTGTCAATAGTAAATGTTAACTGATTTTGTTCAACGTATGACATTCCTTGTTTTAATGTCAAATGAAAATAACGTACACTGTTCTTGGTTTAGTTTTGTACTTTCTTACGTCAAGTTGTTCCAGAGGTAAAGAGATAAAAACATGAAATAAGAACGTCCTAATTTACATTAATTAATTTTTCCAATCATATGTGAAAGGGTCAAAAAGGAACCTCAATATATACAGAATACTGGACTGTTTAGTTCAGTATTTTTACAAATCAATCTCTGAATATCAATTTATTTCCTTCTGAATCGCTCTTTCTTCTGTTTTCTGTAGCTTTTAAACTCTAAAAGTTACATCAAGCCAAAAATACTAATAATAGGTCAGAGTGTAAATATTTTAGGTCATATGAGTTTACTCAGGTGACCTATTGTAAGTGGTCTGCGTTCGTCATCGTCCGTCATGTGTTACCATTTGTGTATATTTAACTTCTTGATAACTACCATCCCAATTCTTTTCAAATATGGTATGAAATATCTATGGGACAACGGGATGTAAATTAAAAATTTCAGGACTCCTGCTTAGAGGTGGGACAACAACTGCCAAAAACTGACCAATTTTCAAAAACCTTCTTCTCTACTACAACACCTGTAAAAAAAAAAAGAGTAAATGCATAGTGATGTAGAGCAACAAGGCTTTTACCAAAATTGCAAATTTCATGATCCCCGTAGTAGACGTTCTGACTTCAGGGCGAGGCCAAACTTGGTATATTTATGTGTAAACTATTTTAAGTAACATCTTTAATACTATTGGCACTGACTGAAGTTAAATGGATATTTAGAATGAGCAGGTAACCTTTTACCAAAATTCTAAATTTCATTATCAATGGTCAGTGATTAAATGTGTTAGCAACTGAAGATTTTAAACTTCTTCATAACTACCATTCTAATTCTTTTCAAAGCTAGTAGACGTATCTGTTGGAAAAGGTGACATAAATTGTCAATTCAGAATTCCTACACCTCGGGTCTTAGGGGCGGGGCAAGAACTGCCAAAAATTGACCGATTTTCAAAACTCTTCTTCTCTATAACCACTTATTGTAAGAAAAACTAAATAACGATGTAGAGCAGGAAGGCCTCTACCAGAGCAGGAAGGCCTCTCATAGAACTGTAAATTTCATGATCTCAGTGGTAGAGGTTCTCGCTACAGGGCAAGACCAAACTTGTTGTATAGAATATTTAAATAACTTCTTTTTTAAATACTATTCATACTATATTGTACGTAAATGTACATTCAGAATGAGCATGTAGTCCCTATACTAAAATTATAAATTTCATGATCCCAGGGGTTGGAGATTTGGTATCGAGTTGGGCAAATGGTCTGTAATAAACGTGTTAATAAAACTACATTCAAATTCTTTTCAAAGTTGGTATGAAGCATCTTTGGGAGATGGGAACAAAAATTGTAAATTTCAGTACTCGTGCCCCCTGGGGCCTTAGGGGCAGAACAAAAATTGAAAATTTTTCAAACATCTTCTCTACAACTGCACATGTGTAGGAAAAAGTAAATGTATCGTTATTTAGGCCAGGAATGTTCTACCAAGATTGTAAATTTCTCGATCCCCGGGGTACAGGTCCTGACTTCAGGGTGGGGCTAATTTTGTATATATAGTGTATATGTGTAAAACATTTATATCTTCTTTAATGGTATTGAAACTAAATACTAGATATTTAGAAGGACTAGACAGTCCTTTACTAAAATTGTAAATTTCGTGATGCTAGGTGGTAAGGGTTTTTTGTTCCAGGTTGGAGTCAAAATTATTATAGTGCTTATTGTCTTTATCATTTGAAAGACTTCTCTAAGTTTACTGATGAAGTAAAAAAAATCTAAATGCTATTTAGGAAAAGCAGAAAAGGATGTACCAAAATTGTGACTTCCACAACCCCAGGGTTTTGACTCTAGGGTGAGTTCAAATTAGGCATATCGTGTTAATGTGTTATATATATATATATATATATATATATATATATATATATATATATTATTTTATTGTAACACTTTCATCTGCACACGGACTTTCGAGGGTATTTTAAGTTTTGAGAACACATCTTGTTTTATACTGTTGCTGAATGTTAGAAAAATTAGATATTCAGAACAAGATCCCCCCCCCCCCCTAAATTTCGTAGCCCATCGGACTAGTGATACTCAGGTGACCATTAAGGCCTGTGGGCCTCGTGTTCATCTTTACAGGCTGTCCTAATTTGATATATGAAACACAGTTCAGATTGACTACACTGAAACGGAATTCAGGATGTTCTTATGATGAAACAAACAAGCTTTCATGTAACATTCCATCCATGTTATCTATACCAATTTTGATCACCGAAAAAAGGTTTCAATTACATTTCAAAAACACTAACTAATTATAATTGGTCATTTGTGCACGTATATTCAAACAAGGACTTCACGTTTACGCTGTTTCTACTTGGATCCCGTTAAATCATCAGTATACGGAAGTGAATATTAAAGAGGTTCGCACCTTGGTTTTGCAGTTTTGTCAATTTTTGGGGGGAAGTATATTTTTGATTTCTTCATTGATTGTATAATTGATTAATTGTATATTGTTTTACGTCACGCTTGAAAATATTTCATTCATATGTAGACGTCAGCATTACCGGTGACGAGCTGCAAAATTTAGGCCTATGCTCGGCGCTTATGGTGTTTGAGCAGGGAGGCATCTTTATCGTGCCACACCTGCTGTGACACGGGGCCTCGGGTGAGACCACAAAAACAGGGGCCCAGGTTCACTGCAGGTGTGGCACGATAAAGATTCCTCCCTTGTTAAAGGATTATAAGCCTAAATTTTTCAGCTCTTCACCGGCAATGTTATTTCTCCATGAGTGAGAAATTCCCGAGCGCGACGTTAAATAATATACAAGCAACCTAACAGATTGGAGATGAATTATAACTTCTTTGCATTTGATATACGGAGAGTTTTAAAAAACATATTAAAGTTATGTCGATTTTTAAAATTGCAGATAAAGTACAAAGTCGTGTCATAAAATTTAAAAGTATGGAATATCTCTTGAACTATTTAAGTAGGGATTTCATTTCTTATTTGGGTCATTCTCAATTTTCGCAGATTTTCCTGTCACTCAAAAATATCTCGTTAACGGGCTATGTAAATGGGATAAAATGAGTTTCCATATCTGGAATATGATTTAGGTGTCATATTGCAATACCATGTTTTTATTTGTTTTACTCATTTACAGGTGAAAATTGACCCCAAACTACGAAAATTGGCGTTTTGAGACTGTCATTAATTTCTGTTCTTGACTTTCAGGTACAATAACATAATAAATTTCAGTTTTCACTTCCAAAATAAAACTTGCATCATGTAAAAGTGCGCATTCCATTGAGATTTTTCATTAAATTATGACTCAGAACAATTGTCTAATTATCCATGTACAAAAAGTTTTGGTCAATGGTGTAACGGGGATGTAAAATCTAAAAATACATTAGGATGCTGATATCAGATTGATGTGTCAATACCCCTAGTCATACATGACATCATTTCCTGTCAACAAAATTCAATGTCTGACGCAGTGTGATTTGTGATGGTGGAATAAATTCAAATTGGGTAAGTTTGATTTAATGCGTACAAGTTAAAACAAGTCAGTGGAGTAACGCTGATTTCACAGATAATTTTCATGACAGAAAAATGAGAATGTTCATACACATTTTCTATCATCAATTCAATTTCGATCCAGCATGCTGCTAGTGCACTTGTTGAACTCATGCGGCCACGCTGACATAATTGAACTGAATACGTCAGTGGTGTAACTGTCAGTGGTGTAACGGCAAATAATGTTACACCACTGACTTCAATTGTTACACCACTGACACATTTATATTATATATGGTGAAATTCTAAATAACAAGCTATGAGAAATTAATTAATTTAACTTATTTAGCATTGATTAACATTAGAATCAACAAATAGATCATTATGGTTATATTAAAAGCATTGCATCAACATTCTTGACACCAGATATTTTAAAGCGTTACACCACTGACTTCAATTGTTACACCACTGACACATTTATATTATATATGGTGAAATTCTAAATAACAAGCTATGAGAAATTAATTAATTTAACTTATTTAGCATTGATTAACATTAGAATCAACAAATAGATCATTATGGTTTTATTAAAAGCATTGCATCAACATTCTTGACACCAGATATTTTAAAGCGTTACACCACTGACTTCAATGGTTACACCACTGACACATTTGTATTATATATGGTGAAATTCTAAATAACAAGTTATGAGAAATTAATTAATTTAACTTATTTAGCATCGATTAACACTAGAATCAACAAATAGATCATTATGGTTATATTAAAAGCATTGCATCAACATTCTTGACATCAGATATTTTAAAGCGTTACACCACTGACTTCAATTGTTACACCACTGACACTACAATTTCTATATATATATATATTGGCTAAAAGTATCGGATTATCTCTGTATTTTATTTTTTGCCGTGTACGTTTAATTCCCATACGGCAGTTTTTAAAGATATGATCTCAAACAGTATAACAAACAAAATATTATACCAATGAAGACATGAACGATATGCCATTGACATATTCTATTCAGTAGACTAGCACATTTTTAAAATAAAATGCAGTGATAAATTATTTGATATGAAATATATCTGACCTTGATTAGCTTTGTTATCTGTTGCTAAGTCGTTGTGGTGAAATTTACTGCGTGATAGTTGCTAATATGAAAGTGCTACACTACTGAAGCAATGTCAATAGGACATTACAATTTTGCCAATTAAAGACACACATGGATAAATGCTTAATGTTATAGTTTTCATGTGACCTCTCGATAGAAATTGTGACTTTTAATGTGATTATATGCCATACACGGACATATCACAATTAATAATTGTTACGAAAATTAGGAAGTTTTGAAACGTTTGACAGCAATGACCAACAGAATAGCAAGTTAATAGAGTCGTATAGGGAAATGGCATCACAAATGATTAGAATGATAGGGAGCCACGATTCCATATATTTATGCTGCTATAAAATTATGAACCTAGACTCATTCTATCACTACACCACACGAATCTGAATATATAGTATATAGTATGAACTGTTACTATGTTGTTTTAGGTCTCCATATGGCACTAACTAATGCAGAAAGACAGCGACGATTCAGAGAAAAGAGGGACACAGATCCCCAGAGGCGTGCAGAATATCTGCAAAAGAAAAAGGAAAAATATATACAAGATATTGAAGTTGGGAAACGATGCCTAATTGATCAACAGTCAGATCGATCAAAACGAGCGCAACGGAAAGTGTGGCGTAAACAACAGAAACAATACAGAGAGAAGAAGAAAGAAAAGCCACCGCCTATAACACCTCCACATTCACCAGAGCACCAAGGACCTTCACATCAGAGAATATCTAGTCAAAAAAGGCGGGAACGTTCAAGGGCTAAATGTTACAGAGACAATGAAAAACTCAGGGACGAATTGAGACTAGAGAGGAGAAAAAAAGAAAAATACATGAGAAGATGGATGAGAGAACAGGAAAAACGTAAGGAGAAAACAGACACACCTAGGTCAAAATCCAAGCAACTTTTACGAAGGTGGAAATTAACAAATAGGTCTTCAGGTGGTAAAAAACACCAAAATTCTGTAAAGAGAACTTTGGTTTTCCATTTTGCAATGAAAGATGCACTCAAAGAGAAATATAAAAACAGTAGCAAGAAAGCGAAGAAATCTTGGTCTGAGGTTATTCATTCAGCTGTTTTAAAGAAATACAAGCTCACTACCAAAGCTAGAAAAGACATTGGTCTGCACATAACAGCATCAAACCGTCAAAAACAGGTCATGGAAAGAAGGAGAAAACTTGACCAGGACATATTGAGGTTTTTAGAACGGGATGAGAATAGCCGTATTACAACTGGGATTAAGCAAACAATTACAATTCGGAAAGTTAGAAAGCAGAAACGTTTGCTGAATGCAAGCTTACAGGAGCTACATCAGAGATATGTACTGGAGACAAAAGAAAAAATTGGCTACTCCTCCTTTTGTAGACGAAGACCGTTTTGGATTATCGCACCAAAAGAATCTGATCAAGAAACCTGCGTCTGCAAACTCCATGCCAATACCCAGATTATGGCTGATGCTTTGGTGAAAAGTGGTCTTATCGAAACAAACAAATTGCACGTTCTCTCTGAAAAGGTTGCGTGTAATACTGAAATACTGAAAACATCGCCTGTATGTACGGAAATTGTCCAGCTTGCAAAGAGATAGACAGGGGTTCATTTATTGAAAACAAACATCAGAAGATCGATTACAATGAAGAAATCAGTTGGCTGCAGTGGATGACAAAGAAGGAAGAAAAGATTATAAAAGAAGAAAAGAAAAGTATAACGGTCACCGTCAAGGAAGAAATCAAAGGAAAAGTGAGTGATCTGATCGATGCCTTTTGTGACCAAATGGCAAGATTCAAGGTGCATGCATTCAACATTTGGAACCAACTCACTTATTACAGGAAACAACGAACAAGCTTAAAGGAAAATGAAGGAATGATACACATTGATTTTGCGGAAAACTACCTTACAAAATTAGGACAGGAAGTTCAGAGCATGCATTTTGGGGGATCACATGCCCAAGTTACCCTCCATACTGGTGTTTCCTTCAATGGAAAAGATTCTGGTGTGAAATCTTTCTGCACAATATCTGATAGTCTGGAACACGGCCCATGCAGCATCTGGTCATATCTTAACCCAGATTTGGATGCGATGCAGCAAGAAAATCTTTCATTAGATACACTGCATATTTTTAGCGATGGGCCGGCAACACAATATAAACAGAAGGGCAACTTTTTCCTGTTTTCCACAGAGTTAGCAAAGAGAGGAATTAAAAAGGCCACATGGAACTTTCATGAAGCAGGGCATGGAAAGGGTGCGCCAGATGGCATAGGCGCTGTTTTGAAAAGGACTGCCAACGCAAAGGTATTGCATGGCCATGATATTCAGAATGCTAGGGCCCTATACGATATTTTGGTGAATGAGAAAGTAAATGTGTCGCTTTTTTATGTGCCTGCCTCTCAAGTAGAGAAAACCAAAGAGAAGATGCCAGTTGGGTTGAAAGCTGTTCCGAAAACAATGAAACTGCACCAAGTCATAACAGAATCACCAGGTAACATTCTGTTCAGGAATGTAAGCTGTCAAATGGATTGTGGACATCTCGGGCATGAATTAAAGGATTTTTTTCTTCAACAAACAGGAAAGCAAAGATTCAGGAAACAAAATTAATGAGAAAGTTGATAACAGGAAGGATAATACACAAACCAGAAAAGTTGAATCTCTCGCTGAGGATGTTTCTACGGGCATGGAAAGAACCGATGAGAAGAAGAAATTGAAACCATGTAGAAGAACAAAAGATCAGAAGTGTTCTAGATCAGAATATTTTGACAGTGTCCTTAGTAAGCTGCGGGCAATGAAATCATTTGATGAGATATTTGAGTTCTGTTCTCATTTTCAGTTACCTCATTATGAAATCCGCAGTCATTTGCCATCCATAACTTCAACCGGATTGAACATTGATGACAAGGCGGCTTTGGTGTTATACCCTCCGGATATCCCAAACAACACTGTTATGTACCCAGTTAGCGTCACTGGAGATGGGAATTGCCTTCCATACACTGGGAGCATACTTGCATTTGGGACGGAGCATCAAGGGAAAGAAATCAGGGTCAGAATTATCATTGAATTGACCTTGCACAAAGACAAATATCTGACAAATGAATATCTTCAAAGAGGTGTGTGGGAACAGGGCTCAAAAAACTTGCCCCAAGCCTATGCAATGTATTCAGAGAAGTATCTTCCAGGCATTCTTCTGGAAGATGATTCAATCAGGGAAATATACCAAAGTGAAGTTATTGATGCATGCATGGACAAACATTACATGGGTATATGGCAGCTATTTGCACTGTCGAGTGTCCTGGGTATTAAGATCTTCTCAGTGTATCCACAGCGAGGAAATGCTAATGTCCGAAAGGATTTGCACAGACTTATCTTCCCACGTGTGTTGATGAGTACTGACACCCAGTACATCATGTGGACGTCTACCAGAACTGATATGAATAAATCCCACTGGATCCCTAATCACTTTGTTCCTCTCCTACCTAAAGGCACTGTCGTCAAGAATCTAACACCATTAGACATTCAAAGATGGAGACTAATGTACCAAAGAAAAAGAGAGAGAGAAAGGGCGGCAACAGAGATCAAGAATATGGAAGGAGAATGTGAACAGAGGGTAGTGTCAGATTCCAAAATCGTAGATGGAAACAGGAAATCATCAGAGTCCAAAGTTACGGAAGGAGTCAGAATGATGCCTGAGTTAGAAGTTTTACATATAGAGGGAGACTTACAGGCAACAGAATCCAAGGACAATATCGGAGATGTGGAGGAGTCAAAGACCAAAGTCTTGGAGGTAAACAAGATGGTGACAGAGGCGGATACGCATGCGAGCTATTTTGAGGCCATGGAGCAAGACAGAATAGGAATAGAATCTGAAGATACGGAAGCGCCAAAATCCGAAGCATCAACGGAGACAAACAGATGACAGGAATAGAATCTGAAGATACGGAAGCACCAAAATCCGAAGCATCAACGGAGACAAAAAGATGACAGGAATAGAATCTAAAGTTACGGAAGCGCCAAAATCCGAAAACATCAACGGAGACAAACAGATGACAGGAATAGAATCTGAAGTTACGGAAGCACCAAAATCCGAAAGCATCAACGGAGACAAAAAGATGACAAGAATAGAATCTGAAGTTACGGAAGCACCAAAATTCGAAAACATCAACGGAGACAAACATATGACTGAGTGGGGCAATATGGAAAGAGACAGAAAGGTGACGGAATCAGGAAACATGGAGGGAGATGAGATGGTGACGGAATCAGACTCAATGAAGAAAGAACCTGAACACAGAGAGAATACTGACGAGATTGGCAATATCGATACAGAAAATTTGTTGAACAGTTATGTTATTGTTATTTACAACAATCAGCTGTATCCGGGTCTCGTGTTGGATATTGACGCCGAAGATATTTATGTTCGATGCATGCATCGCGTTGGTAAAGATACAAGTACACATCAGTTTTATTGGCCAAAGAGCGTCGTGGACGAATGTTGGTATTCTTTGGATGATGTTGTATGCAAGATCCACGAGAGTGATTTAGAGAAAGTGGGAACAAGATTTGCGATTTCTAGGGATGTCTGGGCTAACGTTCTTAAACGCTTGGAATAATTGCAAAATACTCAAGGAAACTTTGTGCATCGAGATAGATGCTTGAGATATATATTTTGTAGTAAATATGTTGAAATCGTTTAGGATTGCTTTATTTTCATCGCTTGTAGTTGAATTTATAATCTACACACACAAAAATGATCCATGGTGTAACGGTAATGTCAGTGGTGTAAAAACTATCTTCAGACCTTCATCATTAAGTTGAATAATCAAAACTATTAATGCATGGGGGAAAAGAATTGTTGTGGTTGTTGAAAGTAATGTGATATGAAATCACTCCAAGCAATTGTACAAAATATTTGTTGTTTTAAAGAGTTTTAATCCACTTTTGGTTATTTATATGTCAGTGGTGTAACTTTTTTGTCAGTGGTGTAACTTATTTGTCAGTGGTATAACACGAACCTTTTTCCTTGATTACAGACTCATTTGGTCATATTCAATTCTCAAATTTTTCTTAGAATACGATTTAAAGGAGTTTGTTCTAACTGTAACAATTGTTTTCGCCATTCTGAAGTAATATAAGTTTCATGTAAAAAAAGGAGGCGGGTTTTTTGAAAAGTGTCTCAGATGTACCATCTTCCGTTACTTAAATTCCATAAGTACCTTTAATCATGAACATGTGACCAAAATGTATCAATTTCAATGTTATTTTGTAACTATTCATACCAATTCCAAGTCCATGATGTTATTACTTACTATTTTTTTTCTTTATAATGTAATAGTTACACCACTGACAGTTTTCTTGCATCTATTCACCTTTGACCCCATTTTTTTCGCATTGGGGTGCATTTCTTGTTTGCAAAATTCTGTATGTTTTTCACCAATGTTTGATAATTATGTTGCATTCAATAAAATTGGAATTCAGAGCTATAAATTTGTTGTCATTTCCTACTCTGAAAAATCTGCAAAATTTGAGAATGACCCATTTGATATCTGTATGAAAAAGGCGACGATAACTAATAGTGATCTAAGAAAAGGTTATGATAACGAACAGTACTCAATCGCTTAATTCCTATAGAAAATACAAATCTACAAATCAGAGAGATGGGCAAACACGGATCCCTAAACATACCGGAGGTGACATCAGATGTTTAAGAGGAGTAAGCATCCCTTGTCGAACGGTCACACCTGTGAGCCCTATATCTTGATCAGGTAAACGGAGTAATCCGTTTGATTGATTGATTGTTTCTTTGTTTTAAGTCCCGTCGAGTATTTTTCACTCATAATGAGACGTCACCAGCTGTAGGTGAAGTACCACAAATTTAAACCTATGCTTAGCGCTCAGGGCCGTAGCAGTGAGGTTCCTTTAACGTGTCAACGGCTACCGTGACACGGGACCTCCACTTTTAAGGTCATATCCGAAAGACCCGTGATTCTCACTTCTAAATGCCGAGCGTTTGGCGAAGGAGCAATTACTACCTATTTTTACGTCTTAGGTTTGAGCGTAGTTTGAACTCACGACCTCCCGGTAATGAAGCGAACGCTCTAACCACTAAGCTGCCGCAACCGGTATTCGTAGTCAAAACCAGTGATTCAAGAACGGTCTAACAATATGAAACACGTCAGACAGCATTTGACACAATAACAGATTGTATTGGCAATCTACATCGTTATAACGTCTATAATATTTTCGAAATGCTGACTTTAAACGAGAATGCTGAAACTCCTGTAACATCAACTTGTTAGTAGTCTGCCTCGATTTAAAAACTGATCATACACAGAGCAAGTTTTTGTGTATTGAATCAATTGAGAGACATAAACACCATATAAAAATGATAATGAAATATTGCTACATAAATATGGGAAGTTGACGATGGAGAAACTGAAGTCATTCTGTTTGACATAAAGTTGAATTATAGGTTTGCCATTAACATCTATGTTCAATAAAATATCTAAATATAAAACAGATGTGGAAGATTCTGTGGTGTCTTTTATTACTGGGATATATCGAATCGACATATGAATGAAAATGATTATTGTAAACAGATAAAATGTCGTCGATGTACCTAAATGTCGAGTTGAAAGTTACAGCATGAATTTTTTTTCTTGTAGACGCTTATGAATAAATCTGTCGCATAAAAATATTAGAAGGTCAGCTAACAAAGAAGCACAATTCATGTCAATGGGAATTCCAACAGAACATTGGAAGACCTGATCACCAGACTACGAAGATATTGTCAATGAGAAACTCGAGCATCATTTTAATATCAATTTCAGATTACTTGTGGGTAGAATCAGAGTGGTGTTTAACAAAATAAGTTTTGGAATGATTGATCACTAGATATGAATATTCCCTTTATCAGTATTGTCGAAGAAGCAGCTGTCTATGATGTCAAAAAGTCTAGTCTTTAATTTATCGTGAGGAATGGTCCTGTAAAGTGTTGAAAACCCATACGCTTTGATGTAGATGATGTGAGAAAAGTTTTTTGATTTGAAATTTACTAAAAGTTATTTAATTGATTGATTGTATATTGTTTCGAGAATCTTTCACTTATATGGAAACGTCCTTTAAAAGAATCAACATTTGATATAAAATCCTTATGTGACATTTGCCCCAAATTTTAAAACTTTTACCTTGCTCATAAGTTTTGAATGTTAAATGATACATAATTTATATTTCATGAATGCATTCCTAGTGACTAGACCTTTCTTATGGTTTGCCAGTTTACTTTCGGAAGGTCTCTTCCCGGGTATATTGTATCTGGCTTCTCTCCTTCACCAATAAAAACTGGATAAAACCACCAGATGACTGAAAAATTGTTGAGTGTGGCGTACAACAACAAACAATCAATCAAACCTTTCTTCTGGTACCAAAATATTTACTTGTAACCTTGACATGCATGTACTTTTAAGAAAAGCTAAGCTAGACGAACTAAACTGTTTAGGGTATGGCATTCATATTTTGTATATAGATTCCTTATGATAAGACCTTACATTTCATACCATGAGTCCCGTAGGAATCCGGGTTAGAATAGGTCCTCAGTACCCCTTGCTTGTCGTAAGAGACGACTAAATGGGGCGGTCTTTCGAGACACCATGTCTTAGCAGGTGTGGCACAATAACGATCCCTCCCTGCTGAAAGGCCGTAAGGGGCCATGCCATATTTATCACCGGGATGGGAGCAGTGCATTTGAAAAATTCAATTTAAAAATAAGTATGTGTCCCATACAAACATATTTAAGAAAACGTTTGTGTCCCATTCATGTTTTGAGTAAAAAAAAGGTAGTGTCTCATCACAAACCACAACTTTAATATCCTTTTTATGACAGCATTGCGTTATTTGTATACTGGTACCACTGTATTTGTTTTCATACCGGACAAGCAGATAGACAAATTTTAGACAAGGTGACCCTTTAATAAAGTTTTGCAGTGTGAATTAATTCTTTATGATATTTGCAAACATAAAAGTTGATATATTTATTGTATGTTTAAAATTACATTTGTGGATGTAAATGAATAAGAGATCCCGACAGAGAATCACACTCACATGGTGTACCACTGGGAACATTGATAGCCCCCTAGACAGCAAGTCGAGGTAGAACTGATGCCAAGGAGGAGTAAGCAGCCCTTGTCTGGCTAGTCGTACCAGTTTTCATTGCTCATGCCATATAATTTGAATTGAAAAACAAATGTTTCCCCAGCTCCCCAAATTAAACCTCCATCCTTTAATGTACTGCATGGTATAAAGGAGAAAACATGAGCAGACACATAGACAGTATGACACTCTGATACGTCATATAAAAAGACAAGTGTGCACAAGCTATTTTACATCCTCTATACTTCTTAGATTCACTATAATTTGAAGAATAACAATTCGATCCTCCTGTCCTGACAATATGCACAGCTACTATAAATGGCATTGAAGTATTGTAGGAAATTCAAAGTCTATCACAGAAGCCATGTAAGAGAAGTGTTCACAAGCAATTTTAACATCCCCCACCACTCTTAGATCTACTACTATGACTATTAGGAAAATAATTGGATTCTCCTGTCACGACAAATGCACATCTACAAAATGGCAATGGCAATGAAGCAAAGTTTCAATTCTATTCGTCGGAGAAGTGTTTACAAGCTATTTTATTTAATAAATCTTTGAAAAATTTCCTTGCATTTTTGTCAATAAAACATTTGATGTTCCATCCAAATTATCCACAAAAAATCATTGTCCCATGTCGTGTTGTCATTAAAAAAGTGTCTGTCCCATAACATTTTGCACCGGTCCCACTCCGGCGATAAATCTTGCATAGTCCGTATGCACTGAGCATAGGCCTAAATTTTTTAGCCCTTCACCGGCAATGGTGACGTCTCCATATGAGTGAAAAATTCTCGGTTGCATCACCCACCTCTCTCCTCAAGTTAAAAATAGAATGGATTTTGTGCCGTAGTAAGGGACTGACAATCTCTCCTCTGAGCATCTAAAGTGCAACACCACCACTCCCACTGATTTTTTTTTCTGGGTCTGTTTTTGCGTTGTGGACTTAAGACATCACATGTTATCATTATAGGCCGTGCAAGAGCGCGGTCTGTCCTGATATGGATTTTTAAAATGATCTTGTGTTTCTGTAGGATTAATGTAAATATATTTTTTTAATGATTTCTTCCAAAAATTACCGTTTTAATGATTTCTTCCAATTATTACTGTAATGCAAGTATTCAATTGGTGATAGAAGTTATTGTTAATTTAAAGTTTGATTTTTATAATCTCTAAATAGATAAATCAAGCGTAAACATTATTAGAGGTGTTAAGTTGAACTGCGTTTGTTTCGGGTTCAATTCAATTGTTCGCTCATGAAATACAAAAAGGGTTTGCAGTGTTTTTGTGGATTCAAGATTATATTTTTCGGATTCAGACAACTAGTATTTAAGTGGTGTTGATGTGATAAGGGAAGTCGAGTCTAAACTTAGTAGATAAGTAAAAACTCCAAACATGTACGTACCTTCTGCGTAAATAAACTACTAACTATACTCAATAAAAAAAAAGTTAAGGGTCATGAAATTAAATTCACATTTACTTTTCAATACAAAAGTTTTCTTTGTGAGAAATGATGTGTATGTGGCTGTTGTACATTCTGCTTTTTTCTGTACGTGTTCGATTAGCGAATGATCGAAACCATGTGCACATTGGACTTTTACAATATACAACCCCAACTTTGAGAAACAGCTGTTAGTCAAGGTAAATGAATATTGTTTAAAAGACTTTAATTTTCAAGAATTTCTACAGTGTTTTGAAATTTGACTATTGCTGACCTTAATTAATGACACTATGCCGCAGAGGCGACATATAGATATACAGAAGAGCGGTCATGCCATAGGCATGCTTCAGATGGGCATGTCCTAACGTCAGCTGGCACGACAGTTTAACTTTAGTCAGAGTGTAATTGGGAGGTTATGGGAAAGGTTTCAGAACATAGAGGGGGTGCAACAAAGACCTCGTAGTGGTAGGCCAAAAAGTACGACAGCTCATCAGGATCGTGAAATTGTGCTCTTCGCAAAACGAAGTCGGTTAATGTCTGCTCAAGCCATGAATAGGAACTAATAATAATAATATAGCGCCTTATCTAAATATACTCTAAAGCGTTTTACACTATACTAAAATGTTAATCAAAATTATACAAAATACATAAAATACTTAATAATGCCAGATATCAATATCGCACAATGAACAATTGAAACTATGAAAGAAATAAGCAAGAGAAAATTAGAAATTAATTCATATTATAAAAATCATAAAATATAAAATATGTACTAGAAAAAGGTACAGGAATAATCAATGATGATGGGTTGCATATTTCCACTCAGACGTTAAGAAATTGGCTTCATGCGGCAAGCCAGCAATTCGTCTTCGTTTGACTTGCAAGACATCGCAATACTCGTCTTGATTTTAGCAGACACCATGAACATTAGCAATTACGTTATTTAAGACCATTTCTGTTCAGAGATGAATCCAAGTTTTGTGTGGACTTTCATCATGGTCGTAGGCGAGTGTGGAGCCAGAAAAATGAATAGTATCTGAATCGTTTTTTGCTAAGGAATAACCGTTTTGGTGGCGGAACTGTCGTGGTGTGGCGTGGAATGTGTTTCGATGGCCGTCTGGAACTGTATTTCATTCGTAATGGTCCTTTAACTGGTCTTAGGTACAGAGATGAAATTCTTCACAACATTGTTCGTCCTTTTGCGGGTGCTATTGGTCAAGATTTTGTTCTCGTGCATGATAACGCAAGATCACACAGGGCTCGAGTTGTTGAACAATATCTTGCTAATGAAACAATTGAAGGAATTCAATGACCTTCATGTTCGCCCGACTTAAACCTAACAGAACATGGGATGTTCTTCAGCGACAGCAGCGCGATACTCCTCCAAGAAATGTATAGGAGCAGGAAACTGCTCTCCGTGAGAATGGAGCAGGATCCCACTGCGTGCGATCAGAATTCTTAAACGGAAAAGAATATGTATGTTGTCATTTAAAATTAAAATGTTGGAAATATTTTGCGGATTCATTGCTTTGTACTTAAAAAATGTATGACCCTTAACATTTTTGTTGAGTATAAGTTTGCTGTCTAAAGGTCATCTTAATTAAAGTATGACATTCATCTTGTAGGGATGTGCACAGTGCATATCATCAGTGTAGTCCGATCTGATAACAAGAATTAATAACGATTTCTGCATATTTTCTGCGGCTCGATACTTTTGACGCTTGCGTTAAGTTACATTTTTGTTTACATTTAAAATGAAATTTTGATCTTTTATGTCCCCAAACTGAAGATCGGAGAACATTCTCCTGTCTGTCTAAAACCTTCACCTTGCTCATAACTTTTGAATAGTAACAGGGCTCTCATATTTATTTCATATGTGCATTCCTAATTGTGACAAGACCTTTATTTTTGTACCATTTTTTTTTATTTTGTTACCTTGACTTCAAAGTGTTTGTTGCGACATAGTGTTTCACAAACACATCTTGTCTGTACAAGGGATTCGGATGTCTTGCTGCTTGTTGTACTTTGATTATCCACTTCGGATCTGAGCCGAAAGTCCTAGCAGTTCACACTTGAATTACCATTTCTATATCAACACTTCTATACAGTTTGTAAGTATCTAGAAGTACAGTCATTGCTTTTTGTGATGAAATGTTAATCCATTGACGTACTGGTCCAAACTCTAGAGTCTCCTCATTGTATGTGCAAGGTGTGTCGGGCGAGCATCGTAAATCATGTTTTTTCCCTACGATATCATTAAGTTGGTGATGTTATCAATTTACTCCAGTCCTTATTCCTTTTTTTTTTTCAATGTCTTGATGATAGTGTACCACGGTTACAGCTGCTACTCGCTCTATACGAGATGTCGATTTTTCAAGTTTATCCCTGGAATATGACAGACCAGTCACTTGCAAACATTTGGATGACACCTTGATGTTTATGTTTTCACAGCATGTTTAATATACAGTAGATGACAGTTGTGCAAAGCATTTACATTTATTGATTGTATATTGTTTGACGTCCCTCTCTAGAATCTTTCATCCATAATATGGAGACGTTAAAATTTTAGGTCTATGCTCGGTGCTTACGGCCTCTGAGCAGGGAATGATCTTTATCGTTCTACATTTTGCGGTCTCATCTGAAGGACTACCTCATTTAGTCGCCTTTTACAATAAGTAAGGGACACTGAGGAATTATTCTAACCACCCGGATCCCACGGGTACATTTAACTTTAAAACAACATTTCATGCTGGGGGTTTAAACTAACAGAGTACATAAAACGATTTCAGTAAAATAAGTTAACAATATAATGGAAAGACATAGTGGATCATGATAATTTAGTCCCGACCAAACGGAGTACAGGCCAAGTATGCCATATTTTGATTAAACTCCGCTGCTTGGTCCTGAAAGGTCGGACCCAGTTGCATTAACTCCAAACCAATGTTACAGTATAAACTGCAATTTTGTCCTTAGAGTGTGTGACATCTCAATATATGAGTTAAAAATTCTCAACGGGACATAAAACAAACAAAACAAAATAAATTTTAACGTTTCTTTATTTGTGTATTGGCTTATAATTTGTTCCCGTAGAACAGAAGATTATGTTTAATGACACTTTTTGAATTAAATTTCCTGACGGTGTTTGCATTTGTGATTTAATGCATAATATGAATATCTAGTAAAACATGCCTAAAAGACCCTGATAGACGTTCTAATTTTTTTGATAATAATAAAAAAAAATAAACATAAAACCACGGGTCTTTCAGATGGTGACGTCTCAATTTGAGTAAAAAAGGACAGTGAAAGATAATTACACAAGTATATATAATGCAATGAGTAGATTTTCTGCATATGTCTCTTTCAATCTGCAAAAATTACAATCGCTAAAAAAAATGATAATATGCATACAAATAGATAAAACGCAACGGCGGACATTGAAAATGCAGAATTTTAGGGATCGCATCGCAAAAAATTTCCACCGGCAGAAAATACCCGTTATACAGTATATCACTAATACCTGAAATAAGAGACTATCTGACATATTTTGTTAAAATTTCAACATTTACACTTATTGATTCCCTATTGCATTACTGTAATCAATTATATTGTACATAAATCATATTCCCATTCATGAATCTACAAGAAGCATATCATTGCGAATAAAAATACATTTGCATACACATAGAGCTCCAATTAACACCTAACAGTAGCTCCGATTATAAACATATTTAACATAACTAAAGAAGTTTCTTTATATATCAGCACTGTACACTGGTCCCCGATAAAATGTATGATGAGTTTGCAGCAGTTATGTCCCTTGAGTTTATGGCGTGGTCACGTTATATTGCAGATCACAGAAAAACCTGTTGTGTGGAAATATGGAAAATTTCAGTCCTCAAAATTAAGTTGAAAGGCTGTAAAATAAAATCTTATACACATCAATTACAGTACAATTAATACAAACTTTGAATTAACACAAGGAGGCCCATAGGCCTTAATAGTCTCTTGGGTATCAAACAATGTGGAGCATATATATAGAAATGTTGGGTGTGAGGATGTTTAATTCTTCTGATTCCAAGTCTGAACAGCTACAAATATCTCTAAAATGTTCAATAAACACTAGCCCAGGCAATTTTTTTTTTAGTTTAAACCTTAATTATTTTATTTGTAGATATCTGTAGGTAATAATTCATTAGATTCAAAAACAAATTTGGAAACATGTTACAACATTTCTTTGACAATGACCTTCAACTTAGTCAAACAAACTTGGGTCAAAGTCATACCACATTGCCTGGCCATAAGCATAGTATCAGTTAGATATTCAGGATTATATACAAAAATATTGTTTAATGTCCCTCTGAAGAATTTTTCACTCCTATAGAGACGTCATCATTGCCGGTGAAGGGCTGCAAAATTTAGACCTATGCTCGGTGCTTATGGCCTTTGAGTAGGGAGGGATCTTTCTTGTGCCACGGGATCTCAATTTTTCTGGTCTCATCTGAAGACTGCCCCATTTAGTCGCCTCTTACAACAAGCAAGGGGTACTGAGGAATTATTCTAACAACCCAGCGCTAAATATTCAGGAGTAAAGAGTATACTCAATTTATGAACCGCACAGCCACACCTTGGCTCCAAAACCAACCACCCCGGGGTTATGAATTTTACAATTTTGGTAGATGTCTCATGCTCACCATAAAATCTTGCAGTCTCTAACATGCAAAAAAAAAATTCATAAGTTTACAATGAACAAAGATGGATCTCAGTAGGTCTTCTGATTGATTTCTGTTGCTTAAAAATCCTTACTATGATTATAAATTATATTTAATGAATCTATTTATTTTAACAAATTTATCTATGGTGTTGTTGTAAAAGATATTGTAATCAACAGGAGGCCTAGGAACCACAATGCTCACCTTAGCTGCCTTCCTCATACAGATATCTTAATGCATATAAAGGTGAATATAACTAACAGTAATAAATCTCATAACTCTTATAAGGAATACAAAATTATGAGTTGAGCAAACACAGATCCCTAGACAGATACCAAAGGTGGGATCAGGTGCCTAGTAGGAGTAAGCATCCCCTGCTAACTGGTCACACCTGCTGTGAGCCCTAGATCTTCTCAGTAATAAGCCAGATCCAGTTATTCCACCACCACATACATGTACACCACATGTCTCCAAGTGCTCACATGTGTTATGTACTGTTTCATATTTTTTTCCTAGCATTTTAACATCATCTTATCCAGAAATTGTTAAACATTTACAGTTTTTGTTTTAAATATGTTTTCCGCACTTCTCTTGCACAGGATTTTGGAATCCATTTTTTGCATACATTTACGTTTTAAGTTTTTGCTATGTTTGGGTGTCTGCCATGTAAGTTTCTTCTTTGTCATATATATTTTGAAGTTAATTGTCTACATAGTTTATTCATAGGTTTTTGCTCAAGTCTTCCATTCTTTACAGAATTTATCATATTTGAAATATATTGTTTACCTACAAGACATTTGGTGGGCTTTATATATAGTAATATTGCCTTGCTTTAAATTCTATATTTTATATAATTATAGTGCATTAGATTATATTTTAAATTAATAACATATATGTTTTGAGCGAGAGTTATATTTATATTCAAATCTAATGTGTGTAGATGTCATTGGAAACTCAAAAGTTTGTAATTGGCTGTGTTGTTTTTTGTTGATTTTTTTGTTTTGTTTTTGTTTTTGTTTTTTGTTTGCAGCCTTTTACAGAGTAACTCTCCTAGAATAAACTGTAAACTTGTACTCAAGTCTTTTTCCATTATTTTTCGAGGGCTGATCAGTACATGTTATTCTGTAATTAAAATATTGTTGGTGGAAAGATTCTATAACATTTCCAATGCTATCTTGAATCTCTAAATTTCTACTGTACATCAACTCTAGGCTCCAAGGTATCATATTTAGTTCAAGAAATATAATTTATTCATTCATCGTATGCATTTATATAAAGTAATAAGAGAATATAAATTTTTACAGCCCTGCTGGGGACCTGCTCTAGCTACAGGATCATGGAATGATAAAAATGAAATCTATACTACACAAGGATGCTGGCATATAATTAATACAACCAGACAATGTGTTAACGTTTGGTTATCAAGCAGATTTTTAAAGAATTTTTCTATATAACTCCACTCAAGCCAAATGGTTCATGATGTGAACAAAACTGAATCATATACATTGAACTTGAAATAAAAGAAACCACAAAGTCTTCCACATCTGCTTCATATTTAGATATTTTATTGGACATAGATGTTAACAGCACACTAACAACTTAACTTTATGATAAACAGGATGTCATCAGGGATGCATGTTTGCCCAACTCTTAATTTTGTATTCTTTATAGTTGCTGTGAGGTTGATCACTGTTTATTACCTGTTGTTTTTCATACATATACTGTGAAGATGTTTGCATATTAATTTGACAAGATTTTAAAAGCATATCCAAATAATAATATTCCAATGTATAATCATATGATGTGAACAAGTTCATGTCTACTCTATATGAGTATGCTTACGTATTGATTTGACAAATTGTTCTGCTGATGTTCTTAAGAAAATCTTTAAAGAGTTTTCTTATATAAAACATTGAATGCATTTTCCTATATATTCTTTTGCAAAACTCTGAAAATAAATTGTGACTCCATCCCAGCTACTGGGCTTGTTGTTTGTATATACATGTGTGAGGAAATTTCATATAAATGTCAGTTGTCCTAGTTCAGTAGTTTTTTGAGAAAATTTTCTGAAAATCCCATCCTGTATTCACTGTTTCTTTATCATTATCTCCCCTTGGAAAAAAAGGCATAACCCTTGATATAATTAAATATGAATTCCCTTTAACCAGGATGGTTCAGTGGTTCTCGGGAAGAAGTTGAATGTATGGAAAGTATACAGCAGTATTGAAATAAAACATTTGATCAGGAAAGTTCACCTGTTTGGCTCAGGTGAGCTAAAACACCTAAGATGTGATACCTTTCGTTAAGCCTCTTTAATTTCCACTTTCAGCAGTATCAGAGCCTGGGGTATCTTGTCTCCTCGTTTGGTCCACAGTGAAAACTGACGATAACCTGAAGTCATTGTGAAAGTACTGGTTTTAAAAGATATACTAACTCAATAAGTTCTTTTCAATCGCATGCAAATACTGTCAGTAAAGGAATTGAAATAACAAAGACTGTTCTATACTGATACATTCAGCAAATATATTTCTAGGCAAGTACACAAATTCAAATACAGTTAAACTTCGGTATCTCGAACACTGATATCTCAAATACCATCTATATATCAAAGTGATTCGGAAGTCCCAACCACTTATTCTTTAATTATTTTACTTTTGATATCTTGAATACTCAGATATCTTGAAGTTTTGTCTCAGTCCCATCAGGTTCTAGATAACAAGGTTTGACTGTATCTCATTTATATTGGAATATTTATAACTGACCCATGCAAGCCAAACTTTACATTTAAATTAACAAGACTACATTTCACAATTTGGAATTTTTTAAGGTCTTAAATTTAGAAATGAGTCTATTGACTGTATTTGCAGTGTTGTATTCTTACCCTCTTGAATGGAATGGAATGGGAGAGCAAAATATCCAATGAAATCATCAACATATCGGTCCTGATCAAATACAACAAATCGAATGAGAGCCAAATCTGGTTGGTTGATGACAAGCGACACATCCTCATCCCAGCGTGGGTTAAAGCCTAAAATTTCAAACAATTAAATATCTGTATAATGAAAAGGTGAAGATAGTGAACAGTGATCAATCTGATATCTCCTACAAGGAATACAAAATTAAGAGTTGGGTAAACATGGACCCCTGGATATACCAGAGGTGGGATCAGATGCCTTGTTGGAGTAAGCAACCCCTATCGACTGGTCACACCTGCTGTGAGCCCTATATCTTGATCAGATAAACAGAGTAATCTGCAATCAGAATCAGTGTGTAAAGAGTGGCCTAAAATTTGTTCTGAAAAACATCAGACAATATGTTTCAAAATACTGTATGGGGTCTTGGGGAAATAAAACATGAGATCCATGACCACAATTATTCCTCACTTGCCATTAGCCTTACTGATTATGACTTGTAACATTAATATGTAGAACGCCTCAATCTCCTAATAATGGCTGCATTTCAATTTAAATGTACAAAACAGGGCTTGTTTTACTTTGCCACTTCTCCATCATTTTCTCTCCTATGGAAGTATGCAATACGTGTGTTATTAGTGGGACTCCCAAATAAACAAGCTTGACTTCCTGGTAAGTCTATTACTCCTGTAAGGGGACATAAATCTCCCATGAATACATATTTCCTTCTTTTACATTTCCAGTGACCTCTCAAATAACCAAACTTCATTATAGAGTAAAACACAGTTATAGCACACCTCCAGGGCCAGCAAAAAAAACCCAGTTTGTTATAACCAAATTTCATTATATCTAATACAATTTTTGTTATTTTCCTCTTGTAGAGGAATAAATATTTCTTTGCAGTAATTGTGAATTTGTAATAGTTGTGTTCATTATAGGCATGTTTTATTGTAAATTATTATAAAATGTGAACATATGATCATATAATATAAGTGAAATCATAATTTGTAGATCTTACAGGTATAAATTGTGTACATTGGATGAGGGAATGAAAGTCATGTGAAAGATTTTACCATTGTTATTTTTGACACTCGTCTTGCACTGCTGTGTGTCTTCCTTGGCTCCATGAACCTCAATTTTGATAAATGGGTCAATTATTTCTCCCTTTTTAGAATCATTAGGTTTGGGAATCTGGTACCCACTGACAATCTACAAAACATCAAAATCGCAGTTCATTACTGGGCTACAAAACTGCACTGAATGCAAAATTTTTCTCTGGAAAATAAAGAAACTTACTGTAATGTTAAGTCTCTTTCTGCTTGTTGATGGATGTGTTGATTTATCATCTACAAAGGGGAAATAACTGCATCAAACTTGGAATTTGCTATTATGCTAATTAAGATGAATATTCTGCATTTCCAAAACATTACACCAAAATCTGGATTGCTCTATAATTCCATACCTGATATCAAAAACTCTGGCTTCAGTAAATAACCACACCCACCATTGTCCATGAACTTTCCCTGCAACAAATGCATGGGTTCACTGGCTGTCTGGTAGTTCAAGGCCACTGAAAAAAATAACCCACCTTGAATAAAGCTGTAAGTTTGAAAGATAACCTTGTGTGTATGATAATGTAACCGATATTAAAGGACATCAATTTCCTTATCATGATTTTCATTACCCCACTTAAAACACAGCTAATTATCTGACAATCTTTCTGTGTTCAACATAAAAACTTACCAACTTGTGTTTCACATTGGAACTTACCAACTTGACAGTCTGTGTTCCACATAGTATTGATAACTTACCAACTTGACAGCCTGTGTTCCACATAGTATTGATAACTTACCAACTTGACAGTCTGTGTTCCACATAGTATTGATAACTTACCAACTTGACAGTCTGTGTTAAACATAATATTGATAACTTACCAACTTGACAGCCTGTGTTCCACATAGTATTGATAACTTACCAACTTGACAGTCTGTGTTCCACATAGTATTGATAACTTACCAACTTGACAGTCTGTGTTAAACATAATATTGATAACTTACCAACTTGACAGCCTGTGTTCCACATAGTATTGATAACTTACCAACTTGACAGCCTGTGTTCCACATAGGTACAGGGTTGTAGTTACTGGAGTCTGTCCTACTGCCTGCTGGGTATGTCCGCACCAACATGTGGCGGTTTAGGTGAACAACACCATCCCGATCATTCTCGATCATCTTCAGGGCTTTACTCTCTCCAAGGGAGACAAATATGCCATCTAAAAAGTAGATAATATCAATTTAGCTCACCTGAACTAGAGGTTCAGTTGAGCTTTTTTGATCACTTCTAGTCCACCTGTCCCATCTGTTTATAACCTTTACACATTTTCAACTTCTCTAGAACTTCTAAGCCAGTTTTAACCAGACTTGGCACTAATCATCCTTGGGTAAAGGATATTCAAAATTATATAATCAAAAGGTCATACCCCTTCCAAAGGGAGATAATCAAAACAAGGCAAAGTAAGGTACGTCATTTAAATTTTGTTCTCAAGAACCACTAGGCTACAAAACTGATGAACTTCTCTGACATAGAGTAGATTCTAAATTGTTCAAATCATGGCCCTGGGGGATAGGATGGGACCACAACAGGGATCGAAGTTTTCATTTGAATATATTGGAGAATATTTCTTAAAATCAATGCCCAAAGGGTAGGTTTGAAGCACAATAAGGATACAAAGTTTGACATGGGAATATCTGGGAGGATATTTGAAAATCTTCTCAAGAACAGGGTCAGAATTAGTCACATTGATATGCAAGCATCATCACATTGTGTAAATTTAAGCGTTCTTGAGTTATGGTCCCAGGGGGGTGGAGCCACAATCAGGAATCAAAATTTTACATGGGGATCTATATATATATATATATATATATATATATATATATAAAACCTTTAAAAATCATCTAAAGCCCTACTGCATGGCCATGAATTACTTAAATAAATATGTAAGTTATAATTAGTTATATTAATATGCAATCATTCAAATACAGTGCAGATTTATATCTGACCAAATTATGACCCCTGGGGCTAAGGTGGTGATAAAATAGATATTCTGATTTTACATGAGAATATGTAGTAATTTTTTTGAAATCCCTTTTAAGAGCACATGTAACAAGGTAGGTGAATTCCAGTTTTGTTGTGTTTTTTTTTGTTTGTTTGTTTGTTTTTTAATTATGGACCCTGGGATTTGGGTTGGGCTAAAATAAAATTGAGCATCATGCATATTTTACAATATATACTTAGTCTACATGAATCCTGGGAGAAAGATCTTTTTAAAAACCTTCTCTATAACACCAAGACCATGTTAGTAATACTGATATTCAAACATGCCTATGATGTGTGGATTTAACTTCGATTAAGATTGTAGTGCGTGTGTGTTACCCCTGGTGTGTATGTGGGTTTTTCCCATCTTAAGTATATCATATGATTGCAAATGTATGAATGTATTTATATGTGTTTGTGAATGTATATATAATTATGTATATATATTTATATATATGTTTGTGTGTGTGTATGTGTGTGTGTATGTGATATGTATGTGTGTTTATATGCATAAATATCTAGTAGATTCATTGTGCCTACTGTATTTATTGATATCATGATTACATAAAATATGCTTTTGAATAGAACAAAATTATAAATAGCATCCATTGTGATATTTTATATACCAGGTATTTATAATCTTTTTCTTTTTTGTTTGACCTTTCTTATGTAAGCTAATATAACACTAGACAGTCTAAAATTTTCAAATACATTTACATTATAATAAGATATTGTTAATACTCTGTTACTTGTTACATTTGTTATACTAACTATCTTGACCCGAGATAGTTAGAATATGTAAATGGGTATTTACAGATTAATAAAAGAGAAAAAAAAAAACTTCGATTAAGTCCTGACCCCATGGGCTTAGTTAGGGTGGATCATAATATGGAATAAACAAAAATCTAACTCTTTACCAAAATTGTAAATTTTAAAGTCCCAGGGTTTTGGTACCACAGATGGCCCAAAATGATCATAGTGATTAAATGTCCATCTTTCCAAGGTTTTCTTTTGAAGAACAGCAGGGCCAAGGTGACTAAGGTGAGCATTGTGGCCCATGGGACTTCCTTAGTACTATAAGTAGATAATGTCAATATAAGATTTCGTTCCAAAGCATACTCTAGATTTTATACTTAATTATTTATGTGGCTGTTCTCTGTAAATAATTAAGGCTTGTCTTAACAGTTCTGATATCCCCACCCCACCCCTCATCATCACTTTGCGTATCAAGCACAATGAGGAAATCTATAATGCAGTGCATAAAGATCCAGAAATGTTAAGTCAAGGTCAAATTATGTGGATATAATTTAGTCATGCTTTTACCACAATACACCTGTGTATGAGGTTTGATGAAAATTATCTTCTAGCAGTTCATTTAGAAATACTAAGTGCAAAACTGGCCAAATGGACAAAAGAAGGAAGTACAAAAAGCAGAAACAACCAATGCTATATGCCCAGCCATTTTATATGACAGGAGACAAAAAGATCATGTGGATAAAAGAGACAAATTTCTTACTTGAGTTAATGGATTCCTGCACTCCTTTGAATCCGATGGCTTTAAATCCTACACATTCAGAGAAATCAGGAGACAGCTTGATCTTGTGGTCTGATTTCTTCTTTGGTGGCTGTACTGCTTCGTTGCTCACGTCAGCTGCTTCGTCTTCATCACTTACCTCCCCTTCTTCACCGCCGTTGTGGGTGCGTGGCAGTCTTTTACCCTGGTGATTGAAAATCAAATTCTGAGACTATAAGAACTAAACAAAACATATATAAACTTATACTGCTCAGAAACAAAGAGTAAAGTGAACAAGCTTCCTCCACAGATCTTCAGACAACTTGAGGAAAATCAACATTTATGATTAAAAGTAGATGATGAAACATTTACAATTTGGAGTCAATGTTATCATATTGGTACAATAAATCAACACTTAACTTTGGTGTTCACATTGAACTAAAAGAAAATTCTGCATTTCAACAGACAAATCAATGCTAATCATAATAAAGCAGAAATGAAATCTCAAAAGTTAAAGAAATTAATCATACCAGTAGACAAAATTTATTTTTCATTGATGCAACTTGTACACTGGGTATTTCCTGTGCATTTTTAAGTATTGAGGGGGTAGAACATTGTCTGGCACTAAACATTACTAAGTGCAGGCAGCAAGTTGAAAGCAGCAGGGTACCCAAAACACACAACAAAAGCCAGGACAAAAACAGGAATGTCAAATAACCCAAATTTTTATATATCTGAATGAAAATTCCATTGATTTATGCTAATATCATAGTATCACTCAATAATATTAATGATCAATCATTTATAACAAAAGAACACTGTATCAGAACTAGTCATCAACACAAAACATTAGTTTATCTCATGGTTAATGGAGTTCAAGGATGTTCTGCATTACACTCATTAAAATTAGTCATTAAGCCATTTCTTAATCATTTATGCCAGCCAAACTTTTGTGAGATTTACAAAGCCAAGTGTTATTAACATTCAAAGTAGAACAGCAGAGCGTCATTTTAAGATGAATTGCTACACTAATATGGTCGAGTATGATTTCACCATCAAAAGAGTGATAAAAGCTCTCAATAAGTGATTTTGTTTTTTGGAATATTAAAAAATGGTGTTTTGTATGCAAACAGATTTCAAATCTAAATTTCAATATGAATTGATGCATGATATGAATATCTAACAAAACACACCTCAAAGACCCAGAGATAGACATTATAATTTTTTTAATAATAAAAAATGTAATTATTAATAATAGAAAATTAAAAACATTATTTGTTACTATTTTTTTTTAAAAAAATCTAATGTCTAAAATCTTCAATTACAAAAAAGACATATAAGACAAATTTATATTTTAGATAGAAATTGACATAAAATTTCAATATGCAGATATATTGTAATTTTTCAAATTTGAACAAAGACCAATCAGAATGATAAAAAGTGGTACATGATGTATTAAGAATTTAATGTTTTAATCAGAGCACTGCAACCCTTTGTTGTAAAAGACCATTACTAAAATGATTTATAAAGCAAACTAATTTCTTGATGACATGTGCATATGATTAGCAAACATGACTATATTTTAGTAATTTCTATCAATTAATCTGATCTGGATTGGTCCTCTTTCTCTGGTTTGGGTCAAATCTTTGTCAAATTTGGTCAATTTAAATCAATTTCAAACAGGTGCTTGTGGACGGGACTTCTGGTAACCCCATTTTTGTATTCTTGAATGTTCAGTTTCTTGATGAACAAGGTGTGCAACTCAGCTTAAGACATTTTGAAAAAAATAATCTGAACCTCAATGAGAAATCCTATCGAAAAAAAACACCAATAATTCATGTATGATGATTAATGATATGGCATTTTTAAAACAGGTTTCTATGCAAAAATTGTGTTTTGCATCAAAATATAAATACTCTGAAGTTTCATATTTTAATACAAATACACCGGAAATACTCAAAGAATTGAACATTCAAAAATACAAAGAGGCCACCGAAGTCCTGTTCACAAGCACCTGTCATTTCTTTTCAAAATATATTTGTCTAATATATCTTTTTTCCCCCCTAATGACATGTTCATTGAAGAATTTATCCATAACTTTAAAAGATTTTAACAAATTACTTTTATAATTTTGATAAATATCTTTTTATCTAAACATTTAGGTTTAAACTCAAGTCTTCTTGACAAGTTCTATTATCTTCTTGACAAGTTCTATTAGGGTTTTATTATATCCCATTTCAAATCACACCAAAGTATGTATTTCAAAATGTCTTACTTGCTTACTCCATATAAAAAATGCAGAAAAGTTTAAATAAAATTATTGAGAGCTTGTATCACATTTTCGATGGTGAAATCATACTTCATATAAGATGTTTAGATGTTTAAAATTTTGGTGTAAAGATCCACTTTTTAAAAAATCTTACAATTTTTTTTATTTCAATAGCACACAACTTTCTGACATTACCATCTTCAGTGTTTGAATGTGCCCAGAACTGAACTTATTTTAATTAATTAGAGTTAATTAAGACAAAGGTTTAGAGGGTAGACATAAGCTTTTCTGGAAACATTAAACTGCACTTTACCGCATTTGGATTATCCATTTTTTTCGCCAATAATAGAAAAGCATAAAATGTTATTGAACCCGATTAAAAGTATATATACAATGTATAACCTGGTTTGTTTATAAACACAAATATCTTCTAAATGAATTAATAATATCAACATATTAATCTACATGCTAAAGTGCATATAATTGATATGACAATTGTCATGGTGACAGTGATAATGCATAATTAAAAGAATAATAAAAAATAAATACAACAAAAACCACTACAAAAAAACTCCTGTAACTAAAAAAAAACTTCGCATTATAAATCATTCAAAAAAAATAAATAACTGATATCATTCCATGCTCTACACTATATAACTTTACACCAAAACAACAGACTATAATTATGTAAATACATGTATACCATATGCAATCCTCATAATCTGTTTTACTTACTTTGATGATAATTTTGCCCATAAGTTCATGAGGGGAAGGAATTCTGTTTGGTGGTTCTGCGGGGGCATATAGTAAATCTGTAAGATACAAGATTTTGTTACTCAAGTAGATCGCAGAGTAACTACTGACTGTGTTACTTAATTATCTGTGTTTAGTACATGATTTGTAGATCTGAAACATATAGTAGATGAGAACATAAAGATCTATACAAACCCAAGGAATCAATATCTGATTTCTTGAACCCAGGGGAGACCACTTGACTGGACTTAGAATACAATAGAGAATGGACATACCTGATCAGATCATTTAGTGGTTATTTACGTATCATAATGGGAGAGGGTTGAAATTGGCTAATCAAGACGACATTGGTTTACCATTTATTGAATAAAACACTACTTTGTATCAAATTCATATATTGGTGTGTGAATGTGGGGGTTGTTTTACTCTGTAGTCAAACTGAGGCTTCTGAGCTAGACTCATGGTTATAGAAGAAGCATTGCCACTTCATGAATAAGGAAATATGACCCATTGAAAAATACTTTTTCTGCCTAAGGAAAAATTTTATCTACTGTGGTTACTTTTTCTATCTATGGAAATATTTATCTCCTGTAGATTTCTTATCCTGTGGAATTATCTAAATTTGAGCAGGACAAGTTTCATGGATTGTCAAGACTTTTTAAAAAAAAATTGTTGAAATGTGTAGTAATTTTGTGAATATCAATTCTGTACATTGAAATTTGTTGAACAAATTGTCTATTTTGTTGTGGTTTGAAATTCATAGGATAAGGGTATATTACCCATGAAATCAATATAAATTGAGCCTCTACAAAATCAAATGTCTTCACAGTATTACATTAGTTCTTATTTTGGTCAAATTATTGTTCAGAATATTGTACTGAAATGGTCATTTGCTCAGACACGTGGCTTTCTTCCAGGTGCTCCAGTTTCCTCCCACATAATGACCCCCTAACACCAACATCTGTGCATCAAAGGACCCACATGGAAGTAAGTTTTTGAGCTTTTATGGGTTATTCTGGGTTCATGTATATTTGCATGTATACAAATTTAACATTTATTTAGCATTCATTTGTGAGAGCATAAAATCATGAACACTGTACTCAGAAGGACTTGAATCAAATTTAAATAAAGGTACAAATATTTATTTTGTGAGAGATGATTCTCATAATTCATAATGTATGCATCAATTATTTACTTATAAAAAAAGATCTCATGTTGTCATAGTCTTCTTTATAATCAGACACTTAGCCAGTGTAGTGGCACATGTATATATAATAAGAATATCTCAAATACAAGGGAGTTTAACACACTCAATTCTCCTTCAATTCTTGAGCATGTTGAATTAAAATTGTAGCATATGAAAGTTTATAATATACATGCGTGCAGGTTATGGCTGAAAGAGCAGGCAAATTAAAAAGTTTTACCTCCTAGAATGGACTTAATGTAAGCTGCCATGACAGTTTGTTGTCGAACAGAACAGTGGTTCTCTATGGATAATATCACTGGATATCTACCAATCAAAACAGAGCCTGCATTTAATACTCATTTGAAAGACTAGTGCACACTATTCTCATGACATGTTTTTTCTCTCAATTTCTGCAGGTGAGGACTTTTTGAATTTACATCATATTAATTTTCCAACAGAAACAATAAAGTGAAGTCTTTAATTATATCAAAACCCTAAAGCTTTCTCCAACAATATATTACTCATAACTTTATACATCCATAACTTTCCATGAAAAAAGGCCCAAACTCCCCCTCCAATTACTGACTAAACAAGTTTAAACTACTTCATTTGGTCTAATATATGATCACCTCATAAAATGAATATTCCACTCACTACCTTAAAATTGAACTTTTTAAGAATTAACCTTTTCTATGAAAAAAAAAGGGTTCCATACATAATGAAAAAAGTTTGAATAAAGAAAAAAAATTCTCAACAACTATCATTGTATGATTTAGAACAGATTAAAATGTTTAACACAGTGTAATCCACTCAGTTAATAGAAAGTATGAAACTAAAGTGCACCACCACAGCACATGATATGCCTGTCAGATGTTTATTCATTTTAAACAAGTAAAAGTGCATGACACAAAATCATGTCAACCTTAATTGGTGCAAAGATTGCACCAATATCTTTGCTCTTCAGTCTGATTATTTCTTGTAATGTATTTACTGCATATTGCAATTGACTTATCAATATATCTCTTGAATTATTCAAATAACTACAGAAATATCCCAACCATATTTGTATTTTATTACATATATTTTGATAATTTCTTTCACATGGTATGTTGCGGAAGGTCGGTGGTCTCTTCCTAGGTACATTGTATCTGGGTTCTCTCCTCCACCAACAAAAACTGGACGCCACCAGATAACTGAAAAATTGTTGAGTGTGGCGGAAAGCAATAAATAATCAATCAATCAATCACATGGTATGAATTACTTACTTTGCATTGCACAAAGAAAAGAGGTGCGTAATCCACGGACTTCTTACAGTGTACTCATTAATTAATCTTTAACTGGGCAGATATGATTTAGCTCTTATCAAAATGATCTTTAAACCTCCAGCTGAACTCTGAAACACCATGGCTTACTCCCAAGAAGCTAATAGAATCTTAATTGGACATACAGATTAAACTGCTAGAATCACCATCAGTTTATATTATCATTCCCCTGAAACAATTCCTCTGTTCTGTGATGTGCTTATTAAGTCTCTTCATATTTTTTAGTACAATACTGCATATATTTATATCATTAATGTTAGAAAAAAGTAAGTATTCATATTGATTGTTATGTAACAAAATTTTATGAAATATACATGTATTGATGTTATGTGTATTGATGTATTGAATAGGGTTACTGCATTACTCTCTAACATGTGTAGGGATTATCTCCTATAAAACATTTGGTTTTTATAAATACATACCATTTTAAAAGTTTCAATGACCTGCTTTTAAGCTAAAATTTAAATTTCTATACAGAAGCACAATGCAAATTGACAAAATTTGTTGCTTTTTGGACTCATATCTACATGAGCCTAAAAACGGGTTATGCCATATATGGTCATATCATCTGTAATTATATGTGACAGTGACCTTGGTTTAGGGTGCAACACACCTTTATAAAATGCATTAACTGACCAAGATTAATGATTCTAGACCAAATAATTGTCCAGTTACAAGTTGGACAAAAACAAAATGGCTGCCCAAACATAAACTGAGGTACTCAGATGTTGGGTGCTGAAGAGTGGGTTAAGGGAAGATAACTCATTCTAAAAATTATTCGGACATAGTAGCAGGAGTCTGTGGCATATTGCTAAATGTTTCATACAGGTAATATAGCTACTAAAATAAACTTTAAGTTATGAGCCAAAAATGAAGTGGGACGGACAGACAGACGTACACGATTGCCATACCATAATACATCCCATCTAAAGACAGGCATATAAAAAAGAGAACAAAATCAAGATACAAAGTCAAGTGGTTAGTGCAATCAATTAAGTTACAGCCGTGAATTATTGTGCAGCAGTTGTGTCATGAGGAGAAGGAAATCATAGTCCAGTATTTCATTTTATTTTCATTAATATGAAATTTTTGACTTGAAGGTGCAAATCAATATTAGGAGTTGTAGTTTTAAAACATAAAATAATCTGATAACTCCAAATCATACAAACAAATCTGACAAAAAAGGTTTATACTACCTGTTGAATGGAATTTGTCTAATAAATTGATGAGCATTTATATAATCATTGAGATCAAAGATGCATTAAAGCAATATTAATTGTCACTGTGGCATCAAAAACCTTTGTTGTGAAGTTGGGAGTTACTATTTCAATAAAGGAAAAAAAAAGATTTTAAAACTTTTCTTACTGGTATTTGCATTAGAAAATCTATGTAGAGGTTCTGAATGAAGCAAAATTACATTATTGTCTTCCTGTACAAAAATTGATTTCTATATAATGATATATTCAAAAGAACCAAAATCTTTACTTTGATAACTTTTAATTTTATTAATGATTATGGTTAAAGTTACATACAGAACTATCATAATATCACATTTTTACAACAATATAAAATTTTCAGGTTTTGAGTTAATATTAATATTGCTTTTAAAATACAGTTAGACTTCGGTATCTTGAACACTGATATCTCGAATACCATGGATATGTTGAAGTGATTTGGAAATCCTAATCACTTTTTCTTTAAGTATTTTACCCTCGATATCTCGAATACTCAGATATCTCAAAGTTTTTTCTCGGTCCCATCGACTTCAAGATAATGAGGTTGGACTGTGTTAGAACCACCAAATGCCAAATTTAATTTGACATCTTCTAAGTT
Organism: Ostrea denselamellosa; assembly: GCA_024699665.1. Classification (NCBI taxonomy): domain Eukaryota; kingdom Metazoa; phylum Mollusca; class Bivalvia; order Ostreida; family Ostreidae; genus Ostrea; species Ostrea denselamellosa. Next base: position 9,200,047 of record JAMZEH010000015.1, on the reverse strand, counting down.
TTACTCCTTGTTTAAGCAACAAGCAACATTTCATGCTTTTCAATAAATTTGAAACATGTATTTAATGCAACAATATGACATGATACACGGCCTGTCACTTTTATAGTGTGCAAACAGCTTTTAAATTCAATATCATTCAAATGTGCTAAAACAATTCAACAAATTTTCAAACAAACAAATACTTTTTTTAAAAAAATATAACAAACTAAAATGTGAAACTTACGGTGAAGATTGAAAGGCATAATCCTTAATGGCAGATAAAACATCCCGGAAAAAGATCTTGGATGTCAGCGTGTAACCATGGTAAATCACAGGCTCGTCATCTGGACCATCCCAACAATCCACTGTCATAGAAAACAAAATTTGTTGATATAGTAAATGGGGTATCTGAAGGAGGGAGGGGATTGATTCAGTGAATGGGGTATCTGAAGGAAGAAGGGGTTGATATAGTGAATGGGGTATCTGAAGGAAGAAGGGGTTGATATAGTGAATGGGGTATCTGAAGGAAGAAGGTGTTGATATAGTGAATGGGGTATCTGAAGGAAGAAGGGGTTGATATAGTGAATGGGGTATCTGAAGGAAGAAGGGGTTGATATAGTGAATGGGGTATCTGAAGGAAGAAGGTGTTGATATAGTGAATGGGGTATCTGAAGGAAGAAGGGGTTGATATAGTGAATGGGGTATCTGAAGGAAGAAGGGGTTGATATAGTGAATGGGGTATCTGAAGGAAGAAGGGGTTGATATAGTGAATGGGGTATCTGAAGGAAGAAGGGGTTGATATAGTGAATGGGGTATCTGAAGGAAGAAGGGGTTGATATAGTGAATGGGGTATCTGAAGGAGGGAGGGGGTTGATATAGTGAATGATGCTTCTTAAGAGACACAATCATCTGTTTAAATGAATCTACATACAACACAATTTCTTGTCAGATAAATCCATCTGAACTCCATACAAAAAGACAAAACATAAATTTAGAGATTTAAATGGCAGCATACATTCCACACAGCGACAGCCTCTTGACAGGGCTGTGATGTAGGCCTCCACTCGACTTGGTCCTCTCAGTTGGTCCTCTGTTAGGTATCTAGAAGAGACAATCATATCATGTAAAGATTGATTTTTTTTCCAGAATCACCAAATCTATGGATCATTAAAAAGTATCTACAGTAAATCATGGTTATAGTGAACCTCCACAGCTAACTAAATACAGATCATTAAAACTAAACTTTGTTATATCCAGTAACTTTTTGTTATCTTCCTCACATTGGGAATTAATTATCATTTCACAATAAGCATGATTTCAATATATATATGTGTGTTTTACTATATATTCATAACTAAATGTCTCATATAGTACTTAATGAGTTTTTTCATAACTTACATGTTACAAGATGAGTTGATGTAGTAGTTAATGATTTTTTTATAACTTACGTGTTATGAGATGAACTGATGTAGTAGTTAATGATGGGTTGGGTCATGTCTTGATATACTCTTTTGTGGACTGGGTTAAATAACTGCTGATTCTGGCTGGCAAGAAGTGATCTGAACCCTGCAAGAATAAAGTAATGCTAAAGCATTCTCATAATGTGACACCTGTCCAAATCATCGAATGACAAAATCAGACGGCGACATTCAATCTATCATCAAGTTGAGACTGACATATAGTTTTGGACTGATTCAGACAGGGAGGTTTTTAATAGTCCCTTATTAATCTATAAAAATACTACTTGTCACCTAAAATCATTACTGTCATATAAATAGAAGTTTTAGTGAGAGTAAAATTTATCATTTTTAACCTAAAATTGTTGTATTTATTTTTAGCAAAAAGTAACTTTAGCCTAAAATAATTAGTGGCGTATAGATAGAATTTTTAGTGAGAGCAAAATTTAGCATTTTTAACCTAAAAATGTTGTATTTATTTTTAGCAAGAAGTAACTTTAGCAATTTCTAAAACCCATCAACTTTGTCAGCAATATACAATTTTAGCAAGCTGAAAAACCTGGTTAATATAGCCAAAATTAAATTCTCGCTAAAATTTCTACTTATATGGTAAAAAGATGAAGCAACTTCTCCCTTCTCTGAATAACTACTGGTGCTCTACCTATTGGACCGAGGTGGTCTTCCAGTTGCATTTGTTTCTGGGGTTCAAAAGCTGCAATCAGTTCTTTAGACTGTTCCTCAGTCAGATCAAGCTGAATGGAAAAGAAAAACAATGACCACTAAAAACACAATCCTGTGCATCAAGTAAAAAAATGTTTGCAATATCCAGTTTTTCTTCTTCTACAAGAATTACATAGGATACCTTTTGTTCATGAAAGAAGAATTTACAGAGATCTGTGAAGGTCCAGTAGCCTTTGCCATCATCATATCTCATAAAAATTTCATCTATCTCTGGTCTCTCTGTCAACATATGATAAAACTTCACAAATTCTTCTGCATCCAGGGCAGGTTTGCCGTGAGTTTTTTTGGTATCTGCTTTCTGCAAAATAAAACAAAAGCCTCCGTAATCCAGCAATTTACAAATAAATACTTGCATTTCCATTCTACATTTTTTTTTTCTCCCATATAACTGTATGTACATTGGAAGCTCCATTTTATTCCAAAATAAAATTGAAATTATTCTTGTCCTGCTGTTCCTTCATTTGAGAAAACATGGATGTATATGTAATACTGCACTATAGAACTGGTCAAAACTGGTGCCAAGTGGGCTGAGCCAGCTGTTGCTGTTCTGTCAATTTCACTTATGTGTACAGAATAAATGATAAACATTACAGCATCTCATTTTGAAAAAGTATATACAAGTATTACACAGTTAGTTTGTTTTTCCATCTAATGTGCAAATACCACCAAAAAATGTGTACAGAAAAATGATCATATCAACATATGCTAATATGTATAATTTAACTTGTATGCACAACATTTCAATCTCAAGCATATCAGATGTAAAAAAAAAAAAAAAATAAATAAAAAAATCCAAAAAAATCAATGTTTATTCATGTAGTATAATTTGAGTTTTCTCCCTTTTATTCTTCCAACTTCGTCTAAATTTTTATTTATTATAAATATATTTACATCAAAGAGTTTATGGACATATTTCTTATCCATATCTGCATTCAGTTGTTTCAGCAACTTAAGAATTTCCTCAAAGTCCAGACTTCCATCATTGTTCTTATCAGCCATTTGGAATGCTTCTTTGATCCATGTAAAAAAAATGTTAAGGAAGCCATCTATACACATGATCTAGCAAATCTCATTACTAAAAATTCACCTTATTCACTTTCCTTCAAGGCGTTTATTTCTTTTTTTAATTAAAGAATATGACCACCAACATCTTTATAACCACGTGGAAACTTAGAATATGCAATGTAGCAATAGAAATAAAATTCTGATTTATTTTATAAGCCAAAAGGATATCTGTCAGTTTGTTGTTTTTGGTCCATGTACTGATCCATGTGGAGAGCAAATCGTAGACCCTTCACCCAGTCATCCCGTATCTGATACGAATCACTCATTAGATACAGTACTTCATGGTTAGTACCAAACACCACAGCAAAACAACGTCCTCTCTGTAAAGAAAAGAAGTTTGGTCATAGAAGTGTGACAGTCAATCGAAGCTCTACTTGTTCCAAAAATTAACAGACATCCATTTGTTTTAAAATCACGTATTTCGTGAAAAAAAATAAAATTTATTCTTTCAGCATAATTAACTTATTTTAAATAAGATATACAACAAGATGTGCTTGTGAAACACAAATGCCCCTGATAATGGCCAAATTCCATTGATGGTCATGCCAATGTTAAAGGGCGACTTCAGTTCATACCTGAGTATGAACTCGGGCTACCCGAGTTGCAACCAAACGGATAAAGTTTCATCTCTCATATGAAGTATTGTGACACTTGAAATCTAATCAAGTAACCCTGCTTTCTATGAGGGTTAATGTAGTAGCAATATGTTGGTCATGTAATGATACTTGCACATGTGTCAGTTTTCAAACGATGGGTGTGATTGGTTGGAATATTATTCATGGGAGTAAAAAATAACATTGGAATATTTACCTTACTAACTCAGGTACGAACCAAAGTCAACCAAAATTTTAAAAAGTACGTCAAAAACCAAGGTCAAGGTCACAAAGTCAAAAATGTTGGTACTAATTGAAAGGTTAAGTCACAAAGAATACTTGTGTGAAATATCAAAGCCATAGTACTTACCGTACCATTTAAAAGTTATGGCCAAAGTTGAAGTTTTTAAAAGTAAGTCAAACACCAAGGTCTTGTCACAAGGAATACTCACATGAAATATCAAAACACTAGCATTTACTGTTCATAAGTGACACTAGAAAGGTTAAAGTTTCAGACAGAATGACAAACAAGACAAAAAGTATGCCCCAGATCTTTGATCTCAGAGGCACAAAAATTTTTTCTCCAAAGTTGCACTCTGTTTTCTGAAAGATTTCACAAAAATAATCATTTAGTATAAACTACAAAGCTTTAAACTTGAAAATTACATCCCTTTCAATGATGCCATATACTGCATAAGATTAAAAAGACTAAAAACATTACAATTTATGTGAAATTATATTGGGCCTATTGTCTTTTAAGAGTATAAATAATAAGATTCGGTCTTGCTTTAAAACTTTAATGTTTTGGGATTTTTTGGAGATGGGAGAGATTCAGTCTTTCTTTCTATTTTTGGTGGTAGAGGAGTGTCAGCCTTTTCTAAATCTTTCAAACTTTAAAATTATTGAATTCATTTGTAGGGAGGGGTATTCAGTCTTTCTTAAATCTTTCTTTTAGACTTTAAAATTTTAGCTGTATGGGGAGAGGAGGGGGGGGGGGGGGGGGGGGGGGGGGGGAGAAAGACTGTTGCATTATTCCTTTGTCATTATATCAGAACTGTACAATGAAACAATCCAGGCTGCATTCCAAATCACAGCAACTACATAGTGCTAGGTAGCACCAAGTTGGACCAAACAGCCTGACGTATAGATAACATGCATTAATTCAGCATAATATTCAGTTGATCTCAATAGCTAGCCTAGCAGCAGCAGTAGCTGCTACAATCTTGAACGAAGCCCTGTACTATTACCCACTAAACCCGGTGTTCAAGAGTTTTCTGCAAATCTAACAATTTAAAAAAAAAAATAGCCTTAAGCTAATGAATATAATTTTGTTCCACATATTAAATGCATCGGATCTCTGTAACACCCACTTAAAAAATGTCTAAATAAGTAACTTATTAACATTTTGTTCAACCCATCACATATCAAGTTTTGTCGAGTATATTGTTAATTTTTCTGCTTTAACTGACTTAAATCATTTTCCTTATATAATACTAAGAATATTGCACCTTTCATAAAAAAAAAAAAAAAACTCTGTTGAGACTGTACTGGTACAGTAACTAACAACAACATTTTTCTCCCTTGTTGATTTTTTTTTTACACCTACATGTATAAGCGTGTAAGCTGAATAGACAATTTACTGTTCAAACAAAACTTGCCATGATAAATTGTACAAGTCTTTAAAATTCCAGTATCACAGAGTACAGGTGGGATCTTTGTTTGAACTGAAATTGTCACATGCACAAAAGTTGATAAACACTTTTGCATAATTTTAAATCGCCCTCTCAATATCTACACACCATTTTGGTGTCTATACACACAGTCTTGGTCTCCTTGAGCATAATCTACTATCACTGTAACAGTGTTTTGAGAAATATACCTTTTTAACTAAGATATCCATGCACAAATAAATCAAATATTAACCTACTTTATAGATAACTTTTATTCATATGTATATGTTTAATTATAAATATATACGTAATGTACATTAAGTTCTTGGAAGCGGCAGTATTCTGAATTTTTGAAGTCTTAATCACAATACTTAACTGAATGCAGAATGTGAGTCATCTCATTTGAATGCTTATCATAATGTACATTAAATAAATGCTCTGAAAGCATCACATGTCTCCAATGATAACAAACAGAGCATGTGTATCAAAAGCAATTAGAAATACAGACAGATAATTTTTATGGCAGCTACTCTGATTGCATTATGTGCATCATCAGGCATATCAAAATTTCCCTTTATCATGAAAATATTCAATATGATATATATATATATGTACACAAGTAGTATATAATAAAAATATTTCAAAGCTGATTGAGTATACTCGACTAGTTTCTGTAATTCTTCAAGAGAATAATGATCATACTCCTGTAGAAGTAAAGAAACTTGAGTATACTCAACTGGCTTTGTGATATTATTTTATAACCCTAACCTGATTTTATATATATATATATATATATATATACATATATATATATATATATATATATATATATATACACATATATATATATATACATATATATATATATATATATATATATATATATATATAAACTAGGGGAAAACACATCATTAAAATAAGAGGCAGCATAACTTTTAAAATTCAAGAAAAACACATAATATGTGAAGGAAATTCTAAATTAGTGCCCGAAATTAATTAAAAAATTGCTTCCCTTCTAACAGTCTCGATGACAGGCACCATTTAACAGTGCAGCATCCTGCAGATGATTAAGTGCTGGAGACAGAAATACAGGATTTCATTATTTGTATACCCATTATATTAAGTGTAGGACAGAGATATGGATTTCAGCAATATGACACACTCATTAGGGAATTATCTAACAATGAATGTCTTCCACCAATATTTCTCAAAACTGATCAACTGATGGACTGGTCATATTTCCTGTATTTTGCAAACTACTTCTCATCCCATGCATCAATAGTTTCCATTTCGATGAACATAAAACTCTAACTATTCAGCATAACTTAAGACCCGTCAGAATTTGTTTCCTAGGTAATATCCATAAACTTAAATTGACAAAAATATGTTCTTTCAATGGTGTGAAGAATTTTTAAAAGATAGTGAAGATGTATGAATAATAAATATATTTAAGTGAGATGTATGGTGCCAAGTTTAAATGAATTGCCACCCCATGTATTGAAATTCCTAACACATGACATTTGGTGCAGATCGGTACAGTTATAAATCAGACTCAATTATTTCATTCAGAATAATAAAAAGTTATTATAGATGACCTAGAAGAAATTTAACTACAGATATATATTGTATTTAGCTAAAAAACTTCTTGTGTATTGCAAAACTCCATTACATAGGTTTAATTATTCAAACGTGTTCTGGAATGAATCCTGCAGGGTCATATCTCTCAATACACCCTTAATCAGGAATCTAGCGGGCATATAATTACAAAAAAAATTTAAATCACTCTCACAATAATCAATTTCAACGCTGTTGTTTTAAATACAAACATACAGTGTGGGTGGGTTTTTTTTCATTATGATTTCACAGACATGTTTAACTTGTAATTATCTAGTTCATTCATATATAGAGAATGTGGGGTTCTAACTTATCACCACAATATATCACAATTAAAATAATTTACTGTGTAATTTATCTTTCATGTTTATCAAAATCACCTACAGCACAGTATATAAAGGATATCGTTTTGACAATGAAGCTTTGTTACAGCGATGTAAGGACGCTAATGAAACAATGTTGCAGTAGTCAGAAAATCTCAGTCAAATATTGAATAACTGTATTAGACCATCTACTTATATACAGAAATTTTATATTTACTTTGTTCATCTCCTCAAAATATTGAATGCATTCAATTGACAAAGCCTTAAAAGCTGCAACATTTCAAACTACTGGATAATTTATAGCAAATATACGATCACACAATAAGATATCACCCCATAAATAAATCAACAAAATTATACTGCGACTTGTACACGATATAGATATCAACAAATTATACTCCGACTTGTACACGATCTAGATATCAACAAATTATACTGCAACTTGTACACAATCTAGATATCAACAAATTATACTGCAACTTGTACACGATATAGATATCAACAAATTATACTGGACTGGCCTTTTTAACTTAATCTAGGATCTGTCAAAAAGTAGGTGTACTAAATCAGATTGAACTAATAGAGTATGTTCACATTTCTGCCTATAAATACTAAGAGTCTTAATATCACACACTGGCTGTGCAGGCCTTGTGGACTACAAGTAATTTGTGATTCACATCATAAAAAATGCATGGAATCAGTCTGATATAATTTTCTGGTCATAAAACAAGTAGAAAGTTTTCCAATAAGAATAATTTACCTCCAATTACCTGCCATTAATTATGTAGCATCTATTTGTACATAATTTCATAACAATAAAACACACAGTTTTTACATTCAGTATAATTTTAAGTACCATTTCACCTTTCTTCTATTTATCTAATACAAAAAGGACGGAGGCAGTATCATTTTGTATTAAGCTATATATTTCTATTCTTTTTTAGCAAAGTGTATAGTGTTTTAAATGGTTAAAAAAATCTGTAAAATCAAAGACATTCTGGGAGAGGTTTCATTTTGTAAGGAACAATGAAATGGGCATAACTCTGCAGATCAAGGTAAGGGTCTTACATCATATGGGTCCAGTCGTTTGGAATAGTCTTTTTCTCCCTCACGCACCTCACGGATCTTCGATATCGGCCCTACAATAAAATCACTCATCACTATCATAATGTAATGGTAAAACTAAAATCATCCATCAAAAATACCATAATAAAAGTGATTTGAATAAGATATAAGCAATTTCAGCACGGCGTGTATTGAGTTGTTGTCCTAATTTCAATAAGCATCGATCCTTATACTACAAGTTGGATTTTTTCCCAGGACTCTTATTAAAAACAAATTTCATATATCAGTTGCTTTGAATATGAATTATTGGGTATTGGTAAAGTAAGCACCAAAACTTTTCTTGATCACAAATATTTGAAAACATAATACATGTACATCCTTATTATCATTATAATTGTATTTTCATATGCAATACAAACATTTTATTATAACAATATTTTAAAATCATTAACAGTTAAGTTAATAAATATGTATTTCTTCATTAAAATTCATGTAAAGATCTCTGACACTCAAATTCTAGTATTCATTTCATTCAATCTGATTATGACATGAATTGATTTTTAGAAATATTTCAGTTGTAATGCTTACAGGACACTCTCTTTTTCCTGAATCGCTTTTCTGAGCCAGTGTAGCGTAACACCATGTTCTCTGTATCAAGATAGAAGGAGCGTGGATAGAGCATACCCCCACTTTTGACCTTGTGTAGCGTACATCCTTGGTTTAGCATGTACAGTAGTTTGTCAACTGAAAAAAAAAAAAAAACATTATTCAATTCAATGAAAACAATATGGCATTCATCGAAATTGCTACCTCTTCCTTATAACTAGTGTAGTATATCACAGTCATGTGATTTGAACTTATTTTTCAAACTAAAATTAGAACTTATATGCATCTTGTAGTGCATGCACACCCAAAATGAGGCATAAATTTCCATCACGAAAATCAACACATTATACAAAGCAAATCTAAACTGTATGTGTCATATGTAATTACACATATAAATTGTATTCATACAATTGGTTTTTGAAGATTTATCTTAAAAGAAGGTAACATAAAAAATACACAGAAACGGAATTTATAGAAAATGATAACATTTCAACAAAAAACTTCCCAATTAACTTACCCGCTTCTAAAGAGAAAGATTCTGGGTGTTTCATTTTAAACACGAAGTCTAATTATGCACTATAAATTCCAATTATTCCAGTGACATGAGAATTTTCCTAAGTATATATAAGTAATCACCTACAAGAATGTACTATATTTACATCTACATGGGAACAAATGCAGTTCTGCCACCCTGATTGCTATTGGGACCATGTCTCTTGGCAAATTACCCTAACAGTTTTCACTGTAACTTGATTAACAAGGTATAAGAGCAACTTTCTACAACCTGGATCAATAGTATATAAAATCCAATATTTCTGTCCCGGAATTTAATGGGTGTCAGCAATGGGACATGGAGAATAGAACAATGCAGAAGTAAAGTTTACTGCATCAAATTATTTGAAATTTAGATGAAAACAGCAGTACATCTAGATACGGATAATTCTTAAACACAATGTCTAACCACACACAAGTGTGGTTAAATTACTGGCTTCTTTTTCAATTTCTGGGAGCGGATGCTTATTGACTACAGATAATCAATACACTTACCTCTGATCATAAGCTTGTATATTTGACATGATGCCTAACTGAAACAAAGGAACTTAAGCATTGACAGATTCTTTGTGGTGGATAGAGATGGTAGAGCCACCAGGTGCTTGGTCAAGGCAGTGCTCCATTTGTTATAGGTTGAATTAAATACTCCGATTGTTAAATGTACAAGTACTCTACATGTATATATGTAATAGTGGGATTACCAGGAGTAGATATGTAATAGTGGGATTACCAGGAGTAGATATGTAATAGTGGGATTACCAGTATATATGTAATAGTGGGATTACCAGGAGTAGATATGTAATAGTGGGATTACCAGGAGTAGATATGTAATAGTGGGATTACCAGGAGTAGATATGCAATACTGGGATTACCAGGAGTAGATATGTAATAGTGGGGCGGATTTCTGAATTTAATGCTAAAACTTTAAGGCAGACTGCTACTGTAACACCAAAATTTCAATTTAATGGTTCATTGAAGCATCTTATATCATTATTTCACCATCGAAAGAGTGATACAAAGTCCCAATGATTTCATAGGATTTCTTTTGTATTTTTTTTTTCAGAATAATACACAATGTGTTTTGTTTGTTAATAAGAGATTTTGAAATCTAAATTTTGCTGTGATTTGATGTAATGATATGAATAGTCATCTCAGATTTTCAGTAATAAAAATTTATAAAAAATATATAAACATTATTTGTAAATATCTTTTTAAATCTACAGCTATTAGTAAAATATTCAAGACACATGTCATTGAAACCTTGAACTTGATGAGGTCAAGAAAAAACTTCAAAATATCCAAGGTTCTGAGATGTTGAAGTTAAAATACAAATAAATAGAATGTAGTTTGGAATCTGTCTTGCTTTGACATTTTCAAGATAGGGATATTTAAGATACCAAAGTTTAACCGTATTTTAAAAATAAAATTGAAATAAAATGACCAAATTTAAAAAATATTCCTGGTTTTTTATTTTTGTTTGTTTTTGTTTTTTTTAGATTTGAACCAAACCAGAGAAAAAAAACAATCTCAATTAAAACTGATTCTAAAATAATCAAACTGCTACTTAATTGATGCAACTGTCATCAAGAAATTAGAATTCTAAAACCTCTTCTTTGCAATCAAAACACCTGAGGTTGTTGTTATTCCAGAAAACACGTACACACACACACACAAAATCAAATAAGATAATTGAGAACTTTCAACAGTCTTTTGATAGTGAATTTATGCTTCATGATCCACTTTGAAGGGGATGATAAATATATATTGATCCAAGACTACCAATTGCTTTTGAACTGATTCTGTTAAGTCCTTATAAATTATTCAGGTGCACATTTATGTATTATGGAGTCCTGTGGGGCAAGTATATCATTTGAAAATGGGTAATTCACTTTGATGGGGCCACAGTTTGAAAATTTTAGTGGGGCTGTGTTCCAGTTTAGTGGGGCTGTGCTTCAGTACTAGTTTTGTGGGGCTGTACTCCAGTTTAGTGGGGCTGTACACCAGTTTAGTGGGGTTGTGTTCCAGTTTAGTGGGGCTGTGCTTCAGCACTAGTTTAGTGGGACTGTGCTCCAGTTTAGTGGGGCTGTGCTTCAGTACTAGTTTAGTGGGGCTGTACTCCAGTTTAGTGGGACTGTGCTCCAGTTTAGTGGGACTTTGCTTCAGTACTAGTTTAGTGGGACTGTACTCCAGTTTAGTGGGGCTGTGCTCAGTTTAATAGGGTTGTTCTCAGTTTAGTGGGGCTGTGCTTCAGTTTAGTGTGGCTGTGCTCCAAGTGTGCCAGTCCTCTTTAAATTCACTTCTTCATTGAGTCATTATTTCTCCATGCATGCTTGTAGGATTAACAATTGAATTCATTAATTACCTCAAAAGACTACTATTCCCTCTTCAAAATCTCAAAAAATTAATTTGCAATACATCCATCTAATAGTTCTGTTGAAGTGAACATATTTTATTGAAAATAAAACCAAAAGGATTGGACACAAATCCTTAAAAAGCTTCTATTATAGTCCTAAATTACTTGATACAAAATTATGCATAAATAGCCATATACAAATAAAAATAGTTCTGCTTTATGGAATCCCTGATGAATGTGCAATAATTTACTTAGAATTACACTTAAAGCCTGTACTTCCCGCTGCAATCAGGTGACCAATATCCTCACAATCTGGCCATCACATACCTTAACTAGACGACAGAGAAAGTCGACTTGTATATTACGACATGCCCCTGTGAAAGACATTAATCTTTACACTGGCAGTATATCAGAGACGTGAATCACAATGTTTACTGTTAACTGCTTGTTGTAGACTTAATTTGTTTAAAATTTATTGGATACACTTGGTACCCTGTATAGGAATAAAACATTGAAAATTCAGGGTACAAAATAATTTACTGTGTTTAAATTTACTCCATATACTCAGGTATTGCATCATATTAGTTCTATCATTCACAGGTGTTTCCCTAATTAGGGAACTTAGCTTCCTTCAAAAATACAATTTTTGGATGTATTTTTATAACTTCATCTGACTTTCAGCTTGCCCTAAGGTTACCAGTAACAGAAAAACAACCATTCTCATCTAAGGGTGCCAATAACAGAAAAACAGAACAAGCCATCCATATTCAGTTAAACTGAGGCTTTAATCATTACAGTCACATTGCTCTTTGTTTATAACATGTTTCAAATCCTTTCAGAACTTTACAATAATTGAGATTATTTTATTTTATATCAAACAATCCATATTAATTTTGACATACCCTGTATTATGTGTCTACCCTCTTTTGAGCTCTATGTTACATTATTCCCTGAAAAGATCTCTATCATTCGGCAGATTCAAAGCAAGCATCATGCAATGTGGTCGTATTCCAATCTATATCTATTCCCTGCAAAATACCATGCCGGGTGAATTTTTCCTAAAGGATGCTACCACTAGGCCTAAATCAAGTGGCCACATTGAGATCCCAGGCTAGGGTGATTGTAAAGAAACAAAGAACTCCTACGGTGATGATCCGAATTAGGCTCCATTATTCCTGTACAAGGCGATGTCTTAACTATGGGCTCCAAATTAGGCTCCATTATTCCTCAGATATGTGCATATTGCTTGGACAGTTGGATCCAATTATTTTCCTAGATTATAGTGGATCGAAGATGGGTGGAAAATGTTAACATAGCTTGTGAACACTTTTCTTAGACGGATCATCCAATAGACTTGAAACTCATTGTAGCACCTTATTGCCATTTGCGGATGTGCATATTGTAGGGCAAGGGGGATCCACAGTTATCCTTTAAGGTATAGTGGATCAAAGAGGAGTGGAGGGTGTAAAATAGCTTGTGAACACTTCCCTTATATGGCTTATCGGATAGTCTTGAAATTTTTACTATTACTTTATTATCATTTAATGATGTTCACATGGTTCTGACCCAGGGATCTAATATTTTCCTACAATTTACAGTAGATCAAGAGGAGTGTTTTGAGCCTTTTTTAAGGTACCAGGGTATATTCACTTTCCTATTGGTATTTCAGCATTACAGTCATTAACTTCGTCATCAATGTTGAATCTTTTTTCTCTCTATCTATCTCATTTCAGTGAGGGGATGCTACAGTCTGGTGCATGTTGATAAATGTATAGATGCATGTTGATAAATGTATAGATGCATGTTGATAATTTCCAAACCAGGTAGCACTGCAGGAGACAGGGTGAGAAGGGTGGGTCTCGCTTACCTCCTTAGAATGCTGATGTCTGTTTGGGTCTGGGTATGTTTTACCCCCCACCCCCTTCAGTGCACCTCTTACAAGTTAAACTTGCGCTCTGAGCAACTCCCCTAAATTTCCCGCCACAGAAATCATGCAGTTGATCTTTGTCCATCTCTGAATCTCCCAAATGCATCATATTCATGTATATAGATAATAAATTGGTGTAAATCTATACTTTTGTCATTGTTTTACAATTACTTACGGACACCTATATTTCAAATTGGTATGCTTTTTATATGTCCAATTATATATGTCATTATGGATGTTTATACTATCAAGGTAGATTCAATAATTCATTTATACAATAATGTTACATTCTTTTGTATAATATGCTCAAACATCATGCAGGGTTTTGATAAATAATGCAAAAACACAAAGGAGAGTACACTATTTGAATGTCAAAGGCCATGCAGTGACTACTATTTTGGCATAGTATATGAAAAATGTAACAATTTTATAATTATTATGCTAACTGTATTTTTTTCAAAATACTTACTTTTCAATGGAGAAAAGGGCAGTCACTACGAATGCAAGTTCAATGTTAATTGATGCAAATATTTTAAACGCAGTATTATAATTGATTAGTTTGTTATTGTATTGGTGCATTATTATTCAAAATGGATGATAACTCATCGTTTTTGTGTTAATCAAATATTTGAACATGTTTTCTTCATAATGGTTATATTAGTTGTAAACTTTGGTTATTCATTAAATCTATACAGTGGTTCTATGGCTTAATGGATATAGCATGTTCGCTTGGCAAGCACATGGTCCCAAGTTTGAGCCTAAAGATAGGCAATAATTTCCAGCATTAATGGAGTTGTTTCAATTCAAATTACTCCAACTGAAAAATTTAAACAAGGCAAAAGACTAAAGACACAAAACAGAAATAATTGTAGTGTTTATTTATCGGTGCACCATGTGAAAATAGCAGGATAGTGAATATATAAAAAGATTAACTAAACAGGAAACATATCAATAATTGGTTATACATGTACTCAGAGGTGCACAATATATCAAAATATCAAATGTCAGTGTATGATCAAACACAAAGTTAATGCTCTATTTATATCAAAGTGCTTGTCATCATGTTCATAAGAATGCAACACTAATCTTTAGCTATGAGTCATTAATGCAGACTGATCTAAAGAATACCATGAGAAAAAGACTGCTCTTTAAAACAACATCAAAATGTTGCTCTGTTTTCAATTGATCACTGTGATGGTGGATCCCTGTGTATATAATTATTCTTTTCCAACTTCCTTTGATAATGTGCAGGTTCAAATCTTTTACTCCAGCAATAGCATAATATTCTGATGATTTGATATAAAACCTCATTTACCCCATCAAAATCATGATATTCTGATGAATCAATATATAACCTTTTATGCTATAAATATCACAATATTCTGATGATTCGAAATAAAACCATTTTTTCACCATCAATATCATGATATTTTGATGAATCAATGTAAATCCTCATTAATATCATGATATTTTGATGTATCAATATAAATCCTCATTAATATCATGATATTTTGATGAATCGATATAAATCCTCATTTTGATGAATCGATATAAATCCTCATTTTGATGAATCAATATTAATCCTCATTAATATCATGATATTTTGATGAATCAATATTATCCTCATCAATATCATGATATTTTGATGAATTGATATAAAACATTGATTCTCGTGTAGACCGTATTTACTCAATCTAGTTTATAGGTGATTTGCTAATATCTCTGTACAGTCATGTTGGTCACTTTTTCTACGCACAATAGGAGTTAGTGAATGATCAAATCAAACAACTGAATGTGTCATTGCAATTTATCATATTTCCTCCACCACCCCCCCCCCCCCCCCCTCCATGTCTTCTAAGTTTGTTGAACATATACATGTAATGATGAAGATTGGCAATTCAAACAAAACTCTCGAGACTGGGGGGCTTACTGTATATCCTATGGAAACGTCATCCCTGTTTAATGTCAGGGCGAATTCAATATATGAATTTTATTTTATAACTCCACAATAACAGTTAATGGTTTTATGTTAATTTTGAACAGCACAAAATGCATCAGAGCAAAAAATAACACAGGGCAAATTTCCTGTTACATATTACGTCTACACAAGAGTTTTCATATGTCAAACCACAAGAATATGAAATTATAACTATATATTTTTGCAAAGTCATATACATAATATGATATGATTATGATATTAAATGAATCATCTACAAGTAGAGTGCTAAAAGCGTTAATATTTCATGATTTTCCATAGGTGGATCAAGAATAGAGTTTATATTGAAAAGACTGGTAGCTTAATTTGGAAAGGGGAAACTGGCTGAATTAACCAAGTTTAAGTAAACATACTCAAAGACTATCTATTGTCAATAGGACTAGGATCAGAGCATTTGCTCATGGTCTTCTATCATTGTCTAGAGTGCTGTTTTACAAGCCTATAATTATCTGGATGGTGACTTGGTACCCTGTAATCCTAGCAATAATATAACAATATACTTTCCATGGGCAACCTCACCCAACATCTACCAAGAACAATACTCAAATAACAATTCCATACAACTATGTCAGTTATTTTCTTATTGCCAGCAACTCTTCGCCACACAATGCCCTCATATATAAAGGTGTCTCTATGACCATTGTCCATTTTAATACTGAATATGTCAATCTGTCTGATGAAAGTTACTCTATAGAAAATACCACATAATGCAATCTACTGTGACCTTGACATCATGACCACACTAAACACTGTCCACATTCATAATGAAGATGATAACTATAGGTTAAAACCTGCTGGCAATGTCAGGCAGAAATAAAATGTTGACAGACAGAAGAGCAA
Source organism: Ostrea denselamellosa (assembly GCA_024699665.1). Classification (NCBI taxonomy): domain Eukaryota; kingdom Metazoa; phylum Mollusca; class Bivalvia; order Ostreida; family Ostreidae; genus Ostrea; species Ostrea denselamellosa. The sequence continues at coordinate 9,183,266 of JAMZEH010000015.1, read as the reverse complement.
GTTAAATGTGAATCAACAACAGAAGAAAATGCTACACAATAATTAAAATCATCATGGATGGACACGCACAAAAGTGGTCTCTACTGAATGGACAAAGACATTACTTAGGAAAGGATACCCAAGGCTCTTTAGAAGACCAAAGTGCAGAAAATACACCATTACCTGCTCCATCGAACTGTTTCCTCTTCTGGGTCAAAGATTGTCCAGATTCACAACGGACCTCATCTGGTGAGTATTGTGAATGGCGATTAGTATTCCCCATTTCAATCACAAAACATACATCCTAATCAAATACCAATAACACATAGACCTCCTCTACTTGGAATTAAATCGTCGTCACAATGATAAAATACAAACTTATATATACCGGGCCAGCCCCCTGTCTGCACATAAAGAGTCTATGTTTCTGATAGTCTGTATCATGTAAACAGAGTATATACACAACACAACCGAAACCATTCCATTCACAATTCAATGACTGATAAAGCGACGAGGCCTTTAATATATTTGTACTGACAACACGGGAGACTACATTTATGTGTGGTTGGTTGAATCCTTTCAAGATGTTGCCTTAGGAAGACTATATTTCCATTTCATTAGTTGACAAGTTAAAACAACACTGACTTTGATGTCCATGACCTTCACAAAGTTTAACTACGACCATCATGTCATAACAATCTGGCAGGTAAATACCTAACACTGGTGTAGTGAGGACTGCACTTATATTTATCTTAACAATTATCACTGCTTGCTGGCTAATAGCACTAACATTGTAAAATAACTGTGGATTTACGAAAGTATGGAAATACCAGTCTGAGTGAATAATTAAACTGAACTTTAACCTAACTCTCCCAAAAGCAAGTAATTGCTTTTAATTACACAGGAGGAAACATGCAACATACGAGAAAACATGCAATGTCAACTGAATTAATACAAATTGTGTATTTTTGTGACAATTATATTTCCTGCCATTAAATTCTTGTTTCTACACCAGTTATTAAGACCTAACGATTTGTGGTAGTGTTTGACACGGGGATCTTCAGAATCACAAATCTTCCTAATATTGTGTTGTTTTTATATGTGATCTCCTCTGATTATCAGTATTCCACTCCTTTTACAGGAAATGTTTATGTTTACTACAAATATGATACACACTGAGATTTAAAACATAAATCATTCAAAACAGATAAACATTACAATTTTTTTTTTTTTATCTCTAATCATTTTGACAATTCATCTTTCATCTTTCCTTTCATGAGATATCAATCACTGGAATTAAGTGTGAGGCATTTTACTTTATCCTATTTTTGTAATATATGGTAGTAAAAGCTTATAAAAATTTTTTAAAAATTTTCAACATGCAATGAGGCATATGATTATCACGAGGCAGCAGCTGACAAAACATTGCACATAAATAAAATGTTTAAATACTCAACATCATGACAATATCAATATGATTACCCACAAAATATAATATTACAACTTGCCCTAGGAACTGTTTGTCAATCAAATTAGACAGGGACAATGTTTATTACAGGGTACTAACGATGCATCTTTCCCAGTACAGAGCTAGAGGATTTAAATGATCTCTTTAATTAGTGACCAGGATGAAAAAGGTCATTAACATGATAAAAATGAATAACTACTGGCTACAACTATCACTAAATCATTTATGAAAGCAGTATTTCAGTGTATTATGAATGAATTTCAAAATTACAACATGCTAATGCAGGAAATTGACACCATCTTATTATGCACGACCCTGACAACGGGGGAAAGAAAAATGTCCAGTTTTTCTTCTTTATTCTAGATTCACTAGGATACCAAAATCCATTTACAGTTATTAGTGTGCTTCAGGTCCAAACTTGTCTAAACTAAACTGATAGTAAGTAATTCACACCTCTATAATAATTTTACTATACCTGCATTAAAAGAATTTTTATGGGGGTATTTCACCACTTTTTAAAATCCCATTTTTTAAATCATAAACTAACATTAGCATAACATAGTAACATACTATACTGGTTAGAGTCCATGTGTTCTAAACTCCTTGTGTAAGCCATATTTAGTCTGATCACACCTGACCAATTCATTGTTGACTTCTCTGTTTTGACCTTGTGTCACATTTATCCAGGTGAATACATCAGTATTTACCAAACCAAAGTACTTCTGTGTGTGGCTAATTTTATTTATACCTACAAAATGTACCTATGGATTACTTACATCATCAATTTTCATCATGCTTAATTGTTCAGCAAATAATCACCGACTTTTTAAGTTCACCTTTATCATAATATTAGTATTTATATTATGCTTACAAGTCAAATTACATTGTTTTGAGTCAATCCAATCTAATTACGGTAATGATTATTCAGTCAAAGATTACAGATGAAAAAAATTGAACTCCAACCCTATCATTGTATGTAATATGAAACTTCTATTCCATTATCTGACAATTGCTGCATGATTGCATGTTTTCTCATATCATGCATGTGACATTCAATTAATTATTGCCAAAGCACAAATGTGTTATGGCTCGAAATCTCACAGCCAGTTAAATATGATATATATATATATATATATATATATATATATATATATATATATATATATATTACTGTGGTGTATCAATGATTTTCAATCAGGCTAATGTTGAACCCTTTAAAATTCCTATTAGAGACCTTTATCACAATCAACAAATTATAAAGACTGTTAAAATTTATTCTAACTGAAGGTATTCTGTGGTATTAATGGGAGGATGTCTACAAGCACCCTCCCAATAGATTCTTGTTCTCAGTTGTAAACTGATGGAGACAAACAGAATAATAGGAAAGTCTCTCTTTTTTAATGCCCAAGGAAATGAAATTAGTGACAGCTCCGTTCGTTTCATTCATCTACCGGTCTGGTCTACTAACGGGTTCTGTCAATGCTTGAGATACTCTGACTGAATAACCTCTCATTGATTCCCCCAAGGTACCCGACTTAATCACTGTTTACCTTCACTCTTAATGGGTATTTGTATCAAATCGGGTAAGTTAACGCCCCTGAACTCCGATGTTACAAATATTTGATGTTGTACTGCATACGTTGTATTTGAAATGTACACACTCCGGCTTGAATTTAAACAAAACATGAATAAAAAAAAGAAAGAGTACAAGTGTTTGTAGATGCCGGTAAACAGAAGAATCTCTCTCTCTCTCTCCACCAAATTGGCCTATGATCTAAAGGTACGTCGGCCTATCATCAAACTGTACATATAAATGGTTTTTAATATTTTCATAAGCGCTCGATGGCCTACGAATTCTTACGTCCTGTAGTGTACATATTTCGTTGACCTTTTTAATGCGGTATTTAAAGTTCTAAGGAAACAGGGGGAAAACAAAAACCACTTACTGCTAACTTTGCCAGGATTTCCACTATTCCTGGGCTCCATGGCGGATTGATACCGTGAACAGCTCACAAATCTTCAGGCTTGTCTTATGTGCTACCTTGTGTGTGCACCTCGTTCCACTCTAAAAATATCTATAGCATTTTCGTTGACGTTCCTGGCCAACCAAGCGAAACGCCCTCAGGCGTAACCCACAGTCTATCTTGGAACTGACTGATAATTTCGAAAAAATGGTAATATCTATTTATCTATCTATATAAAATATGATAGTTATGCATGTACATAATTTCATACATGATCATGACTAGATACATATGTAGGCCTCAGCTAAAATACATCGGTACCTATTCTTTCCGATAAGGACGTGAATTCGAACTAGATTTGCATGTACTGAAGAAAATTACATACAATGTACGTACTACTTTGTTAATGTATAAACATCCTTTTCCGCTGAAACCTGGAGACATTAATAACAGCTGTACGTACATTGTACATATTTATCTCATGTTTGTTATTTTGGACTCTGAATTAGAAATAAAGTATTCTGTTCCGTACAGTTATCAACTGTACGTTCAAGGTTGGTCCCAAATAAAATTTCCCTTTTCGAACGACGGGAAAAAAAATACTCCCAACTCGGAAGGTGTTATTGTGAGTCCTCTCTAGAAAATGTTTGTAATTAGTACGCGTTACCCGTGTACAGCGCGACAAGGAAGGTTTGTGTACGTTAATGACAATTACAACAGCAGAATATATTGCCTGTATAGACACATGGTAATCCCAGTGCTAAATCATGCAATGAAGGTACAAAACTCCGTTTGTGCCACAGTCGAAAAAATATTGTCTGGAGATTGCCAGATGCAGATAATGTCTGGTGGTTTATTCATAAAGCAACGGCACATCTGACCACTACGACGTATTGTTTGTGTTGTTGTCGCGTTTTTGTCACTTAGGAACAAAATGACGACGAATTATACAGTCGACACGCAGGACAACAATTTCCTTTATTCATTTTCATCTTCTCGCTCCCAGCTATCCAAAACACGATTTATCAAAAAGACGACGAATTTCAGATGAAGGCAACTTTCAATTTAGCAAGCAAATTTTGACATATTTTCTATTAGCATTTCTGACGTCTTTTCGTGTCGCTATTTTGCGAATATTTTCGTCTTTTCGCAAGGTTCATTTGGAACCTCTAAAATGTTTTCATACTGGTATTTCTTAACATGAAGTCTGTTCGAATCCCCTCGGAGCGTATCTTGACCTTTTGAAACCTAATCCCATGCTAAGACACCTTTAAGACACCTTTAATGGCATACGTCCTTGGCGTGCTGCTTATACCACTGTCATATAGTCTAGAAGATTGAATAGTGATCTAATGAGCGTTATTGTGTCTGGAAGAGGTAAATATATGGTCCTTTAGTCACCGGAACTAGTCAGAAGGCAAAGTGCAAAACAGTTTTGGCCCATTTTAATAGAATTAACCCCTTATTAGCCTCATGGTGCTTGCACCCTAGGAAAGCTCCACGTGCAAGAGCGTTCAAGGTTCACCTAAGTAGTCCTTGTATAAGTTGTCCCACTTAGTGCCCTATCAATAAGTTGTGTTGAGGTCAGTAAGAATCTATGGCGCCCCAAAATAGTTACTTAACACCCTATCAATAAGTTGTATTGAGGTCAGTAAGAATCTATGGCGCCCCAAAATAGTTACTTAACACCCTATCAATAAGTTGTGTTGAGGGCCATAAAAACTGGACGCCACCATATAACTGACAAATTGTTGAGTGTGGCGGAAAACAACAAAACAATCAATCAATCAATAAAAATCTATGGCGCTCCAAACAGTTACTTAGCACCCTATAAATAAGTAGTGTTGAGGTCAATAAGAATCTATGGCGCTCCAAAATAGTCACTTAGCGCCCCATCAATCAGATGCTTAGTTTAGAGGTCAATAAGAATCTATTACACTTCAAAATAGTTACTTAGCGCCCTAGCAATAAGTATATGAGTCTATGGTGACTTAATAGTTACTTAATTTGCCCCTTTTTTAGTTAGAGCCCAACAGGAGGTAAGCATTGATACTGTCCAAGATTTATTGTTCCACTTAATTCACTGAATAATCTTTATTTGGAAGTCGGTGAATGGTAGCTTAACTTTCGTGGCAGAAAGACGATATTTAAAAAAAAGTAAATGTGGTGGGCGAGAGTAGAAAATGAACGGGACGAAGTGTGGACAATTTAAGCCCTTTACTTGCGGGTAGTTTTTATCGTCCACTAATGATCATTTTCGAACCTGGCACCAACGGGCTTCTGTTGTATGACAGGACATGAGTGAGGGATGCAATGGAATTTTTTTTATACACAGTGAAATGAACCGATTAAAAAGTATGTAGGAAGTTACGGGCTTGGAAAAATTACCTTCCGTGAATAAAAGACGGTCCGGTTTCTCTCTCTCTCTCTCTCTCTCTCTCTCTCTCTCTCTCTCTCTCTCTCTCTCTCTCTCTCTCTGTAACTGAAATTAAGTTTTAATTAAAATTTGCACAAACTATAACTTATAAAGAATGGCTACCCTATCAATATTACGTATTAGGTTTGTTACTAACAGTCTGCAGAAGTTTGTCTGAACGTGACGCGTTTTATCCAGTGACAAGAGCGTCATTCTAGTCCGAAGCAAAACAATACCTTTTTAGTACTTTTTCAGATTTTATGATTTAGGCAAAAATGTAGGCAATTATACTCGAATATTGATTACATAGAACTATAGTTTTCACTTATGTTACTAACATATTTATCTAATTTTGAGAAAGAAAAAAGCGACAATGATTTTTTTTTATATCAAAACACATCGTCTATGTCCTTGACATGTTATGGCAATATGGAGTACTCAAGTTCACCTTTCTGTTGCACTAGGTGGCATTGAACTTTGTGTATTCCCACTGCTACATGTATAACTGCCTATAGTATCATTACAAATTACTGAGAACATATACACCACTCACATCCAATCAGGGGGATTACCTCCCACAGCTATATAGAGTCTGTCAACGGTTACACACACACACACACACACACACACACACCCTCCTGATTGAATCTCGTACAAGATGACTGTCCCACTATATAAAATAAAAATTCAAAGTCAGAACAATTTATAATCATAAAGACAGTTTTGGAAAGAAAATTTCATCATTGATCTTATGTGATGTTTAATTTAAACAATATTTATGTAATAAATTGAAGGGATTGGGCAGTAGACTATACGAGCCCCCTTCCTATGTAACATCTGTGTCCAATGTAATATCTGTATTCTATATAATATCTGTGTCCTATGTAATATTTGTGTTTTAGGTAATATCTGTGTCCTATGTAATATCTGTATCCTATATAATATCTGTGTCTTATGAATATCTGTGTCCTATGTAATATTTGTGTTTTAGGTAATATCTGTGTCCAATGTAATATTTGAGTTTTAGGTAACAAATGTAATATTCGTGTTTTAGGTAACATCTGGGTCCTATGTAATATCTGTGACTTATTTAATATCTGTGTCTTATGTAATATCTTTGTCCTGTGTAATATATGTGTCTCATGTAATATCTGTGTTTTATGCAATATCTGTGTCTTATGTAATATTTGTGTTTTTATATGATATTTATGTCTTGTGTAATATCTCTGTCTTTTGTAATATATATGTCCTTTGTAATATCTGTCCTATGTGATATTTGTGTCCTATGTAATATCTGTGTCCTATGTAAAAGCTGTGTCCTATGTAATATCTGTCCTATGTGATATTTGTGTCCTATGTAATATCTGTGTCCTATGTAAAAGCTGTGTCCTATGTAATATCTGTCCTATGTGATATTTGTGTCCTATGTAATATCTGTGTCCTATGTAAAAGCTGTGTCCTATGTAATATCTGTCCTATGTGATATTTGTGTCCTATGTAATATCTGTGTCCTATGTAAAAGCTGTGTCCTATGTAATATCTGTCCTATGTGATATTTGTGTCCTATGTAATATCTGTGTTCTATGTAAAATCTGTGCCCTATGTAATATCTGCGTCTTATGTAATATCTGTGTTTTTATATAATATCTGCGTCTTATGTAATATCTGTGTTTTTATATAATATCTATGCCTTGTGTAATATCTGCGTCTTATGTAATATCTGTGTCTTATGTAATACTGGTATATATAACTTCTGAATATTACACCATGGAAGGTTTTACATCATGTACCACAAAGGATGCTCGGTTTCATCCACGCTATCAATTCAACAATGCATTTCATGTGTATATGATCCATATGAATATAAGAACATTTTACTGTATTTTTCTGAACAGAGTACCAATATCAGTATATTTCCATTGAACAAAAAACAATACATTCATTGTTTTCCATATTTTTGACACATTTTCACAATAAAGAAGACGTTTTATAATTGATTTTGACAATTTTTACAATACTTATTTATTTGGCTTTTCCATTTACTCAAATAAGAATAATTGTATAAGATATTATTCACAAGTTTGTAGCTAAATACTGCTTTTTCTTCTTTGGTTGGTTTTCTACTGATTTTATTTTTTCTTGTTTCGAATAAAATTAAAAGATCGTGCGTTGTTTTTGATTTTCCATACTGTGTACAAATTCTCTGAAAAAGAAATACTTTGTCTCTTGTCAGGACAACTCACTCTTTTGTCACATAAAAAATGAGACATAAGTGTTTTAAACGTTCAATAACCAGAACAGCTGAGACGACAAAAACTGAGGCCCCGCTTCACAGCAGGTGTGGCACGATAAAGATTCCTCCCTGCTCAAGACGGTAAGTGCCGAGCATAGGCCTATATATAATAGCCCTTCACCGGCGATGGTGACGTCTCCATACGAGTTAAAGATTCTGGAACGGGACGTTGAGGTTTCTTTACATGTTGATTGAAGCATAAACAGATAAACAGATTTCCTTATAGAGGAATGATATGCATTGAACAATACCAACTTTCGGAGAATTACAGCAAATGTCTACATTTGAAGATTTTCAACAGCTATTTACAAAATCATTGATTGCTTGTTTAATTATCAGCAGTCAGGAGTATGGGCACTCCAGCTTCTTTATTCATTCTGTATTAAAGTGATTCCTTCTTCAGGTATATCCACTGCCTCAGTGCTTTCTTTATTCCTCCTTCAGTTATCCACTATCTCAGTGTTTTCTTTATTCCTCCTTCAGTTATCCACTATCTCAGTGTTTTCTTTATTCCTCCTTCAGTTATCCACTATCTCAGTGTTTTCTTTATTCCTCTTTCAGTTATCCACTATCTCAGTGTTTTCTTTATTCCTCCTTCAGTTATCCACTATCTCAGTGTTTTCTTTATTCCTCCTTCAGTTATCTCCACTATCTCAGTGTTTTCTTTATTCCTCCTTCAGTTATCCACTATCTCAGTGTTTTCTTTATTCCTCCTTCAGTTATCTCCACTATCTCAGTGTTTTTCTTTATTCCTCCTTCAGTTATCTCCACTATCTCGGTGCTTTCTTTATTCCTTCTTCAGTTATCTCCACTATCTCAGTGTTTTTCTTTATTCCTCCTTCAGTTATCTTCAATATCTCAGTGTTTTCTTTATTGCCTCACTTTATTCCCAGTTGTTTGTATGTTGTTTAACGTCCCGTCATTTTTCACTCAAATGGAGACGTCACCATTGCCAATGAAGGGCTGCAAAATTTTGGCTGCTCGGCTCTTGCGGCCTTTGAACAGGGAGGGATCTTTATCGTGCCACACACAGGATTTTCGGTTTTCGTAGTCTCATCCGAAGGACCACCCCCATTTAGTCGCCTCTTACGACAAGCAAGGGGTACTGAGGATCTATTCTAACCCGGACCCCCACGGGATCCAGCAGGTTTATAAAATAGATCTGTTGTGTATAATGTTTGTGATAATGATGTGATAGTTTTAAGTGTTAATGTAAAAAAAAAAAAAATAAATAAAATAAAGAATAATCAACGTAAGAAACATTTGTATTTTGATAATTACATAATAAAGGCTAGTTCTTAAGTTATGTACTGACGGACTTTAAAAACGCAACACACGGTTTTTTGGGGGTTTTTTGGTTTTGTTTTTTTAAATTTATTCATTTAGAACATTACATATAAAACTTTTATTGCAAAATTTACCCACCATACATCGTATTGATTTTGAAAACCCATCTCTCGATTTACCTGTGTTCATTGTTTGCGCGTTGTGAGTAGCATCGCACGAAATTTTCAGGGCTTTTTTTTCAAACACGTGGAAAGGTAATAGAGGAGTTTTTCGCGATAAAACAACTTTGTTGGTGAAAGCATAGATACCACTAAGAGGAAAATTCAAAACCAAGACTATGCCAGACTAAAGCAATGAAATGCGCAATCAGGCATTTGATATGCTGCAAGCAGGCGTTAGTCAGTGTGAGGTTGCAAGGCGTTTTAATGTCCATCCTTGTACAGTTAACCTGTTGTTGTCACGATTCCATCAGACAGGATCCCTAAATCATCGCCCAAGACCTGGCCAATCGTTTGTGACTACGCCATGGCAACAAGTGTTCATACGACAACGTCATCTGCGCAATAGGTTTACGGCCGCTGCAACCACGGCAAGAGAAATCATTGGACGTCATGGAAGGCCTATTCATCCGAGAACCGTTTCCAGATTTTTAAGCGCCATGAGAACAGCTGCAGAAACCTTATAAGGGGCTACAGCTTAAAACGCATCACCGACGGTATATATTGCAATGGGCAAGGCAGCATCTGACTCAACGTCATAATTGGTCACATGTTGTGTTCTAGATGAATCCAGATTTAACGTTTGCAACGTAGACAGTAGATGTCGAGTTTACCGTCGTTTACATAAACGTTTTGCAGACAATTGTGTCCTCGAGCGCGACAGGTTTGGATGGGGAGGCGTCATGGTTTGGGGTGCGATTAACCACAATTTTCGGACACTACTGGTCGTTTTAAATGGAACCCTCACTGCTAGGAGGTATGTGGACGAAATTCCTCAGCCTGTTTTAGCACCATTAATGCAGCAGCATAGGCAAAGAAATAGGTTAATTTTCCAACAGGACAATGCGCGCGTACATACGGCAAGATTGACATAAAACCTTTTTTAAACGAACGCCATTGACGTCCTAGATTGGCCCGCTATGTCCCCAGACTTATATCCAATCGAGCATTTGTGGGAAGAGCTGGGGAGACGTGTACGCAGCCTCAGAATCTGCAAGAATTAAGGAGAGTGGCAGAATATTCCTCAGAGGATCATCCGAAATGTTTGTCAATCAATGTCACGTTGCCTTCGCGCCGTCATCACTGCTAATGGAGGTCATACCCGGTACTAGTGAACAAAACCACATTTTTTACGCACCCTTCATTGACATTCATTTAACTGTAGCCTCTTTGTGAATAAAATGATGTTCAAAATCAAAGAATAGTGTTCAGTTAACATGGTTTATAATATACTACTATGAATTTGTTTATTAGATATATGAACAAATTTATAATATATAAAATTATCAAGTGTTGCGATTTTAAAGTCCGTCAGTATATTATAACATACATCAATAACTATCCCGTATAAATTACCGCCCTATATACCTAACTTTATATCCCGTATAAAACCTAGTCTTTTATCTCTCACTTGTATCACGTGTAAATCTCTGTCTTATATCTATAACTTGTATCCCGTGTAAATCCCTGTCATATCTTTAACTTGTATCACGTGTAAATCTCTGTCTTATATCTATAACTTGTATCCCGTGTAAATCCCCTGTCATATCTTTAACTTGTATCACGTGTGAATCCCTGTCTTATATCCCTAACTTGTATCCCTTGTAAATCCCTGTTTTGTATCTCTAACTTGTATCCCATGTAAATCACTGTCTTAATTTGTATCCTCTGTAAAACATATACACTTGAAAACATTGTTATATCGAACATCTTGCACAAAGTAACATTTCATACGACTTGCAACATAAATTTTAGAAAAGAACGTTGTTGTGAAACACCATGCCTTATTAATAGATGTTTGTGAACTTGCGCATAAACCCAGGAAGGTAAAGAACCAAGTGTAATTTGATAAGAATTTAATACAGCTTTCTACAAAATGTCACATAGGTTACTTTTCTTCAAAACCATTAATCCGGGGTCAGGTCTTCCTAAACAGCTGAGCCCGTGTTTGTTTTTTGATGATGCGTATTCATTTAAGATCTGAAAACCGGTCGCGGTAGCTCAGTAGTTACAGCGTTTGCTGTGTAACCTGGAGGTCTCGAGTTCGAGCCCCGCTCGTGTCAAACACAAGACGTTAACATAATTAGTAGTTGTTCCTCCGCCAAAAGCTTGGCATTTAGAAATGAGAATCATGGGTCTTTCGGATATGACCTTAACAACAGAGGTCCCGTGTCGCGACAGGTCTTGGCTCGTTAGAGAATCCTCACTGCTTCATCAACTGAGCGCTAAGCATAGGCCTAAGTTTATGGTACTTCACCTACAGCTGGTGACGTCTCAATATCAGTGAAAATTTTTTCAACGGGACGTAAAACATACAAACAATCAGTCAATCATTTTTTGAAATTGCACGTCATGACGGTGTGAATTGCAATGCTCCACGACGGTATACTTCATGATGCGCGTAAAGCGTTGTAGTTCATACCCTCGTGTATTTTCAAAATGTCTATTTCTTCGTATTTATAATCCACTATTATTTCTATCGGAATTCCCAGGCGTTAAAATAGACTGACTATATTTATCTTTATTCGCGCATTGTTTATAATTGCTGGTTGTCATTACAATTTTATTCATTGCAATTTGTAAAGATACCAAATGCAAAAACATTGGAAATGTAAATATATATTATCCCATAACTTACGGAATCCCTAAAGGTCCAGAATTAGCTCCCATTCTATTCCGTAATAGGTACTCATCGCCGTAGATAAGACTGTATATAGATGAGACTCGTTGTAAATTACTCTTGTAGATGGCATAGTAATGTACGTCACTATACACATATATGCCATACTTCGGGAACGCCTCAAGAGATTAGGAAAAACATGGGATATGGAATTCAATCCAAGGTCATTCGTGTGCCTCAATATTCGTCAATAACGTCAAAATTTGTGTGACAACCTCAATATTCGTGTGATAACCTCAATATTCGAATAAGAACCTCAATATTCGAGTGGCAACCCCAATATTCGAGTGACAACCTCAAATATTCGTGTAACAACCTCAAAATTCACATGACAGCCTCAATATCCGGGTGACAACCTCAATATTCGTGTGACAACCTCAAAATTCATGTGACAGCTTCAATATCCATGTAACTACCTCAATATCCATGTAACTACCTCAATATTCGTGTGACAACCTTAATATTCGTGTGACAACCTCACGCTTTCCTACTGATACACAGTATGCTTTACTTGAAAAGGTACTGAATACAAAACACATCTTCTGTTTTGGGAGTTGAAATAACAAAGGACCTACAAAAATGTCAATCAAGGCGTACTAAATCTTATTGTAGAAGTCACTTTAGTGCAAAAACCCACTTCTTCAAAAGGTTCTTTCGTGTACTCAGTAGTTTGAGTCTGGTTCGGATCAGTTGAGGGTCACTACAGTTCAGCATATTGTATGTATGTTTCATTGATACTGGACAGTCGCATAATATACATTCTGGTAGAAGTTCTCGGTTAAGCAAATATGAATGTGTTCACCTTAAATAGCCGACGCAAATCCTAGTGATAGTCACAACGGGTTTTATCCAATCGATAGGCCGTTCTTGGTACACTGATTCTGACTGCAGATTACTCCGTTTGTCTGATCAAGATATAGGGCTCACGGCGGGTGTGACCGGTGAACAGGGGATGCGTACTCCTCATAGGCACCTGGTCCCACCTCTGGTATGTCCAGGGGTCCGTGTTTGCAAATCTCTCTGATTTGTATTTTGTACAGGAATTACGAGATTGAGTACTGTTCGTTATGTTAGCCCCTTCATCATCTTGTCGATTCAAAATAAGAATGTTTTGTTGACTTTTCGTCCTATCTCTTGTAATTCATTTGTTTCGCAGAGATCCTATTTAGTCTGGCAAAGAGAGGCAACATACGAATACTCCGTGTTTGCTACAAGACGAAAATGAAACTACTATCATTCCAATATATCACCAACTGTTTGGATGTTTGATTTCAATAAAAGTAAGTTTGGATGACCAGACCATGTCATTCATTCAATGTGATCAATATTTGGAATAAACACAAAAAATGAAACTGGGATACAAAAGACGCATTAAAAAATTTTTACAAAATTTTTCATTTAATCCCAGTGAACTCGAAGTCTTCCACAGAGTCTTCCACACCTATTTCATATGGTATGTTTTACTGAACGTTGACTCAACTATATGACAAATGGAAACACTTTAGCCGCCTCTTCGTCAACTTCAGTATTTATGTTACAATATTCCATTATCATCTGCATATAATGTATATGTCTCCTACTGTTTGCATATGATCGATTGTTCACCAAGATGCCGTATATCGAAGTGACATATATGACTATTGTTGATAGATACACGCCATAGGTGTGTCTTGATAGCGAGGTGATAGACACAGCAAAAGTTTTCGTCTCGTATATAGACTTTTGAAGAAAAAAAAGTATCATAAGAAAAAAAAACTTTATAAAGGGTCAGTTAATAAAATAAGCACAATCTGTGACCATGGCAATTCCAACAGTTTGTTGAAAGACCTGATCTTGAAAAAAGTATCGGTACATGAATATTATCAGTAAGGAGCTTCGGCATCTTTTTGACTACTTGTGCGCAGAACGGTATTTAAGGAAGTGATTTCTTGGATGATTAATCACAAGATATGAAGATTTCCAAATTCTAATTTTACTGAAGAAGCAGTTGTCTGTGATATCAAAGAGCACAGCCTTTAATTAAACGTAAGGAATGATGATGTAAAGTTTTGAAAGGTCGTACATGTATGTTTTGATGCTTTTGATTTTGGAAGTTTCGTGATTTCAATTTCATTAAAAAGTTGTTTGGAATTTTTGAGGATCCGCATTTGATTTGCATCACTTCTCGGATGCTGTGTATGTCGGGACACAATACGTCGGGCGTTTCTCCTTCACAGCAGATGTTTTTGCGCAGAGTAAAGATTGGGGCTTGGTAGAACAATAGATCCTGAAATATATCTATGAGGTGTTTAAAGTATTCGAATTCATTCGTCCCTTTGACTCTGATACTAAATGTGTTCAAAATCTTTTCAAAAGAAACTTGGGAGTATAAGTTGGATTACCAAACTGGAATATTTTTAAAAAACCATTTTCTCCTGGTGACATTAATATGCCTTACAAAGACTATGCGCATGTATCTACAAGGTTTGTCAGATAGAACCAGTGCATACTCCTCATACAACCCATCTACATGTAATTCTTTCATCTCGTCTCGATTACTAAACACAGGAAGATAGACGATACGCATTCCTTTTTTACTGGTTTGTTACGAGATTTTTATATTCCTCTAGTATCTTTTCTCTATTCTGACAAGGTGTCAACTTCTTCATATTTAGCCTATCATCTGACATAATCATAATAGAAATTAACTTCGGTCTGCAATTCAAAAATTGGGACTCAATTTCGGACCATTTAGAATAAGTTATTTCAAGTCCAGCTGGACTGGAAGAACAAGAATACGTCAACGGTTTTATTTGAGATGGTCTATATCTAGGCACTGTAAAGTTCATTTTTTATTTAAAAGGTTTGGATGTAATAGTAGAGGTATATTTGTATGAAATACAGGATCTAGACTTGAACTTGACAAATATTAATTAGAGAAAACTGAAACTTTTTTAAAGAATAAAATACATTATTCAACCAATTTGGGCCCATATAGGAGCAGAGTGTTCCTATATAGTCCGACTGTAAACAAATACAGAGAATATTTACGAAATGACAAAACATTTACAATGTATGAGGAACAGGCAGTTAGCCATGGCACGTGTCTTATACTGTCTATACAGAAACAATACAAGCGTGAAATATTTATATTGTCATCACTGTTAAATCATGTGTTTTCATTTTCTTACTTGAAAATCTTAACTAAATAAGAAATATTGAAATATATCGATATGTCCATTTTTTAAAGTAGTATTAAATTTGGATAGAATTTAAAAATGATACTCAAAACCTCCCCTCTATAATCGTTACACAGTGAACGTTCTAACTGAAGCGTTCTTCATCTTCTGTTGAATTTAAAGCAAACTCTTTCACATCTTGGAAGTATTATAGCTTTACCACAGCCATTGATTTTCCTTCTTATCGACCTGTTTTAGGCAGTAATTGTTTATTTTTACTTTTGTAAGAATTGCCTGGTTATCCTATTGTTTTTAATCAGGTATATTTCAAAGTTGAACGAGCGTTTGTATTTAAATTTTCCAGATTCTGGCGAGTAGTTGATACTTTTTGTTTGTTTTGTTTGTTTTATTTTTAATGTTGTTGTTGTTGTTGCTGTTGTTTTTTCAGATACTTTAGAAAATTATTCTGTAGTTGCTTTCTAATATAAAATTGTGATTTGTTTTAACTTGATGTTTGCAATGAAATTAAATTTTAATTGAAGTTTTTCACTATAACATAAAAAATTAGAATACCATGAATCACTGTTAAGCGTGTGGTATGATTGATTGATTGATTATTTATTGCTTTCCGCCACACTCAACAATTTTTCAGTTATCTGGTGGCGTCCAGTTATTTGGTGGTGGAGGAGAGAACCCAGATACAACGTACCTGGGAAGAGACCACCGACCTTCCGCAAGTAAACTGGCAAACTTGCTCACATAACGCCGCGGCCGAGATTCGAACACGCGCCGAAAGAGGTGAGAGGCTTTGTGATTTTGAGCCCGATGCTCTAACCACTCGGCCACGGAGGCCCCCAGCGTGTGGTATGCACTCAGGTGTGTTTTCTAATCTATAACAATACATAAATAGTTGTGTAAGCATATCTTTATATAATGAATACCTTCCTAGCTCAGAGTAGATTCCTTTATTTGTACGCGCTTTGGATACCCCCATGGTTTGTTTGTTTGTTTTACGTCCCGTCGAGAATTTTTCACTCATATTGAGACGTCACCAGCTGTAGGTGAAGTACCACAAATTTAGACCTATGCTTAGCGCTCAGGGCCGTAGCAGTGAGGGTTCTTTAACGTGCCAACGCCTACCGTGACATGGTAATTTCCAAAATTTCATATTGAATTTCCTCTGCTCGTGCCATGCCCGCATCAAACCTAAGGTGTAAATTAAACACAGGTATAACTGATTACTCTTCGCCATATGCTCGGCAGTTAGAAGACAGTGAGAATTAAGGGTCTTTCGGACATGACCTTAAAAACGGAGGATCCGTGTCGCGGCAGGCGTTGGTACGTTAAAGAACCCTCACTGCTACGACCCTGAGCGTTAAGCATTGGAGTAAATTTGTGGTACTTTAGCTACAGCTGGTGACGTCTCAGTGAGGGTGAAAAATTCTCGACGGGAAGTAAAACAATCATACTGATTTTTGAATACATCAAAAAAGCCGGACACGTTTTCTTCTGCGAGTAACATTGATAGCACTCCAGTTCTCGCAACCATACAAAAAATGTTTTAATTATACAATGATAAAAAATATGCAATTTTTATTCATTGGGAAAGGTTTTATACCCCTCTAAAGTTTGAAGCATGCCTTTAAACTTTTTTGAAATAAATGTTTCTGTGCCTCAACCAACTTACTTTTTTCCATCGTTTCCAATGGGTAACCTTATATCTTTAAATTGTTTATCACATTTTAAAATGTTATATCTATTATCAAGACAAAGTGTTTCCTTGAGTAATCTATCAATGTTATTGAAAAGTATATTTGTGTTATTTGTAATACTTCCAAACACCACTCACTGCAGTAATCATGGAGGATATTTAGTTTATGCGGAAGATGAGACTTAGAATTGGATAAAGTAATAAAACAAGATCATCTGCATACAAAAGACAAACTCTTTTTTCATATCTGAAGTGACAGAGCCAGAATTATACTCCAGAATACTTTGAAGACATTGATAAAAAGTTTAAATAAAACAGGACGAAGGACATCGCCTTGTCTAACTCTCGATGTGAAAGTCTGTCATTCTGTAGTGTACCTTTACACTATATCACTCTATTATTGTTATATATAGACTTTAAAATTCTGTATAAGTACCCATTAATACCATAAAGTTATTTCATACATAATATCAACATGAATGTCTTTGTCAAATGCCAAGATAAAATGACCAAGAATGACGAAGAATGCTACTTATGTTAACGGAATTTATTCCTTTATTAGCTGACTAATTGGTTTGGAATTATAGTGATCCTGCAATGGGCAACATCCATCATCATGCACAGAATTCAGTTTGTATTCTCATATTGAATAATCCAAATATTCTTTGGCTTTTCCAAATAACCAATTTAAAATTTTCAAAGGAATATACTGAAGTTTTTTGTGAATTTGATGCAAACTTAACTGTTTGTTGGCATAAGGTAAACAAAGGGTCCCACATAATCAAATGAGACATCTTGTATATTTGTTTTGTATGGCTGATGTCCATGACTACATTTATATCTTTGTGTAATGTAGAGCACTGGTAGAAATATTATAAAATTAGTCATTCCAGAAAAGTAGCAAATATAGTTTGGACTATCAGAGAACCACTCAAGCCAAATGAGGATTACAAGATACCAGCTTCAAATCAACTTGAAATTTAGAAAATACATTTTCACAGTACCAGATTGTCTTCAATCTTCTAACATTCGATTATCTTATCTACTACAAAGCACAACAAATACCTTTCAGGAATTTAGAAGAAAGAGCTACATGTTTCATACCAATTGATAGGCGGTTCTTTATACACTGATTTGACTACAGATTGCTCCGTTTTCCTGATCATTATGTAGGGCTTATGGTGGGTGTGACTAATCACCAAGGGATGCTTACTCCTCCTGGGCACCTGATCCAACGTCTGTTATGTCCAGGGTCCATGTTTGCCCAACTCTTAATTTTGTATTCCTTATAAGAGTTATGAGATTGATCACTGTAAGTTATCTTCACCTTTTCTTTAGACAGAAGACAAGCCAGTATTAAATCTTATGATGTTTATTTCAGTACCCTATGTCAGTATGTAACATACATACAAGCAGTAAACATACATTATACAAACAACAGCTGGTGCAACTTGTAACAAAATCATAAAAACCAAATGTCCATAGAGGGGGAAGTTCTAATGAAGTCAATTAAAGAAGACACATCTATGATATATAAAATTCTATTCCACATTCTTAAAGATTGGTATGCTAAATTTTCCACAAAAACCACACTCTCTAACCTGAGAAGAACTTAAAAAAACTGAATTGACTTGCCTACCCATGCTACTACTCTTATAACATTTTGAATCATATTGAAAAAAAATCTCTGTATGAATTTAATGGCCTAAAAATATCTTTATCTAACGGATTATGCCAATTAAAATTTTCGATTTCAGTCTACTCTCACTTTCTTATCAAATAAGTATACATGTACCTACATGATCTAAGAAACTAAATACCTTTACTTGTTTTGAGCAGGCAGGAAATTTCACGGTGAGTCATCAATAACAGCACAAAAAGTACTACAATTTCAAGTGACAAAAATTTGAAAATTCATTACAGGAATTGTTTTTATATTCAATATACGATAAGTATGTACATCAGATTTTAATGTAGGAATAAAGTAAGATAGCACTGTTTTACTCCAGTCTATCTCACTGTATATATCACACATCCCACAAACACACAATGGATCAATTCTTAAAACGAAAATCTACAATACTGACAAAGGGAGAGCACTCGCCGGAAACCACTCTACTTTCACAATATCTGTTGTACTTATTGCACAAGTATTTCCTACTGATTCCAGTCCTATGCTGTGGAGCACTGAGACAGGGAATATCGGATATTTTACACGTTATATACATAGCTGTGTATTCTACCCATGTTGAGCAGATCTAGAACTCAAGAGACAAAGCAATACTGTAATAAAATATTAGTGTAGATCATTTTTTCATAGCAAGGAAGTACAGAAACTCACAAAGCTGTTTTAGACCTATTTAAAAAAAATGGCTCTATTGGTATGTTGTATTTCTGTCAAATACATACATATGCATATGGTGCTAAAATGTTACTAAAAATTCCATGTCATGGGATCTAAAACCTTGGTCATTCTTAACAAGATAAACAATTGAGGACCTGAATTTAAGTGGTTAAAAATAAAATGAAAATTAATACACAATTGTACTAGATGTTATTCTATATTCAATACTTTAAGAATTGAAATCAATGAATTAACTGGCAGTTTATTGGTCAACAAAAATAAAACTTTCTGTTTACAAAACCTTAGTTCACTTACATGTATGATGCACGATGGTAAAATTGATCTGGTGACAGAAATCAGGCTTATACTGCAAAAATGACTAGCAACAAAAAAATTATACAACGATCAAAGCCTGTAGAACCCAAAAGTAAGACATTCACACACAGAATGTCATTGAAATGCAGTCCTGATATGGAGTGATTCTACTGGTGGAGGGGGACCACAATTACACATATAAAAATTACTATATATATATACATGTACACTATATACATTCAGAAAGTGTAGAAATCACATGATGATTTCTAATCTAGTGATCCAAAAAATAAATAAATACATGAATGATTTGTACAGCATGAAAAAATAAACAGGACACAATGAAAAACATCTTCCCATAATGTCATTTGTATTATACACATAATGAAGACACATAACAATAGGTTTGATCATTTGTTCAGATTTGTGTCATTGTTGAAATAGTACTGCATTACTACTAGCCTTAGTTATTTTATCTGTCGTGTAAACAGAGACAAACTGATTAAAATCAAGCTTCCCCTTTTTAACAAAGTAGTAAAACAAAATCAATCACAACCTGTGTACAGATGTTTAGAAGTTTGTCTAACAAACATATTTACAAATTTATTATGCATCAAGCATGTTTGCTTATCCTCTAAAATTGTGTTTCTTTGTGAATAAACTCCTAAGCATGGGACCTGTGTCTGCGACATTAACACAAACAACTTCATGACAGGCCAGATAAAGCACCAAGATATTGCAGCAGAGATTTGTGGATTCTGTGAAATGATAACTAACACCACACAGATAACAGACAAACACAGTCATTAGAGTGACATAGCTGCTTATTGCCAGATAAATGAAACAAGTGATTTAATGTTTTCTCCGAATGTTCTGTTCAGCTGCAAAAGTAAATTCCATTAAAACTGCATTTTTATTCTCTTTCTCCCCATATAACTGCATTACATGGAATACTCTGCCATTTATATAATAAAGATTTTCTTCAGATTTCTTTTGCCCGTTCCACTTGTATTTTCTGAGTGTCAAGGGCCACCAATAAGTAGACCACAGTACAGAATGCATGCTACACTTGGACATATGAAGGAGGACAAAACTATGGCACCTTTGGTCTCCAACAGCAGGAATGAAGAGAGGGGCACTTGTGTGATCATATCTTAACCACCTCACCCTCATATAAAGCTGTGAATCCGGTCAATCCAGATCTGGGCGGTTTTAGCATCTGTTGCCAAGAAATTGTAGACTCTTCTGTTTGTTTTCAACTGCAAATAACAGTATATCTCAATGAGCATGGATCATTTTCTTTATAAAACTATAAGTAACATAAAATACTCCTCTACTACCATTTGCTGTCTGTTCTATGCTGCAT
The DNA here is from genome assembly GCA_024699665.1 of Ostrea denselamellosa. Classification (NCBI taxonomy): domain Eukaryota; kingdom Metazoa; phylum Mollusca; class Bivalvia; order Ostreida; family Ostreidae; genus Ostrea; species Ostrea denselamellosa. The sequence goes on along the minus strand of JAMZEH010000015.1, from coordinate 9,162,067 downwards.
TTTAACTTTCAATATTTTCATCATAGACCAAAATCATGAAATAAAAACTGCAATGAATATAAAATTGCCATAGCATTTCTACAGAATAGACATAACATTTCTATAGAATAGACATATAAACCGCAAATAAAATGGCATAAAACCATATGAAAATTAAGGAGTGAATTCAAAGCTGTACACAGAATATTTAAATTTTAAATGATTACATACATATTTTTCAAATTAAATACCAAAATATCAGAACCTGACACAAATAGACATTACATGCGATATAAAAATATAAACCCATATTGCTGTGAAACATGAATGCTTCCAGACACAACTTCAAGAGTACTCCAAAGATCCATCACAATACAAAGCCTTGAACCATAAAAGTTTTGACCTTGACTTTTCATTTCTCAAGATCTGGGCAAAATTGATTGCCAAGGTTAAACTGTGACCTTGAACTATCCATATAAAGATCTGATCTTACCTTTTCACTCTACCTTGTTTATCTTAATGTGACAAACATGTCAAAACACGACAGGAGTTTTGATCTTGGGGTCATATATCCCATTGATTTAATAATTACCTCAAAGAAAGCATTCTCATCTGCCTTTTTTGGGGCCCCCTGGACGTTGCGTATTGTCTGGACTGACTGGACATCAAACAATTCGATGTAGCCCTTACAGTTTGTGTCATCTTCATAGTCATAGTACCGCAGCTGTCAAAGAGAATCAGTCTTTGATTCACAGAATGCTCGTTATCACATCCAAAAAATTAACAAAAATCTTAAACTCACGAAAAACTTTGAGATATACCATCAACAATATAGACAAAGCACAGAGCAGAAAAGTTTCTGACAGTATTAAATGTATTCGACATTCAAACAAAAATTACCATCAGTTGACAAATTCACATACTGCTCCTATAAAAATCTCCCAGAGTTTCCCTAACAGTGTTGTATCATGCTGCTATTATTTACATGTACAATGAAGTGATCACCCTGGCAAAAACAATAAGTATCGTATAGTTGTTTTTTTTGTGGGACATAAATTTAATGGATAGAGTCTACAAGATCAGATTTTGGTGAACAAGTTTCAATTTATTTATGCAATGTAAATGTGTAATGATGTACTTAAATCTAGCCATTTTTATTTTGGTGAAATCTTTGAAAATTGTCAAAATAGGCCAAATTATATACTCATCAAAGAAAAACAAAATGGCTATATGGTAACTAGATGAAAAATGGATGACATTTTTCCTAATAAAAAAGATGAATGTGGTGGATGCTAGCAATAATCTCCAGCTATATTAATTTTTTCCCATAACTCACATGGTAGTAACAATCAATGACAATTACTACATGTTTACAATAACATTTCCTTATCATTATCTCCTATTTGCACGTGTGAACTGCATTTATTTTGAGAAATGTGCCAGCAATATTTTTTTAAAATTACAATTTAATAACAATTTAAGTCAGCAGCAGCTTTTTCTGATATTTTTCAAAACTTAAAAAAAAAAAAAAAAATCACACTGGCAATTATATCATCGATGAATTTTTTCTAATATGGATATGGTAATAAAGCTCAGATTCATCTGATCTAAACAATGTAAATTGTCTAATGCTGATTTGATTTGTTTTTCGTTTTAGTGTCAGAGCAACCTTAAGGGTCCTCTATGCACAACACACTGGAGAGTTAAAATTTCATGCACTACTCTTCTGCAATTAGAGTGATCTGCTTTTTGGTGTATAATACAATAAACTGACATTTAGAGTGTTATACACATTTTGTAATCAACTGAAGTAGTTTAACTATTATATTAGACCAAAATAAAGTTACAGAATGCTTTATTGAAAAATCCTTGCCATTTTAAATCGATACTACTGATTTCTGTTCATCAGTTCTTTAGAGTATTTGAAGATATTTCCTGTGACAAAATGACAAGTACCCAATGCTAAAAATGTCCAGATAAACTCAATATGGACACCTTTACACGATATAATTTTCTTAATTTTTTTAAAAAATATATTTGCTTATAGTGTATAGAGTGTCCTTAATTCTAAGATATTAAGAGCTTAATGTATGTTCTCCGTAACAGTTGTACATAACTAATAAAACAAGCGTTCTGAGTGTATTGCAGCCAATATAAAGTCCCCTACCAGTAGGATAATTTAGTCAAAAGTAGATCAAACATAACGAAACTCAAACCTGATCTGTAACTATCCAATACAAAGCAATATATAAGATTTCAGTTGAATATCTTCATCCAATGTGTAAAGAAAAGTTTGGAAAACCTCAAGCATACATCAAGGATAATTCAGTCAAAAGTAGGTCAACATAATGAAACTCAAACTTGATCTGTAACTATTCAAGGCAAAGTCAAATATAAAATTTCATTTGAATATCTTCCTCCATGCAAAGAAAAGTCTGGAAAACTGATTAAGAATGACAGACAGATGGACAGACAGATCGAGGGTAAACTGATAGTCCCCTTCAGTAAAGCCAGTAGGGGACTATACAATGATTTAACACACACTTCAGATATCACAAGTAGTTTACTTACATTTATAGTATATTCACATGACAAGCATTGCTTTACTTTGTTCAAATATACACAATGGCCAGACATTGTTCAGAGTTTTGGTACATAATATTCTGTGATGGTTTGTACATTTCAGAGCCAGATGTGGTTCTACTGTAGGAGACCTTACCTGATGTTTTGTAGAATCCAAGACAAACCACCTCTGCTTCCATCCCTTCAACAGGGCCCCTCTCTTGAAGAGGTAACCTTTATGGAGACAGCTGTTTTCTGTGCTGGTTGAGGCTGGAGTGTAGGTGGCGAAAGTTGGGCCACTCTCTACTGGGATCTCCTCACCTACAGGATAAACAAAAGATTTGTCAAATACACTGCTTGATAGTCCCACATCTGCATTCTCCATTACTTATCACATAAAGGTTCATTATGATAATAAAGTATTATGAATATGGCTCAAATGGGGCAATGATGTTGCTGGCTGAGTTTAATGTCAATGCCATTTGACCCCTGACCTGAGGTGACTTATAAGGTATATTATGTTTTATTGTGAACTAGATTTACTTTACTTAGGTGAAAAGCCATTAAAATGTGACTTATCCAGGATATTGAGCAGAACCTGCATAAAAACTAGATGTGTGAGTATGACATGAATGTTCCCAGGGACCATAAATTTCACAAATTTGTTAGGGAGCTTCATGGACATCATATCATGCATTTATTTTTTCTCCCACATGAGTGGGAGTACAGAAGATTTTCTAAGATTTAATTATGTATTTTCAATATATAGCCACATTGGCCTCACCCTAGGGCCTGAACCCCTGGACCAGGAGCCACAAATTTCACAATTTAGAATATATGTATATACTTTTTTCTCAAATATATATGGAAGTTCAGAAGATGTTCTAAGATTTAATGCATTTTCACTATATGGCCATACTGGCCCCACCCTAAGACCTTAACCCCTGACCCAGGAGCCATAAATTTCACAATTTTGATAGAGGGCTTCATAGATATCACAATCATGCATTTAGTTTTTCTCCCACATGTGTGGAAGTACAGAAGATTTTTGAAAATATAGCCTTTTTTTTCTTTTTAGCATATATGGCTCTGCCCTTGAGGCTCTAGGGGTGGTAAGGTCATAAATTTCAAAATTTATATTCCTCTTAGCCTAGAGATGCTTCACACCAAGAGTGGTAACAACTGGCCTTGTAGTTTTCAAGAAGTTAAAAATGTGAAAGTTTTAACAGATGGTACACGATGATCGATGAAGACCAACGAAGACTCAGGCCACCTAAAAAAGGGGGGACTGGAAAACAATCACAGAATTTAATGGAAAGTGATAACACTCATCCTTCTCAAGCATGAGCAGGGCGTTTTGAGCATTGTCCCCTGTTGTCTTTTAGTACATGTATTTATCAATATAACAGATATACTGTACATGACAAGTCCCTGAGTATGATTACAACAGTCTGCTAGCATGCACAGTCTATTCATTGGATTCTATATTACATGAAACATCTTGTGAATGTCTTGCAGTTAACTTTTGATAGTAACCCACTTTTCTCTTTCTCAGTTCACTACAGAAGTAGGGAAAATAGGGAAAATATTAGGATAGAACTTTAGATCCTCCCATCATAAAAAACCTTTTATTTACAGCATATCTTTTTCTGTGCATGATTCACTTCTTATATCTCTGTATTTCTATACTGCTGTCTCAAACTCTAAACATAAATAAGTTCCCAAACTACTTTCCAACTATAATCAAAATAAGCAAGCGTAACAATAAGCTTCAATACCCAGACAATAGCTGTGAAACTTACACCATAGCTCTCCAAAAAGTGGTTCAGAAGTAACAAAGTATCACAATTTTATTCACCTTTTATTATCTGACCTGAAAAAACTCTGACAATCCTTTACACTGATAAAGCCATGTGTTTTCTACTTCATGCAGAGAATGATTTGATTTTGCCGTGCCTAACTTACTTTTACAGGTAGATGTGTTTTCTCTGTATTTCATGCAGAGAATGATTTGATTTTGCCGTGTCCGACTTACTTTTAAGGGTAGATGTGTTTTCTCTGTATTTCATGCAGAGAATGATTTGATTTTGCCGTGCCTAACTTACTTTTACATGTAGATGTGTTTTCTCTGTATTTCATGCAGAGAATGATTTGATTTTGCCGTGTCCGACTTACTTTTAAGGGTAGATGTGTTTTCTCTGTATTTCATGCAGAGAATGATTTGATTTTGCCGTGCCTAACTTACTTTTACAGGTAGATGTGTTTTCTCTGTATTTCATGCAGAGAATGATTTGATTTTGCCGTGTCCGACTTACTTTTAAGGGTAGATGTGTTTTCTCTGTATTTCATGCAGAGAATGATTTGATTTTGCCGTGCCTAACTTACTTTTACAGGTAGATGTGTTTTCTCTGTATTTCATGCAGAGAATGATTTGATTTTGCCGTGTCCGACTTACTTTTAAGGGTAGATGTGTTTTCTCTGTATTTCATGCAGAGAATGATTTGATTTTGCCGTGCCTAACTTACTTTTACAGGTAGATGTGTTTTCTCTGTATTTCATGCAGAGAATGATTTGATTTTGCCGTATCTGACTTACTTTTAAGGGTAGACGTGTCGGAAACTCTGGACACACTAGAGCTGTTGTTGCCAGTATTTGGGACTATTTTTAACTTTGTACAATTTTTTGGCACATGAGACATACATTTCTCATGACAGTTATAGCCGCAGTCTGTACAGTGCATCCCTGTCAAAATAAAAGGCTGCAGATCAAATATTATACATGTGTTTCATTTTTACATCTCTAGTACAAGAACTCATTCATATACAATTGCACATGTACAGTTTAAATCTGAGTGTGTTCCACCTCAAAATTATTCTAAATATTTAAACAAGATGTCCTAAACCACTATAAAATTTTATCTTTGATTTTTACCTCATATACCTTTAACCTTGAACTTTCCAAGCAAAGACCAAAAGCAATGTGACCTAGATATGTAAAATATTAATTGATCGTTTACGTATTGATTGATTATTTGTTTTACGTCCTGTCAAGAATTTTTCACTCATACTGAGATGTCACCAGCTGTAGGTGAAGTACCACATATTTAGACCTATGCTTAGCACTCAGGGCTGTAACAGTGAGAGTTCTTTAATGTGCCAACACCTGCCATGACACGGGACCTCCGTCATGTCTGAAAGACCCGTGATTCTCAATTCTAAATGCCGAGCATTTGGCTAAGGAGCAATCACTACCTATGTTTACATCTTAAGTTTGATGCAGTATGGCAGGAGTGGGACTCAATCCTAAGACATCCCGGTTATGAAGTGAATGTTCTAACCACTGAGCTACCATGACTGGTACAATGTAAAATAAAACTGAATAGACTGAGATCTACAGTGTACTTCATGACCCACCTGTCTTGAGAAGACCCCAAAGCACCTGCCCACAATAGTCACAGTATGCTGGTGTCGTGTAAGTGTGTTTTTCAAAACGATGGGGCTGACCAAACATCTTGGCAGCTTCTCCTAACATTTTCCCTTTCACTAAAATTTCCAGGGTTGATCGCTTGTGTATTGAGCGTCCATGAGATTTCACAATCTGAGTATTAAAGGATAGGTTTCTTTGCATAGTCTCTTGTTTCCCAGTTGGCAACTCAAGCTTGTCCCAGACTGCCTTCCATTTCTGCTGAAAATGTCCCAAATCTGTCTCCAACTTGTGTATTTCCTGTCAATCAAAATTCTTTGAATACAAAATTCATTTTCTCTCCTTTTTTTTTTTGAAACTGCCTTTTATTATGACTCATCCAGATTCATGTTCTAATGTTTAAAAATATCAAATCAAATTACACTGGACTTTTTAATTATAAAATTGGTGTAAATGACAAATGTTGGTTTGCCTCTACGCCACGCATTATCAGCTATTTACAACACATGTTTATTATAGAGATGGGAGGGGGATTATAAATAAATTGATGAATACTGGGTTCATCTAATTTTGAAAAGTAAAATAAGGAATGACATTTGGGATAACTGCCACAGAAATGTATTCTCTGGTCATATTACCTGAAGCATTTGCCTGAACACATTGGGTTGTTGCAAGATTACATTATCATAGCAGCCATTGACAATTTTCCGCATGAGTGGTTGCCCAGAACTGTCTGTTTTTTCTTCCTCACTGATCTGGATTTCTTTATTTGTTGTCTCAATCTCATAGGCTGGTCCATGAGCGAGATCTTCATTCAGGAAAAAGTTCCAGATTCTGAGGTTTGAGACGTTGGAGTACGGACGGAGGACCACATCCTGGTCTCTCGTACTGTACTGGAAGTTCAGGAACAGGGTCGATTTGCGATGATGCTTCTCTATATAGTCCCAGACTGATGTTCCCTGATGAGATTGATGCCTTTGGGCAAATCCAGCTACAACACAAAGGTTTCGTTGGATTAATTGACTCGACTAGTAAAATCAGTAAAATAATATTACAACTGATTCTTTAACAACTAAACAATTCAAAATGCTGACATTATTGCTGCTTTTGATCATTATTAGTTTTTGAAAGGATGTGGTCAATATCTATTTTGCTCTAGTGAGATGCAACCTCAAATAGAATTTTCACTTTAAGGACAATACACATATATGGTATGGACTAATTTGATCCCCCCAATTGCCTTTCAATTTGATGACACAAAACTAACTTTGTTATTCTGAAGAGTTTATGCATACCATTCTGATAAACAATGTTATGTTACTCTTTGAAAAAAAGTTAGTAATTCTAAGATATTGGAATATTTCCTGGGTTTTTGAAATTTTTTAGCTAAGTGCATGTTTTCCTTCCATTTCCCTTCCTGCAAACACAGAATGGTTTTTATGACAAGATTCATATTGTGAGTACACATGTATCTCTTTCAAGATATGTTTCTAACAGAAATATTAACTTGTTCAATGTCACTCCATTTTTAAGAGGAAAAGCAAGAACTAAGTATTTTGATTAAAAAAGAATCCAACAATTATAGACAACAAAATAAGTCACTTCTGATCTCAAATTACAAGAAATGGTGAGAATATTATCATGGTTTGTCACAAAAGAATTGGAGTTTAAAAAATTTATTTGAAATTCCTCAGATATTATTAGAATCGTCATGTTTTTGAGGGCAAAATCAACCTCTTGTAGTGTACACTTTTTATATATCTTAAAAAAAAAAAAACTACAATGAAAAGGAAGAGACGACATTCTTTATACTGACCATCTAGCTCCGACTGTTCATGGTTAATTTTGGATGATCTCCTGTCATCCATTAGCCAGCCTGCCTCCACTCTCTCACATTCATTGTCCATCATAAATGTCCGAAATCGATTGGATACATAATGATAGGCTATGAACCTCAGAAAGAACTGGTTATACTCGAAAGACAATGGGAACTGGTTGTGTATCTGTGCCAATACAGTTAATCATAACATTATGATGATGTTTGTCATAAACCTTAAATACACATACAGCTGAAACATCTGCAAGTTTCTCCTGAATTCAGTCAAATACAACACACTAATAGCAAAGCACTTTGAATGGACAACTTTGATTTGTTATAAATGTAATATGTTATATCCAACACATTCACAATATGTTTTAAAACTACAGGGAATGCAAATCATTTCACTGTAAGGTGTGTTCACTGTAACTGTGTTTTACTATAAGTGTGAATTCGTTAACAGTGTGTTCACTGTAACTGTGTTTTACTGTAAGTGTGAATTCATTATAAGTGTATTCACTGTAACTGTGTTTTACTATAAGTGTGAATTCGTTAACAGTGTGTTCACTGTAACTGTGTTTTACTGTAAGTGTGAATTCATTATAAGTGTATTCACTGTAACTGTGTTTTACTATAAGTGTGAATTCATTACAAGTGTGTTCACTGTAACAGTGTTTTACTACAAGTGTGAATTCATTAACAGTGTGTTCACTGTAACTGTGTTTTACTATAAGTGTGAATTCATTACAAGTGTGTTCACTGTAACTGTGTTTTACTATAAGTGTGCATTCATTATAAGTGTATTCACTGTAACTGTGTTTTACTATAAGTGTGTTCACTGTAACTGTGTTTTACTATAAGTGTGTTCACTGTAACTGTGTTTTACTATAAGTGTGAATTCATTACAAGTGTGCTCACTGTAACTGTGTTTTACTATAAGTGTGAATTCATTACAAGTGTGTTCGCTGTAACTGTGATTTACTGTATGGTGAACACAGAACACAGTGATATTATAAACAAACTTAATATATTGACACAATAAAAATTACTGAACACTTTCCAAAATAAAGATAACAAAAAAATTGTTTAATCATGAATTAGAACTATTGAAATTTGTTGTCCATTTTTTACACTAGTACATGTATTAATATATATCTACAAAGAACAAAATTTAGTGTCAGTACATGTATAGTACTAGATCACACAAGTATTGCATCTACATGTAAATACTTACACTGTAGATATAAGTATCCAAAGAGAATGGTTCATCATTTCAATGTTTGAATGTGTCTCACAATTCATTGAGGATAAAATGACATCAACTCACCTGATGAATTACATCCAAAAACTGCAGAAACAGTGGGGCAAATCCACTCGCCTGATTGGCTGCCGTCTGGTTACTGCGGTGAGTGAAGCGATGACCAAATGACAACCACTCCTTTTCCACCAGACTCTTGAATCCTTCAAGGGTGCGATAATATGGATCTAAAAGCAGCTGAGCTACAGACACCACCTGTACAATGGGAAGGTCTTTTTTGAGTACAAAGTGTATTAATGACTAGTGTTTTCATTTTTTAGTTCTGAATATTGAATGACTAAAAAGCATTTTTATATTGCATAATATACAGCTGTAAGTAAACACACGAGAGTCCTGTCTTTATACCTGTACTTACCTGTGATTACCTGGAGGTAGTACATCGGTCTATACCTGTGCTTACCTGTGATTAGTACACCTGTCTTTATACTTGTGCTTACCTGTGAATAAGAATACCTGTCTTTATATCTATACTCACCTGTGAGTTAGTACACCTGTCTTTATATCTGTGCTTACCTGTGAGTAAGTATAACTGTCTTTATACCCAAACTTACCTGAGAGTTAGTACATTTGTCTTTATACCTGTGAGTTGGTATACCTGTTTTTTACCTCTTAGGCTGTGAGGTAGTACACCTGCTATAAAACACCTGCTTACCTGTGTGGTGATATCCCAGCCATCCTCCAGACAGATCATGACTGAGGAGCCCTGCACATCCAGCAGATCGACAGTGGCTCCAGCCAGCTGCATAATATTCTGAACCTGAAATAATGACCAAAATCTTAGCATCATACTCATTTAAAATACACATAAATTCATGTATCAGATAATGGGTTAGAGAAATTCTGAAAATGGTTGTTACTCAGACTTAAAAAAGCATCTTGAAGTTTGTTCCTATACAGTATAAACGTGTATGTATATTTTACTGGATACAGTTGTTAAGTACATAAATGTCTCTGTGGTGAATGGCACCAAGTCTGAAATAGACTCCATCTGCTCCCCAGTGTGTAGATCTCTAATATTACCTGTAGAAGCCATTCTGATTCCTCTACAAGACTGTGGAAGCCTGTTTCAGGGGCCAGTGGAGCACTTGGTACACAAGCTCTCATCAACTTCTTAAAGCTTGCTTTCACATGACGGACTTCATAGAACTCTACTGGGATGAAATCACACTTCGGGAAAGACTCTACTTTGATTCCCTACAAAACAAGAAAAAAACACTACACATTAATTGTAAAATTGAGAGAGTCAGACCTCATTTCTAACACAGAATAATAGCAGTAAGCATTGTCAGATTGAGAGGGCTGGACCTCATTTCTAACACAAAAGAATAGCACTATGCAGTGTCAGATTGAGAGAGCCGGGCCTCATTTCTAACACAGAAGAATAGCAGTACGCAGTGTCAAATTGAGAGAGTCAGACCTCATTTCCATTTTGAGCTCATGATGATTCAGTGTCATTAATATGATCATACCAATTTCCCTAAAGTAGTTCTAGAGTGTTTGTAACTTTCCACTGGCAAACAAGCCAATAATTTCAATGAGCAATTACAAGTAATTTATTCTGCAAACACATTCATTTCATAAAAGATACTTCAAATAACAGACTGCATGAGATAGAGATGGGGATGTATAATGAAGCACACAATACAAGAACATAAAATGAGACCCAATGTTGAAAAATTTGTCAGATTAAGGTTGTTTTCACAGTTGAAGGAACTGCCTATTCTTTTTATAATAAGGAACCGCCTATTCTTTTTACAATAAGGAACTGCCTATTCTTTTTACAATAAGGAACTGCCTATTCTTTTTACAATAAGGAACTGCCTATTCTTTTTACAATAAGGAACTGCCTATTCTTTTTACAATAAGGAACTGCCTATTCTTTTTACAATAAGGAACTGCCTATTCTTTTTACAATATGGAACTGCCTATTCTTTTTACAATAAGGAACTGCCTATTCTTTTTACAATAAGGAACTGCCTATTCTTTTTACAATAAGGAACTGCCTATTCTTTTTACAATAAGAGTATATGTGGTAAGTGGTAGGTAAATTTACCGCAGTCATAATATTTATTTCTTTTCATATTAATACATTGTAAACATTGTTTATGAATATCTATGGAAATTTTGTTTATAAGTAATGTATTCAAGAGCTCTACAGCTTTCAAATAAAAATCTGTAAGACCACTAAGGCTTGTGTACTAGGCTTAAATTCAAAACTCCATGGCTCCCCAGACTTTTTAGACTATGATTTAATGAATAGCACTGAGCATGGGCTCACTTCAGATACAAGATCTTCAGGCAGTACTTGTAAAACCTTACACTGATACGGTGACTAAATATTTTTGAAGTCATTGCTATCATGTCCAAATGCTTCACTTATTCCCAGCCCTCCACAGACCCTTACCTTCATCTGTGCCTTTTCCCCGAGGACATAAAGGGCCACACGTTTGAGGCCCTGCACTGAGTTCTGTAGGAGCTCTGACCTCTCGCGGACCCCACCATTCTGGTGCAGCATGGCAGATGAGTCTAAAGTGGCACTGCTAGAATTCACCCGCGGTTTCTCGCGTATGCTGCCGATCCGTGAAAATGCTGAAATGAACTCACAAAGATCAGGAATCTGACGGAAAATTCTAGAATTATTTTTCAGTTTATAACAAAAGAAATACTCTGATTTTTACACAAAGTAGAATTTAAGTTGTATCAAAAAGTGGCTTTATATATCAAATAATCTGAAGGGAAATCATACATGAAAAAAAATTATAGATTAAACAGCAATTTCAGAATGCATGACTTTGTTATAAGGCCATAACTACCTGTACAATTACATACCATATTTCTCCATTTATTTCACTTATATCATATGATTATGTAATAAATCATCTAAAATATAAAAATTTTAAAGATCATTTCAATTTCCCATTTTATATTTTTTTGATATATATCTTCGAATTTATAAAACATATGCAAAACAATGCACATTAAGACACATTAGTAACACTTTGTATTGTTACTTCTTAAATGTTCACATCTACATCTTTGTAAGATTTAAAAAAAAAATGAAAAACAGAAAAAAAAGAAGTATATATGTTGCTCATATTGTTTAAAGTATTGTTAGTCAAATATACATAATGAAAAAGTTAATCTGTCACACCAAAATCCTTGATAATATGTAAAAACACACTTGTTTTTTTTGGTGAATCAAACTAATCCACAGATTAAATGAAATTCAAAATAAATTAAGTCTAATGCAATAGGAATTTAAGTTAAATTGTGTAAAAATAATAGAAATCATGGAGACAAATATAGAGAGATTTCATTCTACAGATGCAAGCAGAAACAGCCAACGCCTACACAGACGGAGAGATCAAGAGCATGTTTAACAGAGACGTCCTACACAGACTGCGTTCCCTCCCTTCTACTTCCATTCTGTAGTCTACTAGACACACCCTACTATTATATCTATAACTACAAAGATACTAAGGTCTGTTCAAATACATATATATGCTGATTTAATTTTAATTCATTCTCAAGACATCACACTAGGTATGACATATATTCCAACTACATGGTCTGATGCCCCTCTACTTTCACTTTACACAATATCATTCTCTTTATGGACCAAAGTTACATCATTCTGTAAACATGTACTAAATCCAAGTCAAGCTATTAACAGCAATGCAAGAAGCTGTAAGCTGCATGTATAATAATAAGAGCAGTTGAAGGCATGAATATATGGACTGTTTATGTGAGAATGCAACTTTAAATGCAGCTCCTGTTTAATTGCAAATACTTTATGAGTTTTCAAATACAGTTTCCAAAAACCTGTTTCTGTCAAACAAACTAAACCATCAAAACTTCAGAAAACTTCATAAAGTGCTTATACTGTGCACCCTATTTGGTGACCCTATAATACACTGCCACCTGGTGGTGACACAGCAATGCATGACCTGGATCATACATGCAACATTCAGGATATAGATTTATATACTTGGCCAAGCGTTCCTGGTTCGAGTCCGACGTGGTAAAGTCAAAACTGAAAAGTACACCAACAGTGCAAACATAAGTTTAACATAATGTTTTCTCACTGTCTGTAGACGATTGTTATATATCATTTTTGTAGTCACACAATTTTTAATGTGATTAATGGTGCAGAGATTAATTTTTTATAACAAGTCTTCAAGTTAGAGTGTACATTTGTATGTATATTCTGAACTTTTGTCATTATGATAAAACAAAATATTCCTGGACACAAGGAACAACAATTTGATTTCATTATAATGGGAGGAGATATGGATATAAGGAGGAAGACACCACTACTGAAATGTTGCTTAATATGGTCAAGAAGCAAAATGCCATCCAAACCATAAAACAAAATTTAATTCCTGTTTTTAATCAACAAAAATATACAGCCATTACTTAGATTTCTTCACATCATAAATCTAGAAAAGATTTGAATGATAAAATTCAGACATGCTGAATCTAGTGCAGTACATGCAAGTGAACTGAGTTAAATATACATTTAAAGCCATAATTAATTGCAATAAAGAATGTCATAATTGTTATTATCAAAGTTTTCAACAATTCATTTCATCTTCCATATAGAATCTGATATCTTAATGAACTGTTAAAATCAGCTCATCGTACTTTAAACAATCAAAACATATTCTGAAACATTCAGAGACTTCACATTAGCGATAATTTGCAAATTCCCCATATTTTGTTTAGTTCATATTATGTGTAAGGTCCTTAATCATACAATGGAGTATAGTGGTGTGTGTAAAATAACAAAAACAGAAGAGCTCACAAACAGCTCCAACTTCAGTGAGGATGTACATAATGCAGCAACATGCCAAGGTGAAGTTAAAATTAAACCTACGTTTGGGGGGGCTTTCAGCCCCACCCGAGCGAAATATGTTGACAGCCCGTAAAAACAGGCTACTTCTGCCGGTGACAGGGTTAGACTCAGCAATGGAGTACACAGAGTCACGATTAGCTGACAAAACAAGTGACAGTGGGTAAGAAACAGAAGCATAAAATAAACTAAATGGGATGAAACACAGACAAGCATTCCCTAAATAAAGTGTCATCAAAACCGATACTTCATTACACTATGCTCTTAATCAAAGGCCACAGTTTTGTTGTTTATGTTTTATATCAGTGTGCTGATTGTCTTTCAACACTGGTCGGAGAAAATGTAATTCTTTTTTAAAATATTAAAGAAGGATTTTTGTTATCCCCTACGTCAGCCATCTGATTTGTACAATGATTTCATTATACATTTGCTAGTCTATCAGTATGCACAGGGAAACTTCCTTTTGAATTTAGTTGTTCAAAAAACATTCAAAGGAACCATTGATTTTCATTTCTATTGAAGTGCTGGTACATTAATGTTTTCGGTATTTGATCTGATGCACATTTTCAAAAATTAAAATTTGACGTAGTTCACAGAATACTCTCTCTTAACTATGACTACTGTAGGGTTTACAATCTAAAAATTACACAAAGCTGCTTCTCTAGCAGAAAACATCAAAGATAGTCCTTATAATCATGAATTCCGGGAATTTTAAACTTCTTCCTTTCAGAGTTATCCACCTCAGAAACTTGCACATTGTATCATTACTCTGAAATTGTTTCTAAAATGAACAGTAATAAAACATGGAGGTGAGGAGAGAGAACTAAAATCAAACACTACATCCCCAAAGTACTGACACGTAAAATATCAACTAAAGATAGGCAAGTCACAGTCAGATGTCCAAAGTTATCTTACCTGCTTTTACTGCCATGAGGGCCAACAAAAAATTAGTCATTAGAAATTCCAATATTAATATATATTTATATATTAGCATACTTGGCTTCTAAGCACAACAGATTTATAAATACATAAATGTACTGTATCAACACTATAACTATAACATAAATTTTTACTAGTCTACTCCAAAAAAAAAAACTTTTGCCAAACTACAGCAAATATCTATATATGTATTTACCATGAATCACTCCAATTATTCAAGATTATTTGTTTAATTTATATGATATGTGTAGCACTGACAAATTCTGGATACATAAGCTATATATCAAAGTTTCATTAAAAATAAATATTTTTTTAAATCTCTCTGATATATATGTAGCGTACAGTGTATATGTACACTTCAATTGCAGAGCCCTTGATTTTCTAAAACTGCAGACAATGAAAGATCCAAGTTCCAATGTGAAAACAGCTACATTTCACTGAAACTCTACAGATATCCTCATATTTTACTTTCTTCGAATAATGCTCACTGCTGAATTAATATTTCCTTTCATTATTTTTAGCAGAAAATTGAAATAAATAATAAATTCTCAAATTTAACCAGAATGTTATTTAATCAAAAAAAAAAGAAAAAGAAAAAAAAAAAGAAAAAAAAAAGAAAGATTTTTTGAAGTTGTTAGAACTTTTATTTTAACTAATGCTTTTGTATAACTATATATATATATATATATATATATATATATATATATATATATATATATATATATACACAATAAAATATGCTCAAATTAATGTAAGAAAACCCCCTTTTTTTCAATTCCAATGGTCCCAGCCCTAGCCCAAAATTATTAAGAGCTACAATTTGCATCATGGCATCTAAAGAATTATGTACATGGCCAGCATTTCTTTTTGAAATCTAGATCATTCTGAATATTTGATTTACTGTATGGTGCAACAAATATTTGCATGCAACAAGGAATCTTGGGATATACATAAAAATATCAAGAACTAGAATGCAAATGAAATGCGATGTGTCCTCAGGTGACTTTCAATCAATGTGAAACTGTCAAGTGGAATCACATTTCACATGAGTAGAATTGAGCAATTTGTGATGTAAAACTTTTAACACAGCATGTCATTCTACCTTTTCAATGTTTCAGACTAAGCATTCAACAAAACGGAGAAAATTCTAAATCTAAACATTCAACTAGTGGATGACGTAATGTTATTACATAATCATGTAATATATCATTATAAATATTGTTTGTTTGTTGTTTTCCACCACACTCAACAATTTTTCAGTTATCTGGTGGCATCCAGTTTTTGTAGGTGGAGGAGAGAACCCAGATACAATGTACCTGGGAAGAAACCACGGACCTTCCGAAAGTAAACTGGCAAACTTTCTCACATATATCGGTGCGAGCGAGAATCAAACCCGCACTGACTAGAGGTGAGAGGCCTTGTGATTTTGAGTGCAATGCTCTAACCACTCAGCCACGGAGGCCCCTTCATTATAAATAAAATGACAAATTTATTCTTGTTGTTGTGCAACAGGATTGAAGTTCAATATCTTATAATTTTCAATTACATTGAGAAAATCATGTATATGTATAATCAAACTGAATCTTAAAAGCAGCTGTTAAATTGCTTGTGTGGTCATGCTATTGTAATAAGAAGTTTGCTAGCTGTTGAAATGTATGTGTGGTCATATTATCATAAATTTACTAGCTGTAAAAATCTACATGTGGTCATATTATTTTAAATTCACTAGCTATTAAAATCTATATGTGGTCATTGTAATTTATTAATTTACTTAGTCGTGTGATCTTACATTTTGAATCCCAAAAGACAAGTTGGGGATATATATCTTATGGTATAATTGATAAGGATACCCATTGTAATGATAACAATAAACATGTTAAAACAAAACTATACATTTCAGTAGGAAACTTACATGAGGTCTTTGGATTGCTAATGTTACGCATACTCGCTGCAGCAGGATGGGAGCGCCTCACTACCTCCGGCGTTTCTGGGACAAGTAATGACTCCTGAACTCCCGTCAGCATCAGCGAGTCTAAACTTGTGAGAGAGTCACTGAAGGAAGGCTTGTATGATTTCATACTGTTGGGTGTGGCCGACACAATACATGAAAAGTATCGTTCCTGCTGCAGTGATGCTGAGATTTCACCCGTGGATGTACCTGTGATCAACCATCACAATTGTATAAAATATAAATACTAAGATTTAACAGTACGACACATACACACTAAGATTTCACTATTGTTATACTATGCAAACAAAAAATTAAATTTGTGTGTACTGTGATCTTAAGTTATACAAATGTACTTTCAAGCTCCAGAAATTTATCCAAGCTTAAAAATATAAGAAATGATACCATGAAATGTTGATGAAAAAGCAATTGGTAAACAGTTTTCATCCATAAACCACGTAGATCTGCTATGGGTAGCAGTTCAGATATAATTATAACATGTATTTAGAAAATAAGGAACAAGTTTCATCCTATACATACAAAACACCTCCAACTTGCAGATAGTGTTGGATTTGTCATATGTACACTGTACTTGTAAGTAATGTATGCTACTAGTCCAAGAAATCAATCATATAGATGCTGTTCTGTGGTCAGTGCCCTGACAACTAAAGCAGCCATGGATGAAAATAAGTTTAGCAATATTTTGCTATCAAACCTGTTGGTGTATCTGACTTTAGCATGCCCATCAGACCACGTCCATGAAAACCACTGGCCCGTAACAACAGTGCTTTGGTGCGTGGATGTCGCCATGTTACCACAGGAAATCTGAAATTTTGTTTAGAAATCATACTTATAGAAACAATTCAAAATTCTGCACTTCAATGTGAGCTAAAATATAATTATGATAGTTTTGATCCATAAAAGTTACACAGACATTTTTTTGTTTTAAAAATAGCTGCCTAGTATACATAAAACCATTTTGTTGTAAGTGTCCATGTTTTCTCTACCTGTACTGTCTGTGAGTTCTGGCAAACTTTCTTATACTGTCATCTGGAAAGTTGGCCGGTACAACTAACAGGGCTGGGTAACTGAAACAAGCATGACAAGAAAGAAGTTATACGTACTTAGCGGTCTGTCAGAGACGAGTTTACAAAGAATAAGTGCACTATACTATAACACAGCTTCGTTTGGGACTGGACACCAACCTTTTGGACACTGAGAAGTTTGAGTTGACTGTAGAAATCCTGAACTGCTCCGTAGACTTTCCTTTGATCGAGGAATCTGAAGGTTCCCCGAATCCCTGACGTACATAATCCTGATAGCCAGGTCTCTCCATTAACCTCTCAATGACCTTGGGGTCAGATAACCAACTCCTACCAAACTCTCCTTCATCTATTACTGTCAAGTTTACAAAAGTCAATACTGTATAACAGGCATTTTCTGATCCAAATTATAGTTTCTGTGGTTGATTTCTGCACATATATATATCTATATTGTGAAGTGAATATACTTTTAATGCTAATTTGAAATGACTGTCATCGTTATATAGAACTTTCTGACATCATTTGTTCATTGGAATTAAAAGAAAGTTTGTTTCACTCATTCCCTACTTTATCCTAAGTTTGTAAATGTAGGACTGAGTTTCATTTAATTTTTGATTTAAATAATAAAGTAATTAAAAAAAAAATTCATACATGTACTTTGTATGTTGACAAAGAATCTGAGTTTGTTAAAGTTACGTACTAGAAAGATCATCTAAGGCTTCACTGACAGGCCTGTCTGATTCACTGTCTGACCCTGCAGAAGAACGTGGAGACATACTCCGCCGACTCATTGGTGGAGTAGGTAGCACATATTTCCGTTTGGGTGGCTTCTGTTTTGCTATTCCTGCTTTTCTGGCAGTTTTCATGATTGTCTTCTTGGCAAAGTTTCTGAAAAATATTTGAATATAAATATACTGCAGTAGTAAACTGTACTTAAATTCAACTTCATTAAGTCCAATTTTCAGGATTTACAGTTTCTACTTTTTTTTGGGGGGGGGGCAATCACAAACGATATTTATTGTGGAAGTTCTTGACCTTTAACTGGTCTATATATTGTTGGAAGCCGATTTCAGGGATTAAAATTCCCATGAAATCTATGAAATGTGAACCAACACAAATTACAGGCACTCAACTGCATTATTATATGTTAACACAATATTCTTAAAAAGGAATAATACATAACTACATTATTTAAAAAATAAGTACATTATAAATTCACAAATAGAATGAATTTGCGAATTTTATATCCCCTGTTTTCTTCTCATCGGACTAAGCAGGATGACTGCCAATTATGAATTTAGTCCTGCAGGGTTTCTAATATTTTATCCAGTGATTTTACTCTAAAATCATCACTATTTTCTGAATAAGGTAAATATTAAATTTCAATATTCTGTACATTCAGTATTTTATTTTTTGCATGCATTGTTGACATACTTGAGTGAGGCATTTTTCTCTACTGGTTTCAGCATGGTGCTGGGTTGTGGTATTGCTTGTCCAGCAAATGCAAATGTCATGAACACTGTCGTTGGGCTGCGATATTTTGTGGATAGTTTGCGGAAAGCCTCAACATCATCTGGGCTAACTTCCTCATCAAACGCAATTTTCATCAGCTATAATCATATAACCACAATTTGTGACTTTTAAGATGGTTTTAATTCATTGCACTGTAATGAAACTGTCATGAAATAAGTTTACTCGGTTTTAATTTCTTAGTAGCATATACTTCCATACAATTGAATATGGTATTTCATAATTTGTTAGCTTCATTACTCTTCAGCTACTTAACAACACTTACTATAGACAGTCTCTTTCAGAAATGATGAAAATGAAAACAAAATTTATGTTTTTATAAGTAAAATAGATACAAATTATCATATGGAATGCTATTTTTTCCCCCATGATTTCTCAGTTAAGTCTAAAACAGTGTGGAAAATTTGTAGACTTACATGTATATAGAGAGGGGCAATATATTTCAATTTTTGATCATCATAGAAAATTTACCCCTACACAATTTTTAGGATTATTATATTTTATTTGTACTTGTGTTGTGTAATATGTTGTATAATACATGTGACCTAGATTTTTCTAGATGTCCAATATTTTGTTGCTCCAATAGAAAGATGATGTAACTCTTGTTTAGCTGTCAAGATTACATAATGTGGCGTCTTTCATGCATTTTCTGCAGATTTCATTTTTAGTATAAATACAATGTGAATTCTATGATATTAAGCTCTGGTATACAAGCAATTGAAGCACTGTATTTAAAACCATTTTGGATTTATCTGGAAGACTTCAGGAATTATTTCTAGACAGCCAATTTGTGACAGTTTTGTGAGTGAATTCAGCTCAGCATTCAAAGCCACAACAGACAATCTTTTGTATACTTTTCATAAGTAAGTATTTTGTTATTGTTATATTTTTCTTTCAATAATTGTAATCAAATTGGGTTAATTTATAAATTGACTTTGTTATTGAATTTTGCTGTATTAAGGGTAACTCCGACACATACTGTGGAATCTTTATTGTTCATAGAGGCTCAATGTTCATGGACTTCGTGGATACCATTTCTTAATGAATTTACGTCCCCACGAACCATTTATTCTTTGCAATAGCTTCTATAGTATAATGTTGCAAATTTTCAAAATGAAACTAACCCTCGAAATTCCACCCCCATGAACAAGTAAATATTGCCCCCCACAAACATTAGTGATTTCACAGTAATACTTATTAGAACCAAACTAAGCCAAAAAATATATATTAACTTATGCATCCAAAATTTTTTTTGGTTCATATCCAGTGTCCTTAGATGTACTGCTATCAATCAAAAGTAGCCATATTCTAGCCATCTTTTCTGTCTGAGGCATACTGACAGAGATATTACCTGAAATATACAGGACCTGAGTTGTACACCCTCCTTAGGGAGCTGGTCTATGTGTGGAGTATACTGTAGCTTGACTAGTTTCTCTTTTGTTAGAGTGGAAATGGGGAAGGACCGAATCACGATCTGCTCACAGGCTGTAAAAATGATTCATCATGTTACAGACTCACATCAAAATGTACATTTCCTAAAATCTGTTGAAAATTTGAAATGAAGCATGTTTATGTTCAGAAAATAGTAAAGAATAATTTGTAAAATATTCTAAATTTTTACCAAGAGGATCACATGGTGTTCCTTTGAATAAGATTCTGTAGTTTGTGAGGAATATAGCGCCCTCTGCTGGCAGTAGTGTAGGGCCTCCCATGTTTCCTCCGAGGCCTTCTTCTCGACCATCAGGAAGGAGGTACACTCTCAAACCATCCATCACAACCTCCTCCGCCATTAACAGTGTGGGCTTCAGAAGCTTCGGCTGAAAGGTTCAAAGATCACTTTATCTTAATAGCTTAGCTTTGCCTTTTTGCATAAAATAAATTTTAAGATTTTTGTTCACGAAGAATTGATATATCAGTTCCACACTAAAATCTGCAGGTACACACTGCAAGAGTTTAATCTACTAACTGAAAAACTTTATATCATTTTGAAGAATTTAATTTCCAAATTAAGTAAAACTCTAATTTCAGATGTCATATTGGTTACTTCTTTACCTTCTGAATGGGAGGAAGTCTCTTGCTCTCCCTATTCACTGCCTCCAGGGTCTCTATGTGCATGGCCACCACCCCGGGGATCATCTGATGGAGGGACTTGATGTGTTCCTGAGTTACTTGGCTCTCGTTACAGACTTTGTCCACAAACCGGGTCACAAATTTTATAACATTTGCACCGACATCTGAAATTTCCATCTCATCATAACCACTCTCTGCATCCATACTTTCACTGTCAGCAAGACTGTAACGAAAAAAAGGGTAAATATTCCCATAAAATCTGTCAAAGTTTGGATCTGCAAACCAACTTTGTATGAAAGCATTACAGTTTCATTTAAGAAGTATATTATTAATAAGAATTTACAATACATCAACAAACTTCATTGAATGTTTTTTTTTTTATTTCAATAGGAAAACACATGTCCTACCCATCCATCTTATACTTACAAGTACCAGGCCTACAGAAGGGGGCATAATAAAATATATACCATCAGTATTGTTAAAAAACAAAACATTCCAAATAGTGAAGGCTCTAAGAAGAAAAATTGCCACTTTACAGATTAATACGGATAAACATATTACTGAGTGAAGCATGGCATGGTCGTTGTCATGTGTCAAGTGATGACCATAATTCAGTTAAGTACAATAAATAAATAGGAATATCAATTCACTTGAAAATATTATTTATGAAATTCCCCTTGTGCTCGGCACTTAGTGACATCCAAATATTAAAGGAGAAATGTACGAGAATAACTACATGATTCGCTTATTCATTTAACACATGGTATATCACATCTGCCGACATACACAAAGCTTTGCTGTTTGTTCTTTCAAACCAAACAATTATAAACATCAACAATAAATCTCCTTTGCAATTTAAAGGACAACTGAAAATAAATAATTAACCAACAAATCTAAATTGGTATACATGTATATATCATATTTTTATTTTTAAAAAAAATCATGAACTCGTTCATCTAATTGGTTGTATTACTGTTTTCCTAATTAATGATTTGCTAAATAAGGTTACAATAATGATTATACCATTCATTTTGAACAGATTGAGTATTCTGATTACAAATCGCACAACAAGAGACTTGTATTTTTGGCAGTCAAATTTAAAACTCAAAACTGTTGAAGCAACTAATGAACAAAAAATGGCAGCACCCATACGACTCACAAAATTTTCAGTGATATTATGTAGAGATTAATCTCTTTTCCTTCGCCAATTTTGACTTTTTCCTTTCACATATGTGTTAACTTTAAAGCCTTGTGTCGGGATGAGCCTTGGCCCATCTGAGCTTTGCTCAGTATCAACAATTTCAACAAATATCTCATTTTGTACCTGGAGGCAATGTTGCTGTTGCTGGTGCTCTCCCAGTCTGGGGACAGCGTTTTGATGCTTTTCTGGGTCTCAAGTGGGACCCTCATGTACACCATCCTGTTCGCGTAGTGTATGGCCTGGCTGTACACTGTGGATTCCTCATTGCTCACCATCTCCTCTTTCTTCTCCTCACTTAAGGTCGGCCAGACTCGCAACTACAAAGTTAACAACACATTCACACAACAAAGGTTCCTCTCTGTAGCATTTGTATTATAATGTAAATACTGGTATTTAATGTTTTATAAATGTACAGAGTACTGGTATTCAATGTTTTATAAATGTACAGTGTATTGGTATTTAATGTTTTATAAATGTACAGTGTACTGGTATTTAATGTTTCCAAAATGTACAGTGTACTGGTATATAATGTTTTGTAAATGTACAGTGTATTGGTATTTAATGTTTTATAAATGTACAATGTACTGGTATGTAATGTTTCATTAAGGTACATTTTCTTTCTTTGTATTTTTTTTTCCTGATCAATGTCAAACAATTGACATAAACCAATATCTATTTCTTACTACTTTAATATTGAGGAACAGCTGTGAAACATATTATAAATTTGCAACAAACATTAGCAAAGATCTACAAAGCATGTTGCATATTTAAGTAGAGTGATTGCTTTATGTTACATACAACTTATATACTGAGAGACTTTAAAAACGCAACACTTGATAATTTTATATATTATAAATTTGTTCATTTATCTAATAAACAAATTCATATTGATATATTATAAACCATGTTAACTGAACACCATTCTTTGATTTTGAACATCATTTTATTCACAAAGAGGCTACAGTTGAAATGAATCTCAATGAGGGGTGCGTCAAAAATGTGGTTTTCTTCACTAGTACTGGGTATGACGATGATGGACGAAGGCGACGTGACATTGATTGACAAACATTTTGGATGGTCCTCTGAGGAATATTCTGCCATTCCTCCAACAAGGCTCTCCCTAATTCTTGCAGATTCTGAGGCTGAGGCTGGCGGCTGTGCACACGTCTCCCCAGCTCGTACCACAAATGCTCGACTGGATTCAAGTCTGGGGACATAGCAAGCCAATCAAGGACATCAATGGCATTTGTTTGAAAAAAGTTGTATCAATCTTGCTATATGTGCACGTGCATTGTCCTGTTGGAAAATTAACCCATTTCTTTGCTTATGCTGCTGCATTAGTGGTGCTAAAACAGGCTCCAGAATTTCATCCACATGAATCCTTGCAGTGAGGGTTCCATTTAAAAAGACCAGTTGTGACTAAAAATTGTGATTAATCGCACCCCAGACCATGACGCATCCCCCTCCAAACCTGTCGCGCTCGAGGACACAATTGTCTGCAAAATGTTCATGTAAACGACGGTAAACTGGACATCTGCTGTCTGCGTTGCAAATGTTAAATCTGGACTGATCTGAAAACACAACATGTGACCAATTTTGATGTTGAGTCAGATGGTGCCTTGCCCATTGCAATATATACCATCAGTGATGCGTTTTAAGCTGTATCCCTTATAAGGTTTCTGCAGCGGATCCCATGGTGCTTCAAAATTCTGGAAACGGTTCTTGGATGAACAGGCCTTCCATGACATCCAATGATTTTTCTCGCCATGGTAGCAATGACCGTAAACCTATTGTGCAAATGATGTTGACATATGAACGCTTGTTGCCGTGGCGTTGTCACAAACGGTTGACCAGGTCTTGGGCAATCATTTAGGAATCCTGTCTGATGGACTTGTGACAACAACCCCTGTATGATGGACTCATGACAACAACCGGCTAATTGTACAAGGATTGATATTAAAACGCCTTGCAACTTCACGCTGACTAACACCTGCTTACAGCATATCAAGTGACTGATTGCGTATTTCATTGCTTAAGCCCGGCATAGCCTTGGTTTTGAGTTTTTTCTGTTAGTGGTGTCTATGCTTTCACCAACAAAGTTGTTTTATCACGAAAAACTCCTCTATTACCTTTCCACGTGTTTGAAAGAAGCCCTGAAAATTTTACGCGATGCTACTCACAATGCACAAACAATGAACACAGGTAAATCGAGAGATGGTTTTAAAAATCAATATGATGTATGGTGGGTAAATTTTGCAATAAATGTTTTATATGTAACATTTTCAATGAATAAATTAAAAAAAACATGTTTTGCATTTTTGAAGTCTGTCAGTATATGTTAAAATTAATTAAAATTAAACTTTGTTTATTTTATAACAATTAAAAAACAACTTTTACAACTTATAATAATGCTTCTTGTTGGTTCAGATTTTGGCGTGAAGGGGTCATTGATGTGGGAGGAAACTGCACTACCCAGAGGAAACCCACATGTCTGAGTGGGCGACAACAATACCCTCTCGCATACAACCACTGCCAATGCAGAGGATCAAACTCGGGTCGCAGCGGTAAGAAGCAAATGCATTAACCACTACGCTACCCACACATGTAAGTAAGGAACATTTGTGATACATATCTGCTCATTTAATAGAGATTTGCTAAAATTAAATTCAAGCCAGACTAAATGTATATGCAAATTTATCAAGTCCTTATTTGTGTTTGAATGACCCTAGATATCTAAGAATGACCTGTTCAGCAGCGATTTCCAGCACCCCTATCTCTCGAGACCGGTAGCTGGACCTCCTCTCTGTTGTCACGCTCTGTCCATTACTACAGTTCTTTGTGACATTCAGCTCATTATTCTGAAAAATACATTAATTACTGTCAGTTATGCAAGACACAATTCAGCAACTGAAACAAAACAAAAAATTTGAGTTTGAAAATTAGGAAAGTTTGAGTTTGATTTAGAAAGATATTCTTCCCCAAATGAAAGTAAACAAGTATAGATTTAAATCATATTGATTTGCTCAATCATGAGATTTCGGGACAGCACCGGATACCTACTTTGTGTGTTGGTGATGCAGGGAAGCTGTCGCGTTTGTCACTGACATTATTTTCCTCGTAGTGAGGTGCATAGAGCTGCTGAATCTGTTTTTGTACGTCCTGGTAAAACGAGGCCTCCCAAAACTGCATGTTCTGCCACACTGCATGCTCCTGTACACATGTGTAGGCAAACTGGATGATCCCCGTACAAAGTTTCTGTAAATCACACCACACACATCATTCAAAAGAATACAACTGTAATATCACCACAATCCTCCCCTAAAGCGTACTTCTAGATGGTTAAAGTACATATAAAATTAGTGTGTCATACTGTCATACAGATTGTATAGGTACGTAGGAATGTAAACTGATGCTTGCTTTTAAAGATTACTGTGAATGTATTTATTACACTTTGTAGTCTATTTAGCATCTTTCATGGAAAGCAGCTACCGTTAATTCAAGTACATTGCTAAACATCATGCTGTGTGTGTGTGTAACCTGACAGCGACTATCTATGGATTACTCACCCAACAGAAGGTAGTAACCTGACAGAGACTATCTATGGATTACTCATCTGGCAGAAGGCAGCACACCTAACAGAGACTATCTATGGATTACTCACCCGACATTAGGTAGTACCCTTGACAGAGACTATCTACGGATTACTCATCCGGCAGAAGGTAGCACACCTAACAGAGACTATCTACGGATTACTTACCCGACATTAGGTAGTACCCTTGACAGAGACTATCTACGGATTACTCACCCGACAGAAGGTAGTAGCCAGGGGCAGTATAGCAGCAGCCACCCCATTCTCATCCATGCTGGAATCATTTTGTAGACAGCAGTTCAGGAGCTTGACAACCAAATCAAACTGTTGATGTTCCAGGACTGCTCTGTTGGATCTGATGTGATAACCCAATTCCTGGGTCAAGGCCAGGCGAGCCACACGGCTCTTGAGGGCTCTCAGTACAGCTGGGAAGATCTGAAGTTACAAGTAGATAAACACATCATACGTGTCTAGTTATAGATACAATACTGACCAAAGAACTCCTTATTCTCAGACAAAGCACTTCACTTATGTATATGTATTAGTACATAATACAGATGTACCTATAAGTAAGATACAGAAAATCATAGCCATACAACTGTGATATTTTACATACATCAACATTACAACCACTTACTATTCTAGCATCAGAAATTTTGTTATCAAACAGGAAGTTAATGCAGTTACGAAGAACTTCCAGTCGCCTGGCATTGTTGTCCACCATTCTCTGTCTGTCTACTAGTGCTGTGATTGGTGTTCCCATGGGAACGATTCTCACCTGGTTAGGTCGCACAGTCATCCTGTAAATAAGGCAAGTTTGAAAGAATGTAATACACAGCAACACATCACCTACTGAATAAACAGCAACACAACACAGTAACACATCACCTGCCAAACACAGAGCAACATACATGTATCACCTACTGAACAAACAGCAACATACATGTATCACCCACTAACTACATAGAATACTGGATGCATACAATGTATTAACATATTCAAAATTTAATGTAATTGTAGTTTACAAGCAACTGGCAAAATAATTAAACAGAACAATCAGTGTTGCTCTATGTTATATGTACTGTGACATTTTGACACTGTACATGAATATGACTAAAGGAAGTACTGAGACAGTGAATTCCAAATTAGTCTAGTAGTTGTATTTAATATTACAGACCCTCTCACTGTCTTGATTTTCTATGTGTTGTTGTCACACAAAACTTACTTTGACTTAAGGCTGTGTTTTTCTATGCCCTCGTTTAGAATTTTGTGCACATGATTGCTATTCAGTACAGGGAATGGCGTCTGGTGAATCCTAGAGTAAGCGCCATCTGTTGGCTTGGGGACTTTCTGTACATAGGGCTGGGGGTTAGGATTCTCCTAAAATGGCAACCAATGACATTCACAAAAAAAACATCAAAAGAGATTTTATCATAATATACCACAGTACATGTAAGTATTACCTTAATATATATGTGTGTTTGCATATATTTATTTCCATAAAAAAGAAATATAAAGTACATGTAAATATACATGTATAAGGAAAACAAAATTAATAAATATAAAATGGTATCCATGACTATGAACATTTCTACTTACACTGATGTAGAGATAAAACTTTACCTACAATATCCATGGCTCTATGAACATTTCTACTTACTTTGGTATGCAGATAAAATATTAACTACAGTGTCCGTGGTTTTATGAACATTTCAACTTACATTGGTGTGGAGATTCTTGGCTAGTTCTTTAACATGCTCTATAACCTTCTCTGGGTCAGCAGTTTCTGTTGTCAGCTGATCATGTATATTTGAATATACCTAAAAATACAAGTGAGAAAATGTATGTCTGATGATGTGAGTCAGTTGAATTACACGTCTAGTCATCTAGTTCTATACAACAATGAAAATTTAGAAATATATACCCTCACTCAATGAATTCCAAAACAAGTTCAATAAACACTATAAGTCAGTAAAATTAATCATTTATTAACTACCCACCTCATCAAAAATATCACAGGCTCTGTAGGGGTTTCCCCTCTCAGCAACAAATGTACTGAAACTCATTCCCTCCAAAACTCGCACTAGAAAGTCAACATCGACCATTCCTCTGTGGCCCAAAAAGTTGGCCTGTTTAACGATATATCAACCAAAGCCTGATTTCAGGGACCATCTACATATTCTTTACTAAATTATTTTGCATATTTCTATGGAAGGCATTTTAAAAACTGAATTTTAAGAATATTTCAAAGTAGCAGAAATCATGAGTCATTGCAAAACCAAAACAGATACAAAACATTTCTTTCTATACTCTGTCTCTTCACCTTGTGAAAAGTAATGAATGGTTCAGGGTGTATTCTGATCACAGTAAGACAGGACCTGTACCCACTCAGCAGCTCAGCAAAAAACCGAATAAATATTGCACGGATTTCTTTATCCTACAATAAATAAGTAGATCCAAGAGTAATTAAACTGATATCTTACTGCAAGATACAATAAAAATTTCTTTAACAACATAGATCATTTTTCCTAACGTTCATCTTTTTTTTTTCTTATGCTTGTTATTGTCAACATATTCATAATCACAACAAGTACAAACGGTGCAAAGTAAAAAGGATCAAAATTAAGTTTGCTGAAAGATTTGAGTTCCAGACCATTGCTTGAAGTTTCTCATTGGCTATTTCATACAGTATGCTTGGATAGACACATCATTTGAAGTAAACAATGGAGCAGCTATGAAATATAGAAGGTGGTTTATTTTAATACTTTCTTTTTAGGGTAACTTCACAATGGAACTTTCTTTTAAGGGTAACTTCACAATGGATTAATTAACCATGATTACCTTAAACCAAAATATTTAACCTGCATTATGTTCAAACTTAATTAAACTACTATAAAAATCTGTAAACTAGTGCTGAAAAGATTCACTGAAATACTGATGCTCTTCATATAAATGATCGATTCAATACAATTCCTAAATCTTTAAAATCAAGCCAGGCTTGACCTATACTTATTATTTTTACATGCATAAGGGACAAAATAGTGTGTGGTAACAGACCGACTGATACTGGCCTCGAGTCAGACAAAAACAATAATGAACTTTATCAGTTTAAACAGCAGAGCCAACAGGCAACTTAAGGAATGGTGGTTTGGAAACATTTTGCTTATAAAATTGTGACTATGAATCTACATAATTAAATTTTTCCAAAGTTATTATTGGTTTCGTCTGTAAAATGTGTCATATTGAAATATTGAATTGTCAGTTAGAGACATTTTGAAGGATTTAAATTATTTTGACTACTTTGTGGAATTGAATTGAAATTGATTGAAAACAAGTAAGTAATTGAAATCAAATAAAAAAAAAAAATATTGTGGCACCCCTAATAACTAACTGCTGTCTCACAGTTTCGTATTGCAGTGTACACAGAGTATGCTCTCTCACAGTTTCGTGTTGCAGTGTACACAGAGTATGCTCTCAGAGTTTCGTATTGCAGTGTACACAGAGTATGCTCTCTCACAGTTTCGTATTACAGTGTACACAGAGTATGCTCTCTCATAGTTTCGTGTTACAGTGTACACAGAGTATGTTACCTTTTGCTCCAGTGAGGGAGGTTTCTTTGGTGATGGTGGAGGAAATGCATAGTCAGCCATCAGTAAATCAGCATTCATGACCTGGTGTGACAAAAGAATTACAACATTATATTTATTATTTCTTATAAATGATGAATTATAACATTATATTCTGTTTTATATTCTTTTTAAATGTATTGGTTTCAGAACCTTATGTTTGGCTTCTGGTGTGATAATAGAATAACAATATATATATATATATATATAAATGATGAATTATAAAATCATATTTTTATAATAAATGGTGAATTATAACATTATATCTTTTTTTTTTTTTTATATATAAATGATGAATTATAACATTATCTTTTTAAATGTACTGGTTCAGAACCTAATGTTTGGCTTCTTAAGTACATGTATATAAACAAAATTTGTTAAATTAGTGAAGACACTTTCAGTTAATATGAAAGCGTCATTTAAAAGTGATACATTCAAATTTTAATAGTTTGAGAGAAAACAAAATTTATTTTTGTTCGTTTAAGAATGAGAAGCATTAAGTGCATACTTATCACTGTTTTTGAACATAGCGTGTCATCACGTCAGTTACCTTATTTATGGGAGGTTGAGCAAGCTTGCAGTGTAAGGTACATCAGTTGTTTACTTCTAAAGCCAAAATTAGACACAAAAATTGTCTCCTTTTTCAAATGAATGCTGGGAAATGAAATTTGTGATCAGAGAGACCAAAGCAATAGTAAAAGCTACTTTGACAATTCACTGTTTGTTTTTATCTGTAAAATCAATTTACATATACATACATGTATACAGATACATTTGAATATCTTCTATCCTAAGAGGACAAGATATGGTGACTGATATATATACCATGATGGTCATAAACATTACTGCCAAAATTTGTATCATTTCATTGATGCATTAATTTCATCTGATTACATCCAAAACCTATGAGGTTTTACTCAGTAAAAAAGAAGTGTTGATGTCTTATACTGCATACTTAGCATAGACACTAGTAGCAAAATAGTTGACAGACCTCTGTTAGTAGATGTATATGTAATTCTGTGGGTTATTTTGGGGAAATAGTATTTTATACTGAACTGACACTGTGAATGTTCTGACTTTCTTTATGTCTGAAAAGGGCAAAGAAATACATTCATGCTGTAGTGATTTCATTTTCCTTTTGCTGAGAAAGGTATATAGATTAGCTTGTCAGTTGAATTGCAGTCTTTTTCTTCTTTCCTTAAAACTCAATTTTCTGCATTATAAAAGCTCACACAAGAGAATTCATTTGCACTGCTATCAATACATTCCATGATTCCAAGCAGCAGATTATCAGACAGTGTTTTAGAGCTGAAAAATGACACCTAATCTTACCATTTCTGACCAAGTAAATGTAGATATTGTAGTTATATCTATCTGAAAGCCAAGTCATTAGAACATTACAATTAAGCATAGAGGCTTCTTCTACATGGTCACCTACCATTATTTCAAAAGCTTTATGATATTTTTGTCAGAGGCAATGCAGATTTTCAGTTAAAACTTGAAACAGAAAATCAAAGCTCTACACATAAATAAAGTCCTGTATCTATACTATTCTAACCAAGAATAGATTATACAAAAATTATATATGGTGCAATATGATGTTACTCTGGGAGTAAAATGATGGCAGCCAACAAGCTATGCCTTCACACAATAAACACTGCATACAGTAATGAGATTGTTACCATGGTGAGGGTTTTCTTTGCATGTGACACCATTGGCTCCGGTAATGTTGGAAGATTGACACACTCAGGTATGTGGACGCTACCCCCGTCCAAATCGACAATGATTACATCCACCTAAATACAGAACAGAAAAAGATCAATAAAAACAACTGTCATCAGTTACTACATCCATATCAGAAATTTACTGCGGAATACCTATCATCAATACTTGGGGAATTTGTGGCTACAGTTAGCTCTTGAAATTTTCAGCCCTCATAAATTATAATCCAGCAATGGTACAGTAATTGAAACATTCCTTGGTATTAATTCATCAATAAAATATCTATAAACCCCAATCATTATGACAATGATTCTATAGTAGGCTGTCTCAAATGTCATCAGCCAATGAAAATACAATCTTAAGAGATTTTTGAAATACACATTATATTAGCTTCACAAACAGCCAATGAACAAAGAATCTAGTTTGCCTATACAACCTGTCATTCGGCCAAATGCTGTTTTACATGTTTCACATCAACTGTTAGGTCATACTTTATACATTGATTTTGACTACGGATTGCTCCATTTACCTGATCAAGATATAGGGCTCACAACGGGTGTGATCAATCGACAGGAGATGCTTACTCCTCCTAAGCACCTGATCCCACCTCTGATATATAAAGGAATCTGTGTTTACCCTGCTCTTAATTTGAATTCCATATAGGAGTTATGAGATTGATCACTGTTCATTATCTTCCTCTTTTCATAAGGGTGTGAGATCATATGTTGCTTAACCTTCTGATATCATAGTACTCACCAGATCAGCTGTGTCTTCAGCCAGTGAGGAATGAACACCTGCTATGAAAGGTGTGGGCGTGTTCAGGACCTCGTAAAGAGGGGCAGGTAATATGGGGACATACACATAACTGAAACAAAACATTTCGATACAATGCATACATGTAGACTTAAAACTCTTCATTTACACACAAGTATGTTCTGCGGTTGTCCATTTTTTGTGGAATTTTGCAAATAAGAAAAATTCACAAAAATTTCAAATGACAAAAATATAATATTGATGCATATAGGTATAGATGGGTATAATGCAACTGAGGAAATTGGAAACGCAGAACATAAATTGTTATCTTTCACTGATTAGATCACAAAGAATTCCATCCACTGAAAATACCTGTTAAACAGTATGTACTTATTTTCAAATTCAAAGTTTGCAGATTTATTAGCATTTCTTATATGGATACATGTAATGTCTGCAGAGTTATGGTTCTTTGAATGCTGATACACTAGACCCCATAGAACACTGAGTAATCATTCTATTTCTACCTGTATCTGAGTGGATACTGCAGGATGTTGATGGCTTGACATGCATCAGTGAGCCGCGAGTAACTTTGTGAATGGAAGAGTATTTTGTGGTCAGTCATGGCAGCACAGAACAAAGTCAGAACATTCTGAATTCCTGTAAATTCAATGTAATTTTTTTTAGTGTTTACAGTTAAACATGAAGTTATTAGATGTATGAATAAAAACATTACAATGCATACCTCATCTAATCACATATGAATAAAATAACAAGAAATATGTTTGTTCAAGTACAGAGAGTGTATTTTTCTAATTCAGTGTCATGATTCAGTTTAATATAGTCAGTGGTGTTTACCGGTATTGTTCTTCAATACAAGAATATCGTTAAGACTTACCTAACTGTTGGAAAAGAAGAGCTGTGACATTTCTGGAGGATGGAACTGTGGCACTCAAAGGAGGCTGTAGTGCCTGCCTGTCACCTGCACCAATAGAGAACCGCACCTGAGGGCCACCTGAAAATGATGCTTTTGGTAAAATGCTATGCCTTGAATGAACTTGACCTTCAATCTGACAATGACCTTGACTTTTATCAGACAGTGTTACCTTGAACTTTCAGTTCATAGAGAATAATTTAAGTTCTGCAGTTAAGCCCTACAAGGTCAAAGTTGTGGACCATAGACAAATCATAGACAAAAAGACAGGAAAACAAGCTAATTCAAGTAACTTACATCCCCGCTTAATGACAGAATAAGTCGGTGAAATACTTAAAAATAATGCAGATGGAAAGAGAGTAATTACACATGGTAACAACAACACCCCCTCCCACCCCCTACCAATTCAAAAAAGTAGGCACATCATTTCATTAAAACCTAATCTAAATAGTATATAAATGCATTAACATGAATTAAGTCATAAGTTTTATTGTTGTTCAGTATCATTTATCATGTTTTCTTTTTTTTTTTTCTAATTAAAACAATTTAAACATATTATCCATACTTTTGGTGCCTGCAATTCAATCCCACAGGATGTGAACATAGTCAGTTCAAAACCGGTATTAAGTTATTCAAACCCCTGTTTATAGAAAGAAGATGTCGTATCCATAATAATTTTATCAATGCTATGAAAGACTTTAGATTAATCATCTTTAGACCTGAATCCTCACATTTACATAATTTGCATAAATTAGTTTAGATATTTTGTGTAATTCAACATCAAAAATTATTCCTAACAGGATGAATTTAGACGTTCCCCAACTGACATTACTGTTGGGTGATAAAACATCATTATCCTTCATTTTTAGGGTCAATCCATACAGTTTGGGTTTGAGAATAATTGATACATCAACCAGACATGTCTGAAAAATCTTTAATGTTGATGTCTTTAGAGTTTCCTATAGACTTTGTTCACTTCCATCAAGAATAACTGAGGTGTTGTTAGCAAGCTGAGGATTTTTTTTTTTCAATATTACCTGTAGTAATGTCTTTATGTTTTTTTTCTTATTTGTATTGCTAGAATTTCTTCAGATACTAGAAAGACATATAAGGTGATAAAGGGTCTCCTTGTAGGCACCCTTTCTGAATATTGAATATCTAGGTTGCCACCTTGGTTAACTGTACATGTTATATTTGTATAAAAAAAGTCTAACCCATTTTCTAATAGAAAGACCAAAATTGAAGAAATCTAATACTTTTTGTATAAAATTCCGCAATAAAGAATTAAATGCTTTCTCCAAGTCCAGGGATAATGTATAATATTATAACTTAACCTTGTATTTTCTCCAATATATCTGTTGGGTATGAACCCTGTTTGATCTGGGTCAACTATCTAATCTAAATATTTTTTAAATATATTTCCAGAAGAACTCAATAAATTCAGCAGATCTTGGTGATTAATTTCATTTCATATTTAGAAGTGCATTTGAGGATTCAGTTAAAGTAATTTCACCTCTATAAATTCTTACTCTCTTTTAGAGAGTGTATGGATACTATTATTGGTTAATTCATTCTCCAACTCAAAATCAGCATTTTCTTTTTGGTCATATATTTTGTCTCCATTATCCAACTCCAGTTTAGGTATATTATACTTGTAAAGTTCCTGGAAATAAATTCACAAAAGTTAGTTGATGGCATGTTTCCTTCCTCCATTTATTTTGCTCTACTTCAAATATAATTTCCTTGTAGTTTATATTTTCTTAGTTTTTCTATCTCTTGTTTTTTGTTGTATAACTCAGCTTCAAAAGCTTCTTCTTCAACAGCATTTCTTTCTTTCTTGTTCTTTCTTATTTTTTTCTGTTGCTTTTGATACATGAAGAATAAGGGATACTTTTACCCATTTTATCAAAAAGCAAAGTTTCAAGGAATAACAACTGATCATTAAATAGTGACACAATGTTTTCATTCATCATCTTGTGCATGTTGTCAGTGTTGATGGGGACTGTATACTTGTTTCTTAACCTTTAAAATGATATTTCTAATATATTCTAAATATTTATCATCATAAATTAAGGACTTATTAAATTTCCATAGCCTTTGGCTTTTCTTGAAATCATGAAAAGTTAATGACAAGGATACTGCAGTGATATGATCTATAGACAGACTCAAAAATAACAAAAATTTAAACTAGACAGCAATGATTCACAAAGTGAAAAGGGATCCAATAAACCTTAGTTTAAGTGGAGATTTTTTTCCCTCACAGTTTTCATGTAATTGTCTATAAGGATCTATGTAACCATAAGTTTCCATCATTCTCTAGCCTCTGGATTATTTATACACTTGTAGTTATAACAGTCCAGGTTTGGGTTTAAGATCAAGTTAAAATCTCCTAACCATACATGTTTAATATTTTGACACTGCATGTGATCAATATGTGTCTCTATATTTTCAAGAAACTGCTGTGAGTCAGTATTTGGACCATAAATATTGCAAACTTCATATCTACAGATATTTAAAGCATCAAATTATTTTCATTTAGAAATATCCTTAAAATCACAGTTATTATTTACAAGGATAGTTGCTTGAATATGATGCGAATGAACTGAAATAATACTGAATACCCCAGAGGTATCTGACATTTTTAATATCATTTGAAAAGTGTGTGTCTTGTAAACAATAAATATTGTACTTTAAAGATCTCAGGTAACTAAAAGCATTTCTACCTTTTGCAACTTCTCCAAGATCTTGACTATATCCAGAAAGTATTTTAACCATTTATGTGAGTTTACAGCTTTGTAAGAGATAGTCATTAGAACCAAGTCTGATAAATAATTGGACTATAATGGGTAGACAAAAAGGAAAAGACGGGACCTGTACACTTTACCTGGGGGAGGAACCTGTACACTCTTTACCTGGGGGAGGAACCTGTACACTCTTTACCTGGGGGAGGAACCTGTACACTCTTTACTTGGGGGAGAAACCTGTACACTCTTTACCTAAGGGAGGAACCAGTATACTCTTTACCTGGGGAAGGAACCTGTACACCCTTTACCTGGGGGAGGAACCTGTACACCCTTTACCTGGGGGAGGAACCTGTACACTCTTTACCTGGGGGAGGAACCTGTACACTCTTTACCTAGGGGAGGAACCTGTACACTCTTTACTTGGGGGAGGAACCTGTACACTCTTTACCTAAGGGAGGAACCTGTACACTCTTTACCTAGGGGAGGAACCTGTACACTCTTTACCTGGGGGAGGAACCTGTACACTCTTTACCTGGGGGAGGAACCTGTACACTCCTTACCTGGGGGAGGAACCTGTACACAGCCTAAGATGTTTCCAACCAACACCTCTAGTTGTACATCCAGCTTGTCCACATACGCAGTGTATATAATTCCCAGACAGTTCTACAACAGAAATCAAACATCTTCATTGCTGCAATAAACTAACACAGATAAATTTTCTACTCATTCTTGTTCAAACACTATATTGTACTGTATCAAAATGATTCAGTCCAAATTACAGTATGGGACATTTTATTAATTGATTTTATGAGAAACCCCCCCCCCCCCCCCCCCACAAATCTGCCTTTTACAACCATACTTGGCACAATAGGAGAAAATGCATTGGGACAAAAACAATGTAGCTGTGAGAGATAGGGAAGAGTTGGAGGGATATAATCACAGAAAGAGAGGAGAGTGGGAGGGACATAATCAGAAAGAGGAGTGGGAGGGACATAATCACAGAGAGAGGAGAGAGTGGAAGGGAAATAATCACAGAGAGAGGAGAGAGTGGAAGAAAATAATCAGAGATGTGAGAGTGGAAAAGACGTATTCACAGAGAAAGGGAAGAGTGGAAGGGACATAATCAAAGAGAGAGGAGAGAGTGGAAGGGAAATAATCAGAGAGAGGAGAGAGTGTAAGGGAAATACAGTCAAACTTGTATTAAGAGACCTTTCAAGGGACATAAGAAAAAAGGTCACATATGACAGGTGGTCACTTAATTCAAGTGCCCATTTTTCAGAGGATAAACAAAACTGATATGTTTTAAACATGTAGTACATTTATTTTGACATCATCAGTTAATGACATTTATTACAGATTGATATGAAATCTACATGTATTTTCTATTGAAAACAAATAATTACATGTACTTTGCTTTTATGCATAATGTTTCTTGTTTATATGTAAGTGTAAAAGGAATGTTAATTTCACAAAAAGTCTACTCTACTGTTCTTGGAGAGAAGAAGTCGGTGATTGTTGATTGTCTACCCTTTTAAATAAAAGAACATTGAGAACATAATATTGAGATGTTTAGAACATAATGATCATCGAGAGCCTGATTTGATTTAATTGAAACAACACCTTTTCTGGCCTGTCATTTAATTACCGACAATGTTCAAAGAGCGGCGCCTTTTGTTATCTGCCCTTTTCGTACCGAGAAACAAAAACGAAAGTACATAACGATGAATGAGTACATAATTTGATTTAATAGAAGCAGCTCCTTTTGTTGTTGTCGGTCCTTTACTTAGTGAGAATGGAACAGGAAAGTACATAACGATGAGCACATAATTTGATTTAATTGAAGCAACACCTTTTGTTGTCTGCCCTTTACCTACTAAGAAACGATAACGAAAGTTCAACTTCACATTTCTGCTCAGGAAAACGCCGTTTTTAATATTTCTCGGGGAAATACAAGGTCGCTAAATGGAGGTAAAATAACATGAAAACATGCATTTTGGGACCAAAAATTACGGTCGTTAGTCGCGTTAGACACGAGGTCGTTTAATTCAGTTGTAGATGATAGAAAATTGTCTTGGGGGGAAATTTGACGGTCACATATGACGGGAAGTCGCTTAATACGGTGGGTCGCTAAGACAAGTTTGACTGTAATCAGAGATGTGAGAGTGGAAGAGACATATTCACAGAGAAAGGGAAGAGTGGAAGGGACATAATCAAAGAGAGAGGAGAGTGAAAGGGACATACTCATAGAGAGAGGGGAGAGTGGGAGGGACATACTCACACAGAGAGGGGAGAGTGGAAGGGACATAATCACACAGAGATGGGAGAGTGGAAGGAACATCATCACGCAGGGATGGGAGAGTGGGAGGGACATCATCACACAGAGAGGGGAGAGTGGAAAGAACATAATCACAGAGAAAGGGGAAAGTGGGAGGGATATCGTCACAGAGGGAGGGGATAGTGGAATGGAAATAATCACAGATCAAGGGAAGAGTGGGAAGGACTTCATCACAAGAGAATATGAATGATATTGTAGGTGTACTTATTTTAATGCATTTGAAAATGAATGCTACTGAAGTGGACTCAGTGCAAGACCATCTATCTCTGTAATAATGGATGACTAAAGAACTTTATATTTTGGTGCAATCACAATTTACCACTCTTACTTCACTATCAAAAAAAATAAAATAAAAAGAAATAAATTATGAACCACTGTCCATATGGAAGTAATACAGTCAAACCTCAATATCTCAAACTCAACGAAAAGAGATAATTATGAACCCCCCACTAAAGCAACTGCCCATACAGTAGTAATACAGTCAAACTTCATTATAAGTTCGGATTTGTAATATGTACATGTAGTGACCGTGAACTTTGGGAGAGGGCATATTTAGGCTCTCCTGCTGCCTAATCCTATTATGTCACACACAATATGTTTAAATCATAAACCTCACTATCTCAAACTTGATGGGGGATGAGAAAAAACTTCAAGATATCTAAAGGCTCAAGAGATTGAGATAAGATACACAAAGAAAAATGAAGTTGGGATGCTAATTCACATTGAAATATCCATGGTACTCTCGATATTGATGTTTGAGACACCAAAGTTCAACAGTCGTAGTTCTGTGGGGATCTGGGTTGTTAGAATAGACCCTCAGTACCCCTTGCTTGTCCTAAGAGGCGACTAATTGGGGTGGTCCTTTGGATGAGACTGCAAAAACTGAGGCCCCATGTCACAGCAGCTGTGACACGATAAAGATCCCTCCCTGTTCAAAGGCCATAAGCACCGAGCATAGGCCTAAATTTTGTAGCTCTTCACCAGCAATGGTGATATCTCCATATGAGTGAGAAATTCTTGAGTGGGACATTAAACAATATATAATCAATCAATCAAGTGTCGTATACATGTACCTTGAATGTTTCAAAGTAGTCCAGCCGTGAGACCAGCACAATAGACTTGGGGGAGTACATGAGGGAATGTATATTAAGGGTAGTGTCTTCTTCTGTGTCACCATCATCAGATTTCGTGGGTGAAATGGCCACACTCTCGCTGAATGTCAGGACAGACAGATAGTGTCGGTCTGCATCAATATCCGTTAGGACCGCCACAAAGAACTCTGGTGGCTGTCTGTTGGCTGAAAGTGTCCATCCAATTGGCCGACAGAACTAGAAAAGAAAAAGCATGAAGGTGATTACCCAAAAAATTTAAATGTATAGTCTCTTATTAGGTGTGATTTCAGGAGTACTCATAGATTTTGCCAGAAAATGTAGCAGAAAAAAAAAACTTTTTAAAATAACATAAAAAGATTGAAAATTTTGTCATCACATTTCATCATTAATGTTTGGTTTTGCATGGTTATATCACAAATAGATCTTGAGAAATTAAAAGTTTTTTTAAAATATGCATATTTTTGCATAAATTATGAGATACACACACACACACACACACACACACACACACACACACACAAATACTGAAGTCATTTGTACTGTTATATTGCTCACACTGAGTACAGTTAAATACTCAAACATACTGAGTCTTTGTTTCAAAAAACCGATTAATATCAAATTAGTTATAGTGAGAACTTAGGGCCCACTGAACTGATCATGCTAATCAGACCTATTGCTTCCATAAAGACTACAATGAAGACCTGGGTATGCTTGTAATTGTTTTTACAGAGTTTACCTGAATATGTTTTTAGTGTTTTCACACAACTATTATTATTTTTCATTTTATTGATTACCTATGAAACTACGTGTGATTACTGGTTGTGTAAATAAATTATATTAAATGCATTGACATGGGTTATATTGATTTTTTTTTCGTTAGGTAACTTGCATTTAATAAATTCAGAGATGAAAGTAGTTCACAGGTTCACAAAAGCCTAATTTCCTCCATTCATATCAAACAAACATTGCTTCATGTCAAACTGGACTTTGCAGATAAATATGATATAAATCTAGAAAGGTTTTTTTGGGGGCTATAGATACAGTGTAAAGATAAATTCTAGGCTCATTCACTGCCCTGCTCTCATCTTCCCATCACCATCTCCCAATCAGCATTTACGCAGATAATGGACACTTACTCTTGGGGGGGGAAGTGCAAAAACTTAAGTATCTTCTTAATTTCACATACTACAATCCTCCCAGCTGAAGACAGAACACAGTATTCTGATTGCACTGCATGTGAGTTTTAACTCCTGACAAGGGGAGGTTTGAAGTACGCCTGAAGTGTGGCGGTATTGCTTCAGGCAGTAACAGCACTGAGCACTAGGTCATCAACCCTTTGTTACAAAAATTACAGTTAAATGTTGACTTGTGTATGCACCATAGGAATTCCTGTCTCAGTAATTGATTCCACACTACAAATCGATTGTTTCCATCCTGAAGTCAATTAAATGCCTGTTTTACCTTTTAAAATTTCTTTTCTCTTTGATGTAAAGTTAAATATGCTATCCCATTATCTTTTTATTTCAGTTATTCCACACGTTCAAACTCAGCATGACTTTGTCTTTAATTTTCACTTCTGCATAACATAATGTTCAAAAATAGTATTTCAAATTGTTCTACAATTTTCTATGCAGATTTTACTAAATATAGTTATATAAAAATAGCTTCAACAGGAAGTTGTACCTCCTTAAATATGTATCAGTTTAATTAATGAACTA
The DNA here is from genome assembly GCA_024699665.1 of Ostrea denselamellosa. Classification (NCBI taxonomy): domain Eukaryota; kingdom Metazoa; phylum Mollusca; class Bivalvia; order Ostreida; family Ostreidae; genus Ostrea; species Ostrea denselamellosa. The sequence goes on along the minus strand of JAMZEH010000015.1, from coordinate 9,120,853 downwards.
TAATTGACCTAGATAATTATTAAATTATAGTTGCCCTTGTGGGTCCAACCCAATGACAAAACTTTGATCCTTATCAAATAACCTTGGCTAGGGCCAACTCTTTGGTCATTAGCAACATCTGAGTGAGGCATAAGTTTGAAATTGTCTGATGAAGATCATAATACAATGTAAAAACTTCCCTGTTTCAGTCCCACAAAGATGTTAGACCCACTCTGAAAATGAAGTTAATGTTCCTTCCATTACTTTGTTAATTTCACAGTTTCAAAGATTTGGTCCAGACAATATTAAATAACAAAGATAGGATTATCCCCCAAAATGTTCTCATCTGACATGATATGTCAGTGCTACATACAGATCAGTCACAGTAGCTCAGTGGTTGAGTGTTCGCTTCATAACCATAGTCTTGAGTTCGAGCCCCACTGCTATGCCTGTGTCAAACCCAAGATGTAAACATAGATAGTGATTGCTCCTTCATCAAATGCTCAGCATTTAGAAGCAAGAATCACTGGTCTGTTGGATATGACTTTCAAAACAGAGGCCTGTGTCCTGGCAGGTGTTGGCACATTAAAGAACCTCACTGCTACACCCATAAGTGCTAATTATAGGTTTAAATTTGTGGTACTTCACCTACAACTGCTGGCATCTCAGTGTAAAAAATTCTTGACAAAACATAAAACAAACACACACAACTCACCACAAACTAGAAGACTGTCCTTCAAACCTCATTAATTATTTCAAATTAATTCCATCAGATTTTTTAGTTGACATGTCTTCAACAAATAAAATAATTACAAAATAGTCCCTTCAACACAATTTTTTTTTACTTTCAAAATGGAAAATAAAGACAACTTAACTTTATCATTCTATAATTATTCCCATTCAGTAAGAGCATAACATATATATCTTATTATAATTATCTGCAATTTGACACATTTATATGTCAGTATCTTTAATTTTATTTCTATTGATAACAATTTATTCCACAAATTTTGATCATTAAATATGTCCTGGGAATTCAAGACAATAATTCTTAATTAATAATGAAGGGGAGCCAAAGACAATTTGCATCTGATTTTTGTGTATTAGGGGTATTATATAGCCCTCAATAACCTTCACCCTTTTACAACATTTATATACTAGTAATATTTTGATACAGCAGAAAATATTGAAGATAATTAAACTGTAATAATCATGCTTTTTGTTCCATTCTTCAACCTTAAATAACTACTTATAGGTTAAAAACTATAATAATATACTGAATAAACAAAAGCCACAGATCTGTCTAAGTGTCTAATCCTGCCAATCAATACAAAACTAGAATCAATTTCCTTAAGAAATGGCTTCCTTTTTATCATTTTAAATTTGGGTCTTCATGAGGAGATCCAGGAAGTTTTCAATTGAATTTAACTCATTAATGATCGGTTCTGTAAATCAGGGAAGTATCACGTGTTTGTACTGAAAAATACTAGAAATTGAGCTGCAACAACAGCCTGTATTAAATGATATCAGAGGACAACAGCCTGTATTAAATGATATCAGAGGACAACAGCCTGTATCAAATGATATCAGAGGACAACAGCCTGTATCAAATGATATCAGAGGACAACAGCCTGTATCAAATGATATCAGAGGACAACAGCCTGTATCAAATGATATCAGAGGACAACAGCCTGTATCAAATGATATCAGAGAACAGCTTGTATTAAATGATATTGGAGAGCATACAGGGTTGGGAGTTTGTCATTTCCTGCTAATTTCGTCAATACCACTGTGTGCTAACAATGTGGACCTTACTTTACAATTTTCTATGTTGTTTTCCTCTCTTTGTAAGATTTCTCCTTTCACGAACATGTCTTTATTTTCATACTTAAGAGATGCATCATGATAAGCATGGAATTCTGCTATAAGTATGTTCTTTGACACTCTACCATTAATTTCCTAAACTATATGTGTGTACTTATTTTCAATGGGATTCAAATATTAGCAGCTTTGGTGGTTATTAGCAAAAAAGCTAATTTATGGTTGTTTTAATATATAACAAGCATTCTGAGTGTACTGCAGGCAATGCAAAGTCCCCTACCGATAGTATAATTCAGTCAAAAGTAAGTCAAGGATAACAAAACTCAAACTTGATTTGTAGCTATCTAAGACAGAGCCATGTATCAAATTTCAATTGAATATCTTCATCCAATGCAAAGAAAAGTTCAGAAAATTGATTCTTGCCATTCATCAAGGGGCATAATTCTGTCAAAAGTAGGTCAAGCATAATGAAACTCAAACTTGATTTGTAACTATATAAGACAAAGCCATGTATAAAATTTCAGTGGAATATCTTCCTCCGTGTGGAAGTCTGGCAAACCTCAAAACAGAATGACAGATGGACAGACAGACCCACAATGAACTTAAAGTCCCCTCCAGCACAGCTAGTAGGGGACTAAAAGAAATCTCTGATCATTTATTATCAAACGTAAAATCAGGATTATATATACACCATATACATGATATAGTGCATCAGCTACAATTGTTTAGATACACAATAATGAGAACATGTACAATAGTATGTATTTTCATAAAATATATCTGAACTGTAAAATGAGTTACGTACCAAAGTTTATATCATTGTTATTTTCTGATTCACCCCCAGTACCACCTGTATCACAGATTATATGCTTGCTTAAAATGTTTACAGTAAAACTTCCCTAAAACCGGCCATCTGCCAAATCCAGATTAGAGGGGTGGCCATTATACCAAAAACTCAGCATTTAGTGCTACTTAATCTCATTTATCATTAGATATTTCTTCTTCATACCACGTGGTCATAAAGAAAAACGAACATAACATATAAAAGCTAATTTTGAAGTACAACAGCTTTTAATAATGATTTAATTTTGGACAAAAAATACAAGCTATGCCATTGTTGTGTCATCCCCAAGCTGCTGTTGGTAGATGTGATACACAGGGAAGGTACAGTTTACTTTGATCCTGGGTATCTAATACTGCCATCGTGAATAATAATCTGAAGACATCTATTTAGTCGACTTGTACCTAATTAATACCAGAAGCATGAAGTTCATCCTAATCAATACATCCCATAATTCTGTTGAAATTAACAATTCTTAAATTAAACAATAACAAGCAAAACACAGACGAGGTTTCTTTTAATTAACAAAAGTGTTAAAACATTTCTGAAAAGTACAGTTGTGAATATAAAATTGTAATTTGAATATTTTTTTTTTGTAATTTGAATATTTCTTAAGAAATTTTCAGTCTATGGAAATGAAAAAAAAAAATGAATAATTTTTTGGATGATTGTCATTAACATTCATGTGTTTTAAATTATTCATAGCTGCTTATATCCATAAGAAGTATGATATAACAATATGACATTTGATATTCTATTCATTCATCAAAATTCAACATCTAGTACAGACTCTTGGTCTGGCCAGGTGACAGTAACACTTTGACATCAACTCAATTCATTTATTCACTCAAACCATTGATACAATGGTATATGAGGTACACAACTATATATGTTAGTATTTAAACAAAACTGTCAAGGGTATACGTATATAACTAATTTATGCACATGTACAATAGGTAAAATTAAATGTATATTAAGGCAAAAAGAACCATCAAAGGTATATCATGGAGGCCACCTACATTTTTCACACCTCTAGTCTGTAATTTGCACACCTGGCCAGTCTGTCATTTTAACACCTGGCTGGTTTTGTCCCCCTTCTGGGCCAATATTATCTTTTAAAAGTGGTCTGTCTCAAGAGGGGAAATGACACTTGTTTATTTTTCAGGGGTGGCTGGATGAATCCAGTTGTTAGACTTCTGCTGGAACTTTATAGTTGCCCGATATTTGGAATGACCATTATTCAAAGGGTCCAGTATGGAGAAGTTTAATAAAAATTGTTTGCTAACTAAAAGAGAACAAAATAAAATAAAACTAGGCATAGAGACTTGAGCAAATCTTCACAGATTAAAGGACATACACCACTGACATTTCTAAGTCACTACAAGAACATAGGAAGTGTAGGACCAGTTAATACTGGTAAAAATGGATTCCAAATAACTTGATTTTGAGGACAGTATCCTGGAGGAAGTCTTCTGTCAGAGGTCTAATTGGACATAATGGGATGCTGTGTAATGGCAGCCAGGAACCCTAACAGTCAGAATACTATCTGGAGGGAAGAAATTGGAGGTTGTTGTGGTGTTGGAAGGTGTCTGGCAATCCCTCTGATGCTCACTGTATCTGTCTACTGCTAATTGCTTCTTACATAATTAGACCCCCTCCAAATGTTACATGTGGTTTACTGCTGTTGCCCTGGGAAAGCTTCAGGTGATCTAGCAGTCAGATCAGAATAGAGATAAATGATCATTTTATTTAGGTGATGAATGTACACTGGGGGTTTTTTTTCTTCAGTTTATCAATGATTGTTAGGAAGTTTATTGAGAAGTTCTGAAATGTGACAGTCTTTCCTAAGTATTGCTTTACAAGCAACACTGACAGTGAGAGAGAAAGAGAAAGAGAGATTCAAAAGTTACACATGCTTATGTCTTTTGACAATATTCACATTTTCCACTATTGCAACCCAAAACTCCCTTGTGATGGATGTGCATGAAAGATAATCTGGTGTCATGTTTTTCACACTGGGTCACCTTACTGCCATTGGTTTTGATTTACAACACATTAAGATGCAAGATTAAGATGCTGCACTCACTGAACCACACAGCAGTGGTTTCTAAAGCTGAGTACAACTGCACTCTGCTATCATTTCAGGAAATGGCAAACCTAGTGGTGTTACAATCATTACATCAAACAAAAAGTAACCACAGACACTGATTTTATGAACAGACAATTAAAATTCCCATGACTGCATTTTGGTAAATGTTGAATTTGACAGTTAGCACAAGTTGTGCTGGTGGGTTTTTGTACAAAGACAATTAAACATCACTAGCACTCAGGCACACTATGTTCTAATCTCTCCCACTTTGTCCATGACCTGTTTGTAAGAGGAACAGGAAAAACTCCTATTTTTTTCTCTCTCAGCATTTTAGCTCCTCCATACAATCACTGCACTCATCCATGCTAATGTTGACTTGATGTATCTTTGATTAATAGCAAAGTAATGCAATGCAACTCCTATACAGAGCACACATGTTCTAATGTACTTCAAGAAATATAAGACTAAATGATTAAAATACATGTAATGATTGTACATGTAGGTAATGGTATATCTTTTATTGAAGAGTAAACCCTTTACGTGAGCCTAAAATCATCTGGGCAACTTCTACACAACCTACTCAGTGAGCAAATTAATTTCAGGAATGAGTTGTTCCTGAGAGTCTGGCTACTGCTGCTGAGGAATTCAGGCCAAATGATAATCACAGACTGCGTTTGAATGATTTTCATACATTCCAGCTTGGGGTGTTTACAAATCCAGATACACGATGGTCATATACATTGTACCACGACTGACAATCAAATACTTATCATATGCTATCTTTAAGAATGTTGCTTTTCACAGTTCAAAAATTTGCTTCTTCTCAAATATCAGAGCAAATATAAAGTAAATACAGATTTATATATGTTATACTGATTTAATTCTGTTACCAATCGTTAACCTTTCATCGTAAAATATGGCTATTTTTTTCCACTGGCCACAAGGCGATACATGATGCAGGCTGTTGCATAAGAACGTAATGTAGTGCAAACACTGTATTGTTTATGTTTTCAACAAGCAAAATACTAAAATAACTTCCACATTCATCCTTGCTCAATTTAAATTCTTTTGTCTGGAATTTAAAGCTAAACAGACATTGGCTCCTTTGGAGCCTACAAGAACATCTCGTCAGCGCACATGCACTGTCTGGAACATGTTCTTAATATCTTCATGAAAATGCATGAATTTAGGCAACATAAAATACTAAATCAGTATCAGCTGTGATAAATGCCGTAAAAGAATTTTTTTCCCCCATCTATTAAAATCTATTTATCATGATTAAAGACCACCAGTTATTGGGAGTTGGTTTGGATGCTGCGACAGTATAGGTTGAGCTGTGTAAGACATTCTTTGTTCATTTCATTATCTGGGGACTCTGCAATAAGCATTCTCATATATATTCCCTTATAAAGGCTCCATTAGTTAATCTGTATATTTTAGAGAGAAACTGAACTACAATTTTTTTTGATTATCGTATAGAATGATTCATGAGTTAATATGTAATTTATATCCTTAATATTGCAAAACACAAACTGAAGTAGATTTGATTCAGATCAGGAAGTTTCCTTGCTGGAAAATACCATGTTGTAGATATTTAGAAATATAAATCATATCCAAGGCCATTTCTGAAGGTCACAACTGCTGATATAGCAGATGAAGGAATCCTAACCATTCAGAATCTGCTGTGGACTCTCTTTATCTAATATAAGTACCATTCAGACATGCACAACAAGCTTTGCTGGGCTGTGATGAAGCTGGTAATAAAATCATTTCCCAACACAATCCCTCCATTATCAGTCTGCAATCTGTTGATCTGTGGTCATTATTACAGATCATTGCTAACACTGAGGCTTTAAAAGTGCCAAGTTCAACATCCCCACTTTACTATGGTGAGAAAAAAAGGGGAGGGGGTAGTAAAACAGAGAGAGAGTCAAGATATATACAGCATAAAAAATATACCAAATTATTATTGTAGAGCGTGAGGTTCAGAACCCCCCCCCCCCCCCCCCCCCACTCCCAAACTTCTGATGTCTTGATATATTTGAAGATGCTATTTGAATATCATCTGTGCATTCCAATCTCATATAGAATGGGTTTTATTTGTGAATATGACAGCTGGCACTATGTGACTGAATGTTCAGACCCCTGTGCAATGCTAGTGAATTGATCTGCTAACTGTCACCAACTCAGGGTACTGAGGTCAGGCCTGATTCTCTACTGCTGCTTCTCTCAGACTCAGATGGATCAATGCCATTACTCTCTGGGTTCCAGTCCCTCTCTCACCCTGTGAAGTGTTTTTGTACAGCTTTACTGACTTCCACTGTGTCAGTTACTGCACTACAGGGAACTTGCAGCCAAAATCTGATTCTTACAACCTCTTTTCCCTGGTATTATAGAGAGCACCATCTTCTTGGATTTCTGATGATAAGTTTATCAAGATGAAACACTGGCCTTATGTACAGTGTTCATTTCATATGGGAGTAAATTAACAGAGAGCATTGTTTAACACTTGAAACACATTTCCTGACTATAATTCCTTCATTTTAAAAAATAGGCTCAATTTACAATGGATATGACTCTCCTAAAGTTACGCTCATTTTGCCTGTAGACACAGTACAACATCAACTGATCACTGGTTTTCATTCAATAATTAATATCTAACAATACAACATACTTCTACTGACATACAAAACCATTGTGTAATCTTTGTAATTATATACTGGATTGGGGAAGATATGTCAAAACAGCCGTGACATGGACTTCCTGACAATGTACAAGGAACAATACGGGTGTACTGCGTTCTCTGAATACCGATCAAAAACTTTTCCCACAATACTTCTTTCTATGTACAAATGAATCCCACCTGTTTAAAGATGTTTCTCCTCTAATTCCAGCAAAACAGAAAATGCCAAAACACAGAAAAACTTGGCATAAAAAAGATAAAAATCCAATGCAATGTGTATACATTGGCTTGTACAGACTTTATAACATTGTGTCCATGCTCTTCATATTTTTCCTATTCCTGTGCTTGCACGTGGAATTTTTGACACAGGATGGGGGGTGGGTGGGGGTAGGAGTGGGGTGGTGGTGGGGGTATATGGGGAAGAGGGATGTGTGGAGTCTTTTTAGTAAATCTATTATCACTGAACTACCCTACTACCCTGTTGTGCCAAATACACTACAGATCAGGAATTCAGATACAAGAATAACATAACAATGTTGATTTGTTATTATACATATACCAACAAAAAAAAATCTTCATGTTGAATATTTCAACACCTACAATAATACCTCAGGAATATGCATGTATTATGATGATATACACAATAATACATGATCATATATGAGATGACAAATAGTTAAACCATGTGATGTTTTATATGGATGAGACTAAACACTAAATTGGTAAGGGAATGACATAACAGTTAAACAGTATGTGGTACATTCTATATGAATGAGACTGTACACTTCAGGTAAAACCAATTTACAATCTGAGGTTGACTCCATACTTCCTGCTGTTCCCTAAATTATCAAATGCCACATCAGGAAGCTACAAGATAACATCAAATAGACACCCAACATCCTGTTTAAAAGGACCTATTACATGACAATGGTAGTGTCATTATCTCCCTTTGAGATAATAATGGAGTGTTCCTGTCATTAACACCTGATCATTCATAGCCTTATGGCTTTTATGACCACCTATTTTGTGTTGGACAGTACTGAAAAATTATCATGCCCTGACATAAAATGAAGCATACATTCCCAACTGCAAAATGGCTAAATACATGTCAAATTTTCCCACGCATGAATTATAAGTAAACATAATAATATATAATTTTTTGTGATATTTCACATATAATTCACTGGTTTCTGGTTGTTATAAGTAAAGATGTAATGTTGACTCTAATGTATTTACAGTGAGTTGTATGAATGGACATTACTGTACATGACAAAAAAGGAAAGAAAAATCTTTGGAACAATAAGGTATCAAACCCGGGACTCTGCATTACTAGTTAGGTGATCTAACCACTAAGCTACCCAGACTGATATACAAAGTACGGTATTATTAATACAATGTAAACTTTAAACCTATTTCAGAAATCATACAAGGATTCTTTATATTGAGACAATGACCAAAAAAAAAATCAGAGAAAATGTCAGAAACATAGTGTATAGCCTTAAAAACAAAAATACAAAAACTTCCGAATGCTGTTTCCTCCAGAGTATAACTGGTTTCAGTTCTAGACAACTGATCAAATGTAACAGAGTTATATCATGTTTTTCTTCCTCTGTCTATAGGAGCTGAGCTAGCTAGCTATACAACAGATGTTGTCATTAACCTGTTTTCCATTAGCTAGTATGATGTATCATAAACAGTATTGAATAAAATTTGTCACTTAATGGCCTTCAACACTAAAAACTATGACTAAATCAAGTCACTTAAAATAACAACATAAAAGTAACTTCAATGAACACTGAAGCCCACTGGGATAAAGATATATGGAAAGATGATGTGGGAACTCAGAAAATTACCTTCATTTCTGTCAGTTTCTAACAAAGTAATATACTTTTTTATCACTAAATTTCTTTACAAAATACAATGTATCAACTTTCTGACCTGGTGTGTGTTAATTATACAGAAAGAAATGTTTAATCAAATTACAGTGATAGAATTTATTTCCTTCATCTTGTAATTTCTTAAAAAAGACTTCCTTCAATCAAAATTCCTGCAAAACGTTTCCATCAGAAATCAGTGACAATGAGTGCTGCAGGAGCAGAGGGAATTACACAGACACACGGAGAATGAATTTGTCTATAATTATGTGTATGAAGAGAATGAAACATGAAACTGATTGTGTGCAATTACCATGTGGACTGACATACTATAAATCAGAGCAAATAATGGCCCAGTTACTGAGGACAGAAGTTCACAATACCACAAACGAAATCTTTTTCATTCTTACACACATAATTCAATCTCCAACTATTCTGAGTGAATATAAAATAAACCAATTTATGAATGCAAATCCCAAAAATAAAATTAATCATAATACAACCTAATTTTATTTGGCATTTTGAGATGTAAAGGAATGCGGATTCTTGATAATGATTTCATATCTGCAAATTTATTGTATTTGGAATCAAATTCACATTAAAATAATATGCACATATTTTTATTCTCTGAGTAAGTGGGCATTATGTCTTTTTTCTTAAGGGTAGGTATCACTGCTTAAAAATGTATCACAATATATCCATATTTTGACCATTTATCACTAGTGCAAAATAGTCTTAAAATCCAACTTGAACATCATTAACTACTGAACTTAAAAAATGTGGAAGGTGAAAGTTGAAAACTAAACTAAAATGATACATGTGAGAACTCTAATTGATTAATGAAGAATATTTGAAAAATTACAATATTTATTTGATCTATTCAACAAACAATTCCATGCAAAAGCTTGTACAGAGTTGTATGTGGTAATACAGCTCAGTCCATATCACGTATTGCAGTATGCTAATATATCATTATACCTCATCTATTTTTTTTTTTTATTAAGTTCTACTTGCCTACTAGTTTTGGTCCACGTTTACTCTTCACCATACTCTGGTATGTGAGAATGCAGTTCATTACAATATATTACAAACTTTAGAGATCTGCTCCACAACCTTTGAGTTTTAGTCCAGATGACAGACTTACCAGTTCGATACTCTGAGTGAATGGACAAGAATCCCAGTCATTCTCTGGAAATCGCTGAATGATACGTCCTTCACTTGACCCATTTCCTGCAAGAAGTCAAGTTAAACCAGTCATATCTCACTTGAAATCATCTTGACATACGTAACATATCATGTAAATTAATTGTCAAAGTTTGAGTCTTTTAATAATCATAGATTAATTCAAACACAACTAAGCTTTTGGAATCAATGTAAATAAAATATACAGGGTGACCTTTATACAAAGACCTGTTTAGACATAATTAACCCACTTTATTTTATCAATAACTCCTTAATATTAAATTCAGACATATAAATTAATATTCTGACTGGTTCATAACTTAATGTTAAATAATGGTAAGCTGTTCTGCAAATCTTGGCAGAAATTTCCAAACAGTAACCTCACATTATCAGTATGATAGTACACCATTCAAAATAACCCCACTCAACAAAATTCCCATGTTCCTCGAATTTGTTTTCTTCCTGTCTGAAGTTTAAAATCACAAAAGTTCCATTAGACCAAGACAAGTGCCTCAATTCTAGTAATCTGTCAAATGTTAACATATCTGCTGTTAACTGAGAGAAAAAAAATAACCCAGAGAGCTATAGATTCATCCATTATAAAAACCTTTGATTTACAGTTCAGGCTTTTTTCTGCACATTGCTGTGGTCTTATTTTGATGTATTCTTGCATCTCCAATTCAAATATTAATATAAGAAAAAATCATTAACATATTTTCCCATTACACTTGCGTCCAAACATTCATCAATGCCCCATTTGACATAGCCATGTTAAGTTTCCAGTGAAATGGAACTATTGATCACTGTATTTATTCATAATTCCAATACTAGATACGTACTAAGTGTTCAATGATCAAGGACTTGTGGTATGTAGTGACGAAAAACGGCACTGTAGATTAAAGGTTTTTGCAAGGAGTGATCTGTTGCTCTTTCATTTACGGCATGCCCAATTTCAAATAAGTAACATGTACAAGGAATTGCAATATAAACATCTTCACAAATAGGCTCAGGAAGAATTTTCTCTCAACACTGTTCTGATGGTCAATCTCTGTCATACTGGCAGATACACCAAACTTGACTGTGATGTATCTCAATTATTCCCCTTTGGTGACATCAATGTTTCTCAAAAATTGGAATTCCAAATGACGGGATAGATATATTTAGGAAATTTTAATTGTCTATGGTGATATTTCTTTATATCCAAACTTATCCAAAAGTTGTAGGGAATCCAGGTTAAAAAGGGTCCTCAGTATCCCCTACTTGTTGTGAGCGGCGACTAAATGGGACGGTCCTTCGGATGAGATTGCAAAAAACGAGGTCCCATGTCACAGTAGGTGTGGCACGATAAAGATCCCTCCCTGCTCAAAGGATGTAAGCGCCAGTTAGAGGCTTAAATTTTTGCACCCTTCATTGGCAATGGTGACATCTCCATATGAGTTTCAGATTCTCGAGCGGACCGTTAAACAATATACAACCAACCAACCGATAGGTGTTTTACTGTTGTATTGTTCAAATAAATTTGCACATTATACACTATCATATATTAGTTACCATGTGTACTTTCCATCTCTTATTTGAGTAAAAAGTTATAAGTAATTGCTTTAGATTTATAGACTTTAAATGAAATCTAACAAAGAGCTTCCAAAATGGTTAGAGCGTTGCTTTCATTCCATGGCACACAAATGTCACTTGCGAGGCATTTCGGGTTGACTTTCAATTGATGATGCTGAACACGATGCGTTATTTTCTTTACAATTAAAGAATTTGAAATACTTACTGTCTTTATCGTGATCATATCCAATCACGATAAAGTAGTCGGCCAAGCGGGACATCGCCTAAGGAACCGGAAAATTTCTAAGTCGATCCTTTCTCATTTCAAGTCAGCCATTTTGAATCTTTTTCACTTGCAATCTACATCCGGTCAAAGGGAGAGAACACTAATTTTTTTCCTTCTTTTTTTAATACTATTTCCCAAGCAACTCTGTAACCCCCTAATGTAATGGTATTATTCAATATTTTGAATTACAAACATATTTTATCATTTTGATATCTACAAAAAAAAGTATAATTAAACATTTCAACTTTTTGATAATTATTCAAACAAAATATTAATTAATTCTAGAATTTTTTTTTCCAATGAAATTTTTACTTTAACTTCAAAGTTCTACACATATCAAAACGTTACAGTCTATGGGAATTGGGACCATTTTAATCGCTGAAATATGTGTATTTATAAAAAGAATTAAACAAAAATCTAGGTAATTTTAATTACCATTTTGAATTTGTGAACTTTTAGAATCCAAAATAAATTTCCAAACCAATTGAGATTTATCGATTTTTACCTGTGCCATCGAAGGGTGATTCCAGGTCTAGTAGCCGCTCCACTCCGTCCTTCTGTTCGTTCCTCTTATGGGTGCATGCTTTGTATAATCTGTAACTCAACAAGTATTCAACCAATATCACTCAAACTTTACACAGTATTTGTATACATATTGAAGATGTTTAACTCCTAATATGAAAAAAAATCTGATAAATTTTCACTGCGATTTTTTTTTTTCAATGTATGCTATTGACGATGCATACTTTGTGTAATCTGTAACTCAAAAATAATCCAACCCAATATTATTCAATCTTTGCACAATGTTTGTGTACATATTGAAGATGTGCACCTCCTATTATGAACAAATTTAACAAATTTTCATTGCGATTTTTACCAAGTTCGACATAGCCTACTTTTTGCAGTTGATGCTATTGATGGAGCATTCAAACTTTGCAGTGTTTAGATATACATATTAATCAAAAATGTGCACCTCCCATTATTTTGAAAGTTGACAATGTTTTAATGTGCTTTTAATATATGCTATTAAAATGATTCTTTTGTATATTCTACTTTTCATGCAATGTAGAACCTAGAGAAGATACACTTTGTGCGCTTTTATCCGATTTGTCTACGTCTGAAGATGATGCTGAACAATAGGTAGTGTTAACAGATATATGACGGTGACGCACATCTAGACATATAATCGGTCTTGTCTTGTTGAGATATTAATAATTGAACTGATGTGCACTAGTAATCAGTTGAAGAGAGTAATAATTCAATTATTGCGCGCATTACTATTGAATTAAACTGCTCAACTGAATTGTATCGAGCGTCACGATCATCAATTCTTTTGAACATAGGAACAATTCAAGTCAGTAATTCAGTTGATGATCTCTAGCAATAATTAACTTGATGATATTTTCAAATAATTGAAGATATCTTTGGAAAGACATATCTATGACAGAACTAAATAAAAAGTAATGGAATGGGAAAAAAATATGTATGATTTATAAGACAACTATTGCAAATTGCAAAAACAGGTCCGTCATGAAGGTAATTGGGAACTGAAGAAGGAAGAAAATCTACAATATAGCAAGTTTTTCATGGGGTAATCTGGCTTACTGGAGAGGGCTTGGGGTTTGGGGTTTGGGATCCAACTAATTAAGTTAAATAGCCAACTTACCTTTCCTTAGGCGAATACTCGTCTGCTTTCCAAGTGCGTGTTTGTGTGTGGAGAGAGAGAGAGAGAGAGAGAGAGAGAGAGAGAGAGAGAGAGAGAGAGAGAGAGAGAGAGAGAGAGAGAATGTTGTTACAGTACTAACAGTTAATATATATATATATATATATATATATATATATATATATATATATATATATATATATATATATAAAGTATTGAAGTATTTCATTATTGCATATAACGTTACAGGCGCGGATCCAGAAATTTTTTCCGGGGGGGGGGGGGGAGTGGGGAGTCGAACCTTTTCAAAATATCGAATTCATTTTCCTTATAAATCGTTATATTGTAATTGACCCCACACACCCCCCCCCCCCCCAACCCCAACCCCCGTCTAGATCCGCGCATGCGTTAGTAAAATAAGTATGTATAATTTTAGCACTCTAATTCTATTGCGCAGTTCAAAACATTCATGTAAAACTTATGATTTTTTAAAATTAATTCCACTTCAGAAAATACAAATTATGATTTCTTTGCAATGTTACTATATACATATCATAATTTTACAAAATCACTGCAGTCCAATAGTTGTGTAAATAAAAATATTGTACACTATCTAGGAATCCCAAGCGTGTTTTAGCTTCACCGCATTTCGGAACTTCGTGGTGTTTAGCTGAATTTTAAATGGCGCCGATCATAAATTGACTGTAGACTAGTAGAGTGTAAATGTGAACTTGCAAACTATACGACGTGCAGGTAATTCATATAGTGAATATTGTAAAGAGAAAGCAAATAAAGTTTATATACGGTGTATAATGAATAGTTAGACCGTAATCTAACATAAAGTCTACGAAGCAATGTTTAGATCATGCACTATTGCTCTGCCAGTATGTGAAAGTATCTGATTTTCATTTAGATATACAACTTCAAAAAGCTAGTTTGGATTTATGTTTAAAAGCTATTCAATTTTGCTACAAGATTATGGAATATTTTATATATGTATAGTGGTACAAAGGACCAGGACCATGTTTGACCAAATTTGTTGGACCTTAGTTAGGAACAAAGATGCATTGAATATGGAAAAATGTATAATTCTTAGTGCATAGGATATATTTGTGCAAAATTCACAGTTCTAGGGAAGACCTGATAGTGAATTTCTCCCTTCTTTCCTGGTCTTTTAGTAAATCTACATTTATCTAATATAATGGCCATATGAAATGTATTGATCTCGGGTCATAACCTTCTTCTATAGCATTTTGAGATACTAGATGGATTTTACCACAGTGTATGAATGCAGAATGTGTAAAATAAATAAGAAAGAAGGTATGTTCTATTTGCTGGTAATTTTCTCTTTGGCAATTGATACATTTGATGGTCAACAAAAAGCTTGCTTCACCCATCAGTATATACCATGGGGATCTGGGTTAGAATAGGTCCTTGGTACCCATTTCTTGTTGTAAGAGGCAACTAAATGGGATGGTCCTTCGGATGAGGCCACAAAAACAGGCTGCATGTCACAGCAAGTGTGGCACGATAAAGATCCCTCCCTGATCAAAGGATGTAAGCGCCGATCAGAGGCTTAAATTTTGCAGCCCTTCATTAGCAATGATGACATCTCCATATGAACGAAAAATTCCTAAGCAGGATTTAAACAATATACAATTAACCAACCATCAGCATATGAAGAATTTTAGTGGGGAGTGGGTCATTCAGTAAGCACAAGTGTAGCGGTCAGCCAGGTTCGATTGCCTGTGGTCAATTAGCTCAGCTACTAGAGCACTCGACTAGAGAGAATTCAGGGGGCTTGAATTTGAATCCTTGATCTGTTGCATTTTCTCCCTTCCAGTTACACAAGGAACATTTGATTGTGTGTTTTTTTTTTGGTTTTTTTTGCGTATGTATTTGCAATATATTAAAAGAAATGTAAATATTGTTTAAAATTTAAATGAGTTAAAAGCAAAATGAGCTGTAATCAGTGGCAATTTTTTGTAAGTGTACACCATTTTACCCAATCAAGAAAGAGAAATTAAAAATGAAATAAAAATTTTTCACTTCCTGTCTTCCAAGAAAGTATTTGTATGATATAAACATGGTATGCAAGTGACCTTAGGTCAAATGCTTGTTAAAGAAGTTCTGTGTGCGCATGAACAGTTGTTGATATTGCAACAAATGTTGGGGAAAATGAGGTCACAAAAAGATAGAAGAGTGAAGCCAATATGAAGTTCATTCGTTATAAAATTCATAAATGGGTTTAATACTTTATATAATTCATAAGCATTTTGTGGAGGCGTAAGTTACAAAAACAAATGCTTGCCTCCGATTCCATCTTTGATACCAGTTTATTTGCAGCATCTCACATGTGCTTCCTTGACAATCAGTTATTGTCGTAATACTTGTCAAAAGATAATGAGCTATGGTGAATTCAAATAAAATGGACACCACAGGGTTGCATTTGGCAATTTTATGCAAATTATATGTGGAAGAAAATATTGTAACCATTAAATAACCTCTTCCCATTGAATGTAGAATAATAAAAAAACAAGTCCAGTATATCAACATGTAGTTCTGGCAGAAATGAAATTTACCCTAAACCATAAGCCTAAACGTAATCCTTATTGTATGACTCCTTTTACCAAATAGTACTTCTCCAAGAAGCTAGTTTGTTGTTTTACTAATTGAATAAATTGTGCATTAAAGAATTACCACCAACTACAGCTCATATCGCATTAAACTAGCATACAGAGTCAAGCAATTAGACAGAATGTAATTCTGTTTTGTATGGCATACTAATTTAACATAAATACAGAATTTTTGAAATCTAGTGGTCCAAAGGTTTTAACCACTGAAAATTCTTTGGACTAGTAAAAATTTACAGTACTGTACAGTGTACATTTTATAGTTTGTACTGGTAAAATTATTGCTAAATGCCTTGTATGCAAAATCAGATTTCCAAACTCCAGTCTGAGATTTTGTGTAGCAGCATTACATTACTGGAGTGGATCAAAGATTTGATTTTAATCACATTGCAAAATCTCAGTTGACATACTGTATACAGGGTTATTTTCGCCCCGTGTTATTTTCACTCTTCTCCACTTGCAACGGTTTCGCCCCATCTTGAATTCGCCTAGATGCAGGTGTGTTAAAAGAGAGATAACTTTTAACTCATTACAGCCATTTATTCAATGAATAGTGATCTTATAAAATTGGCTTTTGAAGCTGCTGGTATTTAAGTACAGACCATTACAAGTGTAAGTGGTTGTGGGCATGTCGTGTAAATAATGAGTGATCTTTTTCTTTATCAGTGAGGATGTGATTTTAATTTGATACGATATTTTATATAATTAATAAATTGTGCATGTCTACATTCTGTATGAAAATTGATTGTTAATGTTTACCCTCTGTATGATTATTAAAGTTTTTAAAAAGATTCACATGTTTTTAAAATGGAATATATGATGTGATATGAAAGTTACAGAGTAATTTATTATTTTTGGGTGGGGGGGGGGGGGGGAGGGGGGAATAGGAATGTTTTAAATTCGTCCAGTCTTAACTTGCCCACTGACAATGAGGGCAAAAATAAAACGGGCGAATATTTCCCCGTTTACATTATATAGAGAAGGAAATATTTAATACGTCAACTATAGAAACCATCCCACATTTTGATACACGTAGATCCTACAGTTATAAAGGAGACAGATGTATATGAAATTGCATTATCTCAGTGCCAACCTTCAGTACTGATTGAATTATACTGTGTTTAGGGAATCAAGTCCTTTGATTTAAAATATATGTACAAATCCTTGAGCAGACTGTGGCACTTATAGCAATAACTGGATTTTGCAACTTCAAATTATGCTCTTGCACATATCATGAACAAATTACCCAGTATGGGTGAAACGTACAGGAAAGTGATTCCACTGAGTTTAATCAATGTCTTGTCTAATTAAAATTATTTCTAGTGATTCCACTGAGTTTAATCAATGTCTTGTCTAATTAAAATTATTTTTTTCTTCTTCAGATTAAATTGATGTACTATAACAATGACTGCTTACCACAAAATCTACATGAATCATGTCCAGTCTAGCAATCTCCAGTCCCAGCTTTGTGCCATGTGGAAAAAACAGGCACTGTGTGATGCTGTCATAAAATCTGACAACATCTTAATCAAGGTGAGATTTCCTCTCTTTCAGTAGGTCCACATGATTCACGATGTAGGTATACGTATTATATTTCTCATGATTCACTGTATTTAGTAAAAGACAATCTTCATGTCTATCTCAACAAGCCTCTGTATACAGGTACTGTAAATCACATTTTTTTATTATTCGCAAGTACATTATTTACATGTAATTTTACAAGACTAGCCAATTTTGTGTGAATATCCATTCTCAAAAATTTAGTTCTGGTGAATAAAATGTAGAAGACTTAAGCAATAAATAGTGATTCACAAAAGTTATGTCTCACGAATAAATGTGTCTTTGTCTCCATGCAAAAATAAGGTCTTGTGAATTAAGTTTTGTGAAATAAAAAAGATCTACCAATTCTGAAAATGAAAGATAAGTCAGGTTTCAAGAATCTTAAGTATTAAAAAGTATTTTTATGGAGATGTGATAATTGTCATAATGGGATTTTGAATAATGGACTGTCCAGTTATGCATGCATGATAGTGATATCTTATATAGAAAAAAATACATGTAACTATCAGTGTATCATGCTATTGTTACCTGGAACCTTCTCAATACCATATGATATGATATATTATTACAAGGCAGACATAAACATATAACATAAATATGTAATATGAACAGGGAAAAAAGTCTCCAAACATTTCAAACCATCAAAATGAATATACCAAAACCACAGGTCTGCTGAATATCTGGGTACCCTTGATGTGTATAGTAAAGAAAGGCTGGTAACCCAATATCGGTGATTAAAACAGTGATTAGATAAAGGCATTTTATACTGCATTTTGTAGCTTTCAACTTGTGTATATCTTGCCTATATTCATGATACTATCACCAAACATCATACAAAAATTCTAAGTACTTCCCGGAGATATTGGAGATTCTATTTGGTCAGCAAGCTGATGTCAAGTAAAATCTGTCCAATTTTAGAATTTATGCTTCAAATATCTCGGGAAGTATTCGGAATTTTTTGATAAAATTTATGACAATGTAGCTGAATCTTAAGCTACAAAATGCATTTTGAAATACCTTTATTTCATTTTTTTAATACAACATTGAAATTAGGTACCGAATAAGAACAGTTGCAATCCTTCTTAAATATCAAGATTTCTAAGTGTTTGGAAGGCTTGTTACTAATGCAATACAGAACTTAGTAAGCTAGCTGTATTTGTGAAAAACGTGAAAAGAACTGTCACTGATTATTTTTCCTGCTCTCACATACATAAACATGGTATATTATTCAATCATTTATATTTTTTAAATGGGTTGTAGGCACATCGAGTGGTTTTAGTGGCCTCTTGTCCAATGCTGCAGTCTATGGAGAACTCCACTTCAGGTTCACAGTTAGAAATCCGTGTACCATCAGATATACAAAGAGAATCCATCATGACATTTCTACAATATCTCTATGAGGGTTTCTTAATGCTAACAGACAGCAACTGCAGGCAGGTTGAGAAGTTAGCTCGAATGTTGCACATGGACAATGTCATCAGTTGTTGTGCTGACTTCAATAAGTGTATGTCGTCGTCCAGTCCCTATATATATGGACCGACAGATCAGGCTGATTTTAAGCATGTCCGAATCACAAATTTAATGAAAGTTCAGGATATTCCACAAAAACGTTCTCAGTCCTTGGAAAATTCAGGCAATGTTCATTCAAAGAAACAACGACTGTCATCATTTGGAACCATTGAATCTCTTGATCATGCTAGTAGTGACAGCTGTACAGAACAGCCAGAGTTGTGGCTTGAAGACACTCAGTTACAAACCGACAGTAGAAGAGAGGGAATTGAGCTATTCCAAACCCCCCTTTTAGGGAAAACAGGACCCAGATTTATCCCCCCACAAACAGTTTCTCTGTCTCTCACCACACAGTCTAACAGTTCCATAGATAAGAGAGTGATTGACATTACCAAAACCCAAAAGAAAACCTCCCCCTCTTTAAAGTCATCCACGTCAACAAGTGAAACAGGTCTTGTGGATCTGTCAAATGTTTCTTCATTCTCCATGCCTGTTATTTCTGAGGAACATTCTCTACAGGCTGATATGGATTCTAATCCTATTGAAGCCATAGAGACGTTACACAATGAACCTTTTCCAGTAGCAATAATGGAAATACCTAAGTCTGCAGACTCTGTTTCCCATAGTGCTTCTGATTCTAGTATCACCTGTGCTACCAATAAAGGGAGAAATAATGAGACAACCTCAGGTCCAAGTTCATCAATTCAAAAGATGACATTACAACAACAGACAGATTCTCATAGGAAAGCTAAAGAAAAACAAAAAAGGTACTTATAAATTGCATAAATACTCAATCGCTTCATCAGAGTAGAATTGATGTTTAATACAACTGTTGTTGACATTTTGTAGTTAAGCACTCAATCATCCCAGCTCTTGTATCCAAAATGTCAACTAAAAATGATATATGCCTCAGTTATCAATGTTATTCTTGCCATATTATTACTATAGATTGTGTGTATATTGGTCTGAACAAAAAACACAGTACAGTCACCTATGTTCTGTCTATAACAAACCTTTTCCTGTTTCATTGTATTACATTTTTCAATACAATCATTGTGACAGGCAGTTCATCATTCAATTTGACATAAAACAGACAAAAGTTTGTAACCATTAAATGAAATAGTAGCATAAATACATGCATAAGATATAAATGTCTAGTTTGTTTAAACAGTAAAACACATTAACAGCAAAGTGTTGGGGATGAACAATTTTGATTCATTAAAATGTAATTTGTTATATTCAGTTAGTTCATAAAATGTTTTAAAATCTCAGTGATCTCTGTAAGTGTGACTTCATTATAAGCATGTTTGCTGTAACTGTATTTTACTGTATAACAGGGGATGAATAGAAAAATAGAGTAGTGTCTGCATAACTGACATCTTATGCAAATAACCCTCTATTATTTACCCCTAAAACAAACAACCTTGACATTTATTCCTGAAATACCTGAGATAATACTGAATGCAAGACCAATATCACCCAGACTTGGTATATTTTAACCAGTCGTAATTGCAGTCTAGATAACAGTGTTACAAGTGTGGACAGAAGCACTGGAGATGACATCAGCATAGTGAAAGTGGAGCCTAAAGATGTGTCTTTCTCAGACCACCAATTCGCAAATCATGGGGTACCTGAGTACTCTCAATGGAATGAAGTGCAGATAAATCCAGGTTGGCCACAAGGTAGCAGTTCTGTATCAGCAGAAGAAAGTCAAGCACCAGGAGAAATGTCCCCCAGACAGATGAACATAACAGGTACGTTTTAATATTATGGTCATTATTGAAGGTCCCATCTTCCGAATTGTGATGCATCCAATCTGCTACAAAACTATATTCATGATCTGACAAGGAAATAGTTTTATAAAACTAGTAACTAAAGCAAATCTGGTATGTCATGTATGGTCATTTTTGAAAGTCATGTGATTGAGTATGAAATTTTTATCACAGAAAGTTAGGAACATTCTGTTGTGAAATTTGTTCACTTGATATATAAAAAAATAAATATGTGATTTTTATTTTGATATTTACATGTATATTCCACAAGTGTGTCATAATGAATGATATACATGAATTTGAGAAGTGAATTTTTTATTGTTTTAGTTTATTAACCAGAATTTATCACATTTTGTTCATTGTTTGCAAATCACTGTTATGTAGATACTAAAATATTTCTTTAATATTTGTACATGTATTAACTATTTTTTTTTCCAATTCTGCTCTTTATATTGTTTACAAAGATATGTAGCATTCAGGTACATAGGAATGATTATATTTCCCACAAACAATTGGGGGGGGGGGGTATACTGGAATCACCTTGTCTGTCTGTCCATATACATCTTTGTCAAGATCGAGAATACGGGGCAGGGCGGCGGCTACTGAAATATTTTCAAGACAATGAGATTTTCAACGTTGCTATTGTAGTAACAAAGTGTAGTCCTTTAGGCAGCTCTCATATCGGTCCAGCTCGTTTTTCTATCATGGAAAACCTGGTGTGTGATATTGTGAACAAACTGGAAAATGAAAATGCGTGAATTGCAAAACCCAATCGCTCTAATTAACTAATCATCATGACAATAGCTGCAGTCGCTGTGGATGCATATGTATGTATATGTGTGTATGTATATTTGTATATATATGATTGTGTGAATGTATGTGTGTGTATGTATGTGTGTATATATATGTATGTGTATGTATGTATGTATATGTGTATGTATATGTATGTACGTGTGTATGTGTAT
Organism: Ostrea denselamellosa; assembly: GCA_024699665.1. Lineage (NCBI taxonomy): Eukaryota > Metazoa > Mollusca > Bivalvia > Ostreida > Ostreidae > Ostrea > Ostrea denselamellosa. The sequence goes on along the minus strand of JAMZEH010000015.1, from coordinate 9,098,445 downwards.
ATGTATGCGTATATATATGTATGTGTATGTATGTGTGTATGTATATGTATGTGTGTGTATATGTATATATGTGTGTGTTCCATTTGATGTAAATTTCTGTTTTGAAATGACTTGTCTCTAGAGATATACAAGCATCGATACGCTGACATATTATACTAATATTCCGGAAACTATTTTCCCATAATGTATTCGGTTTTCATTTTAGTGGCATGGCGGCGTATCCGATGTAAATATATACGTAAATACCTTTACACCAACTTCACCTCTCCAAACAGATGCACGTGCCTTCAGTTCTAAACAAATTGCATATTTCTTTACTTTCTCCTTTCCGCACCTTTCTCTTCTTTACAATTTTCTATTTAGCAAGTAGTAATACTCAACAATACTTCATGACTGGGTTGATGATCAAGGTTGTGCAAGGTAAGCAATACTTCACTGCAATATGTCAACCATAAAAATAATATCTGCCAACTGTCAGGGTCTGCATGATTGTAGAAAAAGAAAAGATGTTTTTCAATATTACAGACAACTTGATTGCAATATTCTATGTCTTCAAGATACACATTTTACCAGTGATATGGAAGACAACATTAGAAATGAATGGGGATATGATACTGTTTTTAACTCCTTTACATCACAGTCAAGAGGAGTAGCAATATGGTTCAATAATAATTTTGATTTTAAGATACACAGAAAAGTAAGTGATGAATCAGGGAATTTTATTGCATTAGACCTAAATATTAATGATCAACGCTTAAGTTTGATTACTGTATATGGTCCAAATGGTGACACTCCCCACTTTTATAATGAACTTTCCAAAGTTGTTACTGATTTAGGAAATAAGAATATCATAATGGTTGGAGATTTTAACCTAGTTATGAATTCTGATATGGATTATTATAATTATCATCATTTAAACAATCCAAAAGCAAGAAACAAAGTTTTAGAAATAGTCAATCAATTCAATCTCACAGATATCTACAGAGAGTTTCATCCTGATGAAAAAAGATTTACTTGGCGTAAACCAACCCCCCTGAAACAAGCAAGACTAGACTTTTTTCTGATATCTAATACCTTTTTAAATATGGTACAAGAAAATGAAATTTTAGCAAGTTACAGGTCAGATCACTCTCCTGTGTTGCTCAGTATTAAATTCAATGAATTTACACATGGAAAGGGCTTATGGAAGTTTAATAATTCACTTTTGCATGACAACGAATTTCTAAAAACAATTAACCAAAAAATACAAGAAACCAAACAAAAATATGCTTTACCAGTATACAATATTGAATATATAGACAAGATACCAAATAATGAAATTCAATTCACAGTAAATGATCAACTCTTTCTGGAAACTTTATTGATGGAAATCAGGAGTAAATGTATTTCATATTCAAGCTATATTAAAAAGAAAAGTACAGAAAAGGAAGAATCATTATTGTCACAAATAAATCAACTAGAAGAAAAATATGAAGAAAACACTCAAGAAATAAACATCAAAAAGAAAGAATTAGAAAATATTAGAAACCATAAACTTATGGGAAATATTATTAGATCTAAAGCAAAATGGATCAACGAGGGAGAGAAACCAACAAAGTACTTTTTAAACTTAGAGAATAGGCATTTTACAAATAAGATTGTCCCCAAGCTTATAAAGGAAGGTACCAATGAAGAAATTACTGTACAAAAAGATATCCTTTCGGAAATAGAAAATTACTATAGCAACCTTTATCAAAATAACAATAATCTCTGTGATTTCAATTTAAATGAAATGCTAAAAGAAACAAATAGTACCAAACTTAATGGTATGCAGAGCATTTCCTTGGAGGGTGATATTTCATATAATGAAGCAACGCTCGTTTTGAAAAATATGTCCAATAATAAGAGTCCTGGAAGTGACGGATTTACTGCAGAATTTTTCAAAATATTCTGGAAACAATTAGGACACTATGTAGTAAGATCACTAAACCTAGGGTACAAACTAGGAGAGCTATCTGTAACACAAAAACAAGGCATAATAACTTGTATACCAAAAGATGGGAAAAGTAAATTTTACATGAAAAATTGGAGACCTATCTCATTGTTAAATGTGGTATATAAAATTGGATCAGGATGTATAGCCCAACGAATCAAAACTGTAATCAGTTCAATAATCAGTACAGACCAAAATGGATTTATTCCTGAGAGATATATAGGAGAAAATACACGTCTTATATATGACTTAATGCAATATACTGAGGATAATAACATACCTGGTCTATTACTAATGATAGATTTTGAAAAAGCCTCTGATACTGTATCATGGAAGTTTATTGATAAAGCACTAGAATTTTTCAATTTTGGTCCTTCTTTTAGAAAATGGATTTCAGTTTTCCAAAAAAACATTTCCTCATCAGTATCACAAGCAGGTCATCTATCTCCTCTTATATCTTTTTATTATGTGTGGAAATCTTAGCACTCAAGCTAAAAAGTAATCAAGACATTAAAGGAATTAATATTGATGACACTGAATTCCTATTATCACAGTATGCTGATGACACACTAATTATTTTAGATGGCTCTGAAAAGTCTCTTAGAGAAACTATAAAAGAATTAAACAACTTTTACAAAATTTCAGGACTTAAAATCAATGTATCAAAAACTCAGATAGTCTGGATTGGTAGTAAAAAATACTCATCTATCAAATTATGTGAGGATATGAATTTCCAATGGATGCATACCTTCAAACTTCTAGGGATAAACTTCGATGTGGACTTAACAAACATTCCCAAGCTTAACTATGATAAGAAACTAGTGAAAATCAAGCATATCATAAATCAGTGGAGTAAACGACGCATAACACCACTTGGTAGGATAACTCTTATTAAATCTCTGCTTATTTCACAATTGAATCATCTTTTTATTTCATTACCTTCACCTTCGAACATATTTATAAAGAACCTAAATGAAATTCTTTTAACTTCTTATGGCAGTCTAAGGTTGACAAACTCAAAAGAAAGCAGGTAATACAGGACTATATAAATGGTGGACTAAAGATGACAGATATAAATAGCTATATTTTGGGACTAAAACTATCTTGGATAAAACGAATATTGAATTCTCAAGATACAAAATGGAAAGTACTGTTAAATAAAATTGTCTCCTTAGAAACACTAATCAAAACAGGGTCTGAGTATATAAATGTTGTTAAAAAAGATATTAATAACAATTTTTGGAAAGACACCACTAATGCATATCAAACCTTACAAGATAGAATCAAAATTCAATCCTGGCATGAATTTATAAGCCAACCAGTATGGAACAATAAGAGGATCAGAATTGGTAATAAATCAGTATTCTATAAAACTTGGTTTGAGAAGAATATAATATACATATCAGATTTACTTGATGAGAAGGGATGCTTTTACTCTTTAGAAAATGTACAGAAAATTTATAACATTAAAACAAATTTCTTGACTTATGCCTCACTCCAAAAATCTATTAAGGCAAGTTTAACCACTTTGAAAATCCAAATGGGAACAAATAACCCCAAGCCCTTTGTCCCTCTTAATATCAAAATATTCTGTACCAGCAAAAGGGGAACAAAACAAATTTACAATACTCTAATTGCAGAGACCATAACTCCATTAGGAAAAAAGAAATGGGGAAAGTTTTTTGAATTATCGGAGTCTCAATGGGAGAATATTTACTTATACCCTTTCCAGTATACAAAAAATTCTAAACTTCAATGGTTACAATACAGAATTAATAACTACATTTTAACCACAAACTCATTCCTATTTAAAATAGGGAAAATAAACACCAAATTATGCTGTTTATGTGAAAATAGCAAAGAAACAATTATGCATCTGTTTTGGGATTGCCCAAAGGTACAGGAGCTTATCAATTCCTTCATAACTATATGCAGTGAGAGAGGTACATGTATCAACATTACATTAGATAGGCAATCATTTATTTTTGGAATTACTAGTTCTAAAGAACTAAACATTATTCTGCTAATTATCAAATCCTACATTTACCGAAAAAGATATAGACAAGAAAGCTTATTAGTTCAGGAACTGTTAATAGATGTTAGAACACATATAACTACGCTAAAATATATTGCAACTCAACAGGGCAAATATAACGAATTTATGAATCAGTGGAATTATTGGTTTTTTCTTCTAGACAGATTCTGACTGGCAACTGCACTAAATTTTAATTGATTCAAAAACATTTTGTATCAACTTCAACACAACCTAGTCATGAGTATTCAACATTATTCAAATGCTTAATCTCATCACCTCTCTCTCTCTCTCTCTCTCTCTCTCTCTCTCTCTCTCTCTCTCTCTCTCTCTCTCTCTCTCTCTCTGTTCAACAGTGTAAACAATGTTTTGATGTTTAATCAATTAATCATTTATAAATTGCAATTGTTCTGTTTATTTGATGTGAAATGTACCTCAATAAAGATGGTACTTTTAACATTGATGAACAGATTTGATTAAAACTTTATGTGTATCTTATATGCATAATGAAGTTGTGCACCTGCTATTAGATATAGATGGTGACTATTAGATACAGATGGTGATAATTTTAATAAGACAAAAAGTTCATGATGAGCCCCTGTGGTCTGAATGAAGTTGAGCCCTAACTGAAGTCAGAGATAATTGGGGCATTTTGACAGTTAGAACAAAACATTTTCTCATTTACATAAATGAGCACAGGTGCCCCTGGGTCAATGATGTATTATATGGCCCCTCTTCATGGTTTCCTTCACAGTTCAACTCTTTCTTAGTTTAGGCACTGATAACCCAGGCTGAGTGCCTAGCTTGTTTAACCGGATGCTTTACTCTTGTATAATAATATATAAAGCAGACATTTCCCGAAGTTAGGAAGACAACCTCTGTTAATACACTAGACTAAATTTACCCACTGGGGTTTATTTCTTTTCACTTTATTTTCATTTGTATTCATTTTTAAATTTACACAGATTTTACTGACAATCCAAACACCATGTTGCCATTTGGGTCAACTAGGTTAACAAAAAGGTCAACATCGTCAAAAATCAATTACGAGGTGACAAGCATGAATTTCAAACCCTGATCTCTCTCACAGAGACTACTGCATTAGTGTAGGAGAAGGTATAATGGAATCATCAGTCTATTTGTCTATCTGTCTGCCCATCTGTCTATAGATACAATTTTGTTAATAAATGACGTGTTGTGCACTGGCTCATGTATGTTGACTAGTTATCCATGAAATGTATTCAGAAATTATACTGAGCATATCTTCAATATTCTGAGCAATGCTCTACTGCAGAATATGTAGTTTTGCATTTACATTAATTGCTTTCAAGAAAACAGAGTTCTTGATGTCAAAAGGATGTGTTTATTCTTTAATGAGCACAGATTCAGTATTTCCCACCATGCAATGTGTCCTGCAGGGGGTATCAGTTCTATTAGGACAGTTCTAATTAGTACTGCAAATTTCATATGTACTTTGATTGCATCTGAGTTATTAAAATTAAGGAAATGTTTCATTATTTGTATCATATTTGTCTAGTAAAATTATAGTAGATTTTAAAGTTCATGAATGATGTTTATTTAAAAGATATCCTTTGTACAGATTTATTATCTTCAACCACTGAAAATTAACCATAAACTACCATAATTTGGAATCAACTAAAAGAAAGTGGGATCATTTAGGCATGCGTAGACCTTCGTCAAACTGAGGATTGTATTTGATTTTATTCAGATGAGGGCTGCAGAAGGAATTCTGGGTCCATTTCAGAGAACGGGAGCAGTGGAGAGATATCTTCTCAGGATCTCGACAGTCTAAGACTGCGCCAACTTGGCACTTCCGACATTTTATTCAGTCCTCCTCTACCAGCAGGATTTGGCCGTAGAGAGTTAGCTTTTCATCCATCCATGTTTACAGATCCTTTGACAATGAATTTGAAAGACGTCTCAACTGAAGTCATAACCTGTTTGATATGTCATAAAGTTTTTAGTACAAAAAGTGGGCAGAAATTGCACATGGATAGATTTCATCCTGATCCTAAGAAAAGCAATTTCGAGAAGTTCCCCAAGTGCAAGATATGTGGTAAACAGATGGCAAGCAAATATGCTCTGACAATACATGAAATTAAGCATACAGGACAGAGGGCATTTAAGTGTGAGCTTTGTGGCAGTACGTTTGGTTACAAAAGTGTTCTCAAAAAGCATATGGAAGTGTGTTCTCAAAAATGAACTCGGAGATGATTTGTTTTAGTAGGGAACTGTGAAAATGTCTTCCATTCTCATAATGCATGCACTGTAATGTTCAATGTTGTTGACAATTTTAATTTATTGTAGATTAGAGATATACACTATGAATTGATATTGTTTAGATTTTGTATGGATATCTTGAGAGACCCTCTTTTTAGTGGCATATTTACTGTCTGCAAAACCATTGCAATATTATTACTTATTGTCAGTGTCATTTTCATAGATACTTAAAATTTGTTAATTAGTTATTTTCAAGAAAACTGCATTCTTAGAAACATTACTGGTATATGGATGTTGTTTAGTTGTACATGTATGTATTATGCATTTTGATATGTTTTGAATATTTAGTGCTTTCTTTTTTCCTGTACATACACCATACTAAATAACAAGTACTACCTCAAAAATTTCATGACAGAGAATAAAATGTTTCATTCCATTCAAGCCATGATCTAAAACAGTAAAGGGATGCTCAGAAAATTTTGATGTTAAAAGACAAGTCTAATGTTTTGTTAACTCATTTTTAGCTCTTCTGAGCCGAAAGCTCAAGTGAGCATATCTGATAAAAGTTTTTTTGTCTCGTAATTGTTGTAAACTTTACTTTTCACATTTTTATCTCCTTTTCAAGAACCACTGGACCAATTTCAATTGAACTTGGTACAAAGCATCCTTTGGAGAAGGGAATAAAAGTTTCTTGAAATAAAAATAAAATAAACAGTACTCCCTTCCAAGGGGGGAGATAATTAAATAGAAAAATAAGGTGGAATGTTTTAAAAGTCTTTTCAAGAACTGTAGTCAAGAAAGCCATGACTTGCATAGAACATTAAATATATATTGTGAAGGTTCAAGTTTCAGAACCAGATCAGGGCCACTATGAGTGAGGGTGGGTGAATTTTACCCGGGAGCATGTAACAAAATTGTTATCTTTTATGTAAAAACAAGGGAACTGATATGCAAGCATCTTCATGTAGATTTAAGGTTCCACACTCTCTTTAGGTCTTGGTGGGGCTACAAAAGGGATTTAAAATTTTTACGTAGGAATTTTTAGAAAATTCTATAAAAAAATTTCAATAATTAAAGAGTAAAAGGTACAATTAGTCAAAATAAAATGCAAGCGTTCTTGTATACTTTACATTCATGTTTGTTTATACCATAACCCTTGGATCAATGGTGGGGCCACTGTAGGGGTTAACATTTTACTTGGAAATATACATGGGAATCATTGAAAATCATCTCGACAAATCCACAAGGATATAATATGTCAAATTGATGTGCAGGAGTTGTTATATATAATGTAGATTTGCTTACTGTGTACTCTGCCTGGATATTCCACTAAAAGGGACATGACTAAGATTTATAGTTTATGTTGTATGTTTGAGATGCATTTATTCAGGTGAGCAATGTGGTCCATGGATAACCTCTTCTGTAGATCAGTTGGATACATTTTTATTGAAAGCATTTGATTCTGTGTTCAAATCCTTGTTAGAGAATTTGTATATTCTATATGTTTTTGATGTCCTCAATTGTGTTATATTAAAAATAAAATGCAAGTCTTTGTACATTGTATTAGACACTGCAATGTGTTTTCCTTTTACCCAAAGTAACAAAGATAGTTTATTTGAAATACTCTTCTGTGCATTCTCGTAAAATTGTTGCTGTTAACATAAAATATTTTAAAACTAAATTGAGGGATAATGATAGTTATTTATATCCACAATATCTTCAGATCTTGTATTTTTGACACAAAAAGGCCAAAATTTAAATCTTGTTTCTTTCCCTCTTGTGAATCACCATTTTGATCATTTGTGACTCAGAATAGGTAGGTATGAATGATATTTTTTTAATACAGATTTCAATTTAATAGACACATTATATGAAAGGAAAAGTTCTAGTTCACTTTTTCAAAGAAAGAAACACCAATAAAAATTTCATACTTTAAGATATAAAGAAAAATTCTTAAAGAAATAGCTGATTTTAAAAAAAAAAAAATTTGTATTAAGTGGGGACTTCATGCAATATTTTGATATAGACCATTCATTAGTGTTATCCTTGAAGGCAAATGGAAGCATAGACATGAAATGTTTATGCAGTAATTGTATACTAATAGTTTTATAACCAAATCAACCATTTTGTAAATCAAAAGAGGAAACATTGAGAGAAGTAATTGTAGATGTACATTTCAGAGGCAGTTAACAGACCCAGACCGCCTCTGCCAGGAGCACTCCCAGACAGTGTAAATCATACAGCCGTTGCTAAATACATTGACAGTAGAGGTGTGGAACATAGACTGGTCTCCAGCGTCCCCCGCAGATGTCTTCGATGTGCTCACTGTAAAGCAGAGAACAATAAATTTCCATCAGGAAGTTATACCAGGAAGTCTTATTACAAGTGTTCTGTATGTGAAGTTCCACTATGCAGGACAGAAGTGCTGGATTGCTTCTTTAAATTCCATAGTATTGTAGACAAATTATTGAAACAATGATCAAACAATCAAACTGGATAAGTAGTCCTGTTTATAGGAATGAATTTGATCTCATTCTTGTGTAACAGCTTGAATTGATAGTTAGAAAATGAGAATGCCTTTTTAGTGTCAAAAATTGTTCGTCAGTTGGTATGTTTTCTTTCTTTATTTCTTAAGTTGATGAAATATTTCTGTGTGTGGAAATTGAATGCTCTTTTTAAAAATCAGTTTTTCATTTTTTTTGAAGAAGTTTGTGTATTTTAGACTTGTATTAAAAATATTTTTTTGTGGATGATTTAAAATCAATTCAAGGAAATGACCATACATGAATTGTTTACATGGTACAATGCAATGTAATAGCCCTATCAATTTCAGACAACTTATTGGGTCATTTGAGCCGTGAATGGTTGGTTGTTATGGTAAAATTAAACATTGTGAATTCATGGTGATTCTTTTATTTTTCCTTGTAGATGAATATTCTGGTGATCAACTAGATAATTGACTTTTTGACTTTGCTTTTTATAACTTCGGAAGTAAATTTGCATTTGTGAATTTTAGTAAAGTTTGACACTTTGCATAAATAATATTGTTAAAGTGAATGTAAACACATTCCCTCTTGGAATAGAGTGTCTTTTTTCATTTGTAATAAGTTTTAAATCTTTTTTTAAACTATGCACACATTTACATTAGAGCAAAATATTCCATCTTTGCTAGCCATAGGTTTGTAGGGTGAGGGTTATAAAGGATGTGGGAAGATGAGTTGTAAAACCCATGTTGATTTAAGACATGAATTTCATTTTTGAAAATATATGAAGGGATGAATTGCAATGATTCATTCTAGAATATGTAATTGCTTTATAAAAAGTGAAGTGTTGCAGTTCATTCTTTCATGTATTTTTTTATATTTACATTTTATTTTCATTTCTGTTAGAATTAGATTTATGTGCACAATGATCACAACTGCATCACATGAGGAAATGACTATCATTACAATTTGTAAAAGTATCAAAGACAAAATATTGAAAATGTATATACAGTTGAACTTTGGTATCTTGAACATTAATGTCTTGAAAACCATGGATACATGTATGTCAAAGTGAGTTGGAAGTCTCAGCTACATGGTATTCATGTATTTTACCTCAATATCACAAACCCTTAATATCTTGGAAGTTTTTTCTCGGCCCCCATTAAGTTCAAGACAACATTGTTTGACTGTATTGCAGTGTATAGCAGATTGTGATGTATAGCATATGGCAATAGCAACTAGGGACATTTCAACTCTCATGTACTTGATATGGTGGGCAAATTCCAGTACTTAAGTGTCTTGGACATATAGCAAGATTCAAATAAACTGAAATTGGTGCAATACACAAAAAAGGTGTTGTGTGGTAGTTATTAGCTCACCTGAACCAGAAGCTCAAGTGAGCTTATCATGTGGCCAGGGGATGGTGTGTGGTGTTTAGAATTTGAGCCATATCTCAACACCTTGGTCAATTTATTTTAAACTTGCTTTAGGGCATCCTTTGGCATGGGGCTATCAGAGCAACTTCATAGGGACCATTACTAAACAAAGGGAGGTAATTAGACAAAAGTATTAGGAACTAAGAAAAATCATCTTTTTCAGAACCACTTGTCAGATTTTAACCAAACTTTTACAGATTAAAATACTTATATGGTGTAGATTTTAAATTGTTCAAGACATTACACTTGGACAAAAGATGTGGCAAGAGGTGGAGTCAAAATTGTGGAAAATATGACATTGTAAAGTTTTCACATTTAATAACTAATGGATCAATTTTAATGAAACATGGTATATACATGCCTTTGATAGTCACCTACAAGGTATTGTGTAACAAAAAGCATTTTTATCTATTGTTCATGGTCTTCGATCTTGACAGTTTTTCCTGAAATAATTATTTTTGGACCAAATGTAACCATATTTGGTGGAAAGATACCTTTTAATGTGTTATGTCATAATATAAAAGTTCATTTTTTAAATGAAAGTTTTTTTTTAAAATTCAAAATAAGCTAGAAGAAATTGCCATAAATGTATTTTTTAAGAACAAAAACTTTTAAAAAAAATAGATCAATAAGAATGAAAAAAAAAAATTGGGGTATATTACCTTGTCTGTTTTAGAGTTGGCAAATTTAGATAGTTCCTGGTTGTTACAAGTAAAATTATAGATTCAGGGCATTACCATAGTAAAGAAGGTAAGAATAGTCTTTTGAACAATTGGGTATCGAACCCAGGACCCTTACATTAATGTTAGGTGAGTTACCAAGGCCAATATACAAATTATGGTAATGTTACTACAGTATGAAATTTAAACCTATATCAGAAATCGTACAAGAACTGTTCATATCGAGAAGATGGAAAAACGATTTAGAAGAAAATGCTAGAAACATCGGTATGCCCTTGCGCTTTTTTTTTTTTTTTTTTTTTTTTTTTTTTTTTTTTTTTACAAGTTGTTTGGGATGCGGAGAGATTATTGCATCATTTAAAATTTTATCTTAAAAAATCGTATAAATGAGGGGTTCGTGGACGAATCTTTGGCCATGAAATTATAAATGGCACAAAGATTATAATATTATTTGTTTACTTGAAATTTTTATGCCATTTGTAAATTCATGTCCAAAGATTATGATTAGCATCCTCAATTGAGCTATTGTCTCTAATTTTTTTCATTGTTTTTTTTTTTTTTTTTTTTTCTTCGAAACAACCATTAAAGTTATATTGTCATTTTCAGATATTGCAAACAGTTATTCAAACTTGCAAGTCGGACTAGAGGGATCCGTTGCTAAGGCTTACAACCCAAAATGTATAGCAACCTACACGGACCCCGGTGGCACAGAACACAGACTCATCTCCAACTACGGCAAATGTCACGTGTGTGCTTGCTGCAAATTTGAAAACAAAAAGTTTGCCTCTGGCGAGTTTAGAAAATCTTATTACAAGTGCTCTATCTGTGACGTTGCGTTGTGTAGGACATTTGTTCGGGAATGTTTCTTTAAATACCACAGGATGGTATTCAAAATGTAGAAACTAATCCGGCGTGATTGGACTTGCATCAAAGTTCATCAAAGCTCATGTTTAACGAAGATCCTCAATTGGTATTATAGTACAGTGTACTCGTAGTTTGTGATTTTATAAAGTGGGTATGAAATGTTTCAAAAATTGGTTGATTGTTGTTTTCGACCACACTCAACAACGAGTCATGTTTTGTAAAATTAAAGTGTTTTGTATAAGTAATGTTGGGCCAAGGCAAGAAAGTCCAGCTTTTGCGTGTGTATTATATTTCATTTAGAAAAGTTATTTTTCCTATTTGAAAGGAAAATTACAAGTAACTGCTGGAGTCCATTTAGTTTAGAGCATTTACCAATAGTATTACGTGCGTCAGACAAGTGTACAATGTAAAAACAATAACGGAGCCAATAAAACGCACAAGTTATCTCTTTAACAAAGATAATACTTAGTTACTTACCACATCTATCGCTTAAGTATGGGAGTTATTTGTCTTGAAGCATCGATTATTTAGAGGTTTGTCGAATCCTCCCTAATATACGTAAGTTAAAGAAAAGATGCACTATTTCGTAACCCCCACTCCCACCCTCGCAAAATTAACGCGGCTTAATTTGCGAACACAATTTATGCATTCTCTCTCTCTCTCTCTCGTCTCAAATTGTTGCTTTCATCAAATCGTCTGAATTCTTTTCAATAATGGCAGACGAAAAACGAGATATTTCCAACAAAGAGCAACTTGTTTTATGCATTCGATGGGTTGATCAAAATTTTACCGCTCATGAATATTTATTAGGGATGTACTTCTTTCTGACATTGGGGCTGATTCAACAACCCTAGCAACTGAAGATGCCTTTTTGAGGTTCGATCTGCGTATCAACAAAGTACGAGGTCAGTGTTATGACATGGCTGCTTCTATGGCTGGTTCAAAGTCAGGTGTTGCAACACAAATTCATGCACTTGAACCCAGAGCCCTTTACATACACTGTTATTGTCGTGCTCTTAACCTAGCTTGCAGTGATTCTATTAAGGGATATAAGTTGCTTAGAGACACCCTGAACATTGCAAAGGATATAAGAAAGTTGATTAAAGAATCTCCAAGAAGGGAGATGATTTTCAATACATTAAAAAATACCCAAAATCTAGAGAAAAACGTTAGCGGGAATAAGGGTTTAGTGTCCTACAAGATGGACAATAAAAGCCGACACATTTTTGAGCATTTTGTCAAACTATGAAATTCTAAGAAATGTTTGCGATGAAAGCCACCAATACGTGCGTGAGGTATAAATGAGAAAGTGAATTCGGGGAGTGGCTGCTTATATGTGCAGGATTGATTTCTTCTTTGGGTGTTTACTGAGTGAAAAACTTATCTTATAGTGATAATTTGGCAAGGGCTCTGCAGGCTCCAAATCTCTCGGCGAGTGATGGTCAAGAAATGGCATCAACAACAATGTCTCCGAGATGATACAATCTTCATTCCGTTTTACGAGGACGTTGTTAAAAAAGCAAAACAGATGAACATCGATGATCCCTTTCTTCCTAGAAAACACAAAATTCCTCGTAAACTTGATGATGAACATACTTTTTCATCGTGTGCAGATGTGTATAGGAAAGATTTCTACGATGCATTAGATCTGCTTTAAGCTGGCATAAAATCTAGATTTGACCAACCAGGTTACAAAGCTTATGTTCATCTTGAAAACCTCGTAATTAAGGCTTGAACAGGTCAAACGTTTGAAGAAGAATTTAATTGTGTCACGACCCTATATGATACAGATTTGAAGCCAAGGGATCTTCACTGCCAGCTTATAATGTTAAAGACTGTTTTGCCGAAAGATTTTACGCCAGATATACCAAGTGTGGTTGAATTTTTCAGACATTCAAATGAAAAAAGTCTGTTTGCCGAGATCCTCAAAATTCTCAAACTAAGTTTGGTACTTCCTGCAACTAACGCTGCCAGTGAGCGCTCATTCAGAGCTTTGAAAAGATTGAAAACATCACTGAGATCAACAATGAGCCAAATACGAACAAACAATTTGCTTTAATTATATGTTCATAAAAATGAGAGTGATGAACTGAATCCAAAAAAAATAGTTGAGGAGTACGTAAGTGAAAGTGAACACAGACTGGCGAGTTTTGGAAAGTTTACCGAGTACTAAATACCTTATGACTCAGATAACAAAATGATAAAGATATAAACAACACTCCTCCCCCCCCCCCCCCCAAAAAAAAAAAGATAAAAAAATTCCTTAACATCCCCTCCAAAACAAGCAAAACTTAAAATCAAAGTTGAGAGGTTTTCTGGGAAACTAATTAGATTCTATGTACATAATTAGATTTATGTACATGACGTACACCTCAATGCTTGCTCATATTTATGCAGTTATCTTTTTTCTAATGGTTTTGTCGATATCCCATTTTTGTCGTAAATTACTTTGGTGTGGTGTAAGAAATACAAATTATGAAAATGAAATTCAAGAAATTAACTGTCATTACTGAAATATAACCCTACAGCTGTAAAAAAAACAAAAAAAACTGTACCAGTATACCTCACAGTATGGAAATGTGTGCACGAGCTGAATGTGAAATAGTAGGTAAACCCTTTAATTCTTTGCGCCACATGATGCACATCGCCCTAGTTTTTCCAACAGAAATAACAAGAGTGACACTTGCAGACGTTTTATCACTTTTATCAACTGTGTATTCATCTGACCGCTCCCCCCCCCCCCCCCCCCCCATCATTATTTACAGATACATCCTTTGTATGAGGGTCCTTACCTGATCCCTGGATAATGATAATGATACATGATACTTGTATTGAGTAATACAGAGTGATTGATTCTTGTCCTCGAACAAAGTGTGCTCACACTGAGGTATGGTTCCGGTTTTATTGCTTTTAGTTGCAGGGAATTTATGACCTGCATTCTCACAAATGTCTTTTATATCAAGAAAGAAAATTGAAGTAAAATACACAAGCCTGTATACAAAAAAATTAAAATGGTGTTTATACAGGCGAGAATTCTAAAACACTAAGACATTAAAAACTGTTGATTGTTACCGTCTGCGACCTTACAATCTGAGCTATACTAACTGAATATAAACGGCATAAATATGAACCACGATGATAGAAATAGGTTTTTGCATTTTTTGTAGGGTTTTTGTAAATTTCGACCCCAGGGCAGGGGTGCCCCTAAAAAAAATCCTATTTTAATTTATTCCTTAGATCAAAACGTATCCAAATACCATATTTTTGTTATTAGGGACGAAATTCATGCAAATGAACATGATTTTCAGAAGTGGGTTTTACCGGGAAATCGTTCTTTCCTATAGGTCAATTCTTTTGGTATTCCGAATACATCCTTTGTAGTACTTCGCCTACAAATGGTGATGTCTCAGTATGAGTGAAAAAATTCTCGGGACGTAAAACAATCAAACAACCTCAGTGACAGGTCTCCAGTAGCATGAAGTAAATAAAAAACCAAGGTTCTACTCCAGATATTACGCCGGAAATGACGTCACGATTGGACAATGGGGGCATCAGAGAGAGAGAGAGAGAGAGAGAGGGGGTTAATTGATGTAAGTGTATTTGCACTTGTTTTTCAATCTGCATTTTTTTAATATGTATTTAATCTTGCTCTTGTTTCTTTGAAATAAATACAGTTTAAACTAATAGGGACAGCAAGTGACAAAAAATCACTAACATGGTTGCCATAGTGATTTAAGTAAGAAAAACAGTGTTTATTTATTTATAGACTTTGGGGAAACTACATGATCATTAACATTTTTTTTAATAAAAAGGTTTTACTGTAATGGGGGGGGGGTTGAAATAAGAATTAATTTCTTTTGTAATTTTTAAGATTTCATGTGGATTTAATTTGGGTAGGGGCATATTTTTAAATGTTAATTTTGATCTTTACAAGACGGGATTCGCCTGTGGAAAATATTGCATGTGAGAGTACGACTGTGTATCTTCTATTCTTTATACGGAACTGAATGTCAAGGATATAATTCACGTGGTATGGTAGTCCTAGAAATGACTTAAAAACGAATCTAATTTAGACTTCTAGAAACGCAATTACTTTATTGGTAACCGCTGCAAATTCAGTTATCCAGGAAAACAATATACCACGAACTGTCGTGCACACATAGAAGATCAGTATTGTCTTGTGTACAATGTACATGTATATAGGAAGGGGGTGACCGGTCATAATCAGGAAGAATAATTTAAACACGCATCTACGGCAGTTCAACGTTCTATGGTCAAAAATAAACTACAAGGAATAGTGAACAGTAATGATAGAAATGCAAGACCGAAAAGTAGGATATACAGAGAATTGCAGTTTTCCTTGTAAAAATCCTTTGAAAGTATAGAAATCTATCTTTGCAGTACATGTCGCGAACAATCTCTGTTTACAGTACATACCGTGAACAATGTGTTTTTGCAGTACATATCGTGAACAATGTCTGTTTACAGTACATATCGTAAACAATGTCTGTTTACAGTAGGTATCATAAGCAATGTCTGATTGCAGTACATATCGTAAACAATGTCTGTTTACAGTACATATCGTGAACAATGTGTTTACAGTAGGTATCATAAGCAATGTCTGTTTGCAGTACATATCGTGAACAATGTCTGTTTGCAGTACATATCGTGAACAATGTCTGTTTGCAGTACATATCGTGAACCATGTCTGTTTATAGTGCATGTCGTGAACAATTTGTCTTCACAGTATATATCGTTAACAGTGTCTGTTTACAGTGCATATCGCGAACAATGCATGCTTACAGTACATGTCTCCAGTATTTGGTATTCTTTGGTTCTTTCAGCTCTTCCAAGTTTGTTCTTATCTCGGATTTCCAACATGTTTTACTTGAGCATCACTGAAGAGAAATTATTTATCTAAATGCGTATCTGGTGCATCAAAATTGGTATCATTTATGTGATATATATATATATGAAATCTACAGAAGTAGTAGTATAATAAAAATACCACAAAGCCAATTGAATGAAATGAGTTGCCAGATTTAATGTTTCACGAGCCGTGGCGAGGAAAATGTTTAAATATGGTAACAAATTTCATTTGCCATAAGCGCTTGTGCAAGATTCTATTTATCACACAGCTATCAATAATTATATTTTAGTTACTTTCCATTTCGCGTTTCTGTACAAGGAAACGTTTGAATCGTTTGAAAATGTCCTTGAGCTGAAGAAATAAGATCTAAAGATATTCACGTCAACGTGATAGCTAAATTGAAATTTCAATCTTGGGATTTTAATTTATAGCTATGTCATTATATAACAACTACAAGTGAAACAAGAATAAATATGATAGGTTTGATGGACGTTTGTAGTAAAAAAGTTTATATCTATGTAAACAGGAGCTAACCTCACATGACCCTACATAATTTGCATTGTTATTAACCGGTCATATCGTTTTTCCGAACCTGCGTTGTGAACCCGGAAACAGTACTGTTGTGTGATAATATTCATTATACTCATGAAGCAAAGAAACTAGTCGGGTTATGAATGATATTCCTTGTGAATCGTGTCGCCAGTTCCTTAAACTCAAATTCAATAACAAAGAAATATATGCCCTCAATATAAGCAATATTCTTCGTCATAAAAAAGTTCAGTCTCGTATTCCAGCATATTTCAAGTTTAAGTCTATACCCTTTATTTCCTACAAATATACTTCTACTACTGCATCCAAATTTTTGATTACAAACAAACTTTATGATGCCTAGATGTAGATCATCTTATACATAATCCACCTAGGTCTTCTTGTTCTTAGTCTTCTTTCAATTATAGTCCAGCTGGACATGTCATTACTGGTGATGTTGATATAATTGAAAATAAAGACCTGAAATATTTATTTTAAACAAATCTTTGTGGCGTAAACGGTGTTATTAGATTCTAGAATCATTTTATTTCTGGAATTTGTGAAATTGTTGGAAAAAGACATTAGTCACAACTAAATAACATCATCATCAAATTGTATGCAGATTTACATTACTCATAAGTTCTCATGCGAAAATTACACCGAAATTGACACATGTTAACATCAGTGGGCGTGACACGACCTTTGATAGATATTTCAGTGCACTTTGCCATTAAAGCTGAGAAGTCTTACAATGTCAATGTCATGTGGATAGGGGAATAGGAAAACGTTGACAACAAGGATTTTTTTTTTTATCAACATCGAAACATTTATTATCTTCAAAAGCTTAATTAAAGATTTAATGCACGCCTTGGCAGGATTACATAAGAATCGAGAAATACAAATAAAATTAATAAATCAAATATAGACGCAGACATTGCAACATTAATGGATTCCAAGATACAAATAAATGAACATTGGTGGTCGGTGCAACTTTTGACACGGACATATTACAAACAACTAACTCAGATTTACTTCAGATGTCATGTGCATTGTTGAGACACTCTGAGCACATATTAACCCAATATTTGTAAGTAAAATTTTAGTTAGTTACGTTAGTTGCGACTATTGAAATTCTGCATACATTGTTATATTACTATTAGTTGTGACTAATGACTTTTACCAACAATTTTATAAATTCCAAAATTTAAAATAATTCCAAAATCCAATACTACCCTATTTATACCACAAGTAACTATGGAAACATCAAAAATTGGTACTCAGTGAAAATAATGAAATAACTGTATTTTGGTAAAATTAAAAATTAGTATAATTACTAGGTGGTTTTTATTGATTGATTGATGTTCATTAATTAATTGGTGTGTTTTAATTTTTTAACATCTTTATATTAATTTTTCACATATTTTAAGAGGTCACCAGCTTTAGGTGAAGTGTTAAAAATTAAGAACCATGCGGGGTGATCAGGGTAGTTCAGCCACAAGGAATCTTTATCCTGCTAATTAACATCTAACATAACACGGACTTCAGGGGCCCATTTTACAAAAGGTCGTAAGTCTTAGAATTAGTCGTAAGATATAACTTACGATGTACGGCCGTTTTACAAAGATCAAGGATTTGTGAGTTACGATGAAATTTGATCGTAAGTCTACGGTCGCCCGGGGGCGACCCTATGTCCTAAGTTTTGTCGTAAGTGCTCCAGCTTTAAGAACTTCTGGGAGATCCGTGACTCGCACTCGCAATGTCGAGTGCACAGGGAGGGAACAGTTGCTTTCTGTTTTAATGACCCAGGTTTCTTGCCTTCGGGCCTTGATCCCGAGACTTACCACTCATTGAGTAACTTACCGAGGTACAGCAGAGTTCCAATCAACGTTTAGATATCGACTTCTTAAAGCTTGTGTCCTAGACAGATTGTTCATATGCAGACCTTGTATATATCGCTGGCCTGAATGTTATACGCAATGAAAATCTCAGCATATGGTGACACTAATTGACTAGACAATGAATAATACATGATATTTTATTGAGAATACATTGTTATACAATACGCTTTCCAATATTATATTACTAAGCTAATTTTATATGAAATCAAGAATATATGATTCAGCAATAAGAAATTATTGTCGTTGTCTTTCAAGAGAGATCAAGGGTTTGTCGTCCTTTCCGATTCAGCAGCGCAAAGCAAGTGGGTAGTAAGTAGAGTGTAAAATTGTAATAAAAGAATAACGCCAGAATTTACCATACAACTTAAGACACCGTGATCAGGATTTGCATGGATATTACTCCGCATAAACGATGATGTAGTGAATGATTTGTCCACAGGGAAGTTTTTATAGTTCTTCCCCCGTTTCTTAATACTTTAAGGTTGCATGTCCCCTCTCGTGCTACTGTTCAGGGCTCTAATTTCACTTCTCTGTAGACACCGTAAAGACTCCTTCGAATTGTATGGTACTTGGTAATGCATCTGATTTTTTATACAACAAAACAATTCTTTGTATGTTTTAGAGAATTGTTTACTCATCACCATGTAGATAAGAAAGTTTACAGAGGAGCTTAAGGTTTCCAGGAAGTAGATGACGTAGCTGACGCATTGGTAGACGTGTCGATATTGTCCATTCATTGTATAACCGTGCACATAATGAGACAGAATGCTTTGTATTGCACCTGGCAAAGTGCATAGCACAAATAAAAGCGATATAGTCACTAGCATTAACGTAATTCGAGTTTGTTCGTTGGAATAAATTTTTGCGTCAAGAGTTCCCATGAGTTTGCGGGTTGAGCAAGTTTTCCGGGTTATTATTATGATCTTAGTATTCAAAATAAGAAGAAGTATTATAGGTATAAACCAGTACACGATATTTAGAATCATCCCAAAGACTTCAAAAAAATCTCGATTTTCCCCAAGTTTGGAAGGAATAAGGAGCATTTGTGTAGAATGCGTTGCATTATTGTCTTTGTACACGATCTCGTATTTAAAAGCATAGGGAAGGAAAACCACGATCGTTGTCACACAGATTGCCACCAGACATATTAGAGTGCATCGTTTGTTACAAATCAGCTTGGCTCGTATAGGGAAACAAACGGCAATGTATCTCTCTATTGTCAGGAGGAGGATGAGACACGAGGACAGTTTTGCTGCCACTAAGCTGGCATACGCTCCAAACCACGGATACAGCATTTGGCTCCTTTGTTCACCGAGAACTGAGTCAAATTCGCTTTGAATATTAGTCCCAACGAAAAGGAGGCTTTGTACGAGAAAGCCAATATCGGAGAGAGCTAAGGCAGACAAGCATAAGTTGGTTGGATTCCTCATACGGTGGTGATAAAGTACAGCAAGACTAAAGATATTGCCTATTATTCCAAACATAGAAAAGAGGGGAATCAAACCAAACACAAAGATCCGCCACACTATATCCAGGGTTTCACTTGAGATCAGATGGGAATCACTTTTGTTGCTGGTGACGCCACATAGTACATCGTCAGCAGAGAGAATTCCAAAGGCAATGTGGAGACCTGATGAATCATGCATAATTTTGAATTCTATCAAAATCTCGATCGTGATGAAAGGGGCATTTCCTGTCAATTTTAGGAGAAAACTTCGTAAAATAATTTTCATTTTGCAACGACAATTCTCACTAATAATTAATATCATAAGAATTCCGTTCCATTACGATTTTATTAAAGAATATCGTTAAGACAGTATTTAAAAAGTTAAAGACAGTTTCTTACCTTCAGGAATACGACAGAATCAGTCATACTTTTCGAATATGCTTATTGGTACCGTCATGGTTAATGGCATGCAGAGGAGAAGAGCTTCATTGGTCTATTCAGTCTATTGATTGTCGTACCGGGTTCTGGAGACTTCTCTCTAGTATGTAGAAAATGATAGATGTGGTAATCGATTCAGCAGGGGTACATCTAATATCTGAATCATATAACGACACCTTCAACAGAAAAAGGGGGATTGTGAAAAATAAGGAAAGAAGCAAGACGAAAACGAGATGATTGCGTTTTGGTTGCAGTCTAGAGACTGCAGTACAACTCAGAAAACTCCCTAATCCTTATTTCCCATTAATTTTTGTTTTAAAAGATATAATAATTCTTTCATGTGAAAGAACCGATCAACATGTTGAAGAATTCAAGGCCACAAGGAATATTTAGGAGGAGAACGTGAGAGACTGTCGAGTCCTCGGATGTCCTTGACGTCGACTGATGACCTTACTAATCGGATTCAGACATTATTTATAGTTGGACGTTTTCCTCTGCATACTGTTAGGACTCTCTATCTTAAGTTAGTCACATTTCTGATCTGATGGTATAGTAACAGTTCTGGTAAATTTGTTAAGGCCATAAATATGTTACGAGTTCTCTCAGTTACACCCTTAACTCGAGATTTTTTTATGGAAAGGTTTAAATGATTATTGTTATTACGGAGCCACTGATCGTCACGAACGGAGTAAATGAACTTGTTTCTAATGACAAACGAAAAGCGCAATGAAGGGGTTTCGTGATCTGTCATATGCATTTGTAAGTGAGAGATCGTAATCTAGAGCTAGTCAATGACAGATCTATCATTACAGGCCACGCAAGAGCACGGTCTGTCCTGATATGGGTTTTCAAACTATATATGCGTTTCTGCGGAATTAATGTTCTCATTTCTGCGGAATTAATGTTATCATTTCTGCGGGATTTATGTGGAGGTATTTTTTAAAAATGGTTTCTAAAATTAATGTAATAAGTACTTAATTGGGGAGTCATGTTATTGTTACTATTTGTCTTCGAGTTGTATAATCTTTAGAAATATGTCAACGTATTAAAGAAATGTAAGAGTCATTAGAATTGTCAATTTGTACTGCGTTCTTTCAGGTTCATTACTTTTTGGCTATTCATTCATTCATGAAATACAAAAAGAGTGTGTAGCATCTTGTGTATTCAAGATTATTTTTTTCCGGATTGATACAAGTAGTAATCAATTCAAGTGATTTTTCGGTTTTAGGGGGAGTTGAGTCCAGACAAGTGAAATGGATTTCTTTCATGTCCTACTTAAAGTAAATAATAAAAAACACATACTTCGAAATATCTATATGTTTAGTAGGATTGTTTTTAAAAGTGCAAGTAAGAGCTTGAATCATATAAGTGTCGAACTTGTACAGAATGAAGAGGACGGGTGACACTTACAGGAAATCGATAAACAACAGAGATGTAATCGCTGTCAGGTTATACAATTATCATCATGAAAGAAATACTGGGTCGGTATTTCAGTTGTAATTTTCTTGTTATTGTGTTTGTATGTTTCAACACTCCGAAGATTTTATCTTAACCTGCCCACCTTCGACAGTTTATATCGATATCACGTGGATGTAAATAAACTCAAATTGCTCTGAAAAAGAAGTGCGTTATTGCGAAGCAGTCAAAGAGGACTAACATATTGTAATCAATATGTTTTGAAAGGAAGCGTTTCATCACAGTTACAAAGTTATACTGTAAATCAGTTGTATTCTGTGATATTACTTTGTACATATTTTATCCAGACTTAATTTTGGAGAAAGTTTGATTTGTTCTTTACTAATTGTATATAAATGTACGATAGTCTTATTTTTGCGTCACAGAAACCTTAACGCTGCATTATAAGTTGTAGTGTGAAGAATTATTTTGATGCACCTGAATTGCTTTAAAAAGTTATTACTTTTCCCTAAACTCTATGAAAATGTGGAAAGATTATATATGAAATAAATATAGTGAGCTAACACCGTATATACACTTCTTGGTGTTGGGAACACCTGCGCCTGTATTGTCAAGCACATTATCAGTATCCATGTATGTTGACGACTGACATTGCCACGTGACTGTCTCTTAAATTATGCATTACGGATGATCGAGTGAGGTTTATTGTTTTTTTGTTTTTGTTTTGTTTTTGTTTGTTTGTTTGTTCTGTTGTGTTTTTAGCGAAAGGTCGCTAGTTCAAATCTAAGAACGTCTCCATATGAGTGAAAAATTCTCGAGCGGGACGTGAAATAATATATAATCAATCAGTCAGTCAGTCAAACCTGAGACGTAAGTTCGATTCTTCTTGTGTCATGGCCGCGACAAACCTTAGACTTAATCATAGTTAGTGATTGCTTCTTGTCCCTTCAAGAATTTTACACTCGAGACGTCATTGATGTTAGTAGTGGATACTTGAAACTAATTCAAATATTGTAGATTCATTAATTTAGTTGCTGTATTTTTATGCTTCCTGAAAAATGTTCGAGGGAGCATATAGGTACTGTTTTGTCCGTCCTTCCGTCTGAGCTCTTATCTCCTAAACCTCTCATCAGAAATTTACCATATTTGATCACAAATATTCCTTAGCACAGGGACTTTTGGACCAAGGTCATTTGTGAAAGGATCAAGGTCATCCAGAACATATACCTTATATAAAAAAAAAGTTCCTTATTTCAACAGTTTTTGAAGAGGTATTGATCAAATATCACACAAATAAGTAATAGATAAATGGCTATCAGACAAAGGTCATTCAAAGTCATTTTGTAAAGGTTAACGTCACTCATTTCAACAGTATGCCAACAGTGATTGATCATTGTGTGAGTCATTCGTCATATGAAGTAGTTCATTGGTTAGATGCAGTTCAGGGAGCATCCATCAGTTTTACTGATATTCTTGTTCCGAATAGTACAGCAATTCCTTAAAACGTCTACATAAATTCACCCAATGTTTTGCACGAAATTTAAGATTCTTGACCACTGATTCCAAACTTTTATCTATAATCTCCATTTTTGTTGCATTGAAAATTTTGGACATTTCAGTTTATGTGCAATTTTTATGCTCCTGTAATCGGAGATTTGGGGGGCATACAGTTTTTTTGTCTCTGTCCGCAAAAACTTTAACCTTTGCCAAAACATTTGAATGGATGGTGATAGAGCTTCCATATTTCACATTTGTATTCCTTATGACCAGAATTTCTTCTGATACATAAATTTTTGTCCTTGTGACCTTCAGCTTTGAGTTTGACTTACTTTTGAAAAACTTAATCTAAGCCTTAATATGAGAATTGTTAGTGAAAGGATTTTATTTCACATGTATATACCTTTGTTTACGTTACAAATTCGTTTACCTCATGACTTTGACCTGGGAGTTTCACCTACTCTGACAAATTTACTTTAGGTCATAACTTTTGAATTATTAGTGATAGAGCTTTCATACTTTACATGTGTATTCCTTTTTAAACACTTGCAATACTTCAAGAGTGTTATGTAAAACTTTGAATTTTTTGCGCGTTTCAAGTGCAGAGAAATCGTAATTTATTATCAACTTACTAGTATTAAACCTTTTCATATCTAGTTTGTTAGGAGGCGTGCGTTATGTATCAATTTACTAGTAGCAAGCCTTTGTAAGGAGACATGCGTTATGTATCAATTTAATGTAATGATTGGTTACTGTTGTTTGTATTTACACCAATGGACAAAATAAATAAAACATATATTTAGATTTTTAAGTCCAAAAAGGTCAACAAACTTTACCTTAATTACATTCAATATGAACCCACTGTTTCTTTTGATTTTTATAATTCCTCTTTAATATAAAAATAAAAAATATACTTAGAAAAGAATTGACAATACCACAGAACCTCATTTACATTAGCGATTATTTCTGTAGTGCTAAAATGGCAAAGTTGTATTAGAAAGGGAATGAATTGCTGTCTAGTTTGTTGGGTATGTGAGATGATTAACAACAATGGAGCATGAGGTAATTTATGCATAAGAGTGGAGAAGCATTATATGCATTATGCGATATGAATAAATTACCTCGTTTTCCATTGTAGTTGATTAACTCATATAGCCAACAAAATTAGACATTTATATTTGAAATAAAGATCAAAATATAAAATCGAATATCTAAAATACTGCTAAATAGAAAATGAAATGCGAATCTCATTTCATGTGAATTTTCATTCCGCTGATGTAATTCGTTGGGGGAAAATAACACACTGGAGCTTCAAAGGTTTATTACAGAGACAACGGTTGAAAATATATATATTTTGTTATCATGTGTAATTTTGAGGTGTTCATGCTGCTAACATGTTGCCTGTAAAACGCAGTTTGCGACCCCTAAATCAGCGGTATCGGCCGCAAGCAACAAATGCGAAGATGGACATTCCTTAATAAAAACCCATTTAAACTGAAAACTCACAACTTGAATAAAGTTTGCCTGTTTACATAGCCATATTAACAAGACAGAGTCTGCCTGATATTAGTTTTGTATACATGTATAATGAAAGTACTATCAGATGACTGGCCATTTTTATACCCCATCCCTACCCTCTTCTTTCTGACAGCTGTATGATCCCTTTACACAAATATAATTTATCAACATTTTGTCATATTTTCGGGGGCCTCCGTGGCCGAGTGGTTAGAGCATCGCGCTCAAAATCACAAGGTCTCTCACCTCTAGTCGGAGCGGGTTCGATTTTTGCTCGCGCCGATTATGTGAGCAAGTTTGCCAGTTTACTTGCGGAAGGTCGGTGGTCTCTTCCCAGGAACATTGTATCTGGGTCCTCCACCAACAAAAACTGGACACCACCAGTTAACTGAAAAATTGTTGAGTGTGGTGGAAAGCAATAAATAATCAATCAATCAATCAACAACAAAAAATTAACATGCTATTAAATGTTTATATTTCATTATCTCCATCGTCTTGGTGATGATGCTGCCCGGAGCTGGTCACCAGCAAGGTCAGGGAGGATGAAGAAGAGGAGGCGGTGGTTAATAATCACGTGATATGGACATTCCGAAAGACTGAATTAGCATCATTTTAAAGTACAATTTAACTAAGTCATCTGTTTGCTGAAATGTAAAGGTACACGAGACCAAATTACGCGAAATGGCAGGACAAGGATAAACATTATTCCCTAAGTGAATATGCACAACCTACAAGTCATTTTGTATCTTGAACAATATCATTTATTATTTTATATGCTGTAATTAGTTCGGTATACTTGTATTATATTATTTGAGAACGATGTTTCTATAATATCATAAATTGTATAGATAATACGTGTGTGTTGTATAGTTCTAGGTTTTTGTGTACTATATTTTTTATATTTATTTCCTTTCCTTTTAATATAATTTACAAACACAGGTGCCATGCAGTAAATTACTTGCTAATCCTGTTTTAAAAAGAATTTTCGTAAGCTAGAACAAAATACTTCAGACGATTTTTTTCTTCTTCAGAAATTCTAGTAAGGCTATATAATATTGATTCAATATTGCAAAGGAATGGGTATGTATACTAATAGTATTGTTTACCAATGATATGTTCTTGTTTACCGTAGAATAGTAAGTTCTCAAACGTTATGCGTACTCAAATGATTCACTCCCAGTACAGAAATGATCGTTCCAGCATTAATATTTGGTATATAAACTCCGTCGGCCTTCCATGTAAGCACGATAGTTCCTGGTCTGTTGTTTTTCCAGAATTATTGAATAAGTAAAGAAAATTCGATAGAGACTGTGTCTTTGTTTCGTTCATTGTACAGAACCCTCCACTAATATCACAGACTCTCGTGTAACTCTCGTCCCTCGCGTGTAGAAAAATGCATGTTATACAAGTTTGTAAGTCATTTGTATGATTGCAGTGTAAAGTTGTTGACGTATAAGATGCACTATAAGTGTCATTTCTTGAGGTTCGGCACCTGTAGATTTGCAATGTTATTCAAGACAACTAGAAATTTTAAGAGATACTAACTACATTGTACATTGACTATTTTGTTGTGGTGTAATTAGACTACGATTTTAAACTTAAAAATAATCGATACCAATTATTGATATAATGTTAAAGATATTACCCAATTAAGTTGAAATTTGTCATGGAATGTGTAGTTTGTAGAAGGAAATAAAACCACACGTGTCTCTATCTCTGGTGTTTAATGAAGGTGAATGATTAGTACGGATAATATACTACAAACATTGACACGTAGAGCTTCGTCGGCACCCGTTAACATTTAGTTTAGAGCTGTCATGTTTCACATAAATATTCTCTATGACAGGACCTTTCTATTAAAACCGGGATATTTGACCTTGTGACCTTGACCTACGTTTAAAAACCTTTATCATAGGCATGGCGATTATTGGAATTTACCACTATCGGGGTATTTGTGTTTCACAAACACATTTTTTTCTCAACTCTACCTTCTTCCTTAGCATGGTTGCCGCCATCAATAAACTGATTATTCAGTCACGTTAAATGTAAATATATGTGCATTAAAATCAAGCGCTGTGTTTAAAAAAAGGTGAAAGTTAATAATGTGGCACTGCTGACTTTGGTGTCAAGATCAGTCTATAAGGATTAAGACTCGCTGTGGTCACCGTACTAGCAGGAAGCGAATTCCATTCCCTTGTGATTTTCGGGTTATAACCTCGCCTGATGTTAGCTGAGATAGATGGATATTGATAGGAGAGTTTGTACATATTTCTACAAAGACGTTCAGATGACACTGGTCTTTCTGATGAAATACCCTTGATCATGTTGTTGGTAATATTGTAAAAGAGACGCAATGGAGTGTTTCCCATTTAGATCTTTTACTAGCTCGGTGACCAATCTGCCGTTGTATACCATATGCAGTGGTTCTTAAAGTATTGTGTTGTCCTCCTTAATACCCCCTCTAGCAAATAAAAAGATGAGGATAAGACCATTGATCAATCTCATCACTTCTGTAGTGAAGGAAATAAAAACTAAAGAGTTTGGCAAGCAAGGGCCCCTGAATATACCAGAAGTGGGATTAGGTGCCTAGGAGGAGTAAGCATCCCCAGTCGACGATGATTCGGACCCCATGGTATGCTTAATATCGGTCGAACAATGATGTAACATTGTCTCAATAAAACAAAAGACACAAACACAACATTCTTTGATTTTGGATTTATAATTTTGACAAATGGCTGCTTATTTCCCCATTTTCAATTTTGAAACTGCAATGAAACGGTGAAGATAAGGAATAGAGATTTATCTAACATAAGAAGGAATCCGCGTCAGTTAAACTGAGTATAGGTGTGATGCAGTGTGTTCACCAAAAAGCTACGAGAATGAAATGTGTGCTATCCAGGACTCCTAATACGGTGATAAGACTGTGTTTCCTAAAGGAAGCTTCAATTGTGGTACACTTGCTAGTACAAGTGCTTGTTATTAATTGTTTAGGATGTTGGTAATCCATTTGTTTGTGTGCGCGTCTATCGACTTGTTGTGGGTCAGAAGAAACGGTACTTTCAAATGTAAAGTTATAGGGTTAAAATTATCAATCTTGGGACACACGTTCTCAATGGTTACTATTATTCAAGATCATACATCAAAGGTCAATTTCAAAGGCAATTTTATAGGAACAAAATAAAACAGAGATAGCAGTGATAAGGAAAGGATAATGAAAATGCAAATGTGCCTCACGTGAATTTCACATGAATTGCTCTTCACGTGAAATTAACTTGAATTTCATGTAAAAATTGATTCACTTGATATTTACGTGAGAATTTAAATATTCACATGAATTTCACATGGACAACAATTCACGTGAAATTAACATGGATATATTCACATGAATTTCACGTGAGCAGTAATTCATGTGAAATTCCTTTCAAAAAATATTCACGTGAATTTCAAGTGAAAAACATTCTAAATGAAATTCAGATTAACATTTTCACATGAAAATAATGTGAAAAATGATTCAAACGTAAATTTCACGTCACAGGTGACCCAATTAGAATTCACATAAAACATTTACACGAATTTCACGTGAAAAACGATTCATCTTAGAAAATGTTCAACAAGCTCGATTAGAGTGAAATTCACGCTAAAATTTTAACACGAATCTGATGTGAAAAAAAGTTGCACAAAAAATTAGCATCAAGGTACATGTAACATATAAATAGAAATGGATATATTCATCTATGCCTGAGATTCAGTATATCAACAAAGCTGCCACACGAGAAGAAAATATTTCTTGCTGTAGCTTTCAATTTGATATTTACTCGTAGATATAACGACGACGTTTTATCTATTAACAATGATAATTTTCATTCATATGTCCATTCGATATATCCCAGTGAACGTCAAATAAAAGACACCACAGAGTCTTCCACATCTGCTTCGTACTACGTGTCGGAGTGGTTAGAGCATCGCGCTCGTAATGACAAGGATTCTCACCGGTAGTCGGCGCGGGTTTGATTCTTGCTCGCGCCGATATATATGAGAAAGTTTGTCAGTTTACTTTCGAAAAGTGGGTGGTCTCTTCCCGGATACATTGAATTTGGGTTCTCTCTTCCACCAATAACAACTGGACGCTACCAGATAACTGAAAAATTGTTGAGTGTGGCGGGAAACAATCAATCAATCGTGCTTAGATATTTTATTGATTGATTGATTAAATATTGTTTAACGTCACGATCGAGAATCTTTCACTAATATGGAGACGTCACCATTGCTGTTGAAGGGCTGCAAATTTAGGCCAATGCTCGGCGCTTATGGCCTTTGAGCAGGTAGGGATCTTTTACGTGCCACACCTGCTGTAACACGGGACCTCGCTTTTTGCGGTCTCGTCTGAAGGAACGCCCCCTTTAGTCGCCACTTACGACAAGCAAGGGTACTGAGGATCAATTCTAACAACCCGGATCCCCACGGGGTGCTGTTTTATTGAACATAGATGCTGACTGCAAACTAACAACTTAACTTCATGACAAACGGGATGATTTCAGCTTCTCCATTCTCCCTTATCTTTGACGCAGTAATCCATTATCACCTGCATATAGTGTTTATGGCTCTCAACTGATTGGATATACAAGAGCTTGTTCTACATATGATCAGTTTTTGAATCGAGGCAAAAGTTGATAATACTGGGGTTTGTCCGTCTCGTTTAAAGTCAGCAATTCGCAGATTCTATGGTCGTCATAACGATCTAGTTTGCCGGTGCAACCTTCCATTAAGTCAAATGCTGTCTGACGTGTTTCATACCAATTGTTAGGCCGTTCTTGGTACGCAGATTCTGACTACGGATTATTCTGTTTTCCTGATCAAGATGTAGAGTTCACTGCGGGTGTGACCTGTCGACAGGGGCTGCTCACCCCTCTTAGGCACCTCATCCCACTTCTTGTATGTCCAAGGTTCTGTGTTGGCTCACCTCTCTGATTTGTATTTTCTATAGGAATTAGGAAACAGAATAATGTTCGTTACCATTTTCATACATTAAGAAAGAAAGTGATGCAAACATTCGAGTTTTATATTTCATGTATATTGATTTCTATCCCTTGATGGAAAGGGTCAAGCGTTTAATCTGATCGTGTAAAACTACATATCGTGCACAGACTTGTCATGTTAATATTGTTAGTCTGAGTAGTTTTTCCTTTTTTACTGTAAACTCTCAGTATCACAGAAACCTTAAATCACTGGAAACCATTTGCAAGCGCAGTTAAACATCAAATCTAAAAATGCCTGAAATAGTATAGTGGATCTGAAATCACTTATTATGTCTGAGAACCTTGGGTCTGTCGCGATTTCAAATTTACTAAAATTTTTGAGAATGTTTTAGAATCCACTTGTGATTTTCACTACTTCTGGCATATATTTCCCCTTTGTTTGTTATTAAAAAGTTTGGATACAATAGTGGAAGAATACTTGTACGAAATACAGTGTATAAACTTGAACTTGAAATACATTAAAATACAAGATTGATTTTTATGACCAGGAATGTTGCTTATGCTGACGGTATCTATTGCTTTGTTAGTAAATTTGAGTTTAAGGAACTGACGGTATGAATCGGAAGGAATATCATTCATACCCCGTGGTGGTTTAAAGAGTCTATGATGAGCAACATCCATGCTCATTGAATTCAGTCTATATTTTATTGTTGAAAATTGCAAGTGTGGACTAGCTTAGGCTTCTTCAAACAACATATTCAAAAATCTCAATGGAACAGAGTAATGTGTTGTCCAAAGTAGATGCGGCTTAATTGTCTGTTCACGTAAGGTTAATCAAGTTTGATATCGTGTATACTTGGTCTTTTATATGAACGATGTCCATGACTGCGTTTACATTTTTGTGTATTTTGAAAAAGCCTCATGATATTCACATTATTTCCTTGTGGACTAATCAAATTTCCTACATTGTATACGTTGTCGTTGCATTCATATGGAAATAGAACTAAACCTTGACCTTGGCATTTGTCCTACTTTTTAAATTGCTTTACATTGACCATAACTTCTAAATGGTAAGGGGTTCGAATCTCGCTCGCGCCGATATATGTGAGAAAGTTTGCCAGTTTACTTTCGGAAGGTCGGTGGTCTCTTCCCGGGTACATTGTATCAGGGTTCTCTCCTCCACCAATAAAAACTTAACGCCACCAGATAACTGAAAAATTGTTGAGTGTGCCGGAAAACAACAATCAATCAATCAATCTAAATGGTAAATATTAGGGCTTACATATTTCGCATGAGTATTTCTTGTGATAAGACCTTTCTATTGGTACCAAAATATTTGACTTTGTAAACTTGACCTTGGTATTTCACCTACATTTTAGAGACTTTAACATTGGCATGGACAGTTGAATTTGCCATTGTAGGGGGCATGTTTATTTCACAAATAAATTTTGTTTATATTTACTTTTCCTTAACAAATTTGAATGTAATTGTCAATAAATATGCCTAATCAACTGTCTGCACACAGAAATATATACAAGCATGTTCTATGCATCATGCAAGTTTTAATTATTCACAATATTGATGCAAGAAATGATCTGAAGTGTTTATCATAGAAATGTTCAAGGGTTGGGAGGAGGCAGCCACTACAATGTTACCTGACAATGTCAATCTTTTGTACAAACAAATCCTGAAATGTATACACAATAAAAAGGCAGAAATTTCTGTTTGATAGAAGTATTTGTCTTTGTATCTGATTTAATACAAACTTGATTTTGTTTTCAAGGAGATGATTTTACAATTGAATTTGAATTTTGGACAAGGTAGAATTTTCTGATGTCTACTAAAATATATGGATATTTCACTTCTAAAACCACATCCTCACCAATAATGGCATCATGTGAGGCTCCAAGAAATGATTTATTTAACGAAACAAGCAATCCATATTTTTTTTTACTTTTACCTTTAAATCCTTCTTCTAATTTTTTTGATTGCTTTCCTTTCCTACATATTTCCACTATATACAGCAGGATTATTCAGACGGTTTGGACAATGGATCGACACAACTTTGGAATTTACTTTCCAGGTGTGATTCTAGAGATATCCCTAAACCTGGATGCTGTTATTTTCCTTTCTAAAACCCACCTCTTGTTGTCCGATTGTCCTCTCGTCAGCCTTTCTACTTCCCTTGCTTTCTCCTCTGTGACCTTAATAAATATAAGTGTAATACTGCTCTCAAAAGTTTTCATAGTTTTAAACCAAATACGCACACATATTATATCCTTATACATGTGGATGTTGTTTGTTTGTTAATACATTACTTCAAGTTTCAAAGGTTTAATATTAATATTTGTATGTGTGTTATTAAGAAATGAACCTCATATTATAGCGATTGTCCACTCACAACATATTCGTGTGATCCCGGCGAAGAAAGATGCCAATTATACACATTTTGAACACCTAGAATGCTCTGTTGGTGTCAAAAACAACTTTATTCGCCTTTCTGTTATTTATCGCCCACCACCATCGAAATCTAATAATCTCAGGAACTCAGTTTTCTTTGAAGAATGGACCAACTATCTAGATGGTCTCATGTTAATTCCTGGGGAGTTACTTATCACAGGGGATCTCAATTTCCATCTAGATGATCCTAATGACAAGGATGCTAAAACATTTACAGAAATATTAAAGGGGCATGGATTGACGCAGCATATTTCCGATGCAACACATCTTCATGGCCATACATTAGATGTGTTAATAACCAGGGATGATTGTCGAACATTTCATGGAACGCCGTTCGTGGTTGATCCTGGTATATGTGACAACAATGGCAACATAAGTAGGGACCACCTTGCAATTCATGTTTCACTGCGCCTTATCAGACCTCCTAGGGAGAGGAAAACGGTAACTTTTCGGAGAATTGGTGACATCGACATTGGCAGTTTCAAAAATGATTTGGATTTTTCAAATACAACGTATGAAGAAACATCTCTTGAGAAACTTGTGGTGAATTATAATGCGATCTTGCAAACCACCATCGATTTGCATGCCCCTCAGAAATCAAAGGAGATCGTTTTACGACCAAATACTCCTTGGTTTACCGACGACTTACATTCCGCCAAAAGAGATCGGCGGAGGGCTGAACGGGTGATGAGACGAACAAAACTATCTGTACACAGGGAAATTTTCCATGAGAAATGTACGCAGGTTACTAAACTCTTGTGGCACTGTAAAACTCAATACTATACAAACAAAATTCAGGAAATAGGCAGTGACTCGAAACAACTTTTCAAGCTTACTAACAGTCTCATGGGGAAAACAAATATATCAGTATTGCCTGAGCATGACAACGAATTGGATCTTGCATCCAAATTTGGCGAATTCTTCATTGGGAAGATTCAGAAAATTAGAGATAATCTATGTTCTTCGAGCATGTTATCGTCTATGGATGATGCTATTCGAGCTGACATCAAGTTTAGTGGTCTTCCTCTGGAAATGTTTGAGCCAGTGTCAGTTTCTGAGGTGCGTGATATCATCAGTAATGCACCAACGAAGTCCTGCGAATTAGACCCGATACCAACGAAAGTTTTGAAACAATGTTTAGAGTGTGTTTTACCAACCGTTGCTGCAATTATCAACAAATCCTTTTTAGAAGCAAAAGTACCAGTGGATTTCAAAAAAGCCATAGTACGGCCATTAATCAAACGCCAGGGACTTGACAAGGAAGAATTAAAAATTACCGACCTGTTTCGAACTTACCCTTCCTGTCTAAAGTATTGGAAAAAGCAGTGGCAGCTCGACTCGAAAAACACTTAAATGCTTACCAGCTTCATGACCAAGTGCAATCTGCATACCGAAATTGTCACTCGACTGAAACTGCCCTTTTGCGGGTGCACCATGATATTACCTCTGCATTGGATAGGAATTCATGTGTTGCCCTCGTGATGCTTGATCTCTCGGCTGCATTTGATGTTATAGACCATAACATACTCATCGGGCGACTTGAGTACGCGTTTGGTATCACAGGGTCGGCTTTATCATGGATGAGGTCTTATCTGTCAGGTAGAAGTCAACAAATTGCTGTTGGAACTGCGCTGTCCAAAGAGTTCTTACTCCACTTTGGTGTCCCACAGGGTTCTGTCCTGGGACCTCGTCTATATTGTATGTTCTCCAAACCAATCGGAGAGATTTGCAGGAGGCATAATATGTGTTATCACTGCTATGCGGATGACACTCAGGTATACTTGATCATAAATCCGAAGGAAAACTGGGACAACATTGCAGATAGACTTGAAAGCTGTCTTTCGGATGTAGAAAACTGGATGAGAAACAACATACTAAAGCTGAACCAGGAAAAGACAGAACTAATCATCTTTTCCCCAAAACGTAAGGCAAATGAATTTTCAGGATGTCAACTTCCCTTTGGGGGATCTGTCATCACTAATGCTTTCTGTGTCAAAAATCTTGGGGTACTTTTCGATAGTGAACTTAGCATGGATTCTCAAATTAATTCAGTGTCTAGATCCTGTTATTTCCATCTTCGTAACATCGGTAGGATAAGATCCATTATAACTGAGGATGCATGCAGGACAATCGTAAGATCACTCGTTACATCTAAACTAGATTATGGCAATGCTCTTCTTTATGGTGTGAAGGCCATGTCCATGCAGAAACTGCAGAAAGTTCAAAACACCGCTGCCAGGCTAGTGACTCGTTCAAGGAAATATGAGCATATTACACCGATTCTCATATCCCTTCACTGGCTACCTGTGGCATATCGAACAACTTATAAAATCCTTTTGTACGCCTTCAAAGCACTGCATCAAAAAGCCCCAGCATACATCCAGGAACTGGTTCAGGTATACCGCCCACAACGTACACTCCGGTCTGGAGATTCATTGTGCCTTCTAAAGCCACGCACTCACAGCAGGGTGTATGGTGATAGAAGGTTCGATGTGTCCTCGGCCACCCTGTGGAACTGCCTACCGCTGAACCTTCGTTGTGAACAATCACTTGCTGTTTTTAAACAAAAGCTAAAAACACATCTTTTTAAACTTGCTTTTGATTTATAATGTATCCAGTTATTTTCTGTTTTAACAAAAATGATAAAAAAAAAAAAAAAAATAAAAAATAAAAAAAAATTACTAATACCTCCCATTTCGACTTTCAATTTATATAATGTTCGTTTTTATATTGCCCTTGTTTTATATGTTAAGCGCTTTAGAGTAATTATATAATTAGATAAGGCGCTATATAAAAATAGTAATATAATATAATATAATATAATATTATCGGGGTATAAATCGAAAAGGGACTGAAAACTGCATAAGTGCACATAGCGTACAATTGCAACTATTTTCAGGGTTTTTTTTGTGTTTTGTTTTTGTTGTTGTTTTTTTTGTTTTTGTTTTTGTTTGGTTTTTTGTTGTTGTTGTTTTGTGTGTGTGTGTGTGTGTGTGTGTGTGTGTGTGTGTGTGTATTTTTGTATTATTTTTGTTTGATACATGAATCAAACGAAAAAATATTAGATTTTTTTCTTATGTTTCATCATATATATATATATATATATATATATATATATATATATATATTCCAAATAACGATCTTCAGAGAGTTATGATAATTCTTGAAGGTGGAAAATGAAACAGATTGAGTTATATATATATATATATATATATATATATATATATATATATATAGGCACCAACTAGAGGATCTGGGCTATTTCAGATTCTCGGAATTCCTTTCAATTTTATAAAAGATTACTATATGGGATGGGCATTAAAACGAGACAGTTATTAAAACAGGTCTTATTTCACGGGAGATGTGGCATATAAAAGCAAGTCAAATAGATCTATTATTCTTAAATGTGATGAAAAAGCACATACTACTGACCAGTCCTCGTTGGCTCGGAAATACTGCACATAAACCTGGAATATGCATAATCCTGTTTGGAAGGTTGACAGTATTCTACTTTGTTAAGTTTTTTTTTATCTGCAAATTTGCTGGCAAGAAATATATATCCCAAAGCAAGGTTTTGAGATGTGTGGGCACAACAGTTAACCATAACATTTCTAACAAAGTCTACGTACCCTTCCATTTTAAGAAAGATCCTCGAATATGCAATCTTATTTTCCCGTCATAGATAAACTTTCAATTTTAATTGGACCCCCTATGATAAAAAATGAGATATGGTACTAATAGAGAATGCATTGTGAAGCATGAATATGACTGTGCTTATTTTGGATAAAGCTCCAAATGTTTTTGATTGCTGTATTTTGTCCAAATTTATCATAGACACCATGTTTACAGTACCAATATTTTTCTACATAGATTAAAGACATTTTCATATGCTACCAGTGCATGTCCATACACTTTCATTTAATATGTCACTATCACAAAGTTAATTACAACTTCGCAGGATGTTAAACTAAGATTCAATTTAAACATTTTAAATATCTCCCCTTCTAAGTGTAACGTCCCGTCACACTTACTAGTACCAGATCATAACTTACGTATATTACATGTAGGTACATGCAATGCATTGGAGATTCGAAATAATCCATTCATTTGAGTCAGATAACCTATTAATGTAGAAACCCTGGACAATCACTCTCTTCTCTAACTAACTCACACAATACAGATTCATGATATAAGCGGCCAGTACTTTAAAGCTTGCTACTGCTACTTCAAACACACATATAAACTTTTCATATCACAATAATTGGCAGAGAGATACAGATTTATGACGTCCCAAATATCACCGGGGTCCTATACAATTCTATTTACAAATTACATATCTACATATCTACAAGGATACATTAACAAGTATATATAATTCGAATTCCAAAGACACATCCAGTCACCTTCAATGTCACACTTGATTTCTCCTTTCTCACGAGGTACCACCTAATTAAATCCACTCAATCAGGACCTTTTCTCAAGTAAATGACATAAATTCATCAACTCTTACTTTCTATTTCATAATAATTAATTGACAGAGAGATACAGATTGATGACACAGACACTGCCTAGAGTTTGGTAGAGACTAGCTTCTCTCGACTTTGGTATAGATTAGCTTCACTAGACTTTGCCAGAGATTAGCTTCTCTTGACTTTGGTACTCTATCACTTCTCAGACCTTTATCATTTAATCATGTAGCCAGAGTTTAAGGAAACTGTAAGTAAATATTTGAAATGAAATTTGGTATGTCCATGGGCCCATGTTTGCACATCTCTCCGATTTGTATTTTTATACGAATTACGAGATTAAGTACTGTTCGGTACCTTAGCTTTTTCATTTTTATATTTATCAATTCGATCAGTGGCGGTGGGTCAGAGGTTAGTGCATAATTTACGTCATGGGCTCACACCCTTTTATGTACTTTGCGTCAAATCTAAAACGTAAAGGTACGTAATAATTACTTTGACACCAAACGCTCGGTATTTACACACAACAGTAGTGGTCTTCGGATCAAGCCGGTACACTGTGCTGTGATGTTCATTACCATACTTTAAATTTAGTTCTGTGTCATCAACTTCAGCTGGTGATACCTGGCTATTAGTCAAATAAATTCTTGACTCCGATGTTAAACCAATCCAACAAAACAGCATTGATTTGAAAAAAAGTGATACCTTTGGTGTTTTGATCTAAATTTAATTCCTATGGAAAGCATCTTCCCTTTTTAGTCTTTTATTCTTCGCATAAAATGGTGATGTATAGTGTTAAAAAGTCGTATGGGATTTATGAGATTGATCAGTGGTCGTTATTTTCATTTTCCACTCTATGCAAGACATCTTCAAACCTATGCAAGACATCTTCAAATCACATTTTCTAAATGATGTTTCAAACAGCCTGGAGACATGTTGAAATTTATTGAAGCATAAGTTTCGGATTATGTAGGAAATGAAAATTCTAGAAAACGATATTTGAATCAACCTAACACAAACCAATGATAACGCCCGTTTTTGGAAATGAAGTTCCCATTGTCATTGATGAATAAAATTCACAATTCTTAAAGAAGGAGACCAACTCCTCTATAAAGGATATCTACAATATTGTTACAAATGGATATGTCTAAAATACCCGGGTAGCGTAGTGGTTAACGTACTTGTTTTTCACCGCTGCGACCCAAGTTCAATTCTCTGGATCGACAGTGGTTGTATGTGAGAGGGTATTGTGGTCGCCCACTCGGACACGTGGGTTTCCCCCAGGTATTCCGGTTTCCTCCCACATCAATGACCCCTTCATTCCAAAATCTAAGCCGACGAGAAACATTAATATCAGTTGTAGAACTGTTTCTTACTTGTCATAAAATAAATAGAGTTTAAATTTTTTTAAAATACTCTGTATAGTTTCTGTATCAGATTAAAACTTTCTAGAAAATCCAGACACATTTGTGTTCCTAGATATGCCTAGAGGACACATTTAATACATTTCGTCAGATATGTTCTATTTTCGACGGAATCATAAAAGCTTTAGCAATGCATTCAAAAGATTTAAAACTTCGATAAATATGCATCACATGTAGACCCTATTTCGTTCAATTTTCAAATCACTAAAAACAGCAATTTTCTCTCTGAGTGCGTAATTAATGCTTCAACTTTCGGATAATTAAATGTACATGGAATACATTAAAGTTGAGATGTGTTAAAAGATAGCAATCTGTTAACCTCATCACGTGCTTTAAATTCGCTCTTTGGGATTTCAATAACTTGATAATGCGAGTGTGGTTTATTATCTCGCAGCAATATCTGATAGCATGGAGACATATTGAAATTCATTGAAACGTACGTTTCGGATTATTTAGGTAAAGAAAATTCTACAAAACGATATTTGAATCTACCTAACACAACTGAAAGAATGATAACGCCCGTTTTTGGAAATGGAAGTTGCCATTGTCATTTATGAATACAATTCACAATTCTCAAACAAGTAGACCAACAAATCTGTATAAGATATATACAATATTGTTACAAATGAATATATGTACAATATCCTTCATGATTTCTCTATGAAAAGGCAAAGGTAACGAACAGTACTCAATCTCGTAATTCTTATAGAAAGTACAGATCAGGGAGGTGGGCTAACACGGACCCCTGAACATACCAGAGGTTGATCAGGTGTCCTAAGAGGAGTACGCATCCCCTGTCGACGGGTCACACCGGCCTTGAGCTCTATATCTTGATTAGGAAAACGAGTAATCCGCAGTCACATTCAATGTGCCAAGAACGGCCTAACAATTGGTATGAAACATGTCGGACAGCATTTGACCTAATGCAAAGTTGTAATTGTAAACTAGA
This sequence comes from Ostrea denselamellosa, assembly GCA_024699665.1. NCBI lineage: Eukaryota > Metazoa > Mollusca > Bivalvia > Ostreida > Ostreidae > Ostrea > Ostrea denselamellosa. The sequence continues at coordinate 9,058,853 of JAMZEH010000015.1, read as the reverse complement.
TCGTTCTAAGGACCATAGAATCTGCTGAATGCTCACTTTAGACAAGACAGTACAAACCCTGTAGCATCAACTTGTTTGTCCGTGGCCTTTCTCGATTAAAAAACTGATCACATGCAGACCAAACTCTTGCGTATCGAATCAGTTGAAAGAAAAGTCTAAGAAAACTAATAGTATCCAATCTTGTAATTCCTATAGAAAACACAAATCAGAGAGATGGGCAAAAACGGATCCATGGTCATCGGGTGCCTAGGAGGAGTAAGCATCTTCTGTCAACCGGTCACACCCGCCGTGAGCCCTATATTCCGATCAGTTAAACGGAGCAATTTGTAGTCAGAATCAGTGTGCCAAGAACGGCCTAACAATTGGTATGAAACACATCAGACGCCATTTGACTTAATGGTAATATGTACTGGTAAACTAGATATTTATAACGACCATGAAATTTGCGAAATGCTGACTTTAGACGAGACTGTACAAACCCCTGTAACATTAACTTCTTTGTCAGTAGCCCGTATCGATTTAAAAACTGATCATAAGTAGAACAAGCTTTTGTGTATCGAATCTGTTGGGAGATATGAACACCATATGCAGGTGATAATGGAATATTGCTACATTGATGAGGGAATTTGACAATGAGGAAATTGAAGTCATCCTGATTGTCATAAAGTTGAGTTGTTACTTTGCCGTCAGCATCTATTTTCAATAAAATATCTTAGTACGACGCAAATATGGAAAATTCTGTGGCGCCTTTTATTTGGAATTTACTGGGATATCTCGAATCGACGTATGAATGAAAATGATTATTGTTAATAGATAAAACGTCGTCGATATATCTAAATGTCGAATTGAAGGCCACAAAAAGAGATTTCATGTAGAAGGTTTTGAATGAATTCTGCTTCATAAGAATATAAAAACAGATTAGATAACAAAAGAGCACAATTCGTGGTCATGGGAATTCCAAAAGACTAGGAAGCTATTGTCAATGAGGAACTCTGGCATCTTTTTTAATATTGACTTCAGAATAATTGTGTGTGGAGTCGGAGTGATGTTTAACAAAATAATTTTTTGGATGACAAACCACTATATATAAATATATTCTTTTACCACTTTTGTTGAACAGTCGCCGGATAGCTGAAAAATTGCTCAGGCGACTATAAATAAAAACAAACAAACAAACAAACACTTTTGTTGAAGAAGCAACTATCTACGATGGCAGAAAGTCTAGTCTGTAATTTATTTGTGAGGTATGGTCGTGTAAAGTGTTGTAATGTCATTTAGAATCCACATTTGATATATATCACTTCTGGCAGATGTAGTGGCATAGCGCGTTTGGAGTTTCTCCTTCATAGTAATTAATATTTTCGTGAGGAGCAAACATAGGGGCTCGTTAGAACATTTACTGAATCTAGCAATGTATCTTTGTAAGGGTTTTGTGGAGTTTGGGAGTCCAGTATAGGTACAGTAACTCTATATGTAACTGAAACGTTTTAGAAAATCCATACACGTATGTGTTCTTATATATGGCTAGGGGACACATTTGGTACATTTCATCAGACATGTTCTAATTTCGATGAAGTCATAAAACTTTCAGCAATGCATTCAAAAGATTTAAAACTTCGATAAATATGCATCACATTTCGGTCAATTATCAAATCACTAAAAACAATTTTTTTTTCTCTGAATGTGGAATTAATGCTCCGACTTTCCGATAATCAATGTACATGAAATATATTAAAGTTGAGATACGTTAAAAGATAGCAACCTGTCCCTCTCACGTGCTTTAAATTCGCTGTTTGGAATTTCAATTTCTGAATAATGTGGGTGTATTGTGCCACAACATAAGCGACAAGTGCTGTAAATGAAATGTTTTTTTTTGTTTGTTTGTTTGTTTGTTTATAGCCGCCTGAGCAATTTTTCAGCTATCCGGCGGCTGTCACCATTACCGGTGACAGGGCTGCAAATTTAGGCCTATGCTCGGCACTCAGGGCCTTTGAGCAGGGAGGGATCTTTATCGTGCCACACCTACTGCGACACGGGACCTCGGTTTATACGGTCTCATCCGAAAGACCGGCACCCACGTCCCACAGTGGGATTCGAACTCCCGACTCAAGGATCATCAGATCTTTGAGCTCGACGCTCTAACCACTGCGCCACGCGGGCGACTGTAAATGAAATGAAGAGAACTTACAGTAAATTTGAGATCACAAATCAACAACATCAAAAGTATACCTTTTCAACACTTTACATAACCATTCCTCACGATATATTAAAGACTAGGCTTTTTTATTATCATAATCAGCGGCTTCTTCAATAAAACAAAAATGGAAGACGGAAATATCTACATCTAGTGATCAGTCACTCAAAACATTATTCTGTTGAACACCACCCAGATTCTACACAAAAGACACTGAAGTTGATATTGAAATATGCTGGAGTTCCTCAATGTCAATGCCAATGTGTTGGAATTCCTATGGTTACAAATCGTGCTTCATTGTTAGCGTATCTTTTATGTATTTTTCATATCTCATTAGAAGAAAAGAGTATCTTACTATGGCCTTAACCTCGACATTTGACGACGTTTTATCTATCAACAATACTCACTTTCATGCATATGTCGAATGCATATATCCCAATAAACACCAAATAAAAGACACCACAGAATCTTCCACATCTGCTTCATACTTGAATATTCAATTGAACATTGATGTTACTGGCAAACTAACAACTACGGGTTAGAATAGATCTTTGGTACCCCTTCCTTGTCGTAAGAGGCGACTAAATGGGGCGATCCTTCGGATGAGACCGCAAAAACCGAGGTCCCTTGTCACAGCAGGTGTGGCATGATAAAGATCTCTGCTTGCTCAAAGGCCCTGAGCGTCGGGCATAAGCCCAAATTTTGCAGCCGTTCACCGGCAATGGTGACGTCTCCATATGAGTAAAAAATTCTCGAGCAGGACGTTAAACAATATATAATCAATTAATCAATCAATCCATTATCACCTCCATATTGTGCTTATTTGATGTTCTGCGTATGAGTTTTTAAATCGAAAGAGACTAATAACAATAAGGTTAACGTTGCAGAATTTTCAACAGACTCGTTTAAAGTCATCATTTTGCAAATTATATGGTCGTTATAAAGATTTAATATACAAACCCAGGTTATTAGGTGTCTGACCTTTTCATATATTAGGCTAAATAAAAATATATGTATGTTTCGGGATTTTAAAAAAGGGTCGGTAGGTAGGCTTTTTTATTTATTCATTATTTTCTTTTACTGGTTTACACACAATAATAGAAGTTCTAAAACACATCTCTTGTCTTGAAGTTAAATTGATACATGTCAACGTCAATTATGATTTGGTACATTGTATCAAAGTGCAAATGATTATGCATCGGTATTCTAGACTAATCCATTCGGAAAAAACAACAATTAAAGGAACACACCCGCGATGAGAAGAAAGTATCGTTAAAGCCAAAACGTATATCCGGTAAACTATGTGAGGAGTGACCATTCTCTTTAAATAATGTATTCCGGGGTCGGTAGTAAATTTTGTCGCGGACTTTCCGAATATCATGTATAAGTAGTCCGGTTGACTACTATAGAAACGCTGTACGATAAAATAACCGTCTAAGTTCCTTTCTACTTTCGTTTGGTTATCATTTTTTCATTTATTTCTCTCAAACATTACTAGAAATACACGATTTGCTTGTAAGATTTAGAATTTTCCTGGGGATGTTACCTGCTCTCCCCCCACCCTTAGCAGATGGGAGAAAATCCCCTACCCCTTTCCTTACCCTCGTCGTTTCCCGCCTCGCCCTCTATCTTAGGCAATCGGACTAGTCACCAATTAGCAGGTCTAGTAAATCATAGAATTTACTAGTCCTTTAAACTGGTATGGTGAAAAAGTTGAAAAGTGTCAAACAGCGTATTTTGCCGGATATGAATTTATACATTTGATATTTGGCTCCCCTTATTGAGCCTGAAAATGATGAAAAATCACAGTCTGTGTGGTATTCTTGACTATAAATCACGGTTAATATCACTAAAAATCTTTGTAGAAATTAATCTAGTTCTCTACAAAGCACTAGAATTTGCATACTACGCAGCAAATGTTTGGAAGAAACAACACTAACTATATTTTGTGTACAAGTAATATGTTGGGATAAAAATCGTGGATTTTATTTCTTAAAAGTCGAATGTTTAATTCATTTGAAGTTTAAACAAAGAGATTATTGAGTATAATACTACGCTTTGCTGAAATTAACATTATTGGAAGATATTCAATGAAGATTACCGACAAGGTGACCGTTTTCTTCCAAACATGTAGTGCTTTGTTGAGAACTAAATTTAGTTCTACAAAGATTTCTAGCGATATTGACCGTTTCTTATATATTAGTTAACATCGGATTTTAGCCGAGTTCCGGTGCTTAAGTTTGTAATTTTATTGCTCAGTTCATTGACTTGTTGAATTCAGAGCGGTGTATCAAAGATTTGCTAATTTGAACTTAAATAAAAAAAAATAGGGTCAGTCGGGTAACCGGAAACAACGGTTTTATATATATATATATATATATATATATATATATATATATATATATATTGGCCTGAATTCTTCAGCCGCCCTTTGCATATTGATTTTAACTACGGATCAGCCCGTTTAACTGATTAGGATATAGGTCTCACGGCGAATATGACTGGTCAACAGGGTATGATTTTTCCTCCTAGGTACAATATCGACAATTAATACTTCAGTGTGTAGTGCAAGGTATCGTCATATACGTGTAACGTATTTGTACCAGTACAGTTCAGATTGAGTACAGTTTCCAGCAGAAACAACTTAATGTAGTAACAAATTTCGATTTTGTAAGTTTAGATAATTAAGTGTGTATCTATAACTATACGTTGAACATCAAGTTCGCAAATTCACAGTCTAGAATGTTTTAGTCAGATATTTTAATACTGAAGTGATATACATGAAGAATAAAGATTTCCCTCTGCTTTAGTAAGAGTGCAGCATTTCTTTCTATATCAATTTAAGTAAAATAAAAAGATTATAAAAACTGACCCAAAAATTAATTTCCATGCATTTACAGCCTGACGTTTTGTAATTAGAGAACATCTATACAGCAACTTCATCATATGACTGTAAAAAATAAATCTGAACGCTAAATTTACTTCAGACTTAGATATCTTCCAGATTGATAGCATAAGGAAATGCATCACCATAACATCGCCATGGTGCTAGAATCGTGCCTTTTGTTGTAGCAGACATCCCAATGACTGTTGATTGATTATTTTCCGCCACACGCAACAATTTTTCAGTTATCTGGTGGCGTCCAGTTTTTTGCACGTGGAGGAGAGAACCCAGATACAATGTATCCGGGAAGAGATCACCGACCTTCCGAAAGTAAACTGGCAAACTTTCTCACATATATTGGCGCGAGCGGGATTTGAACCCGTGCCGACTAGAGGTGAGAGGCCATGTGATTTTGAGCGCGCAATGCTTTAACCACTCGGCCACAGAGGCCCCCTCAATGACTGTCGATACTTACCGAGTGCTTTGAATATTTGCATTGTCATATTTGCATATGGAAGGAAAAACCGCCTAACCCATTCGAGCGTTGCTATCTGCATTTTGACCTCCTTTGAGAACATGCTTGATAAACCATACCCAAGTTATGTATGGACAATGTTTCTTTGATCAACCGTAAAAATATTTAAAATGATGATCAACACGAAATGATTTCTAAACGTGTACACACTGAAATTCCAAATTCACAACTTTATTTTCTATAATGCTGATGTAAACAGCATTATAGAAATGATGTAAACAATGCTTTATGTTTCATAGCGGAGTAATTTCCTGCGCTGATTGATTTGCGCTGTAAGAACGGCAATATATAAAAGAGAGATGAAACCAGCTAAATCATTATATCAAGAAGACGAGATATACTTTGGAGATCATCTTGAAAGAAGTCCTGGAGATGTATACTGTTAAAGGTTTATTACTCGTATTTCTTATTCGAGGTTCCGAACCTTCATCATCTTCGAATCCCATCATTTTCAAAGAAGAATATTTGAATCCAAAGAGTATTGCTCATAAAACGGTATGTGACAAAATCTTATTTTAAATATATTTTATAATCACTTATCGTATATCTGAGTCGTATTACATTGACACATTCTTACCAACTTATCAGATAAATCAACAGGAATGCACATCGCGTGACTGTCCATTAACTATACGTCAATCCTTTTGACATGTACTGATTTTTCAATCATACGAAAAAGATGTTTTTAAAAATGTGCAATTAAGAACGTTTTAACAAAATCATGAAAAAGTATACAACTTTTTAAAAAACAAGGATTTGATTTGATTTTCCAGAAAAATCTGTTTGATGTATGACATACTGTCTTTTACCTTTTAACATATTCATAGAGAGTTCGCTACGTAACCGGGAGGTCGTTAGTTCAAGCCCCGCTCAAGCCATGGCCGCGTCAAATTTAAGACGAAAAATAGGTAGTGATTGGTCCTTCGCCAAACACTCGGCATTTAGAAGTGAGAATCACGGGTCTTTCGGATATAACCTTAAAACGGAGGTCCCGTGTCACGGTAGGCGTTAGAACGTAGGTCTAAATTTGTGGTACTTCACCTACAGCTGGTGACGTCTCAATATGAATGAAAAATTCTCGATGGGACGTAAAACAAACAAACAACCAATAACATATTCTTTACCTTTATACACATGGAATGATACATTAAATGGTGCCCGTTTCAAGGCTCGCGAAAGATCGTTTCTCTGATCGCCGAAAAAGAATAGGATAACTTGGACCTGTCAGGAAAACACAAACATTCATCAAGTTAATCGCCGTAAAATGACTGAAATATTGTTAAAACAGAGTTCTACCCAAAAGAATCAATCCTGTGTGAAAAAATTATTGTGTGTGAAACAATGGGTGTCAATCTGAAACAACCGGAACGGGTCATGTTAAACATATTTGGATGTAGATATCTCTTAAAACGTTTATGTTTAACTTTTATATTTTGCAGTCTATGACACTCAGGTGATGAAACAAAACAATAATACAAAAGTGCACATTCATGAAAGCTTCCACTCCTAGGAATATACAACAACTATGTAACGTGTATTAGTGTTATTATAATAATTATCTGTTTTTGATGCAAAATTTGAAAAAATGGCATGTTCTCTGATTTAACCCACATATGGCAGCATATAATAACGTACATGTATATATATATATATATATATATATATATATATATATATATATATATATACTGGACAAAAAAAGTTAAGGATCATGATTTCAGAATTATTTTATTCATAACAAAACCAAATAAATTATGTTAAATATATACTTAAAATGTTCAAGGACAATCGAACAATACATTTTAAACCTGTTTTTACAAATGCATCAATACGTTAAGCAGCCAGAGCAACCATTGTCAGGTAACCCCCCCAAAACAGTTTGAAAATCGGTATGAGCAACAATAACAAATTTCATTACAAATGATTGAATCTTTATAAAGGCAATATCAATAAGGTGTATGTCCACCCTGAGTCTGTATAACGGCACGACAACGCCTCTGCATACTTCTGATGAGCCTGCGGAACGCAATTTGTGGCAACCTTGCCCATTCCTGCTGTAAAGCTAACGTAAGCTCCTGGCGGTTTGTCGGAAGTACAGAGCGTCTGGAAACAGCTTGCTGCAACATGTCCCAGGCATGTTCTGTTGGATTTAAATCCGGAGAACAACTCGGCCAATCCATACATTCAATTGTCTCTGTAGCAAGGTAGTCTGTCACTATACGTGCTCTGTGGGGACGAGCATTATCATCCATTAACACAAAGTCGTTGCCTATAGCTCCCGCATAAGGTCTCACAATTGGATGCAGTATCTCGTCCCTGTAAATTGCACCGGTAAGATTGCCATTAATCACCTGCAAGTTAGTACATCCACCAATACTGATTCCGGCCCAAATCATCACAGAGCCACCTCCAAAACGATCATGCTCTGCTACACAGCAATCAGCGTACCGCTCTCCACGCATGCCCCATACACGCCTACGACCGTCATGAAAGTCCACGCAGAACTGTGACTCGTTTGTGAAAAGAACAGGCGTCCAATGACGCAGTTGCCAGTTTATGTGATTTTGAGCCCAATTGAGTCGTGCTACACGATGTCTTCTCCTCAAAATGGGACGAACAGCAGGTCAATGAGCCCGAAGGTTAGCAGCATGAAATCTCTGTCTGAGAGTTTGTGGTGTTATGCGCACCCCACTTGCTGCATGAAAGTCAGTGTTGAGTTGGACAGCACTCTGAAACCTGTGTCTACGAGCCATAAGTGACATATAGCGATCCTGGCGAGCGTTTATGAACCTTGGACGACCTGATCTCGGTCTCTCAGAAACATTACTTGTCTGCCTAAAACGATTCCACAACCTTGAAATCACACTTTGGGACACATTAAAATGTCTAGAGACAGTTCTCTGGACTTGGCCAGCTTGAAGCATACCTACTGCCTGACCAGCTTCTAGAGCAGTTAAATGGCGCCTCATGGCTTTTAATGTCAATAATTGTTCACCTAAGAGTCGGTTAGAGCAATATATACCCACAATAAAATGAAAATCACAATTTTTCAATTTCAATATACACGTTGGCACACTTTGATATTGATCCCTTGCTTGTGTTTGGGCGACAAAATCGTGCACTTATGACGTCAATATGAAACCAGGTAAATCTACTGTGTTAAGGACACATTGGAGAAACTATACATGTTAAAATTTGTCAAAATAATTATTTGGTTAATAAAAATTTTTGAGGTCAAAATTATAATCGTTAACTTTTTTTGTCCAGTATATATATATATATATATATATATATATATATATATATATATATATATATATATAAAAGACAGCAACATTTGTGATGGATGTTTTCCTCTAATCTTCTAGAATGTTTGCAAACATAGCCGTATTTAGAGACCAGATAGCTAGTTTATTGAGTTAAGATATCTTGGTGGTTTTGTTTTGGGGGAGGGTTTGTTTTCTTCTTAAAACCACATATATAATTTCTACTACTATTTAAATGATTGATTGATTGATTGTTTTGTTTATAGTCGCCTGAGCAATCTTTCAGCTATCCGGCGACTATCACCATTACCGGTGACGGGGCTGCAAATTTAGACCTATGCTTAGCACTTACGGCTTTTAGCAGTGAGGGTTCTTTAACGTGCCACACCTACTGCGACACGGGACCTCCGTTTTTAAGGTCATATCCGAAAGACCCGTGATTCTCACTTCTAAATGCCGAGCTCTTGGCGAAGGAGCAATCACTACCTATTTTAACGTCTTAGGTTTGACGCGGCCGGGAGTCGAACTCACGACCTTCCGTTCACGAGGCGAGAGCTCTACCACTACTATTTAAAAGGTATACTATAAATTATATACATGTGTTAGAAAATATACATGTCTTCTGTATTTGTATCATAGTGTGACCACGGATAGCAAAATATTTAGATTATGCTGAGCAAATGAAAAAGAAATTCCTTAACAGAGAAACTACACAGAAATGACTAAATCAAATAATAATGCAAGTTATGTCTTACTTAGATAAGTTATATACATGTGTACCTTGTAGCTATCAGGACGGTGGTATGAGCACATGGACACACTGAACAACACCATCAGAGACAATTCTTATGGGGACCTGGTGGTTTTATGTGATGAAACGAAACGTATAATGGAGGTTATGTCCCGTTGGATTCCGTAAGATCTTTTTCTTATGTAAACCATAAAGATACAGGATTTGTTTTACATCTTAGAATTGAGCAAACATGTTTATTTCTCAATGTTTTTTTATCTGAATGAATCATTTGTCCTGCGAAGAATAAAAATCATTTTACGATTCAATACTTTCTTTGGAACTGTCCGTATGAAAAAAGTGAATATCTCAAACATTGGTAAATTTATGATACTTTCAATAGATATAATCGAGAATAGGATGCACACAAACAACTGGAAACAAAAAACATGAGATCGGGTGTCTAGAAAACTTTAATATTTCCTATAAACCTGCTTCTCTGCCGTCCGTCTCTTTTCTTGCTGTCAGGAAACAAAACAGCCTGCAGTTAAAATCAGCATGTAACGAGCAGTCTAAGAATTGGTAAAAGAAATCGTAAGACAGTGTGTTTCTTAAGGGCGGATAGAACTTGCAAATAAACTCATTAAAAAGGTCATAGACTTTGCGAAATGCTTACCTTATATAAGCCTTTTGAAACTTATGTGGCAGCACTCTGCCTAGTCTTAGAGATTATTGGTCATACACAGAACATGTTCTCGCGAATCAAATGAGTTAAGAGGTATACATATGGAACGAATGTCGGGGTTGAACTCACGACCCAAAGATCCAAATCTCCTATCACCGTCTGTCCAGCGCGCTAAACCTATCTACCAACTAGGCAAACCATAAAACTTGCTTCCGATGACGCTGTCGCTAGCTATATGATCATTGCGAACGGAAATTGAATGCAGTTACCGGTATTTATTGTATATTTATTGTATATTTTTGAGAGGATCATACAAGATACACATTGCAGAAAATATTTTTTGTATGAAACATTGAAATAGCAATGAACACACACACACACACACACACACACACACACACACACACACACACATCGCTGGGTATTTAGAATTGAGAATCACTGGTCTTTCGTATATGTCCCGTGTTGTTGCAGGCGTTAGCACTTAAAGAACCCTCCGCTGCGGCCCTGAGCGCATAGGTCTAAATTTGTGGTATTTCAAGTATAGTTGGTGACATAAAAATATGACTGAAAAATTCTCGACAGGGCGTAAAACATACAATCAAGATATATATATATATATATATATATATATATATATATATATATAGTTGTGGTTTATTTTTGGGCAAATTATATGAGTATGGCATGGTTTGGGTCAATTTATGCTGTATTATAATCCGCAAAAGCGAATAAAACTGACCCAAACTAGTGTAAGCTACCCAGGGATAAGGGGTTGCTTGTATTTTTCTGAATCCTCAGCAGATATTCAGTAACGTCAGGATAGTTCCAAAAATCATTTAAAGTCAATAAACAATATCACTCAGTCCCTTTGGTAAAGAATACTACAAACTTATAGTCAATATATTCTGTATTTTATTATGTTGGACAGCTGGAAAAGGCACAATATAAACTTCCTCATGTGGTGAACCCTGTGTACTACGGCAGGCTTGTACGAGTACAAAAATAGTATGCTGATTCTTCAGAAATATAAGTTTTGGTTGTCCAGTGTGGTAGGAGATTTCTAACTTAGGTTTTACTATAATTATTACATCATGAATAATCTCACCTTAATTTCCTCTTTAAAGGTTTTTATATATTACCGCCGTACAACTTGTAGAAATCTGCCGTAATATCGTAGCGACCTTACTTATATAACCTTCGGTTCTAACCACATGACTGAAATTAACCAATAGATTTACGCCGTACAGGCCTCTAACCAATCAGCGACTTGTACGGTTGCATCAGGTCCCACACAAGTTCCTACACAGAACTACTTTTTCCATACAGGCTACCGTACAAGCACGAAAGAAATATTAATAGGTACAGACAATTATATCTAAGCAATAAACATTAGAAAGCTTGATTAGTTGATGTAGACAAGTAAATAAATATCCCAATATCTCGCACATGTGGGCTAAACATGCTTTGTCTTGTGTGCGAATGCATACAGTTACTAACAACGTCACCGTAAACAAATATAGTTCCACCAGGTACAACTGGTTACATGTAGTATGTGATAAATGGCAAGTCTTAATCTCAAATTATTAAAGAGAATTAATTTACATGTCTAAATGATTCGTATAGTAAATACTATCTCACAAACATCGTAAATGTTTTCGTCATCAAACCGGAAATGACGACAGAATACTGCACTCATAAAAAGTAAAAACGGGAAATTGCACTGTTGACGGCCTACCCAACGTAAATCTTCAAATTTCAGAAAATGCAGTAATTTGCGACTTTTAAACTTATAAAGAGTTTTGCTATATGAAAACATACCCTTGCATGTAACATTGTTGCTGATATTTAATACGACACAGGAAAACATAGGCAAGTGTCTAATCGCGATACACATATCAATGTGAGGTGACATCATCTGATAAAATGTGATGCATGTTTTTGTTATTTTTGTTTTAATCTATTATTCGAACATCTAATGCAGAGAATGTATTGATGTTAAACAACAGTGATTTCTGTACTAAGTAGATTCTATATGTCTTGCTTGATATCGATAAAATAATCTGTGTATTAAACAGAAGTAGTTTATTATTCTGGTGTTAGCGCTACGTAATGGCCGCTCCACCTGTCACTCTTGCTGTTTAGTCTTATATCGTGCAATTTAAAGAACCTGCAGTCTCAAAATGTATTGTGCTGTTACATGAGACCTTATTAATAATATCTGTGTTATTTGTAGTCTTAAAATCCGTATTCTAAATGAAATTTTACTCTGCATACCCAGATAATTCAGACGACGGATTCAACTGATCAGCAATACCTAGCTGCTTAAAAGTAACTAGTGGCATGACATTAACTTGAGAACCTGTGTCAAGCTTACATTTGAGATGTACATTTTTTTTAGACCTAATGTAACATATGTAAATGCTTGATTATGATAATACAAAACATCAGGATTTTAAACAGCATGTACAACAAATAAATCCGTAAAATTGTCATTTGAGGCATTCAAAGGATATTCTGATCCGGCTGTCAGTACGCATGGTTAGCAAACGTCATATACTTACCTGCCGCTACGACATACTTTCGCGAAGTTTGTTGCAAAGTTTACAAGTTTTCCCGTGTGTGGCACACTCCTCTTTCTATGTATGCTTGTATCCACAGTTTGGACATTAGTAGGTTTCTCGGACACTTCCTTTGTGTCACTCGCGCGCGGTCTTTGTCCGGAATGGTTGGCGCCACTATACGGTCTAGACTCACTAAAAGTTCTTTGTGAGGATCCGGGTAGTTAGAATAGATCCTCAGCACCCCAGTTTGCCGTAAGAGCCGACTAAATTTGGCGGTCCCTCGGATGAGACCGCAAAATCCGAGGTCCCGTGTCACAGCAGGTGTGGCACGTTAAAGATCCCTCCCTGCTCGGGGGCCATAGACGCCAAGCATAGGACTAAATTTTCCAGCCCTTCACCAGTAGTGGTGACTCTCCATATGAGTATAAAAAAATTCTCGTAAAACAATATAATATAATCAATCAATCAATTACTAACAGTTCCTTTTCCTAGAGTGCCGAATTTCCTCCTGTGCGAATTTCCTCCTCGAGGAGTAACTGCATGTACTTCCTGTGTAGTGTTACCCATAGACTTCAGTTGTTCTTGTGAGTACTCGTGGCTTTGTGCAATTTGTATCGCTTTGTCCAAGGTAAGCTTATCACCTTCGTTGATTAGTTTCTTCCGGAATTTGCTCGAGTTCGTTCCGAAGACAATTCGGTCACGAATCATTTCGTGTGGATCATTATATTGACAGTCTTTCGCTAATAAACGTAATCTGATGACAAATTGCTCTATCGACTCTTGGCCCTAGATTTCATTGTTGAACTTGAACCTACTAAAAACGGGGTTAAGTTCTGGCTGAACATACTGCATGAATCGTGTGGAGAAGATATATTAAGTTCCTTCTTCTCATCGTTAGTTAATGTTCATGTGTTATAGATGCTGCGACCCTTATCGCCGACCCAAATAAGTAAGTAACTTATCTTGATAGCGTCAACCTTGTTCTTCAAGGGCCAGCGAAGATCAACTGTACGTACCGCTGAATTTTTTCCAGCTATCCACGAAATTCGTTGAATTCCAGTCCATATATGACGTAGGGATGCCTGTTAGATCCATATTAATGAGAATTCTGACACCATGTAATGTTTTTGGTGTTCTACTATGCCCGGATGGCGGTCCGTTTTCAGAAATAAGAACAGTCAGCCATACTTCAACACTGCCGCACGTCTCATATCCAGAACCTCTCGTTACGACCACATCACTCCAATACTACGAGAAATAATCTGGTTGCCTGTGCAGCATAGGGCACAGTTTAAGATACTTATACTTACAAGGCCTTACAGGATGAGTGCCCAATTTATATCAAACGATTACTAGAGGTATATAGACCTACCCGAAATTTTAGGGCTATACGACGATCGGTCACTCTAGTAGTTCTTAAAAGTCGAACTGTTACATAAGGGGATCAGTGCTTCATGCCTACAGCTCCGAAACTGTGGAATGCCCATCCAGAACATGCGAGGGATTGTAAATCACTGTGCGCCTTCAAGAAATCATTGAAAACACATTTTTTCCCATCAGGTTTTCAGTAACTAGCATCCATCAAAATGAGATGTTTTTTTTCAATATGTAGTTTTAATTCATCCACCCAAAAAATCTCATCAACATTATCTCATCATCTTTACTTTAATATGCCCTGAAACTGATGTTTTATACTTATTTAGCATATGTATTGTATCTTATGTTTATATAATTTTATTTCAATGTTTTATTCAATTGTTTTATGTACTGTAAAGCACCTTTGCGCATACAAATGTATGAAAAGGGTGCTATATAAATATCTTATTATTATTATTATTATTATTATTATTATTAAGGGGCCTCCGTGGCCGAGTGGTTAGAGCATCGGGCTCAAAATCACAAAGCCTCTCACCTCTGTCGGCGCGCGTTCGAATCTCGGCCGCGGCGTTATGTGAGCAAGTTTGCCAGTTTACTGTCGGATGGTCGGTGGTCTCTTCCCAGGCACATTGTATCTTGGTTTTCTCCTCCACCAACAAAAACTGGACGCCACCAGATAACTGAAAAATGATTGAGTGTGGCGGAAAGCAATAAATAATCAATCAATCAATAAATATTATTATTATTACACACGTTCACTTCATATTCCATATTCCGTAGAAGGCCCAAAATAGTTCTGCTAAATGTAGTTCGGCAGCAGGTTGTCAATGGAGTGGGGTCCCATATAAAACCAGGTTATACAAAAGTGACATGCGTTCCTTAAAGCAATATAAGCTGTCAAAATTATTATTTTGGGGTCCTAAAATTTAATCGAAAATTTTGTAAACATCTACCTTCTAATACATGATTTTATCGATTAAACTTTTGACATGTTGTATTTTTTGCATTAAATGCAAAAATGTTCGACGGTTGAAATGAAGTCTTCCCGTACCTTAATTTTCCCGACATTATTTCCGTATGCAATGACCTAAAGTTGAACTCATTCGGCAAAATCAAATGCGCAAGCGCGATATTTCCGGTAAGCACGAAAGATGTCTGACACGAAAGTTCGAAGCGAGGGAGAAAGCCGACTTTGGAATTTTGCGTAATGTTTCGAGCGATCCTTTAAAACTATCATAACTAAAAAACATACTATCATAACTTAAGAACATATAACATCGTTAACAGTGCCAAAATAATGATGGTAACTAGAATTTTATCTCACCTCGCCGTCCATATTTTAATGACCCGGATACAACCCGATCCACCCAGATCAGCATCAGAATCATTCGTGTCAACATCGGTTATCTTCGGGATTGTCGCCGACGATTAATCAGCTGCCATTGTTAGGTTCAAACGGAATGTCGAGGAATATATTTTTCATCACGTAAAGGTGTGTAAACGATGCATAAGAGAGGAAATTCGATGCAGGTCTTTTTTTCGATCATATCAACGTTCATTTAACCTCTTTTAATGCCACTATAAAAAATTGCAATTTTGGCAGCTTATATTGCTTTAAGTTGAATCTGACCAATCAGAGACTGGAATACAATAACAATTATATATATATATATATATATATATATATATATATATATATATATATAAATGTTTCACTCATATGAAGACGTAACAAGTGCCGGTTTCGAACTGTAAAATTTAGGCCTGTGATCTGTGCTTACGGCCTTTTAGCAGGGAGGAGTCTTCATCTTGCAACACACAGGGTTTCAATTTTACTTTCTCATTCGAAGACCCCCCCCCACATTTAGTCGCCTTTTACGACAAACAAGGGACACTGAGAACCTATTCTAACCCTGATCCCCATGGGAAGTGTGTGTGTGTGTGTGTGTGTGTGTGTGTGTGTGTGTGTGTGTGTGAATATAAAGTATATAGTCAATAAGGAATCATAGGTTCGTTTTAATGTTAACTTAATGTGATGCTGCTTACTACAGAGCCTCTGCATTTTTTACATAGTGCTTTGGAAGAGTGTCGTACAACAGCAATATGGTTTCAGTTCGACAAGTCAGATTCCCCGACTGCAACAGTCATCAGGATATCCACAAGTGGTATGTATATAATCCTGAGGCATCGTGCATCGAAACTTCTCAAAACCGAGCATATACGTTTATGGTTGTAGAATCCTCTATACAAAATAAAACCGTAGTACTAACCTTGTGATCCTCATGACAATTGGGTGAGTGTATGTTTTTCCATAGAGTAACTTGATACACTTATAACCTCGATAACCTTATATTATGAACAAGTGACGGTAATGAACAGTGATTTATCTTATAAATCCTATTGAAATACAAAAATTAGTTAATGGCAAAAATAACCCCTGGACATAGAGATGGAATCAGGTGTCTACGAGGAATAAGAATTCCCCGTTGATCGTTCACACTCTCAGTAAGCCCTATATTTTGTTGTTTGGTGTGTCAGGTCGTTTTTTACATACTGAATCCGACCTCGAATTACTCCCATGGGCACAAATTGTACTTCTTCGTTAGCTGGCCGGATTTTATACTCTTATGAAGCAGAATTCATTTTTCGAAAGCTTCTACATGAGAAGAAAATATTTTGCTGTTGCCTTAAATTTGACATTGACAACGTTTTATCTATTAACAATGATCATTTTCATTCATATGTACCAGTAAACTTCAAATAAAAGACACCACAGAGTCTTCACGATCTGCTTTGTACTTATATATTTTATTGCAAATAGATGCTGACGGCAAATTAACAACTCACCAAACGGGATGATTTCAAATTCTTCATCGTCAACTTCCCTTATCAATGTAGCAATATTTCATTACCACCTGCATATAGTGTTTATATTTCTCAACTGTTTCGATTCTGTATATGATCATTTTTTAAATCGAGGCAGGGTACTAACAATCACGTTGATGATACAGGTGTTTGTATAGTCCCATCTAAAGTCAGTATTTCGCAAATTCTTTGTTGTTATAACGATCCAGTTTACCAGCACAACCGTCCATTAGGTCAAATACTGTCCGACGTGTTTCATACCAATTGTTAGGCCGCTCTTGGCACTCTGATTGTGACTGCGGATTACTCCATTTACCTGATCAAGATATAAGGCTCACGGCGGGTTTGACCGGTCGACAGGGAATGCTTACTCCTCCTAGTCACCTGATCCCGCCTCTGGTATCTTACCTCAAGGGTCCATGTTTGCCCATCTCTCTGATTTGTATTTTCTATGGGAATTGCGAGATTGAGTACTGTTCGTTATCTTAGCCTTTTCATCTTTAATTATTTGAAGATATCATCAATTAAAATATTGCTCTGATCAACTGAATTAATGAGCGCATCAAATCAGTTATTAATCTCATCAATTGAATCAATGCGCGCTTCAATTCAATTAATTCTCTCATTAATTGAAGTAATGCGTGCATCAATTGAATTAAAGAGAGCAACATTGTATTTAATGCACGCCTCAATTCAAATGATGCTCTCATTAATTGAATTGCTGCGCGATTTTATTAGATTAATGAGTGCAATAATTGATTGATGCTTGCTTCAATTCAACTTTTGCCCTCATTAATTCATATTGATGAGAGCATCAATGTGGTGGAAATTTTAAGTTAGAGCTTGGTATAAACGTTTTGATAATCTCTTTAATTCAATTGAAGATATCGTTAATAAATTAACAATGGTTTTGTATAAAGAATTAATAGGTGCACCAATTCTTTTAAAGAGAGGAATAATTCAATTAAAGGGATAATAAATTCGATTGTGGATATGATATCTCTAATTATATATTGCTGTCTCCAAGAGAATTATTGGAATAATTGCGTGCATTAAAATGAATTAATGATACCAATAATTCAGTTTAAGAGAGCAGTAATTCAAATTATTACACGTATAACTTGAATTGATGCAGGCATTAATTGAATTATTTTTGTTGAGAAATTTCTCTTCCATAACGACTTTTGGCTTTTCAGAGACCCTGGGGACGTTTACAGCTCGGTACTATGATCCTCACCCGACAAAGGGATTTATACTGATACATCAGCAAACAAAACATGCTGATGGTTACCATATCTGTACTCGCCAAAAGGATCCACGTGACCAGGACGATGTCTTTGAGCAGGTCCTTTCGGCTCTCCGTATGAACATTCGGGACTTTTATGTGAAATCAAAGGACTTTGGTAACACACACACACAGATATATATATATATATATATATATATATATATATATATATATATATGTATGTATGTATGTATGTATATTCAATAAATAGGAATTCGCATCACATTTAAGCTATGTAATAATCCATTAATTATTTCAACTTTTCCTTTTTAGGTTGTGAACGGAAAGAAGAGAAAGGGTTCAAAATGTAAAGATCAAAAATAAACGTTTGTGTGTTTCTTTGTTTTACGTCCCGTCGAGAATTTTTCACTCATGTTGAGACGTCACCAGCTGTAGGTGAAGTACTACAAATTTAGACCTATGCTTAGCGCTCAGGGCCGTAGCAGTGAGGGTTCTTTAACGTGCCAACGCCTACCGTGACACGGGACCTCCGTTTTTAAGGTCATATCCGAAAGACCCATTATTCTCACTTCTAAATGCCGAGCGTTTGGCGAAGGAGCAATCACTACCTATTTTTCATCTTAGGTTTGACGCGGCCATGGCACGAGCTGGGCTCGAACTCATGACCTCCCGGTTACGAAGCGAACGCTCTAACCACTGAGCTAAACGTGGCTTGGGTCTAGCTGACGAAGCTTCATAAATAAACGTGGCTTATCTTTTATTTTAAAAGCTTCGTAGCTTCATCAATAAACTTAGCTTGAATCTAACTAACGAATGTCCAAAAATAAACTTAGCTTGAATCTGACTGTTGAATCTTCAAAAATAACCTTAACTTGAGTCTAATTGATGAATGTTAAAAATAAACTTAGCTTGAATCTAACTGATGAAAAGGTCAAGATAACTAACAATATTCAATCTCGTAATTCCTATCGAAAATACAAATCAGAGAGATTGGCAAACACGGACTCCTGGTCATACCAGAGGTGGGATCAGGTGCCTAGGAGGAGTAAGACTTGTTTAAAAACTGATCATATGCAGAACAACCTCTTGCGTGTCAAATCAGTTGGGAGATCTGAACACCATATCGTCGCTGTAATATTAAATTGTCGTAAGTCGATTTTTGGCGCGAAAATTTTATTGCAAATTTGGAATCTACAATGCTCAATCCATTTTCTGTCAAAACGCCGTATCTCTAGGCTAATTAGAAAGCGAGATATTGACATGTGATAAAAAGTCGTATGTCCACTGGATGATTGTTTTTACTAACAAAAGGTCGTATGTCTTTGAGCACCAACAACGATGCCACTGGCTGTCTAATATCAAGGTAAAACTCATATTTTAGTTATATATTTTTATACCTTTATCAAAAATTTGTTCTACATGCAAATCATCGTACATTTCATGAATAAACAAGAAAACCACTGCAAGAATTGGTAAAAATTTAATTGCAAGGTCGTTTATAAATACAAATTGAAAACTGTTTTCGCACTTTGTAGCTGTGAGACTGGAATCATCGTATGACTATGTATAAATCAGACACTTCAAAGCGTTATGATATCAGATTCTTACATTAACAATACACTGGAAGGATATTGTTCTATTATTTTCTGGAGATACGACAATTTGTAATTATGCCAAAGGGAGGACAGAAAGGAAAATATTAGACATACGACTTTTTGAAAAAAAAGTATGGTTTTGATGAAAGTCATTTTGCAGAAATACTGTATACACTGCCTGATTTAAAGTATTTTACTGGTTAATGATAAACATGCTTCGACTGAATGTACTGGACAGAATTTCCAAAATAAATATAATTTATGGAGTAAGCCAACTTAATGATTTTTTCTATCTCAGATGTTCGAATCGGTGAAGATCTATGTCCAGAATGGAAGTGTTTTGAATGTAATCAAAGAGCAAAAAATTCCCATCATCTTGACTTACAACTTGTTATAAACGAAAAAAGGGAGAGGGGTGACTTTTCAATCAAGTGTAAACACTATCAGTTCATAGAAAAACTTGACTATTCGTGGTTTCCAGACACAGCACCTAGGTCTATTGCTATTGAAAGACGGGGTGAACAATTTATTACCTTGGAATTTAAATTCCACCCAAACTGTAATAATGGATGCTAACTTTCCCCAGTCAAGAGGACTGACGCTTTTAAAACTCTCTACAAACAAGGTAAAGGAAAAAGAAGAGACAAGCAGAAAACCCGAAACATTTACAGATATTCGAATACAAGGATCGGATGTTTCAGAGTTTGCCATTCCTTCTAATAACTCAGAGACAGTTTCTATAGTGGATAGACCAGACATAGATGATTTTGATGATAGTGACAATGACCCGTCATGGATACCTAAAAGGAAGGAACTTCTCCAAAGTAGCTAAGAAAGTGAAAATAAATCTGAAAATAAAAAGAGAAGAAAGAAGAACAGAAGGATAGAAAATTCAAAGAGGAAAATGTTGGGTACTGATGTTAACCAAAACAAAGTTGTGACTGAACCTATACTAACGTACCCTGAAGAAATTCCAGTTGAAAGAGAAATTGAAGTAGGAAGCGTAATTGAACAATCAGTACAAGAAAGTCCAACGGGTGAGAAAACCAATGAAAGAAACATAGAAAGTGAAAGTAATGCAAGATGCAGTATTAACAACAGCTCGACTGACCGTAATTATGAGCATGAAAAAAAAAGATGATATGGTTGACGATCAGAATGACGCTAAAGATGAAAATGAAACAGATGAATAATTCATTCGACAAAGGAATAAAAAAGCCGATCCTTCCAGTTGGAATCGTAATAAGCAGAAACCACTGAGAATGAAAGGTAAAGCATATAAAGGGCTTTCTAAAAGCGGTGATAAGTACAACTTTTCTGTTGAAAGAGAAGAAAGAGTTATGAAGGAAAGGAAATGCAAGGAAAAATGTAAGAAATGTTCGAATATCAGCAAAGAAGAAAGGAAAATAATTTTTGAACAGTTTTAGAGCAACTTGGATTGGAATCAGAAGAAGGTTTATGTTTTGTCACTTGTAGACGTACTAGATATCAGGGAGAGAAAACAATACAAAGAAGTCAGCAGACGTGGTCGATCGTTTAGATATCACCTCAAAAGGAATGACGAAAGGGTTCCCGTATGTAAGACTATGTTTTTAAATACTCTTGGCATAGGTGAACGGACTGTATATTCGACAAAGGAGTATTTGGAACCGACTTTTTATTCCTTTGCTGAACTGTATAGAGAATACTTGAGATATTGCACTCAAAATAACAAACCCTCGGTATCGAGACTATTGTTCGCCTCCACCTTTGAAAGCGCAAATCTCTCCTTATTTCAGCCAAAGAAAGATCAATGTGACGTATGCTGTGGTCATGAGACGGGCAATGTATCAGAGGAGGACTATTCACATCATGTTAGTATGAAAGAAGCTGCGAGAAATGAAAAAGCATCGGACAAAGAGAGATCTTTAACCGAGAACAAATTAAAAGTACTTACATTTGATCTCCAAGCTTTGCTCCTCTCTCCATTACTCAAGGCCAGCTCAATGTATTACAAGACAAAGTTAGGATGTCATAATTTTACAGTTTATGACTTATGCACGAGGGATATCACTTGCTACTTCTGGCATGAGGCTGAAGGAGAATTAACTGCAAATACCTTTGCATCTGGCATTGTAGATTATTTAGAGCAACTTGGTGATTCAGTTGAAGAAGTTGTATTGTACAGTGACGGTTGCACGTACCAGAACAGGAATGTTGTTCTTGCCAATACTTTGCTACAAGTTGCTTATGATAAAAACATTCTGATTGTTCAAAAAGTCTTAGAAAAAGGGCATACACAGATGGAAGTTGACAGTGTGCACAGTGTTACTGAGCGAAAAATTAAGAACAAACATATCTATAGCTATGTTGATGCTATGAGAGAATGTCGGCCTTCTCAGCCATACAACGTGAAATACGTGTCCCAGGATTTCTTCAAGGAGTTTTCATCTTTAAACTACTACCAATCTATACGACCTGGTGTTAAACCTGGTGACCACACGGGGACAGAGTTCTGAAATATAATCCACTGGGCAGAATCACGTACAAACTTCACCATGATCACGAGGAGTTCAAAGCCGCCCGCGTGGCGCAGTGGTTAGAGCGTCGGGCTCAAAGATCTGATGATCCTTGAGTCGGGGGTTCGAATCCCACTGTGGGACGTGGGTGCCGGTCTTTCGGATGAGACCGTATAAACCGAGGTCCCGTGTCGCAGTAGGTGTGGCACGATAAAGATCCCTCCCTGCTCAAAGGCCCTGAGTGCCGAGCATAGGCCTAAATTTGCAGCCCTGTCACCGGTAATGGTGACAGCCGCCGGATAGCTGAAAAATTGCTCAGGCGGCTATAAACAAACAAACAAACAAACAAACGAGGAGTTCAATGAAATACAACGGCAGGGAAAGCCAACGAAGCCAGTAAACAATTTGGTGGTACCTAGACTTTATAAACAGCAAATACGCATCAAAGCTGTGAAATATTCTCACCTCCAAGAGCTGAAGAAGGTCATTCCAGTGGATTTCCACACATTCTATGACACTTTGCCGCATTGAACGATTTATAGTGTATTTCCCGATGAGACTAGTCAGTTCATTGACAATTTCAGTGGTACTATATGTGCCCCGTACGCTTACTCTGTGACTTTCGTTTTGCTTACGTTTTATCATCCTTAAATAAGGAAAGTACTCAGAAATATTGAGAAACAGATTTCGTGTTAGAATATTTAGAAGGAACATAAGTTTAGCATTCACGTGATTGAAGTTAATCATGATGTTTACCACGTTACTCAGGTTGTTGTTTCATGTTATTGTTATTTTGGTTATTTTTAGACGTACTGAGAAGTTACACTTTTATTTACTTTTAATGTTCTTGCTTATCGCAACAGTAATAAAGATTCTTGCAAATTTATGAATATTCTTTTGAATCCCACTCCCCCCCCCCAAAAAAAGGCGACTACAGGTATTTTGGTAAAAAATTCTGAAATTCTTATTTCATAAAGCATTATGTTGCTTTCCGAATACTTTCATTTTTTTTTTTTTACATCGCGTTGTAAAATGTGTGGCTATTAGGTTAACTGATCACCCAACACAAGACATCATATAAATCACTCAGCATTGATAATCTGCTTTTTATAAAGGTCTGTTTATTGAAATAAACTGATAAAACGTTTGGATTTGACAATATCAAAAGGTCGTAAGGCTAACTTTATTTCCAAAATTCAGAAACAAAATGTCGTATGTCTGCCTGGCCTCTTGTCCCACTAAATAGTACCAAATTTTGCTAATGATATCATGAGTGGCTTCAATACAATTAGTTTCCACGTATGTATGTCGTTCCTCATGTTCTTTGTGAGGAATAAAAACGTTTTTTATCTCTCCTGAAAAGTTTGGATTTTCGACTTACGACAATTTAATATTACAGCGACGATATGCAGGTGATGATGGAATATTGCCACATAAATAAATAAATAAGGGAAGTTGACAATGGAGAAATTAAAATCATTCCGTTTGTCATAAAGTTCAGTTGTTAGTTTGCCGCCGGCATCTATTTTCAGTAAAATATCTAAGTACCAAGCAGAACTCGAAGACTCTGTGGTGTCTTTTATTTGAAGTTCACTGGGATATATCGAATTGACATATGAACGAAAATGATTATTATTGATAGACAAAACGTCGAAGATATATCTAAATGTTGAATTGAAGGCCACAGCAAGAGATTTTTTCTTCTCATGTTGAAGCTTTTGAATGAATTCTGCTTCATAAGAATATTAAAACCTGATGAATCTTCAAAATAAACTTGGCTTGAGGCTAGCTGACGAATCTTCAAAAATAAACTAAGCTTAAGTCTAACTGATGAAGCTTCACAAATTAATGTTATTTTTTTAAATCATAAGAAGTTGAAAAATGACGAACAGTGATCTGTCTCATAAATCGTACAAATTAAGAGAAGTGAAAACACAAGTTCTCTACATCTACATCATTTGACATGAATAAAAACTTGTTGGCATGAATTCGTTATTTTATTTTAATACTGTACAGAAATAACAGCATGTATTTCATTTTTAATAGTGAAATCATTTCAAAAAAAAAAAGGCACGAATCGCTCATACATTTTATGTTAGAAAATGATTTGAATTTGTATTCGTTATACGATGACGCAATTGTATTGGCTTAAAATATGGTATAATAAGTATAATATTCTGATCAATCTCAGAATATGAAAAAAGGTTGATTATAAACAGTGATCGATCTCAGAATTCATTTCTTTATTATTCTACATTTGTGCATATTTACTTATACATGAGGAAGAAATGAAGGCATTTTTTGTGCTGGGACTAAAATAAATCTTGCTTCTCCCATAGTACCAGTTCTATCGTCTCTCTTAAAAGAACTCACTGGAATAGTACTCACTGGAATAGTATTTGTGATCATAAGGGCCTAGTGTTCTACATAAATCAAGAAACACACAGTTTCTGGTGTTATACCTAGATTCGGTTGTGATACCCAGATTGTATTCAACAAGGCTTAATCCTAGCTTATCAGATTGATCGTTTATTTTCAGAATCTTATCTGAATAAGAAAATCGAAAGTTATGCCACTAACTAGCTTCCATACACTTTCGGAAATATACACTTATTGCATTTGCGGGTTCCCTCACACCGCAAATTAATACAGCGTAAATCTAAATATAAACACTGGGATAGCCAAAATATAAAACTACCAATTTTGAAAAAAGGTGGGGGATATCTAATTCTACCCGAAACCAAAGTAGCCTTCGACTCTACTAGGATATCAGTATTTTATGAAGAAAATTTTAACTCCTTAAAATTGTTTCTTAACACTATGTTAGATTAGAGTTACTTACTGCATGTTGAAAAACTTTGCTCTACGTAATGAAAAGAATCGAGCACGAACCTTAAGTTCTTAATCCTAACAGAGAGAGAGAGAGAGAGAGAGAGAGAGAGAGAGAGAGAGAGAGAATCTCCTCGTGCATTTTCTATTATATAGGACTGCTAAACCATTAAGACACTGGAAATAAACCCTCATTCTGCTTAGCCAGGAATAACCCTAGCCAATAAAATTGCAGACTGGCAAAATGGTGGGTATAATAAATCACATAAAAGAGTGAAAGGTAAATACATGTATGTGAAACATCGAAATGTTAACTTTACACAATCTTAAATGTTTTCTGAAATAAATAAAAAGTATTTTAGACATTAAAGACCTGTTGTAAATCGAATGAATACATAATAAAAACATTTCGATGATAAAATTTAAGTTGGCGCTTAACTTACAAATCTATGGAACAGTCATCCATCTAAAATCAAGAAGATTCAGAAACTTGACTCTTTTAAAGCAGATTTAAAGTGTCCGTGAAGCAGGTGACAAAGTGCTTCTCTAAATTTAGTTTCCATGATAAAAAACGTAAAAACCCAAGTCTGAGCACCGAGTGTTGTTTAATGAGCGAGTAATTGCACGAAATATAAAAATATTGCGAATTCACACCTTTACGATATAATGAAAATAGCCTCAACCGGATGTGACGTCAGCTTACATCAGGCGCCATTCTCGATGCAGTATTAGCTTGTTGAATCATCGGAAATGGCTAGTAAAAATAAGGGACGGATGTGTGTTGTGGCAGGCTGCAGTAAAAGACAAGCAGACGGAGTTTCAGTGCATGTTGTCCCGAAAGTCCAGCATTAGCGAGCAGCCTGAATTCGCTTTGTGAAGCTAACAAGGACACACTGGACTGGACCATCGCAGTACACAGTGATTTGCAGTGACCATTTTAATGAGGATTGCTACGAGGCCCGATTGTCGTTGATGAAAGACTTCGGCATTCCAGTAAACAAATGGCTATCGCCATTATACCAGACATCACAAATAGAGGCATTTCACAGTACCATCAACCACTTTGCCCCCAAAATGGTGTCTTTCTCTTACTATGGCATGTACTGCAGGTATGTTTATGCTTCAGAAATTTCATGACAAGTACAATATTTATTTCATTTTTGACAATTTTTAAAATACATGTATATATATATATATGTATATATATATATATATATTTTAAGGTTATTGGTTGCTGCCCTCCACTATAATGAAAATGCTTCAAGGGTTCAGGCTACCACAAAGGAGGGGGACATGCAGTATAAAATAAGCTTTCCAAAATTTAAGCATGGAGAATACAGTGTGCGAAAGCAAACTGTAGATTCAACGTATGGTATGTACAATAATCCTTCTCTCAACTATTGTATATGCCTAAATCAAATTTATAAGGGAAATAATAAATAAAAACTTGTATAACAAATTTTCAAATTTTATTGATATGGAAACCAAAATACAATATTAAAGCATCCTAGATATAAAATATTTATTGTTAATTTTATTTCAGGGTATGTCACTTCTTTGATGACGGAGACCTTCACGTCGATGGAAGTTTTAGTGAAGACTACAGCACCCCGTAAACCACCTCCTGTCTCCTGCTTGCCAGAAAAAGACACTTTGCAATAATTTTGTCCATCCTGAAAAAAAATGAGGCAGTGTTGCATTTCAGATCTCGTTTTAGGAAGAAAGAAACACCAGTATAGAGATGTGTGATGAACAGAACTTTATAGGATCTCCATGTATTTAATTGTATATACATATATATATATATATATATATATATATATATATATATATATATATATAAAACTTCATATTAGATTGCTTTCTTAGTGTCATACTATGTAGCTTTAGTATTTTGCACTGACTGAATAAAATTTAATCAAATTATAAGATCTATGAAGACAAGATTTTAAATAAAGCAGTAATGACAGTTACAGATTTTAACCACTACTGACCTTCAGCCCAATGAATAAATACCCGTATTTTGGCCAACCTGCTTTCTTTTTCTACTTCAAACAGCATTGTTTTGTTTTTGTTTTTTGTTGGGTTTTTTTTTTTTGCATCAATTATTGAGAAATAAAGCCAACATGAACAGAACTCTGGTCACGAGTATCACTCTTCAAAATAAATAAATAGAAATTAAAAAAGAATGGCCGTTTTCTAGCATGGGTATACTGGTGTCTCATAATATCGCGGTACTTAATTATTTTGTTTTAAAGGAGAATTCCAGGTTGTCATGTCAACACTATCAAGTGTTATATTCATAGAGTTTAAAATTGACTAGCTTTTCATTCCAATATAATTTTCTGACCTTGTTTCGCTTGTTATGCTCGCTGTTTTTAAAACCAGTAGTCTAACTTAGCTTCAAAAATGGAGATTTCCATTGTATCGCGGTATTCAATATTCATGAGAGTCTGGTGCAGTTAAACAGCACGGCTTTTATTTTTTCTATTGATGTGACATTACATCACGTACCTACTGTCAACAATCAGGCGACAGACTGACAATTCATGATAATTTATTTTTCTTATCACATTTGAAATTATGGTATGTCCATATTTTTGGAATGAAACATATTTTGAGATTTTCATATAAATACATGTAATTTTAACAAAGAAAACATTCAATCATCTCATCTTCTGACATATTTACTAACTTTCATGTACCCAATCTTCAGTCTGTTTACAGAAGGTGGCCTAAAAATCGCTGAATGACTTATTTTGGAATATACCGCGATACAATGGAACCCGCGATATAAGGAGAAAGGAGTATACTATGATTACTTAGTATTACTTTTTCCCCCTACACGTTTAAGCTGCAAGTTTCAATGTTTCGTTACACGTTATAATAAAGTTTTCGTATGTATTTCAACAATTAATTACAGTTTACACGTGTTACAAATAAAAGAAAGTGAAAGTCATACCAATCTGTATTTCCTAGACGGTGCTGATCGTCGGCCTCTTCCCTAGATAGATCTGATTCGCTAGAATCAGTTGCTTCAGGTTCAAAGCGATATGGAATAATATTCCGCTGATGTTCCTCGTGTTCCTCTTCGAAGGATGACATCTCAAATGACATATTTAAGTCAATATCGGACGAAGAACCGTGATCATCATTCTTGCTTACGGTCGCCATTTCAAAACAGATGTTACGTGACGTCACGAAAGGATTTTGCTATAAATACTTCAAACCGGAAGTAGCCTTGATTGGTTTAAGCAGGTGCAAAAATGGCCAACTTTGAAAAGGAATAACTTCCGTATCGCGGCTAATTTGAATGTAAAATTTTGGGATAATGACTTTCATTTTAATCCACACTAATTAAACCAAACTTTGAGCTTGACTTCACGGGCACTTTAAAAACCCATCTCTTTCGTCAGGCTTTTACTGTGTGATCTTTTTGACTTGACGTATTTTATAATCAATATTTTATGCAACATGCTGAAGAACGGTATAAAAAAGCACATATTTTATATTTTATGATTTATAAAATGAATTAATTTCTAAGTTTCTCTAGCTTATTTCTTTCATAGTTTCAATTCCTCATTGTGCGATACTGATATCTGGCATTATTAAGTATTTTATGTATTTTGTATAATTTTGATTTACATTTTAGTATAGTGTAAAGCGCTTTAGAGTATATTTAGATAAGGCGCTATATAAGCGAATTATTATTTATTATTGTTATTATCATATAAAACATAAACGGTACCAATTTTGATACACCAGATGAATATTTTGACAAATGTTTCTTCAGAGTGATGCTTAAGTAAAAAATGTTGGAAATTCGAAATAAGAACAAAGCTGGAAGAGTTCAAAGAACAAAAAAAAAACAAAAACAAAAAACAAAAAAAACAAAACAAAAAAAAAACAAAAAAAAACAAAACAAAAAACCAAAAACAAAATAAAAAGCAAAACAAAAACAAAAAACATACAAACAAACAAAAAAAAAACCCCAAAAAACACCAAAAAAAAACACCCCCATACTAGTGCCAAATCCGGCTAAGGATCAGAGTTATGAATAAGGGAGATAATCCTTAATTATGAAATGAATTTCTTAATTTCATCAAAGCAAGTTTTTATCCGTATTTTCATGCTAGTACCGAAGTACTTAGCTACTGGACTGGTGAAGCCCTCACTTTATATAGTTGTAAAATGAGTAAAAATTACTTTCATTTCTTATAATTTCAAATAGTAAATTGTATTTGATATTATTTGATGAATAATTCTAAAAAAAAATATTAATTTTATAAAACGCCGACCAAAATTGCCGTAGCAACAAAACAAAAACAAAACAGCCAAACATATTGCGACGTCATTCCTAGTACGTCATATAGCGGAATTAAACGACAAATCTGTACAATATAAAGAATGCTGATAAAGCCAAAATCGCCAAATGAACCATGAACAAATGAAATTGCTTGTTACAAGAAATATATATATATAATTCTTATTGTATTTTACTCTCAATATGAGGACGTAAAACAAACACACAATCAATCATATTTACTCTCTGATTTAATAATTTGTATAATTTAATTCTTATTGTATTCTAGTCTCTGACTGATCACATCTAAACTGAGGAAAACAGATTATTTTCATATAAGCTGGTTTGGTATGGGACCCTACTCCCTTGACAAACAGTTGTCGGAACTACCCCCCCCCCCCCCCTCTTCATTTATATTGTGGAACTATTTTGGGCCTTTTACGGAAGATAAAGTCAACATGTGCAATGAAATTGAGATACTTCGGTTTAATACACAGAATATTTTCTCGTTGTCAAGCAAGTCATATTGAATCTACTTACTAAACAAATTACTGCTGTTACATTATATATTCTCTGCATATAATGTTTGAATAATAGATTAAAAACAAAGATATTATATTGGAATGAATGATTTGCCAAGAATTTGTACACAATACCCTGATCCTTTTGAAATACATTTCTCACTGGGGAAAGGGGGGGGGGGGGTACTTCATTGTGTAATCCACATCTCCATTAGAAAGCCAAAATAAAAAATAAAATCATGCGTCACATCTTATCAAATGAATGACGTTACCTCACATTGATATGCGTATCGTAATTAGTCACTTGCCTATGTGTTTTCCTGTGTGTGATTTTAATATGATGTAATATTTCTGACAATGTTGCATGTAAGGCTAAGTTGTCATGTAGTACAAATCTTTATTAGTTTAAAAGACACGACTTTATTGCATTTTCTGAAATTTGAAGACTTACTTTGAGTAGGCCGTCAACAGTGAAGATTCACGTATTTTCTGTCTGTCGGAGCGGAGCGAGTTTAAAGTCGATCTATATGATTGATTGATTATATATTGTTTTATGCCCCGCTCGAGAATTTTTCACTCATATGGAGACGTCACCATTGCCGGTGAAGGGCTGCCAAATTTAGGCCTATGCTCAGCGCTTATGGCCTTTGAGCAGGGAGGGATCTATAACGTGCCACACCTGCTGCGACGTGGGGCCTCGGTTTTTGTGGTCTCATTCGAAGGACCGCCCAATTTAGTCGCCTTTTACGACAAGCTAGGGGTGCTGAGAATCTATTCTAACAACCCGGATCCTCACGGGGTCGACCTTTAAAGTGTAGCAAAATATGCATTGCATGCATAGCCTACACATATTTTCTGTTATGAAGTTCGCAGTCGTAAAATTCACTTTTAACAACTACGTTTACAATTTTGATAAATAGGCTTCGTACAACTAAGATGGCTGCCTTCACAACTAAAGCGCTTCGTCGTGTTTGTTAAGGGAAGCAATGCGCGGCTCAAATGATTTGTATTTTTCAGTCTTTTGTGCGTTTTCATCAACAAAAATTAGTACTTTTGTATTTTTGCATTAAATTATAAGGATTCACGGATTATTAAAACGGAAGTTACATTTTAAAATAGCACGGTGAATGCAGTTGTATACAAACATGATTGAATCTTACTTTCTCACACACATGTGCATAAATTGCTTGAAGTAACTTTCAACCTGCATTGAAAGAGGTTTTTCGTTTCAAAAAGCGTGTTCGCATTTATGAACGCTACGGTAGAAAATCTAATAAAATTCATAAAATGTAAGCATGCCAATTATTGTTCGTGCAAGTGTTGAGCATCGTCTGGGAATCCCAAGTACTACTGATAGTGAGTTCTCTTAAGAAGAAAGATAGAACTTGAACTTTGTGAGAAGCTAGACTTACTTTAGTCCCAGTACACAAGGATCTATTGCATGCTTGGTGCTGCGTGTACACATTGACTGCCCGTTACATTTTTTGGTGCCTTGTGAATCAGGATTTGTTACATTTTTTGTTCCGTAGCCATCCCGATACATCACATTTGCAAGCCAGAGAAGTGCTACTCGAACAGAGCATGACGTCTTCCATATTCTCCAGGTATTTTTGTTTTCAAATACTAATAACACGTATACACTGAAATGGATATATGTAAAAATTGATGAGGCATAAGTTCTAATTATTTAGGCAATGAAAGTTCTAGAAACCGATATCTGAATCAACCTAATGCAACCAAAACAATGACAACGTCGATGTTTGGTAATGAAGATCCAGTTGTCATTAAAGAATAAAATTCACAATTCTCAAACAAAGAGAGCAACTTTTCACATTGTGTATATACACAAAATTGTTACAAGTAAAATGTTTAGATAAATCCTAAAATAGGTTTCTTGTATGATTACAATTACCAGGAGTAATGAGGCATAGAAGTATTCTTGGATCTAGCAGATGCGATTCTTCAAGCATCGTCTCATTACGATGAAGTCATAAAACTATTCACAAGTATTTACAAAGATTTAAAACCTCGATAAATATGCATCATATGTACAACCTTTTATGTTCGGCTATCAATAAATGCATACAAAACGATCATTCTATCACTGGAGACGAAATTACTGCTCCAACTTTCAGACAATTAATCTACACAAAATACATTAAAGTTGAGATACGTTAAAAGATAACAATCTGTTAACCCCATCACGTGTTTTACATCCGTTATTTGGGATGTCAAGAACTTGATGATATGGGTGTGGTTAAAAAAACTGGTACTAGTCTCGGATATTTCATGAATTTAGTGCAGTTCAGATTGAGTGCCTTTTCCAGCATAATCATCGTAATGTAATAATAAATTAGGATTTTGTAACAGTGTGCAAGGTTAAATGCGTATTCACAGTTTTACGTTAAATATCAATTTGCAAAATCACTTACGCTAGCATGCTTAGTTTGATACTTTAATACCCGAGTAATATAGAATTCATTCTCCTTTAATCAGGGCGTTTGCTCTTCCATCATAAACACTGAACTGGCATTTGTAGCATAGCGTTTTGTTATTATTTATTACAAACTTATAAACTGCGATGTCATCATATGACTAGAATATCTCTCCGAATATAGGCATAAGAAATTGCGTCACCATACATTGTCATTATGCGATAATCGTGCCATTTCTTATAGAAAACATTCCAATATTCAAAGCATGTTTCAAACAGCACTTTTCATGTAAAGTCATTGAATAATATCTTATAATACATATTTGCTTGTGTTAAACATTTGCACCGTCATTTGTTTTGTATATTTTTGTTGTTGTATTTTTAGGATAAAGAAGCTAATCGAAATCTACAAGCTGCATCTTGTCCTCCTTTCAACACATGTATTATAAAATGATATCCAAGTTATGATTGTGCAATATCCTGTTGGTTATTAGTTTACAAGTTTAAAATGATGATCATCAGGAAACCATTTTAAAAGTATGGTAGTGTTAGATACATGGCCTTCCTACTAGCTCTGGCTAGTGAGTTAACCCTTTAGCTCAATCGGTAGAGCACTGGACTATTAATAAAAGAGAAAAAAAAAAGAGCACTGGACTATTGTGCCAGAGTTCGCGGGTTCTATTCTCAGCGGAGGCACAAACCAGTCTCTGTTGCAAAAGTATACACACAAATATGCAAATTATCATTTTTTATTTTCTACAATACTGATGTGCGTTATACCTATATTTCTTAGCGGAATGATTTCATGCGGAGATCGATCTGTATGCTAATGTCAGTAATATATAAGATATAGATGAAACCAGTGGATCCATTATATCACAAAGAGGTGTACTTTCGACAATATCTTGAAAATAGTCCTTGAGATGTATATTTGTACAGTATTTCTACTCGTATTTCTTATTCGATTTTCTGAATCTTCGTCATGTTCAGAACCCGGAATCTTCAATGAAGAATATATGAATCCAACGAGTCTGGATCAAAAAACGGTATATATAACAAAATCTTGTTTTAAACATTTTGTAATCATCTATCATATATCGTAAAGCTCTGAATAATGTTAGTTTCCTGTCTCAAATAACTAATGTTATTGTGTGAAATAATGAATAACAAGTTGAAACGACTACAAGGAAAGATCACTGGGGGTTATGGTAAATACATTTTTAATGTTTTTTTTAAATGTTTAAATACAGTTCTGTATAAAAATCAGGCAGAGGGTGATAAGTCGACCGTCAGGGATTGGGCTAGTACTTATATATATACTCACACACACACACACACACACACACACACACACACACACACACACACTGTTTATAAGAACTTATTCTGTGAAATTATTCTTTTTTCATATGACGCACTTTCACAGAGCTGTGTTACTAAAATTCAGAACACCCATGTTTTTGGCCAAGAAATGACTCTTAAAATACTATACATTCTTAAAGATGATTTTGTTTTCAAATGACAAGATACATTTTCAAAATCCTTATATAAAATGAAGAAGAAAGTTACTATCTACCCATTTCTGTCGTCATAATGAGTATTTATGATGTGTTATCATGGTAACCGATGCTATAGTTAACCAACAGGTTTTAATAGAAAAACATTCCAAATTCCAGACCATTTTTTTCGAAACAGCAAACACTTTCAAAAAAATTCATAATTGAATAAATAAAGGACGTGCCGTTGAATGATTTTCAATGAATATTTTTTTTAAAAAAGTTTTGATTGTGCTCAGACAAAATTATGAGAAAATTGTGAAAAATGGCGGGAAAATAATATTTTTCATGTTCTAAAGTTTTCTTTTAATTGCAAATTATATGAAAAACACAGTTTTCTGTCATTTTCTAGTAATATAATATTTATTTATATCTAACATTATCTTGTTTATGTGTTTAAATCTCACATGCATCTATGCAAATGCAAGAAATTATACAGTTTGAATTCCATGGCATCTCGAATGATGAAAAAAGTGAAAAATACCATAGATACAAATGTATACATTCACGAAAAATACCATTCCTGCGAGTAAACAACAACTACATAACCATGTATTATCGTTACTATATTGAATTATCCGCCTTTGGTTTAAAATGTAGGAAAGTCAACATAAATTACACACAGCATGTAAGAGACTGTGTCTTTTTACACGATTGTTGTTTGTTGCTTTCCGCCACACTCAACAATTTTTCAGTTATCTGGTGGCGTCCAGTTTTTATTGGTGGAGGAGAGAACCCAGATACAATGTACCCGGGAAGAGATCACCGACCTTCCGAAAGTAAACTGGAACACTTTGTCACATATATCGGCGCGAGCGAGATTCGAACGCGCGCCGACTAGAGGTGAGAGGCCTTGTGATTTTGAGCGCGATGCTCTAACCACTCGGCCACGCTGACTAACGTATTTCAAATCTTCCAGAAAGCTTCCAAAGTTCCTGTATTTACAAAACAATTCTTTCCCACGTAATACAAATTCGTTCACACGAAATTAATTTCGTTTGCACAAAATAAAATTCGCTCCCATTGTAAAAGGACTACTTAGCTTATGAAATTCACTAAGTCTATTACATTTAAGTATTAGTCTAAACAAAATATTAAAACTGAAACTCTATTTTACTTCATTGTATATGAATTACTAAACGTTATAAGCACCATAGAACATATCATCTATATATCGGTAAAATAATCCTTTGCATGCATTTTGTGAACGGGTGCATTCCCAATATTATAGACAAACATTTTATGTATGTACATACTTTAAAGAATCTTGAAATATATTTTGTTTTTATTTCCAGCAGTTTTTTAAATAACAAATTGAAATTTTAATCTATTGTTTGGCTCTTGATTGTCTAAACTTTAGGTGAAAGTGCATGGAAAGCCTATTGTGTTAATGTTCTCAAATTGCAGCATATGTACATCCAAAATAAAAGAACAGTCACATATATATAATATATGAACTAAAGTTACTAAACGTATTGCAGATTTATTGTGAATTGCATAATTGCAAAACATAACGCCTGGTAAGTAAGATTATATATATTATTACAGCAATGTTTATGCAATGCAAGTTCATGTATATATATAGTCTGCTCTTAGTTTTAAAAAAAATCATGGAACGAATTATATTTAGTGGGAAAGAATGCTATTTTTTGGGAACGAAGTTTTATTTCATATGAAAGAAATTTATTTTGTGGGAACGAAGTTTATTCGTGTGAACGAAATTAATTTCTTGGGAGCAAATTTTATTTCGTGAGAACGAATTTTTAAAGAAGTCTCATCTACCTGTCCTAAACCAGCTACCGTTAGAAAGTGATGCATATATCAATAAATAATTCAAATTAGATCTTTCCTAAATAAATGTGTACCTTGTAGCTATCAGGACGGTGGTATGAACACTTGGACACACTGAATAACACCATCAGAGACAATTCTTATGTAGACGTGATGGATATATGTGACGAAACAAACAGTCTATTGGATGTCGCCTTTCGTTGGATTCCGTAAGATCTTTCATTAATGTAAAGCATAAAAATATAGACACATACACATTTTCACAATTTTGAAAATCAACAAAGATGGCCATTAATTAGTCTATCTTTATCTCAATGGATCATTCTCCCTTCGTCGAATGAAATCCTTTTTAGGATTTAAAGCAGTTTTTCTGAACTATCCTCATGACAAAAGTGAACATTACAAACATTTTTCTATCCCATAATACTATCAAGAAAAGAAATCGAAAACAGGACAGACAAGGGCTCCAGGACATACCGGAGTGTCAGAAGTAAGTATCCATTGTTCTCCTGTCACATCTGCCGTGGGAACGAAATCTGGGTCAGATATACGAAGCAATCTGTGGACAAAAAGGCCTATTATTTAGAATGACACTCATCAAAAAGCATTTGATCAAATGTCAGGTAGTATTTGCGAATAAGTTCATAATATCTGCCACAGAATTAGCGAAATTCTTACCTTAAATAAGAATATTAAAGCCCCTGAAACCATGAACTCATTGTCAATAGCCTCTCTCGTCTTAAAGATTATTGATCATATGCAGAACAAGCTCTCGCAAATGGATTAAGTTGGAAGACATCAACATCAAATGTATGTGATATTGCTACAAAAGTATAAGATGTTGACAATGGAGAAACTGAAGTCATCCACTTTATTTAGATTTTAGTATTGTTAGAATTTATGCTTAATAAAACATCCATCCATGAAGCAGCCTGGGGAGATTTTGTGGTGTCTTATTTTAAGTTCCATGTGACGTACATACTCAAAGTATGAACTAAGGTGGATATTTCTGATCAATAAAATGTTGCTCTAACTAAATATCGAGTTCACGGTCACAGCAAGATATTTTTTTTCGTTTCAAGTATATATTGTACTTACGTGCATATTATCAATGAGGATCGCCAACATCAGTCTCAGTGTATGCACTGAATTTCAGCTTACTGTAGAGTTTTTGTGTTATTATACATGTAGGTCTTTGGAAGAGTGTCGAGCCACAGCGATAAGAGTTTTCCCCGATAGCGCAGAATCCCCTGAGGGGACAGTCATCCGTATGTCCACAAATGGTTTGTATCTAGTCTTGAGGTATCATGTATCCAAATTTCTATCAACCGAGCATATATAGTTATGTTTGTAAAATCCTCTTTAAAATATAATACAGTAGTATTAACTTGTGCTCCCATTGACATTGAGGAATAAACGATTCAAACTTTTTCAACGAAATATATATGATTATCTCTAAAAAATAAACTCTAAAAAACATAGTAATAACGTTGTGATCCCAATAAGATTCCAGGGCAACGTATATCAAAGTCACTTGATAAATGTACAATCTACGTGACCTTATATGATTTAAAAGATACTTTCTTGGAAACTACGCTTGTATACTAAACTTTGACTTTCAAGAGACCAAGGGGAGGTACAAAACTCGATACTATGATCCTCATCCTACTAAAGGATTTGTGCTTATGCAACAGCAAACACAACTTGGTGATGGCTACCATATTATGACTCGCCAGAAGGATACACGTGACCTGGATGATGTCATTGAGCAGGTCCTATCGGCGTTCCATATGAATATTCGGGATTTTTATGTGAAATCAAAAGACTTCGGTAATATATATATATATATATATATATATATATATATATATAATATTTCTTACTGAATATACAAAACTCACTATCACATTTAAGGACTGAATTATTCAATAATGATTTCAAATCATTCTCTTTTATTTTAGGTTGCGAACGGAAAGAAGAGGAAGGAATCAAGCTGTAAAAAACGATTCATAAAAGTTTACTTTGTTGTTTGAAGGGTTAACATTTTATTTTTCTTTCATCATGACATTGTGTACATGTAGAGGGTCTTATTTCGCATGAATATGTCTTACTGTTTCGACATATTTGTGACAATGTTAACAATAAACACTACGGGTATTATACGTTTATCACTATAAATAGGTGAATGTTTGTCTTAAGTGATGGCAAATTTAAAACATTAACGTTAAAATGTTACAATATAGTTTGAATTTTTAACCATTTTACCGAATTATGTAAATTTTATATATATATATATATATATATATATATATATATATATATGTGTGTGTGTGTGTGTGTGTGTGTGTGTGTGAAAGCACTGAGTACGAACAACGTCCAACAACATCCGATACATCCACAATATGAATACAGGATAAAAAAACAAATAGTCAGCATTTCGCAAATTACACGGTCATTATAACGATCTACTTTTCTAATACAACCTTTCATTGGGTCACTGTGGGACGTGGGTGCCGGTCTTTCGGATGAGACCGTATAAACCGAGGTCCCGTGTCGCAGTAGGTGTGGCACGATAAAGATCCCTCCCTGCTCAAAGGCCCTGAGTGCCGAGCATAGGCCTAAATTTGCAGCCCTGTCACCGGTAATGGTGACAGCCGCCGGATAGCTGAAAAATTGCTCAGGCAGCTATAAACAAACAAACAAACAAAAAACAAAAATCATTGGGTCAAATGCTTTCTAACGTGTTTCATACGACCTGTTGGCACATTGATTCTGACTACAGATTACTCTGATATTACTCAAGATATAGGAGTCAAGATAGGGGATCCTTACTCCTCCTAGCCACTTGATCCCACCTCTGGTATATCAAGGGGTCGGTGTATTCCCAACTCGATGATTTGTATTACATATAGGATTTACAAATTTGATCACTGTTCGTTGTCTTCGCCTTTTCATACAAGAATTGTACAAAGCACTAAAATGACCACCTACACGAACAATCACAATGTCAAACTTTCAGGACGACCTTTCTCTTCCTCAGGACAAACGAAAAGGCGGCTAAGATGACTAAAGATATACAAAAAACACTAGCACTAAAACTATATTAAATCTATAAACATATGCTACAAATGATATGTTTATGGTTTTAGGTTTACTAATCAATTGTTCGTAGGGAGCAAACTAGGACATGTCCTATTCATCTATGGGTTGAACCACAATGCGTGAAGTAGTAATGGCAGACTTAATTAATCTCAGGTAGGACGAGTTACCTAATTATGTTAATCAGTGCAAATGTTAACTTGTACCCAGTGAGATTCTTTCGTTGCTGTGCACTAATGATAAATAAAAAGATAATAAAAAAAAAGTAATAAAAATTTTCAATCAAGTAAAATTGATAAACAGAAACAAAAAAGTAAACAATGTGGATCAACTCACGAAATGGAGAATTAGCAGCGTAGTATTCCAAATAATCAATAGATATCCCTGTACTGATCATGTCTAGGGTAGAAAAGTGAATTAAACTATTAAACTGATCAATAAAAAAGATACGACAATGAACAGTGATCAATTTCATAATCAATGAGTTATGCACTTAACCAAATGGCTATGTCAGATATTGGTGAAAGTCAAAAGAAAAGGTGAAAATAACGAACAATGATCAAGCTCATAACTCCCATAAGCAATACAAAATTAAGATTTGGGCAAACATTGGCCCCTGAATATACAATACGTGGGATCAGGTGCCTAGGAGAAGTAAGCATCGTCTGTCGACCGGTCACATGCGCTGTGAGCCCTATATCTTGATAAGGTAAACGGAGTATCCGTGGTGAAAATCAGTGTGTAAAGAATGACCTGGCAATTGCTATGAAACACGTCACACAGTATTTGACCTAATGACAAGTTCTTATTCAAACTAGATCGTTATAACGATCACAGAATTTGCAAAATATTGACTTTAAACGAGACTTTTGAAGCCCCTGCATCATCAACTTGTTTGTCAGTA
The DNA here is from genome assembly GCA_024699665.1 of Ostrea denselamellosa. Lineage (NCBI taxonomy): Eukaryota > Metazoa > Mollusca > Bivalvia > Ostreida > Ostreidae > Ostrea > Ostrea denselamellosa. The sequence goes on along the minus strand of JAMZEH010000015.1, from coordinate 9,018,974 downwards.
GCCTGTCTTGATTTAAAATAATTTAAATACTGATCATACGCACAACACGCTCTTGCGTATCGAATCATTTGAGAGACATAAACATCATTTGCAGGAAATAATGGAATATCCTACATAAATAAGGGAAGATGGCGATGGAGTAGTTGAAATCATCCCGTTTGTCACAACTTTGAGTTGTTAGTTTGCCGTTAAACATCTTTGTTCAATGGAATATCTAAGTATCAAACATATGATTCTGTGTCTTAATTTGAGTTCTTTGCGAAATATTGAATCGACATATGAATGAAAATGATTGTTAATGGATAAAACGTCATCGACATATCTAAATATCGAGGTGAAGGCCACAGCAAGATACTTTGTCTTCTCGTGTAGAAGTTTTTGGATAAAGTCTTTCTCATAAGAATATAAAAACAGATCAGCTAAAAAAGGAGCACAGTCCATGCATACGGAAATTCTAAAAGACTGTTGGAAGACATGATCACCAAAGACTACAAAGATATTGTCAATGAGGAACTCCTTCATCTTTTTAACATCAACTTCATAGTACTTGTGCGTAGAATCAGGTGGATAACTCTGGCACGAACGGTGCATATAAAGCGTTTGGCAATTAGACTAGTACAGTCTTGTAGACCAATATGTCTTCTAGTAGATTAGAATCTGATAGAAACTGTGGCATTGAAGGTTCTTTAATTTTCCAACCATGTAGAAAAACAAGACCTACCTTTTCTAGATTATATTCTATTGATTAATTAATTATATATTGTTTATCGTCCCGCTCAAGAATCTTTCACTTACATGGAGACGTCACCATTGCCGGTGATAGGCTGCAAATTTTAGACTTATGCCCGGCGCCTACGGCCTTTGAGTAGGGAGGGATCTTTAACGTATCACATCTACTGTGACAGGTGGCCTCTTTTTTTTACGGTCTCATCCGAAGGACCGCCCAATTTAGTCGCCTCTTACGACAAGCAAGGGGCACTGAGAACCCGGATTCCCTCGGGGTGATCATATTCGAAAGACCAGTGATTCTCACTTAGAAATGACCGTTTGTGAAGGAGCAATCACTTCCTATCTTTCCGTCTTACGTTTGACAAGGTTATGCAATACTCTTTCTAGTCACCTGATCCCACCTCTGATATGTCCAGGGGCTCGTGTTTGCCCATCTCTCTGATTTGTATTTTCCATAAGAATTACGAGATTGAGTAATGTTCGTTATCCTAGCCTTTTCATTACAGAATAATTCATTTTTCACACAGCAAGAAACAAAATAGCTTTGTACTGCCCAAAGTTTCTCGAGAAGAATTTTAAGCTTGCGTGAAAAAAAAACCAAAACAAACAACAACAAAAAAAACCCGCAAAAAATGGTGTAAATTTCACTTGTTATACCGAACAACAAATAACATCGTCAACATGGGATGCTTATTCCTACTAGGCACCTAATCCCACCTCTGGCATATTCAGGCATCAGTATTTGGCCAACACTTTATTTTGTATTCTTACAGGAGTTATGGTATATATCACTGTTAGTTGTCTTCACCTTTTCGTTAGGTAGAGGGGGTACAAGATATGATAGCGTAATACGTCAAGAACCAATGCATACTGGCATACAACAGCAAATCGGTCATCGAGCTTGTAAAAGACCTAAAGTGGGAACCACTCCCTTGTGTCTCTTTCACAATATTAGTAACATGATCAAGGATTTTTAATCAGAAAGGCTAGTGTCATCTGAACGTCATTGTAGAAATATGTACAGACTCTCCTATCAATACCCATCTATCTCAACTAACATCAGGCGAGGTTATAACCTGAGAATCACAAAAGATTGGAATTCGCTTCCTGCTAGTACGGTGACCACAGCAAGTCTTAATCCTTATAGACTGATCTTGATACCAAAGTGGTTAGAGCATTGCGCTCAAAATCACAAGGTCTCTCACCTCTAGTCGGAGCGGGTTCGATTCTCGCTCGCGCCGATTATGTGATTAAGTTTGCCAGTTTACTTTCGGAAGGTCGGTGGTCTCTTCCCAGGTACATTGCATCTGGGTTCTCTCCTCCACCAATAAAAACTGGACGCCACCAGATAACTGAAAAATGGCCGAGTGTGGCGGAAAACAATAAACAATCAATCAATCAATAGCTGTGGTCGTATGCGAGAGTGGTAGTCCCCCCCCCCCCCCCCCCGGACACGTGGGTTTCCTCCTGGTACTCCGGTTTTTTCCCTCATAATGACCCCTTGCTCCAACATCGTGCATCAAAGGATCCCATTGAAAAAATGGTTTCCAGCTTTTATCCTTGGTGAACCCTTCTCTCCAACTCTGGGACGAGAGTTACACAAGAGTCTGTGATATTAGTGGAGGGTTCTGTACAATGGACGAAACAAAGACACAGTCTCTATCGGCTTTTCTTTATTTACTCAATAATCCAGGGAAAACAACAGACTAGGAACTATCGTGCTCACATGGAAGGCCGGCGGTGTTTTTATATCAATATTAATGCTGGAACGACCATTTCAAAACTGAGAGGGAATCATTTGAGCACGCATAACGTTTGAGAACTTACCATTCTATGGTAAACAAGAAAATATCATTGTAAACAACAGTACTTGTATACATGGCCATTTTTTCACTTTAAATATTGAATCAATGTTATATAGCCTTACTAGAATTTCTGAAGAAGAAAAGCGTCCTAGGTATTTAATTCTAGTTTACGAAAATTTAAAACAGAATTAATAATTGGTACCTATGTTTGTAAATTATATTGAAAGGAAAGGAAATAAACATAAAAAATATAGTACACAAAAACCTAGAACTATACAACACACACGTATTATCTATACAATTTATGATATTATAGAAACATCGTTCTCAAATAATGTAGTACATGTATACCGAAATAATTACAGCATGAAATAAATCATAAATTGATAGTGTTCAAGAGTTCCTTCACTTGCTACTTAACACATATCTGAAATCTACCATTCATTCAAACTTTCATCATTGAGAGATAATATACCGGCATTATCATAGACACCATACATAACAATAAACCATATATACACTTTTTAAACACATACACATTAAAATGTACACATGCAAATGATTCTCGGATCTCCCCTACAAAACAACTTTTAGGTTGTGTCCGTATATCCGGGGAGTAATGTTTGCCGTTGTCCTTTCATTTCTCTCGTGTCCCTTTAAATTTCAGTTAAGAGAATATTTTACGTTAAATTCTGCTTAAAAAATGATGGTAATTTCAGTCCACGGAATGTCCGTATCACATCATCATTGACCACCTCCCCCTCCTCCTCCGCCCCCTCCCTGACCTTGCTGGTCACCGGCCCCGGACAGCATCATCACCAAGACGATGGGGACAATGTACATCCACTGAAATAAAAAACATATAATAGCATGTTATTTTTTATTGAACATATCACAAAATGTTGGCAAATTATATCTGTGTCGAGGGATCAGAAAACTTTCAGAAAGAAGGGGGTGGGTATAAAAATTACCTGTCACATGATATCACTCTAATTATTTGCAATACTATATTTCAGGCGGACACACAACTGTTAACAAGGCTATGAAAACGGGAAAAAAATTATTCAAGCTGCGAGTTTTCTGTTTAAATGGGGTTTTATTAAGGAATAGCTATCTTCCCATTTCTTGCTTGCGGCCATTACATTACCGCTGATTTAGAGGTCGATTTCTATTTAGCAGTAGTTTTGATATTTCGACTTTATATTTTTATTTTAAATATAAATGTAAAGAATCACTGGCTAGATTTGTTTGGTATATGAGTTGATTAACTACAATGGAAAAAATTGTGGTAAGTAAGTCAAACTCACAGATGAAGATCATAAGGACAAACATTTACGTATCAGAAGAAATTTTGGTCATAAGGAATACACATGTGAAATATGGAAGCTCTATCACCATCCATTCAGAAGTTTTGGCTAAGGTTAAAGTTTTTGCGGACAGAGACAAAAAAACTGTATGCCCCCAAATCTCCGATTACAGGAGCATAAAAATTGCACATAAATTGAAATGTCCAAAATTTTCAATGCAACAAAAATGGAGATTATAGATAAAAGTTTGGAATCAGTGGTCAAGAATCTTAAATTTCGTGCAAAGCATCGGGTGAATCTATGTAGACGTTTTAAGGAATTGCTGTACTGTTCGGAACAAGAATATCAGTAAAACTGATGGATGATCCCTGAACTGCATCTAACCAATGAACTACTTCATATGACGAATGACTCACACAATGATCAATCACTGTTGACATACTGTTGAAATGAGTGACGTTAACCTTTACAAAATTACTTTGAATGACCTTTGTCTGAAAGCCATTTGTCTATTACTTATTTGTGTGATATTTGATCAATACCTCTTCAAAAACTGTTGAAATAAGGAACTTTTTCTTCATATAAGGTATATGTTCTGGATGACCTTGATCCTTTCACAAATGACCTTGGTCCAAAAGTCCCTGTGCTAAGGAATATTTGTGATCAATTATGGTAAATTTCTGATGAAAGGTGTAGGAGATAAGAGCTCAGACGGAGTGACGGACAAGACAGTAACTATATGCTCCCTCGAACATTTTTCAGGAAGCATAAAAATACATCAACTAAATTAATGAATCTACAATATTTGAATTAGTTTCAGGTATCCACTACTAACATCAATGACGTCTCGAGTGTGAAATTCTTGAAGGGACAAGAAGCAATCACTAACTATGATTAATTCTAAGGTTTGTCGCGGCCATGACTCAAGAAGAATCGAACTTACGTCTCAGGTTTGACTGACTTATTGATTATATATTATTTCACGTCCCGCTCGAGAATTTTTCACTCATATGGAGATGTTCTTAGATTTGAACTAGCGACCTTTCCCTAAAACACAACAGAACAAACAAACAAAAACCAAACCAAAAAAAAACCTCACTCGATCATCCGTAATGCATAATTTAAGAGACAGTCACGTGGCAATGTCAGTCGTCAACATACATGGATACTGATAATGCGCTTGACAATACAGGCGCAGGTGTTCCCAACACCAAGAAGTGTATATACGGTGTTAGCTCACTATATTTATTTCATATATAATCTTTCCACATTTTCATAGAGTTTAGGGAAAAGTAATAACTTTTTAAAACAATTCAGGTGCATCAAAATAATTCTTCACACTACAACTTATAATGCAGCGTTAAGGTTTCTGTGACGCAAAAATAAGACTATCGTACTTAAAGTTTAAATACTTTTATATACAATTAGTAAAGAACAAATCAAACTTTCCTCAAAATTAAGTCTGAATAAAATATGTACAAAGTAATATCACAGAATACAACTGATTTACAGAAAAACTTTGTAACTGTGATGAAACGCTTCCTTTCAAAACATATTGATTACAATATGTTAGTCCTCTTTGACTGCTTCGCAATAACGCACTTCTTTTTCAGAGCAATTTGAGTTTATTTACATCCACGTGATATCGATATAAACTGTCGAAGGTGGACAGGCTGAGACAAACTCTTCCAATTTGAAACATACAAACACAATGACAAGAAAATTACAACTGAAATACCGACCCAGTATATTTTTCATGATGACTATTGTATAACCTGACAATGATTACATCTCTGTTGTCTATCGATTGCCTGTAAGTGGCATTCATACTCAACATTCTAAACAGGTTCGACGTTAATTCAAACTCTCGCAACACTGAACATACAGATAATAGATTTTAAAAAAAAATATTTCGAAGTATGTTTCCCAACCTGCTTTTGCGCGGCCTGTAATGACAGATTTGTCATTGACTAGATCTATTTTACGATCTCTCACTTAAAAATGCGTATGACAGATCACGAAACCCCTTCATTGCGTTCTTCTATTGTCATTAGAAACAAGTCCATTTACTCCGTTAATGGCGATCAGTGAATCCGTAATAATCACTTACACCTTCATACGAAAAACAAAAAAATCTGAAAAAAGAATGCTCCGTAACTTGAAACAACTCGTATAATATTCATGCTTTTGATGTTGAACATTAAAAATATAACTTATCTAATGATGACAACCAAAATTTGGACTTTTTTAATGCAACGATAAGAACAATATTTTGCCTTCACGCTGTGTTATGTAAACAAGACTCGGGTCTAGTTAATTTTACAAGTATACTAGTGATATGTTAATTTTGTAACTTAAAGCATCCTAATTTTGCAAGAATACAAATTAACTTTTAAATGGCACATTTAACCTAAGGAATACTTGAAATGCGATATACTCGTATGTCATAGATTTAGATCGATATCTACGAATTTTCAAAACTTTGTAAACAATAACATACCTTAATCTTTGTTTACATAATCAATTATAAGTCTCTATAATGATCATCTGTCATAATTTCTCTAAAACCTTTTAAATGCATTATATAGTAGAATTTGATCATTTAAAAAAAAATGGGGGGGGGGGGCGGGTTAATCAGTCTCTCTTTAACAAAATTCCAAGAACTACTATCATAATATCAGATCAGAAACATGATTAAGTTAAGATAAAGGGTCCAAATAGTATTGTAGCAGCAAAAGTCCTACAATAAATAATGTCTGAATCCGATTAGTAAGGTCATCAGTCGTCGTCAAGTACATCCGAGGACTCGACAGTCTCTCACGTTCTCCTCCTAAATATTCCTTGTGGCCTTGAATTCTTTAACATCCTGATCGGTTCTTTCACATGAAAGAATTATTGTATCTTTTAAAACAAAAATTAATGGGAAATAAGGATTAGTGAGTTTTATGGGTTGTACTGCAGTCTCATGAGTATTTTACCCAAAACGCAATCGTCTCGTTTTCGTCTTGCTTCTTTCCTTATTTTTTCACAATCCCCTTTTTACTGATGAAGGTGTCGTTATATGATTCAGATATTAGATGTACCCCTGCTGAATCGATCACCACATCTATCTTTTTCTACGTACTAGAGAGAAGTCTCCAGAACCCGGTACGACAATCAATAGACTGAACAGACCAATGAAGCTCTTCTCCTCTGCATGCCATTAACCATGACGGTACCGTTAAGCCTATTCCAAAAGTATGACTGATTTTGTCGTATTCTTAAAGGTAAGAAACTGTCTTTAGGTTTCTATCTAGTTAATAACGACATACTTTAATAAAATCACAAATGAATAAAGGACATAATTGGAAGGATGTTTTTATAGTATCAATCATTAATGAGAATTGTCAGTGTAAAATAAGAACTATTTAACGAAGTTTTCTCCTAAAATTGACAGGAAATGTCCTTTTCTTCACGATCGAGATTTTGATAGAATTCGAAATGATGCACGATTCATCAGGTCTCCACATTGCCTTTGGAATTCTCTCTGCTGACGATGTACTATGTGGCGTCACCAGCAACAAAAGTGATTCCCATCTGATCTCAAGTGAAACCCTGGATATAGTGTGGCGGATCTTTGTGTTTGGTTTGATTCCCCTCTTTTCTATGTTTGGAATAATAGGCAATATCTTTAGTCTTGCTGTACTTTATCACCACCGTATGAGGAATCCAACCAACTTATGCTTGTCTGCCTTAGCTCTCTCCGACATTGGCTTTCTCGTACAAAGCCTCCTTTTCGTTGGGACTAATATTCAAAGCGAATTTGACTCAGTTCTCGGTGAACAAAGGAGCCAAATGCTGTATCCGTGGTTTGGAGCTTATGCCAGCTTAGTGGCAGCAAAACTGTCCTCGTGTCTCATCCTCCTCCTGACAATAGAGAGATACATTGCCGTTTGTTTCCCTATACGAGCCAAGCTGATTTGTAACAAACGATGCACTCTAATATGTCTGGTGGCAATCTGTGTGACAACGATCGTGGTTTTCCTTCCCTATGCGTTTAAATATGAGATCCTGTACAAAGAAAATAATGCAACGCATACTACACAAATGGTCCTTATTCCTTCCAAACTTGGGGAAAATCGAGATTTTTTTGAAGTCTTTGGGATGATTCTAAATATCGTGTACTGGTTTATACCTATAATACTTCTTCTTGTTTTGAATACTAAGATCATAATAATAACCCGGAAAACTTGCTCAACCCGCAAACTCATGGGGACTCTTGACGCGAAAATTTATTCCAACGAACAAACTCGAATTACGTTAATGCTAATGACTATATCGCTTTTATTTGTGCTATGCACTTTGCCAGGTGCTGTACAAAGCATTCTGTCTCATTATGTGCACGGTTATACAATGAATGGACAATATCGACACGTCTACCAATGCGTCAGCTACGTCATCTACTTCCTGGAAACCTTAAGCTCCTCTGTAAACTTTCTTATCTACATGGTGATGAGTAAAAAATTCTCTAAAACATACAAAGAATTGTTTTGTTGTATAAAAAATCAGATGCATTACCAAGTGCCATACAATTCGAAGGAGTCTTTACGGTGTCTACAGAGAAGTGAAATTAGGGCCCTGAACAGTAGCACGAGAGGGGACATGCAACCTTAAAGTATTAAGAAACGGGGGAAGAACTATAAAAACTTCCCTATGGACAAATCATTCACTGTATCACCGTTTATGCGGAGAAATATCCATGCAAATCCTGATCACGGTGTCTAAGTTGTATGGTAAATTCTGGCTTTATTGTTGTTTTATCACAATTTTATTTTCTACTTTCTACCCTCTTGGTTTACTCTGCTGAATCGGAGAGGACGACAAACCCTTCGTCTCTCTTGAAAGACAACGGTAATGATCTTTTATTGTTGAATCATATACTTCTGATTTTATATAAAATTAAACTTTGTAATAAAATATTGGAAAGCGTATTGTATAACAATGTATTCTCAATAAAATATCATGTACTATTCATTGTCTAGTCAATTAATGTCACCATTTGCGGAGGGTATAACATTCAAACTATATATATATATATATATATATATATATATATATATATATATAAGGTTTACAATCTGTCAAGGACACAAGCTTTGAGAAGTCAATATCTAACCGTTGATTGGTTGGACCTCTGCTGTACCTCGGTAAATTAATCACAGTGAATGAGAGATCTTGGGATCTTGGTCCGGATACAACAGACCTGGGTCATTAAAATAGAGAGCAACAGTTTCCTCCCTGTGCACTCGATATTACAAGTGAAAATCACGGATCTCCCCAGAAGTCCTTAAAGCTAGATGTCTGTGTCATGCTAGATGTTAATTGGCAGGATACAGAACCTTGCTGAGTTATCCTGATCACTCCGCATGGTTCTTAATTTGTAACAATTTACTTAAAATATGGAAAGACGAATATAAGATGTAAAAACTCAATCAATTAATGGATATTAATTAATCAATCAACACTACCTTGTAATTATACTAATTTATAATTTTATCAAAAATACAGTTCTTTCATCATTTTCACTCAGTACCGATGTTTGTTGTTTACAAATTTACTTGTGATACACCACAAAATCAAATGATCGACAGATTCACTTATAGAGGAAAAATTGTTATTCTCTGCATCATTATATATCAGATGACAGTTTTTTTCTTCTTTATAAATCACCATTCTTGGTAGCTCAGCGACAGAGCGTTAGCTTTGAAACCAGGGGGTCGTGAGTTCGAGTCCAACACGTGACATGGACACATCAAACCTAAGACTTAACATAAGCAGCGATTGTTCTTTTGCCAAACTCTAGGGAATTATGGGGGTTTTGTATATGACCTTAAAAACGGAGCTCCCGTGTCGCGATAGGCGTTGTCGCGTTAAAGATTGTTTTGTTGATTGTTTGTTTAACGTGCCGTCGAGAATTTTTCACTCATATTGTGACGTCACCAGCTGTAGGTGAAGTACCATAAATTTAGACCTATGCTTAGCGCTCAGAGCCGTAGCAGTGAGGATTCTTGAATGTGCAAACGCCTGCCACGAAACGGGTCCTCCATTTTTAAGGTTATATCCGTAAAACCCGTGATTCTCACTTTCAAATACCAAGCGTTTGGCGAAGGAGCAATCACTACATATGTTTACGTCTTATATTTGACGCGGTCATGACACAAGCGGGGTCGACCTCATGACCTCCCGATTGCGAAGCGACCGCTTAACAACTGAGCTACCGCGACTGGTGGCACATGAAATAAACCCTCAATGCTACGGCCCTGAGCGCTAAGAATAGGTCTAAAACATTTTGTACATCACCTACATTTGGTGACGTCTCAATACGAGTTAAAATTTCTCAAAGAACGTAAAACAAACAAAATCTTCGTAAATCAATGAAATGATATCCAGACTATATTGATATTGTTTTTGTTTTCCGCCACACTGAACAATTTTTCAGTTATCTAGTGGCGTCCAGTTTTTATTGGTGGAGGAGAGAACCCAGATACAATTTACCTGGAAAGAGACCACCGACCTTTCGAAAGTAAACTGGCAAACTTTCTCACATATATCAGCACGAGCGAGAATCGAACCCACGGCGAATAGAGGTGAGAGGCCTTTTTATTTTGAGCGCGATGCTCTAACCTCTCGGCCACGGAGGCCCCTCCAGACTATATTAAATGCGCTAACCTTTGAGTAAACTACGATAAGTGAACATAACAGTATGCTCTAAATGACATAGGGCAGTGCCAGCAGAATTTATATCCACCCCCCCCCCCTTCAAATTATGATGTTATTACACAAGTATGATATAGTGCAAGGAAAATGATTTATTTTGAGAGAAACTGAAGTTCTTGTATGCTTCATACCACTTTTTCAGATGCTATTAATGAAATGTTTGAAATCTGATGAAGGAAGTTTGTACTTTTTATAGCAAAACATGATTATAACAAACACACTTACAATGAATTCATGTTTACAGCAAAGTGATTTTCATCCCCTGTAGTTTTGAACTTCAATATCATGTATTACATTTATAATGAAATACTTGTCCCCATCACTTCTCTATAAGTGTGTTACACTGTAATATATGAGGCTAATATTTGTGTACTTGCTTCATAATGTCACCTTAAACACCCAATTACATATATGCTTAAATCATTTTCAACTTAAAGTTTCTTGGCAGATATCAGCTTTCACCGCATACAATCCTTTGAATCCAAATTATTGATTGATTGTTTGTTGTTTTCTGCCACACTGAACAATTTTTCAGTTATCTGGTAAAGGGAGAGCCTCGATACAGTGTACCCAAGAATAGTAAACTGGCAAACTTTCTCATATATCGGCGCGAGTGAGAATTGAACCCACACCAACTAGAGGTGAGAGGCCTTGTGATTTTGAGTGTGATGCTCTAACCACTCAGCATCAGAGGCCCTTGAATCCAAATTATGTCATGTTGCCTTCCCGTTCTTTAATTCTTCTTCATCAAATTTTCATTTGCACAATAGTGCTTGGTGATAATTATATTTCAATGGATTTTGGATTGCATACAAAAGTCTTATTTTACTGAAATACAGTACTGTCTAATCTATATCAGAAAATCGTAAACCAATTAAATGGACTGACAGAGCATTATTTTAAATCATGTCAGCTTTTTTGTTTTTCAAGGTAACCTTTACGAGTGAAATTAACAAACATTATATGCCAGTGACTTGTCAACATCTCATTTTTATAACAAAGCAGCTTTTCAGGTGCAGTCTCATTGTTTTTCAGTTATTTAGCAACACTTAGCAGATGTGATCAGTAAGGATCCTTCAAACCATTGACTTTAATGGATGAACTTCCTGTGGTGCATCCCTCAGTCCCCCACACACACTGAAACCTTATAAATACCCCTAATCCATTATAATCTGGATCAAGACAGAGATTGTTCATTTACTCTGTCACTGACAAACTTCTCCCTCTGATAAAGCTCTGGACATTCTGTCTTCGTTTTATTCCAAGCCTATATCATCAATGGCATTTTCTCATTTTTATTCCCTGGCACAGAATCTGGATAGGTGTGTGTCAGATGATGCATCAATTGACTGCCTTTGTATACACATTATATAAGATTTAATCAAGCCACTTTCTTGCAATTACACTACTGAATTTCAGCCTTTGAAATATCAAGGGGATAGGAAAAATGTCCAAAGTAGTTTTTAAAATCAAAGAGACAAAGAGTTAATAGCAGTGCCTGTTTATCATTATATAACTCCATCTGTCATTTCACTATGATGTCACAAATACGTCAATGTTTGGCATTCTTTGTTCCTTTGTAGGAGCGAGGAAATATATCAAACATGTGCAATTCATTTTGAATTCACCTTGGTGAAATTAAAATAATGGCCTTGCTATTTTATTGTTAAAAATATCTCCCCATCTTGAATTTATGATAGAAAATATAAAAAGCATGGTAAAGCATTTCATATTTGCCAACAAATTTTCAAGACCAAGGTTATTTAAAAGCAAATGTGACAATACCAGATGCAGTATTTCTTAAAAATTCATCAATCTTCAGCATGACTTACAGAAATTTATCAGAAAATAATTCAATTAACAATCACTTGTTTTCAAGGCATACGACAATTTTCAGATGGCCTATGCATTTGACATACACATGGAGCTCATCTGAAGTGTATTCAAATTTCATTCAATTTTTCTAACTTTAGAAATGAAGCATTTAATTTTGGTTTTTTTCCCTCTTCCCACATATTCATTTGTTAATGATTCCAATGTTGAAAGAAGTGTAGACCAGATCTATATCCACACTTTAAAAGCTGTAATATGCATTTCAGTTTTCAGAGAAGAATTTTGTGACCTTATAAAAAGAGACACGAGTTCCATTAACTAAGTCAATAAAATCATTGTGAGCTTGGAAATCTGAGAACTAAGTCTCTTCTATTGGAAACAGCTCTTTTAAACTGCATCAGATGAAGTGCTTCCAGCTATTCTTCAATAATATTGAATCTGATGTTTGAATCTGTTAAATTTGAAAGTAATCAAATAATGGCAATTTAAGTTGAAGGCAGTTTGCAATTTTTACTAGCAATCTATTGTTACCTTTCATCTACATAAGCTTAGTGTTGTTCAGCTAAAATAGGAAATACGTCCCTTTCATTACCTCTTGGCCTCTTTTTCTGCAGGAGGCAACATTATCATCTACGGACTCTTGGGCAGTAATTGGGAAATACTGAATTATCTTATAAAGTTCTGCATAAAAAATGATTCAAACAATTCACAACAATATTTACAATGTAGAAGGAAGCCATTTGAATATGAGTGAGGGCTTGCATCACTTTTTTCCTTTTATGACACTACAAGGTTTCTCTCCATTAGTCAATTTGTTCCACTTTGTTTTCCACAGGTTTTATTTTTTTCTATTCGGCTTTGAGATATTGATAAGAAACTTGTTGCATAGATTTCTAATGAAAATCATAGATATAGATCCACTTTTTCCATAGTTTACTAAATTTCAAAAGGGTTTTGTCCCTTTCCAAAAAATAAATTTCATATATATTTCTTTCAAAAAAAAAAAATCATATTCCACACTATTATTTATGAAACAAGCTGTGTAACTTTCTAGACATCAAGTGCAAATGACATCTGATATTCCTTTCAATTTTCACACTTTTTCCAATTTGCTTTGAGACATTAAAACAAAACATGTAAAGGAGCTTTTTAGTGACTACATATCATTTGAACTGACTCAATTTTATAAGTACACATCCTTTGTATAATATTTCTTTTCCATAATAACAGAGGTATAGAGGTAGGCTGGTGGGGGCATGCATTGCTTTAGTGATACTCCTAGAATGTTTATTATAAAGTTTGTAAAGTGATTCTAAATCCACAGTATTAATAAAAATCTCATATTTACCAAAGGTGCTCAAGATGTTAAATTATGAAAAGGAACACATGGAATTTGTATGTAGATAAATAGTTTGCAATGGACCTGAACCATCATCCATGCATTAAACACAAGGCTAACAGACATCCATACTAACTTCCACAAACCCTGTATTACATATTTTTGGACCAGACTCCAATTCTAAATGACCTTGACTTATGCCAAAGTAACCTTGGGTCAGGTAACCATAAATAACTATTGTGGCAAGTATGAATACATATTGCTTCTACCCTTTTTTTTATTCCAAATTTATGGCCCAGAAAAAAAAAATATCACACTTTTTAATTAGTAATTTCAACTTTGTCCATGACTGACTTGGGGTCAGGATCATAACACACCATCTGAGAAAAAGCAAATTTAAATGGTTTATGCCAACTGTGAGCCTCTTATGTCTCTTAATTAACAAGTTAGTGACAGGACAAATCCTGTAGGACTGCACAGGCAGACATCGTGATTCCAATATACACCCAAACTTTCAGAGGGTATATGATCATTCAAATGCCAAGGTCAAGGGGTAAAAAATATGGGTATACCAATTTTTCCAAAAAGCAGAATTTCAAGGATTCCTAACTCAATATACCCTGTAAACTAAAAATTTATACAATTAAGCTTAAAATGCAACCCCATGTGATCAGATCACACATCAAATGACACAGAATGAACCAACTGCCTGATATCATGAAGACTTCAGCAAGTAGAAACAATTTTGTGACAATTGAAATGACCTCACCTTCTTCATCGTCAACTTTCCATATTTATGTAGCAATATTCCATTACTACCTGCAAATGATGTTTATTTCTCAACTGATTCAATATGCAAGAGCATGTTCTGAATATGATCAACTTTTAAATTGAGACAGTGTACTGACAAATAAATTGATATTAAAGGGTTTCAACAGTCTTGTTTCATATCAGCATTATGCAAATTCTATGGTTGTTATAATGATCTTATTTGCAAATACAACCTCTCATTAGGTTGAATGCTGTCTGACATGTTAGAAGGTCTTTATATACTGATTTATACTACATGTAAATAGGTGTCCCTAGACTGGTTCTTTACCTTATATATTTTTTGAATAGCATTGTTTTTATGATAACACTTAAATTATTGTGGGCTTCTTGTTATTTGCCTGCAATCTTGATTACAACATTCGTGGCAGGAAAACATACCATCATCTTCACTTTTTCATGTCCATTGAGCCCAGGTATTTATTGGTACCAGAATTCACAATACTGCAGTACTTTTGGAATATATTCAGGTATGTTTTACAATGATGATCAATGACTGATGAGAGTATTGCAATATAACAGCTAAGAATACAACTAAGCAAACTGTTAATTTACATCAAATTATGAAATATTTATTTCAATACAATCATTTTCAAATTAACTGACATTTCCATGCAAAGAAAAAAAAAGAAGAAAATATTGTTGAAGAATCACTTCTATTACAAAATAAACAATGATTATGTGATTTCAATTTAAATCGAGTAAGCTGAATATTTCAATCTAAACTTAATGACCTTTTAAATTCTTAATATGACTCTGTCTTAGCCCAAGAGCCAAAGGAGTATGAACAGACTAAGAATCTAAACTACATGAGGATGTTTGAAAATATTAATATAACACATTCCATTCTATATAACACACTCAATTCTAAAAACAAAAGGCAGAAGGTATATCATCTCATAAACTCAAATACATTTCTTAAATATTTCAATTAACCTCATGAAATAATAGAGCAATATTTACATTTACTGAATCCTTTAATAAAAAGCATCAGAAAGTTTAAAAAAGACATATTTTTTTATAACTATAAAGACCAAATCATTAAAGTCTGTTAGGTGTATAAACACTGTGGAACATGGTGTCTGCATCTTAGACATCAGAAAATGGTACTAGCTTATTATGGACAAGATTACTGGTTCCTGCACTCAGCAGCACATGTGCAGAATGAAACAAAGCTTTGTTGTCCATTCCAGTCTCAGGCAACATAAATTCACATCACTTGATGCCTTGAGAAGTTAATCTTACCTCTAATGTGGTTAATATTACCAACCAATCACAAGAAATTAATCCAAATAAGGAATTTTTCACCAAATTCTTCATTCAGTTATTGTACTTTCAATTTCTTAAAGTGACAACATGGCTGAATGGCACCTGTAGTGATCACACCTATGCTCTTTACAGTTTTAAAAATGAATTTGAAAAGATATGAACTATTTGATGTTCAAATTGTACTACATTTTAATAATTTGATATTTAATTGAAAATCAATTCAAGAATTAAATTATTCAATTTTTCAGCATTGCACACTCTTTTCTTTTACAATATGACATTATATATATTGTTCTTTTAATTACTACCTATCCAAACGATTAGCTGGTAAATTTAAAATATACAAAATCAATAGAAAAAAATGTATACATTAAAAAAGATTTTAAATAGCTAAATATAAGCAATGAATTATTTTTTGAAAGATGTAGTATTGTAACTGCAATGGTATGTGCAAACAAATTTTCATAGCTCACTATTCAATTTGTATGCATGCATCACTGCAGTTATGAGGCTATATCTTTCAAAAATTAATAATTCATTGCTTAAGTACTACCATGGGAACAAATTGAAAATAAAGGAGCCTATCATAATGCATTCTCAGGACATCATATGAACCAATCAACTTGTGTTTTACAAGTGAAATTATATATACACACATGCCTGTGGTAATTAGTGTATCTACCTGGGATTAGCAGGTGCAGTCAACCATGTTGTACCTCCTTATATCTGATAATGCCTTTGACTAATCAGCACAGACTTTAACCTGATTATATGTGGAATCTCCTGATAAGCAATCTTGCTATAACTGACATTATCTTACAAAGGAAATATTAATAATTTCAAATTGGATTAAAGAATCAGCTTATTAGCAGTGCTTAGTAATATCTGACCTTGTGATACCCAAAGACCAGGATGTACATTTGTATCAATATATTTTTTATTTCATCTTACCTTGTGAAAAAAAAAAAAAATGTCGAAAATCTCTAGTGCTTGCCCTTGCACTAGATCTACAGTGTCTTTTGTATATCCACGTAATATGATTGTATGATGTAATGTAGTTTGTTTGAGTCACCTGAGTACTTATCTATATTAACTATGTTTCTATTCATAAACTAAAACTATTCATTCTGTATTTTTTTATTTTTTAATTTTGCATTGATAGCTAACCCTGGCCTTAAGGTCATATGCAACGTTTCTGTCATTTTTCTAAAATGATATTTCTATCTCCTAAATATAAAGAGTTCTTGTATCATGTATATAATTTCTGAAATAGGTGTAAATTTTGTAGTAATATTACTACACTTCATTCATCAACTTGGTTAGCTCGGTGGTTAAATCACCTAACTACTGGGTTCAATCTCCAGTTCATTGTAAGATTTTTCTCCGCTTCATTGTTACAATAATTTTGCACATACAATTTTCTGTAATACAAAAGAGCTGACTTTACATTTTTACTTGCTACATCCAGGAACTATAAAATCGGCTAACTTTAAAACAGACCTGGCAATATACCTGAGTTGGGTTTTTTTTTGCAGATACAAGGTAGGATAGGATGCAAGTAAATTATACTCGAAATATCACAAAAAATTACGTAATATTGCAAAATGTCACATATAACCTTATCTTACATGAGTGGTTCTTCATTTGAGCAAATGTGAATTTGCTTATCCCCGATAATATTTTGTACCACATTTGATTGAAATAGGTCAGTGATTCTGAAGATGCAAAAATTTGAAAAGTTAATGTTTTCTACAAAAACAATGATGACAGACAATCAAAACATTTTTTCATCAGAAAAGCTTACTTGATCTTGTAAGCTTAAAGAGGTAATATATTGTATTTACTTACATATTTGGCCAAGAACGAGCGTTTGTCCTCAGTTTGACCTTTGGCTCGCTCTTGTTCCTCTCGTTTTAATTTTTCTATGTAACTCTGAGTA
The DNA here is from genome assembly GCA_024699665.1 of Ostrea denselamellosa. Taxonomy (NCBI): domain Eukaryota; kingdom Metazoa; phylum Mollusca; class Bivalvia; order Ostreida; family Ostreidae; genus Ostrea; species Ostrea denselamellosa. Next base: position 9,001,169 of record JAMZEH010000015.1, on the reverse strand, counting down.
TCTGGTCTGAATATAAAAAAACAACAACTACAGTAATTGTGACTTGATAATCATCATAACAATAATTAAAGTGGTAAATTAACCAGTCTTCATAAATTGTTGCTGTATTTACAGAAAGATATGCTACAACAGTTTTTTCTTTTTTGTGTGTGTGTAGATGTATTACTGAGAAATTGAGTTAAGAATCTGTAGATTTGATTTTGCAAATCAAAGTTTACACATTATTATCAGTAACATAATATTTCTAAGCCTTATGGAGACATAACACACCAGAGAAAACAGTTACAGATGGAAAATGCAAAATAAGGAGATTCAAACTCATGATCTACAAATCACCTGACTCATGTGTTACAGTATAGTCAGGGTTTTTTTTTTTTTTTTTGGGGGGGGGGGGGGGGCAATATTTTAGCCAAATTTTTAATAGCTAATTGTGAACATGAATGTGTGTCTGCAATCTACAGATCCAAATACTGTTTTAATGTCAAAGGTACATATAACACTTCAACTTGGGAAGTAAATAAACTACTGGTTTTTTTTAAGTCATTTCTTTCAGATGACAGTAAAATGTTTCACAGATGAGGAATAATCACCACACAGCTTATCAGATTTTAAGTTCTGGAACTCCATATCTTCCAGATATATTCCACTATTATTATTTGTATACTTATGAACTAGAAAATTGTAAAAGTTTATGCCTGTGTTAAAAACCCATTATAGAGTTTATAGAGTAACCCACTGAGCTATTCTCTTAGGCAATAAGATTTAAAAGGACAAATATTCATTTTTTCAATTTGTGTTACAATAGAAAGTCAGTAAAAATGATGATGTGTTATTCATTCTTAAATTTATGTATAAAAAACTATTATGGAAAATTCTACAGATCTGTAAAATTATAAGATTCACCAATTCCCTCCTCCTCTCACATTTTTACTAGATATACTTTACAATCATAATTAGGGACTCTTTTGATTATTATGTACAATAAAGGCCCTTACATGGGACCCAGCACTGTCTGAGAAACTTCCATGCTGGTATTCCATTCTTGTAGAGAAAAACTGTCAACAGGAGTACATAAGGAGGAGGTTGTTTCCACGGAGATACCTATGACCTCTCCAGACTGGTCAAAATGAATCCATATGTGGTCAGACAGATTGGATGACAAGATTCCACACTATCAAAGACAAAGTGGAGCAGATTATAATTAGGAAAGGAATAATACTCATTTGCCAGATCAAAATTCATAAATCAATAAATAGTGTGACTGTTTAATAATATTCATAAATCAATAAATAGTGTGACTGTTTAATAATATTCATAAATCAATAAATAGTGTGACTGTTTAATAATATTCATAAATCAATAAATAATGTGACTGTTTAATAATATTCATAAATCAATAAATAATGTGACTGTTTAATAATATTCATAAATCAATAAATAATGTGACTGTTTAATAATATTCATAAATCAATAAATAATGTGACTGTTTGATAATATTCATAAATCAATAAATAGCATGACTGTTTAATAATATTCATAAATCAGTAAATAGTGTGACTGTTTGATAATATTTTGACATACATTGCTGACCACATAGTACATCTATATTCTATTGTACATGATATAACCTGTCAAACATATTTATCCTTAATAAATACATCCTTTTCATGTTCAATTGGATGGTAAAATGCATAAAGAGATGACTTGTCTCCATTTTAAGGGATGTTAATGATACAAATGTACATATACTTTATTTTTCTTTGCATTTAAGATGACGAAACAGGGACATTCTGAATTCACCAGGTGTTGATATTGATAACATATCTTGAATCTGAATATTTGAAACTTAAGCCAGCATCAGGGAACATCTGTTTTATCTGTGATAATATTGTACTTCTTGTTACCTGTGACTAATAGGAAGTATTAATCTATGCTAAGACTTTGCTGCACAAAATGTACATGTAACTTCTGTCAGCTTAAGGAAATCCTGTGACTCAATTACTACCAAGGCCAGGACTTACCAGTGAGAAATACTGGAGTCCAAAACGAAAATTGTCAATTCCAAAAATTTGTAAATTGATTAAAGGCCATTGAATCTTTCTATCTATCCATGACAACAGATTTGAAGTAAAAACATATATGTACGCTTCTTTCTACACACTATATTTACTTCATTTTAGATTTGAATTGCAGACAAATATCTCAGAATTGCATCATTTCTAATCTCTAAGTCTAAATCCAGAATCACTAAGTACAAGGTATTGAGTTTGATGATTTTAAACTGCAGTAATATACAAGAAATTCCCTAGAGAAAAATATCCCAAAAAACACAAGTATTTTTATAATTTTAAGATGAAAGACATACATTGACACAATGAGCATAATTACTACATTACAAAGTACATAGTTTTAGATTAAATCATTACAGACATGCATTTGGAATTGTCAACTAAGGTGGTTCTTGAGTAAAGGTATTATCTCAAGTTAATGTAATATCTTGAGTTGAGTTAACGTAATATCTTGAGTTGAGTTAATGTAATATCTTGAATTGAGTTAATGCAATATCTTGAGTTGAGTTAATGTATTATCTTGAGTAGAGTTAATGTAATATCTTGAGTTGAGTTAATGCAGTATTTTGAGTTGAGTTAATGTATTATCTTGAGTTGAGTTAATGTATTATCTTGAGTTGAGTTAATGTAATATCTTGAGTTGAGTTAATGTAATATCTTGAGTTGACTTAATGTATTATCTTGAGTTGAGTTAATATTGTATATTGAGTTAATGTAGTATACTGAGTTAATGTAGTATATTAAGTTAATGTACTATATTGACTTAATGTAGTATATTGAGTTAATGTACTATATTGCTTTAATGTAGTATACCGAGTTAATGTACTATATTGAGTTAATGTAGTATCTTGAGTCAGTTGATTACTACAGTACTAACCGCTGGTGTGTAAGTGGTGACATACTCTCCACCAGATGACCCAGTCTGCAGCCTCAAACGGTAGATATCATTATTCCTGGCCAATTCCTATAAAAAGTTTCCAGTAAGGTCCCCATACAAAATTACAAACTACATTGACTGAAATAAGAGCTGTCCTTAAAAAAAAAAAATAACCATTACAGAGCATTCTCAAAACTATGTATATCTAAACACTCTACATTACCTTTGATGCAGCCCTCTAAATTTATAATACCCACCTTGCAATTATATAGTTCATGTAAAATGTCCTTGTACTCCCAATTCTTGTGTCCTTGCAGTATTCTAGTTTACTTTACACATTGTCTTAAGAGCTTGTGTTAATCTTGCAATAAATTAGTAAGAGATATGAGTATGGATAAAAGTCACAGATACATAGCAATGTTTTCCAGATTACCTAGCAATATCCAGCCTTTTTTGTAACTAAATGTAAATGCAGTAAACAGAACAACTTTGCCATGGACATTTGTTGATATATAATTTGTAATAAGCTGGAAAAAAAGACCTAAATGTTGTTATTAACAAAATCCACTGCAGCATAAGATGGAAGAAGCATATCATAATGGTTCAGATTAGCAACTACTGGTCTGTATTTCATATGCCATCAGGAGAGAATAGACCTATAGCCTGTCTCTCATGTGAGTTGCTGAACCACAACATTCAATGAGATGTAGAATCTAGACCATGAATTGGAAGAAACATCCTTAACCAATAAAATATAAAATATAGGTCAGGAGTAGTATGCTAACCATAAAGTGGAAGTATTTCAAGATATGTCATATCAACACTTTTTCTTTTTATTGCACTAGCTATAATGTGAAAAGAGACCTATACGCTATCTTTAATCAGAATTAATTGAAGAACAAGATGCAAGTAAGATGGAACTTCTTGATCATGAGTTGATATGTTTTGAGAAAAAGTTTGGTTTGTATTGCACTTGTCATAAGGTGAGAATATAAACACTGTCCTACATCCGAGTCACTGATACATAAACTGTCTGATACAGCATCCAGCACAGACTAAGTATGACAAGATGTGTCCTTTGAGCAAAACCTGATTTGTACTGCACAGCAATAACGTGAGAGCATACCTCTAGAAGCACTGTCTTTAACCAAATCCACTGAAGCACAAAATGTAGATAAGATACATAACCTAGGAGAACAAAATGTAGACAAGATACTGTATCTAGGAGAACAAAATGTAGACAAGATACAGTACCTAGGAGAATAAAATGTAGACAAGATACAGTACCTAGGAGAACAAAATGTAGACAAGATACAGTACCTAGGAGAACAAAATGTAGACAAGATACTGTACCTAGGAGAACAAAATGTAGACAAGATACAGTACCTAGGAGAACAAAATGTAGACAAGATACTGTACCTAGGAGAACAAAATGTAGACAAGATACTGTACCTAGGAGAATAAAATGTAGACAAGATACTGTACCTAGGAGAACAAAATGTAGACAAGATACTGTACCTAGGAGAACAAAATGTAGACAAGATACTGTACCTAGGAGAATAAAATGTAGACAAGATACTGTACCTAGGAGAATAAAATGTAGACAAGATACTGTACCTAGGAGAACAAAATGTAGACAAGATACTGTACCTAGGAGAACAAAATGTAGACAAGATACTGTACCTAGGAGAACAAAATGTAGACAAGATACTGTACCTAGGAGAATAAAATGTAGACAAGATACTGTACCTAGGAGAACAAAATGTAGACAAGATACTGTACCTAGGAGAACAAAATGTAGACAAGATACTGTACCTAGGAGAACAAAATGTAGACAAAATACTGTACCTAGGAGAACAAAATGTAGACAAGATACTGTACCTAGGAGAACAAAATGTAGACAAGATACTGTACCTAGGAGAACGAAATGTAGACAAGATACTGTACCTAGGAGAACAAAATGTAGACAAGATATAGTACCTAGGAGAACAAAATGTACACAAGACACAATACCTAGGAGAACAAAATGTAGACAAGATACTGTACCTACGAGAACAAAATGTAGACAAGATATAGTACCTAGGAGAACAAAATGTAGACAAGATACTGTACCTAGGAGAACAAAATGTAGACAAGATACTGTACCTAGGAGAACAAAATGTAGACAAGATACTGTACCTAGGAGAATAAAATGTAGACAAGATACTGTACCTAGGAGAACAAAATGTAGACAAGATACTGTACCTAGGAGAACAAAATGTAGACAAGATACTGTACCTAGGAGAACAAAATGTAGACAAGATATAGTACCTAGGAGAACAAAATGTAGACAAGACACAATACCTAGGAGAACAAAATGTAGACAAGATACTGTACCTACGAGAACAAAATGTAGACAAGATATAGTACCTAGGAGAACAAAATGTAGACAAGATACTGTACCTAGGAGAACAAAATGTAGACAAGATACTGTACCTAGGAGAACAAAATGTAGACAAGATACAGTACCAAGATACAGTACCTAGGAGAATAAAATGTAGACAAGATACTGTACCTAGGAGAACAAAATGTAGACAAGATACAGTACCTAGGAGAACAAAATGTAGACAAAATACTGTACCTAGGAGAACAAAATGTAGACAAGATACTGTACCTAGGAGAACAAAATGTAGACAAGATACTGTACCTAGGAGAACAAAATGTAGACAAGATACTGTACCTAGGAGAATAAAATGTAGATAAGATACTGTACCTAGGAGAACAAAATGTAGACAAGATACAGTACCTAGGAGAATAAAATGTAGACAAGATACTGTACCTAGGAGAACAGAATTTAGACAAAATACAGTACCTAGGAGAACAAAATGTAGATAAGATACTGTACCTAGGAGAATAAAATGTAGACAAGATACTGTACCTAGGAGAACAGAATTTAGACAAGATACAGTACCTAGGAGAACAAAATGTAGATAAGATACTGTACCTAGGAGAACAAAATGTAGATAAGATACTGTACCTAGGAGAATAAAATGTAGACAAGATACTGTACCTAGGAGAATAAAATGTAGACAAGATACTGTACCTAGGAGAACAAAATGTAGACAAGATACTGTACCTAGGAGAACAGAATTTAGACAAGATACAGTACCTAGGAGAACAAAATGTAGATAAGATACTGCACCTAGGAGAACAAAATGTAGACAAGATACTGTACCTAGGAGAACAAAATGTAGACAAGATACTGTACCTAGGAGAACAAAATGTAGACAAGATACTGTACCTAGGAGAATAAAATGTAGACAAGATACTGTACCTAGGAGAACAAAATGTAGACAAGATACTGTACCTAGGAGAACAAAATGTAGACAAGATACTGTACCTAGGAGAACAAAATGTAGACAAAATACTGTACCTAGGAGAACAAAATGTAGACAAGATACTGTACCTAGGAGAACAAAATGTAGACAAGATACTGTACCTAGGAGAACGAAATGTAGACAAGATACTGTACCTAGGAGAACAAAATGTAGACAAGATATAGTACCTAGGAGAACAAAATGTACACAAGACACAATACCTAGGAGAACAAAATGTAGACAAGATACTGTACCTACGAGAACAAAATGTAGACAAGATATAGTACCTAGGAGAACAAAATGTAGACAAGATACTGTACCTAGGAGAACAAAATGTAGACAAGATACTGTACCTAGGAGAACAAAATGTAGACAAGATACTGTACCTAGGAGAATAAAATGTAGACAAGATACTGTACCTAGGAGAACAAAATGTAGACAAGATACTGTACCTAGGAGAACAAAATGTAGACAAGATACTGTACCTAGGAGAACAAAATGTAGACAAGATATAGTACCTAGGAGAACAAAATGTAGACAAGACACAATACCTAGGAGAACAAAATGTAGACAAGATACTGTACCTACGAGAACAAAATGTAGACAAGATATAGTACCTAGGAGAACAAAATGTAGACAAGATACTGTACCTAGGAGAACAAAATGTAGACAAGATACTGTACCTAGGAGAACAAAATGTAGACAAGATACAGTACCAAGATACAGTACCTAGGAGAATAAAATGTAGACAAGATACTGTACCTAGGAGAACAAAATGTAGACAAGATACAGTACCTAGGAGAACAAAATGTAGACAAAATACTGTACCTAGGAGAACAAAATGTAGACAAGATACTGTACCTAGGAGAACAAAATGTAGACAAGATACTGTACCTAGGAGAACAAAATGTAGACAAGATACTGTACCTAGGAGAATAAAATGTAGATAAGATACTGTACCTAGGAGAACAAAATGTAGACAAGATACAGTACCTAGGAGAATAAAATGTAGACAAGATACTGTACCTAGGAGAACAGAATTTAGACAAAATACAGTACCTAGGAGAACAAAATGTAGATAAGATACTGTACCTAGGAGAATAAAATGTAGACAAGATACTGTACCTAGGAGAACAGAATTTAGACAAGATACAGTACCTAGGAGAACAAAATGTAGATAAGATACTGTACCTAGGAGAACAAAATGTAGATAAGATACTGTACCTAGGAGAATAAAATGTAGACAAGATACTGTACCTAGGAGAATAAAATGTAGACAAGATACTGTACCTAGGAGAACAAAATGTAGACAAGATACTGTACCTAGGAGAACAGAATTTAGACAAGATACAGTACCTAGGAGAACAAAATGTAGACAAGATACTGTACCTAGGAGAATAAAATGTAGACAAGATACTGTACCTAGGAGAATAAAATGTAGACAAGATACTGTACCTAGGAGAACAGAATTTAGACAAGATACAGTACCTAGGAGAACAAAATGTAGATAAGATACTGTACCTAGGAGAACAAAATGTAGACAAGATACTGTACCTTGGAGAACAGAATGTAGACAAGATACTGTACCTAGGAGAATAAAATGTAGACAAGATACTGTACCTAGGAGAACAGAATTTAGACAAGATACAGTACCTAGGAGAACAAAATGTAGATAAGATACTGTACCTAGGAGAACAAAATGTAGACAAGATACTGTACCTAGGAGAACAGAATGTAGACAAGATACTGTACCTAGGAGAACAAAATGTAGACAAGATACTGTACGTAGGAGAACAGACTAAGAATTGATCTTAATTTCATGTCTACCTATATACAGACAGACGGATGGACGTGGTGATTCCAGTTCTTTCATCCAGCAAGTATCAAGTATATCATTATAATTCTACTTCATTGAAAACTTGAATATATGTATTGCTGTAATTCTGAATGTTTTACAAAATTTTCAGATCTTTCAAAACGAAGTTTAAAGTTAAGAAGTAGTAAGGATATCATAATATGATTAATATTCAAATTATCAAAATAAAACCTACCTTCAGTTTTGTTTGTTCATCAATGGTTAATGGAGCAGACTGTGAGAAGAAAGCTCGGTTTCCCTTCAGAGATTTTAAAATTACAGTTCCCTTTTTAGAAAAAGTTGGATTCAATCCTGAAAAATTTATTTTAGAAGTGATATTTGATATCACTATGCAATATTTCATGTATCTACTAAGGAAATTTTAAGTTGAGTCCACAGATCATGATCTGAGTAAATCATTGTCACAAACAATTAGTCAGTAAATCTAATACAGTTGAACTTCAGTATCTTGAGCACCAATATCTCGAATAACATGCATATGTCGAAGTGATTCAGATGTACCAACAACTTATTCTCTAAGTATTTTACCCTTGATATCTCAAATCCTCAGATATATCAAAGTTTTTTCTCAGACTCTTTGAGTTTGAGATAACGAGGTTTGACTATAGTTCCATCATACCTAACCAGTTTACAATAACTTCCTTCTACTTCCTTCTTTTCTATTTCCACGTATGTTGTAATGCAAAACTATTGTTGCTTTATGAATTAAAATCAGAATTTAAACAGATGTACTGGCAGTTATATTCTGATAACAGTAATTACAAATTCATACCAGAATCAAAACTGTGTTCAAGGACTAATGCTCGTGATCCACCTTCAAACTCATCGTCTGTCTACAAGAAAGAAAATAGTACTGCAAATTAGCTCTCAGAGAACATTTATGGAAGTTTTGGTGTCTAAAAATATCTGGTCAAATCAAACTTAAAGAATGGCTGAGGTTTCTAATCATAGTGACTATGATTAGAAACCTCAGCCATTCTTTAAGTTGCTAATTGATATATAATTATTTAGATTAACTTTGGATTCTCTAGATCATCATCAAGCGAACACAGTCATTGATTCAAGACAGGAAGTCTAGATAAAATTTTGTTTTCTGTGTTTGCTGTTTTTATCAATTGAATAAGAAAAAAAAAATCCATCATCTGGTATCAAGCAAGCATAAAATGGACTATATTTTAAGTAATACAGTTTTTAAGTTGACAATATTGCCAATATTATTGGGTCTTCTTTGGAAATTTTTCGGACAAGTGAAGATGAAGTTCGGACAAGTAAATATCTTTGTCCCTTTTCCAAATGGACAAGTAGGAAAAAAAGTTAATGTTGAGCCCTATATAATTTCATTTTCTAAAACTTGTGCATTTATTGTTGCATTAGACTAAGAACTAGTATATTACAGTTGTCAGTTATTCAATAATGAACGTTGTAAAGAGGATTCCGCTCTAGTAGTTGCAGATGAATCAGATCTATTAACGAAAAAAGAATCCATTTTCATAGATGACTTCATACTTCAACTAGCCTGTTGGTGTTCAACAGTGCTGATATGTTTTTTAATGTCATTTTCCCCACCGTCAGAAACATTGAAGACTGTCAAACAGATGGTACACTTTGCATACAAAATCCCCTTTTCTGACCTAGAAATGAAAGGGTATTTACTTGTATATTCTTCTTTGAATTTCTGGCTCCATGGAGTTTTCTTTTTTGGGGGAGTAATATTGTTATTTTCATCAACGCATGCCTTACGTTTAGTAGCACCAGCAGTTGTCATTTTGTTGATTTTAAAGCATCAAAATGACTGAGATCATGTATATGGATTTATGGAACAACTGTGCATACACTCGTAGTAACGACTATGGCTTGGTTATCATAATTGTTAAAACCAAGACAGACAGCTCTGAAATTTTCAGAATGTCCAAAATCAGAAGATATATAGTAAAATCGTAAGGTGTATTTTTGGCTCAAAATTTGTGAGTTTTACACCAAATTTGTGAGAGTTGGCAGAGGGTTTCACCACGTGATCATAGTAAGATCATTTTGACAATACCTTGGATATTTTCCATTTTATACATTTGTATTCTGTCAGGCATTATCATATGTCCCATAACATTATATAAAGTCTGTTACAATTAGCACCTAAGGATAACCCATGAAATTACAGTTGCTTATTTCAAATGGGGTCCTTATTGTAACAAAAAATGTGATATGAATAAAACAGGTTGTTTTGTTTGTTTGTTGTTTTCTGCCACACTCAACAAATTTTCAGTTATCTGGTGGCATCCTGTTTTTATTGGTGGAGGAGAGAACCCATATACAATGTACCCGGGAAGAGACCACCGACCTTCCGAAAGTAAACTGGCAAACTTTCTCACAAAAATCTGCACAAGCGAGATTTGAACCCACGCCGACAAGAGGTGAGAGGCCTTGTGATTTTGAGCGCGATGCTCTAACCATTGTAGTCAAGAGTTTGGCAGAAATGTATGTATAACCAAGGCACCTCATACAGAAATGTATATAAAATCAAGGCACCCCATACAGAAATATATGTGTAATCAAGGTTCCTCATATAGATATGTACGTATAATCAAGACACCTCATACGGATACAGCAGGTGTGTGTGTATAAATATATATATATATATATATATATATGGGCTGTAACGATACGCCCCTTTCACGATACGATATGTATTGCAAAACTTCTGCCACAATTCAATATTTTCAGTATGATACATTTAACACAAGAAACCAATAATAATGTTGAAGGAAAAATTAATTACGAAGATTCACAGTCACAATATTATACGCAAAATTTTCCAAACTGCCTAACAGTTAGAAGTCTGTTGGCTGTGTACTTTAAACTGATTAAGTTCATTATTGTTTTCGTTAGCCTTGAGACTATTAACAGTCTGACCGTTAACGGACACAGTTTTGTCCCTCATGCATATAAAAATAATAAGCCCGATGTATTTTACCAAACCTGATACTAAAAAAAAAAATATTGAACCAAAGATCGAGGCAATGAATTGAACATTGAATTGAGCGTTTATATTGAACAATATCGATATTTTGGTGAATTGTTTCAGCCCTAATATATATATATATATATAATATATATATATATATATATATATATATATATATATATATATATATATATATATATAATATAATAAAATCTGTATCAAGTTTTAAAAGTAAACACACAAAGTATTAAAATCAAGATATCACAATTATAATTGTTAAATATCAAAAGTAAAATCTTAGTCCAGTCAAATTAGTCCAAAAAAGGGTCAAACTTGCAACTAATTGCAAAAGAATTGTTTTCAATGATTTTGACCTCGCTAATATGTGTACTAAAACATATAAAAAATCTAATGTTTCAGTTGAAGTGGAAATACCATTTTTTGGGGGTCAAAAACAGAAAAAAAGAGAAAAAACGACAAAAACTGGAAATTAGCTTTCCATCATTACCTATCAAATAAGAATGCAGTTTCTTAATTGGCATTTATAAATTTTTTTAAGAAATAGAAATTGTAAAATTTCCATGTAATAATTTCACCTTCAAGAGGCTTTTTTTGGAAAAGGGGGGGGGGGTAATTTCAGTGACCAGACCATGGAAATCAGTTTGTTTCTTCTTCTTCCTCCATGTTCCTTGTTGAATTGTAACAACTTGTTCCTCTACAATGGCCACATCCAATAGTACATTCTAGGCCATGTTTTCGGCACGTACACCTCTTTGTGTCACAATTTACCTTGCAATTACAGTGGATAATATTCAGAAGACGATTGGGAGCAGGCGGCAAAGTGTTTTTAAGCGGCATGCATTTGCTATCATCAGTGACTGTCCATCCCCAATCAAGTGGGTTCAGATCAGTGCCATCTAGTTTTATCCACTGCTGACACTGATAGTATGACCTTCTAGAATGCAGAGCCACAGAATCAGATGTTGGCGGGAGACTCTGTACCTGAACGCACTTATTGTTAGTGATAGCCTTATTTGTGTATAAGCGCAGTCTCAGAAGATCCAGTCCTTCGCACAATACTCCCCCATATAGGCTAGCAATAATCTGTTTGCCGCTCGTTACAACAGTTTCCAGATGGTTTCCAGGCTTTAAGAATTCCTCTATTGCCATTGTAACATTGTTTGTTTTCGAAAGCTTCTTTAAAGCAACACCTTTTCCTATCCCAAATAGGCAGGAGGTTGTATCGCATCCCGTGATTGCGTGTACTACTGGCAGAATTTTGCACTTGTGCATACCAAGCATCCGCTTTGTTTTTTGTATGTCCCAGTGCCTGCACTTATTAGAAAGTTCAGATCGGAAGTAAATGTTGTATCCATCCAGTGATGCATGGTAGCAGAGGAGAACAAGAAGATCAGTGTCTTCGCCAATGACAACAAGTTGTGTTGACTGAGCACATGCTACAGCTGTTGAAATGATGAGACAATCTGTGTCTTCCTCTGCAAGGATGACCGTGCATTCATTTTCCCGAAGTCTTTGGGCAAGAAGACTTATGAAACAAGACTTGTTGTTGTTATTTGTGAGAAAAATTTCTTTTTTAGATTTGAAGGTCATATCTGAAGTAAATGTTACATCAGGGGAGATGATGCCCTTTGAACGTCGAAGATGAGTCACGTCTTTGGTTGAGGGTTCACTGGAATATCCATCAAATACAATAGTTGGTCTCGAGTATCTTCTAATAATATACTCAACATACAACTGACATACAGCATTGAATGACATGCCTTTTGTCCATGGGATACGCTGTAGCAAAGAACCGCCATCCAAAACAAAATGTACATCAGGCAATTCCTTCTCGTTACAAGTTTGATGATAGATGGCATCAGCAGCATGCAAATCATTTACAGCTTCTAGTCTACCATAAATTTGGTTTGCCCAAGCGTCTTGTCTTGTAGAACAGACGGATTTTATACAAGCCTGAAAATCATGAGTTCGCACAGGAAAAACATCATGCCCTCTTTTACTTTGATTAAGTTTGGCAGTTTGTCCACAAAAGAGGCAGTGGTCACGGAATGAAAAGGTCTGTTTTGATCTAAGAATTGGTGTACTATCAGCAGGAGGAATTGGCTTGCTTTGTTCTTTTTCCCTCAGATATTTGCTAATTTCAATCGCATTTGTAAATAGACGCCTACATTCGGTGTGCACATATTGCCCAGGATGCGTGCGAAGATTGCTACCCCTTTTCTCAGCAGCAGTATTGATACCTGTGCTACCCTTCCCATGAAGACAAACTAGACCATTCTTGTCCCCCGATTCACAAATTACACAGTCTTGTAATCTTTCCATATTCAACACAAGGTTAGAACAGATATAATTAAAATGGAAGAAATTTTCTACTAACACAACATAAAAGGTTAAATTAAATTGGTATCGTATTAGTTTTGCATATTACAGAAACCGCATTCAAGTTGCAACTAATAGCGTCACTTCAGGAGAAAGATTTACTCCGTCGGATGGGACGTTAAAAGGCGCCCCGTGTACCCCAATCAATAACGAGAAAGATGGCTTTGTAACGCGAATGGGTGTCCTTACATAGAAAATAGAAATAAGCAGTGCAGTATAGAAAAAAGCCCTTTCACTTTCTTACTTATTAATTTTACCTTGAAGAAATGATGCTCTGCGACTATTGAGTTTAAAAAAATGTTATTTTCCGTTACATTACGGCACCTTTCCCAAATTTTGAATGAACCCAGTAGGCCTATACGTCTACATGACGACACGTGTTGTGACTTTACCAACCTGTTTTTTTTTCTAAACTTTTGAGAAGCTTTAGAACGTCTCGTTTGTAAATAAATTTATAGTATTACACCTAGGCTATATTGATTCAAGCACTTACACGCTTGTATGAACATATGTCATAAAATTCGAGCAAAGACTTTGATCAATGTCTACGTAATGATAATGTATACGTCACGATTTCGGTGAAAGCACGCTATGATAGCGCGGCGGTGACATAAAACAAAGGGAGCTATCAGCAAATTTGATGCATCAAAATATATCATTTCTGCACATTAGATAAAATTAGATTTTTTATATGTTGTTTTACTGATACTAAGGAATACTTTGCAAAAAAATTTATTTCGTTTGCAATTAGTTGCATGCAAAATCGTAAATTGACTGGACTATCTCTCCACAACATTTCAAAACCTCCATTTGATGTCATTTTTAAAGTACAGTTTTAAAGAATATGAAATTTGACTTCATCTTTCATTAGTAAAATCTTTAGTCCAATACATCATGAAATAAAAGTTTAGCTGTTTAGATGATCAATATAACTGAGCTGAAACCAATGCAGCAGCTCAAAAAGTATTTTTAACATTATCATGCTCTGGTTGAAAAGGAAGTTGTTGATGGGTACGTGTACTAGGGTCTAATCATGAAGATAACCTTGTAGGTATCATCAAAAATCTGAGGGTTAATGTTAAACATACCATCTGCTCAGTAACATCTACCCACACGCTGCATAATCCGATCATCACCAGGAGTAAAATTGACATTGCTGCTGACATGGGCGCAGACATCTTAACTTTCGCTTTGCCCTCCTTATGCACCAATTAAATTCCGTGTAACGGTCGCTGCAAATTCAATCAGCTAATCAGAGTACACCTAACTAAATATCTTCGGTTAGTATTTAAAGATGGCGACGAGACGTAAGCTTGCCTTGAGCGGATGAAACGGCATGACACCCTATGTCTTTTATATTCTGTACTGGACTATTTTATCGTTGTTATCAACTGCCATGTCTTACGACCAATCTCGTGACTATGGAAACCTAGAAGATGATGACGTGATATTTTATTCTGTGTTGTATTCAGTTGTGACTGTAGTTTTCGCAATGGCAGTGCTGTCGAAGTTTCTAACAAACGAATTTAGATTGGGATTTCGATCAGTCTTGAGCCTTCTAGTGTTATTTCTAGGCGAGCCGTTGTGTCAATTTTTGATAAAGGGACCAGGTGGTGTTGTAACCTTTGCAGGGTGCTGTTTATTGATTTACTCTGTTCTCCCAGCTAGTCACCTTCCTGTGGGAAACAAAGCCGTGCTAGTGACAGGTATTCAAAGATATTTTAATCTTCTGTGTCTTAAATTGCTGTGTATAATGAATTGTTATTTAATTAGGACACCGATAAGACATTGTATTGCTATATACTGTAGAGCAGAGAAGGCTGGAACCTCTCCCTTACTGTATAGTTCCATCAGTTCTTCGTATTTACTGTAATGTTAAAATGCAGGTTGTATGCTTTCACGTCAGACAACAAGTTTACATTTCATGAATGATCTGTTGAATGTTAGTATTGTTGCAGAATTTACTAGGAATAATTTATTGATGCATGGTAGTAAAACAAAAAGTGCCACTTCTTTACCTCAGTATGAGATATTGACAATTCCTTCAGAGGTCATGGTTCAGGTTTATTTCTCAGAATATTTCATGGACAGCATTTCAGTTTTTAAACTTCATCTATTATTTAATGTATTGATTTTGAATTATTTTTATAATCACTTCTCATAACTAAGATATCGTGCAAAAATTCTAGTCATAGGGTTTATCGAATATATAAAATTAAATGCAAGCAAATAAACATAAAAATGCTATCCTTAGAGACATTAGTAAACTCTTACATGTTTGATATTGCAGATATATATGTCATTTTCTGAAACCATATTTCATTATTCTTTGAAATATGTGATACTGTTGTATTAAAAATTTCTTTCAAACTTCCTTATTTTGGATTTGGACACAGCAATTAGATACACTGCAAGTCATCATGCTTCATACAGTAACTTATTAATTAGAAACCTTTGAACTTTGATATCTCGAACACCAATATCGAGAATACAATGGATATGAGTCAGAAGTCCCAACAACTTATTATTTAAGTATTTTACCCTTGATATCTTGAATTCTTGGATATCTCAAAGTTTTGTCTTGGTCCCATCAAGTTTTAGATAACAAGGTTTGACTGTCTATATATCCATTTTGTTTATATATAACTCAATACATGGTAAAGTATGGATTTATACATGTATTTTGGATATTTCAGGATGTGATTCTGGAATTGGATATGCAGTGGTTAAAAAGCTTGACAGCATCGGGATGAGGGTGTATGCTGCTTGTCTGGATACCAGTAGTGCAGGTGCTATATCACTGAAAAACAACTGCTCAGATAGGTAAGGTTTAAATGTAAACCTCTGCATAACATTTCAGATAATTTATCAACATCAAGGTAATAACCTTTGTGTACTTTTATAGTTGAAGATTTCAAGAAATACTTCCTTCATCTTTTGAGGAATTCTTCATCACTAAAAACAATTGTGTTATTAGTTCACTGAATGATTTTTAAAGTAATTATTTCTGTCACTTGCCTTGCTTGCTGTTGTTACAGTTATATTTGTTTTCTCTTTTAGTGTTCACATTCTCCAACTTGACATTACAAACAAAAAAGACATTGAAAGTATCGTTAGTTTTGTAAAGGATACAGTGGGTTCAGAAGGTATTAAAGCTTTTATTAAAGATCTCAAATGTTAATAACATTCAAAACTTTAATTGTTTACCAAAGTGTGGCAATTTGAAGTTAATTTTTTTTATCCTTCAATAGTTTATAAATCTTTCTGATGATGAAAAGGAAACCATTTGTTTGTACATCTTAAATACAATGTATATACCATATATATGTGCCCACTTACACTGATATGCAAGTTTTAGAGCAGCTTTACCTCATTTGCAGGACTCTGGGGCTTGGTTAATAATGCAGGCGTGTGGTATATTTCTGAGATAGAAATGACATCAGACACCTTGCTGAGAAAAGTTTTAGAGACCAATGTTTTAGGAGCCATAACACTGACAAGAGCACTTCTTCCTCAAATAAGACAAGCAAAAGGAAGAATAGTTAATGTGTCTAGTTTATTAGGTACGTTGTGTGTATCAGTGAAAGTATCCATACAGGAATGTAACGTCCAACTAAGAATTAAATTCCACATGCAATTTCATGTCCTGGTTTACAGATTAAGGACTGTCATGGTGATCTTCTAATTAATTGTTTTTTCTTCTTCCTGTCCTCCGTATGCCTGTGCAAATTTTGTCAAGCCTTATAATTCTTTTATCTTGTATAAGATCTGTCAAAAATCAGGATGTTCAGTTCTAGGGTTCAGATTTTTTAAGAGTACATAATGGCTTCACACTTAAATTATATGTGAGGGATCCAAATGTACCCATCTGTGGAGAGTAGAATTTTTAAATTTGATCCATGTTTTTGAAATTCTATGTATCTCAACATCTCTTCAAAATACTTATATTCCACATCTGTGTGATATGCCTCCTATGCAGTGCTCACAGCTGAACATATTAATTGGCTGTTTCACAGGACCTGTAACTGTGCAAAGTTTCTTGTCCTGTACCAGATTTGTTGTCCTTCTGGTGACTCAAAGTAAAATGTAATGTATTAAATTCCTTTTACCATTATTAGATACTGAAATTTTGATAATTGATTTTGATTTAATCAGAGTCATAATTGGAGCTATTCTCCTCTAAATTTACAACATCATCAATAACATTAGACCCTTCATCTAAAACATCATCACATATAAAATGGACTCCTTACTCACTCATAAAACAGTTTTCAAAGGAAATTAATAGTCATTTTTACTTAATGATGTTTACTATTTATTTTTACTAATTGAACTTGTTCTATTGTGTGTGTGTGTGTGTGTGTGTGTGTGTGTGTGTGTGTGTGTGTGTGTGTGTGTGTGTGTGTGTGTGTGTGTGTGTGACTTTTCAAAAATAAATTTTAACATTTTTATCACTAAAACAGACAGACTCTGCTTTTTTAAATTTATTAATCCTCTCCATTATTTGTTGGCCTTGGGCAGAGGAACAGGGGTTAAGGTTGAGCACTGCTCCAAAGAGAAATTTTAAAAATAAATTCCAGAAAAATGATACAATTTCATACCTCTTGTATCCACCATGGATACAGGGGAATGAAATTTTATTGTGAGGTATACTTACAGTTTCATTGGTATTGAGTCTTTAAAGAAGGTATAATATTTCAAATAAATTATTCTGGATGAAAAAAAAGATATATATATATATATATATATATATATCTGTGTGTGTGTGTGTGTTAATCACAGGTATAAGTGAAAGTCCTGCGTATTTCCCTGGCCCGCTTGAAAACTGATCCCCCTTGAGATTGGATGAATTTGAAAGCCCTTAGTATACTTAAAAATTAGGAAAAAATTGTAGTAACTGAGAGAAATAATTAAATCCCTGTAGGATTTGAACTCATAATCTGCAGTCTTTTTATAAATGGATCCAGCCACGCATTGTTGTGTACTATAATCTCATGGGCTTTCGTCATTTTCATGGATCCATACTGAATGGATTTTCTACCAGTGGAAACATGGTGTTTACAAACATGTCTTGTTTTAATATCTTAATAAAAATAGCTAATCTCTTTCTTTTTTCCATGTTCAGGTAGAATAACTATGGATGGTAATGGAGCTTACGCTATTTCTAAACATGCTTTGGTGGCATTCTCTGACACACTACGACAAGAAATGAAGAAGTGGGGAGTTAAAGTCTCTATCATTGAACCAACAGGGTTTTATACAGGTTGAGTGCTTGATATTCATATAATTATGAATTGGAATTTGATCATGTTGACAGCAACAAACATGATCAGTTCTGAAGACTCAGATGCACTGTTTTTCATGTAATCATTGAATCTTTTACAGTGCTTTTTATATTGTTCACATCTGAGCACAAAACAAAAATGATCCACTTATTAATACTCTGAAACAAAGTTGTATAGGATACTTTGTGTACTTACATGTGTCACCATAAGAAAAGTACCAAATTCTGTTACTAAATGATGGTCAACATTTCTGTTTGTAGATAATGTACATTGTAATGGGATTGTTCTTCATTTCTTAGTTTAAGTTACGACAGGCTGAAGTGAGCAGTAAAATAAAGGAGTATTGCAATTTGTCATTGTACTTTAGAACAAATTTGAATCCTTTCTGATTTCAGATAATTTGAAGGAACACAACATTATGCGCAGAAAAGAAGAGATTTGGAATACTTTGGAAAATGATGAGATCAGAAACACTTATGGTAGGCAGTATTTGGATAATATTTACAGCAGTATCAAAGAGAGATTCAATCGTTATCCATCAGACCTAACCCCTGTCACAAGAGCCATAAGAAGTGGACTTTTGTCTAAACGTCCACGGGAAAGGTTTCCGTGTGGGACGGGAGCAGAGTTTTTGTTGACCGTGTATTCTTTGTTACCGGTGTGGATGGCAGATTCCTTGTCTGCATCTATTGGGATCATGCCCAGAACTATACAACCTACAGCCCTGGAACACTGAGGACTCCAGCTTCTGTTTGATCCATCACTGCCAAACATGTCAGTTTAGTCATTACTTTTATCATATTCAGCTCTTCAGCGCAATTTTGTGAAATGATGCCATAAAGGAAAACTTGTCTTTTAAATTTTCCTTCAACAAAAAGATTAAATTAATATTGTGTGCAATCTTATTAGAGATTACTGTTATATTTTTGATTGGCTATATCTATTTCCTGTTTGTGTTTCTTTTGAAACCTGTGGAATAGTTTTTGTTTTACTTTACTCTTTAGTCTTTTTTTTTTTCTCAAATATTGTTGAAAGTGCTTTTTAAGATCATTGATCTTTTGTTGTTTTGATTTGGAACTTTTGATTGTACATACAGATAGGTGTTCTTGTGAACATGTTTCATGAACAAAATTTTAATTGATGTCTTTGACCCTGGAAAAGAGTTGGGTTTTTTTTTAAGGGTTAAGAACTGTAGTCCCATCATGATATTTTTTTTGTAAGTGTAGTTTGGTAAATGTGTTCTGTATTCATTTTTCCTTTAAACCTTGTAACTTGTGCTTGAAAGGCTTTGGGTGCAATTTACATGTACTTGTTAGCTATTTAATACAGGAATTGGTGATGTATTGTGATATATGATAATTCTGTCACATTGATCACACCATCAGGTGATGTGTAAAGTGAACTGTGATTAAATTATTATTATTCAACTAATATTTTCATGTTTTAAACTATTAAATATGAAAAATTGCATTAAATATGAATATTTGCAGTATCATTTTATGTAAAATGCTTCAGTTTTAGAGTAGAAAAGTTCTTACTTTCAGCTGAATTGTCCAAATGAACTTCCAAGAATTCTATAACAGTCTGAATCTTTTTAATTTGGGTTGTAACACACAATTTGATTGACATAAAGTAATCTACATATGTATATATAGGGTACCATACAAAATGGCCAGCTGCTCTCCTTGCCATATGTGGGTGATGATGGTTAATTTAAAAGTGTTACAATGATATCTGTCACATTGAAGTCCTATTTTCATGTTGATATAAATTACATCAGATGTTTTAGAAAATTAACTCACAAGTAAGGAAGTTAACATTGATTAATTGAACCATATTATATGATATAAAATTTATTTGGAGGAGATTGCAATGTTATAAAGTATATATAATCTCCTCCAAACCATTTTCTATCATTAACATGAGAAACATTAGCTTCATTCCTTTAAGGACTAAACAATGTATTGAGGTACTTTACAATTATTAAACTGCATGTCAAGCAAGTGTAAACTACCTTAAACCATTTGATATCTCCCATAATATGGTTTGCTATGATCAATGATTTTATTTTTTTAATACTATATAGTTTAATTTTATTGAAATCATGCTCTCTACTTAATTCCAGTAGTGCAGGGTCATGCAATTTCATGACATTTGTTCATTTGCAAACTACTTCAATGAAAAATAATGCAAGTTTTTAAACCAATAAAATTTTGTGTTATAACTAATATTGGATTATTATTAAGAAATACATATATGTATAAATACTTGCATATAAGTAAGTTGTATTTTTGTCCCAGAATATTATGGAGTAATTTGCCATTGACAAGCTAAAATAAAGTGTGATAAAATTGTCAATGGAATCGGTCATCCACTGAGATCAAGATTCTCATGTTAACACATTAGTAATTTCATGTATCGTTTTACCAACAGGGCAGCGATATTTAAAATCCATATCTTACCATAATAAATTGTTTTTGCTAGATCTATTAAGTCCTTCAGTCATGTATTGAAATCAATTTCAAGCATACAGAGAAATTTTCTTGGAACATAGAAGAGTAATGACTAGTCATATGACTTATAAGCAAATATATATATTAACACTAAAATTATGGATTCTTCAATTTATTTATTACTCTCCAAAAGCTTATCTTAAATTAGACCAATTAATGAGAAATGTAAATACACTGTATCTATGTTTCAAAATTAAATGTTTTGGTAATGATAATCTTACGGTATTTCAATTTATTGTATTTCTTGATAAATGCACTGATTCCTCAAGTTTGCAGACATGTGAAATTACAAAATATACTAGATATCAGTAATACATGTAAACATCTCGAGTTGTTTTTTTTAAAATTTTGTATTACGTGGATTAAAATAAATCTATGGAAACATGGGGATAATTTCTTCATAATTAGCTTCACAAATGATACAGATTACCTCAAAATTCCATTGTTTTTAAACCCCTTTAATACAAAATACCAAGACATATATTCCTCAAGTGTAAAACAGTGATTTCAATCAGGTCCAATTGCTCTAGTATACCAAACTGTGAACTGTTAATATTTGGCACTTCTGCATTTATATACTCGTTTTGATTTACTTGCTTCGATGAATAAAGATCATAGCACACTGTATTGTATGACCTGTTGGTGCTTGTTTAATTATGCAAGTTATAAGGTCACTGAAGGCACTCAAGTGAACTGTTGCTTTCAGTGCCTGTCATTGGTTGTACTTTGTACACTTCTGAAGATTTTGGAATTTCCTCTCCAAAACTGCATTGCCAAATTTCACCAAAGTTACTATACATCATCTTTGGGGGTAGGGGATTGATTGATTTTATAATGTTTTACGTCCCGCTCGAGAATTTTTCACTCGTATGGAGACATCACCATTGCCGGTGAAGGGCTGCAAAATTTAGGCCTATGCTCGGCACTTACAGCCTTTGAGCAGGGAGGGATCTTTAACGTGCCACACCTGCTGTGACACGGGGTCTCTACCAACCTTCTAAATTTCATGATACCTGGGTAATTTGACTGCAGGGTAAGGCCAAACGTGGTATACTCAGTAAACCGTGGTAAAAGTGAACCTCCAGGGTCAGTAAGAAAATCAGTTTGTTTAACCAATCTTTATATCTAATGAAATTTTCATAAGGAAATAAATATCACTTCATGATAAGCTTGAATATTTCATAAAAGAATAAAATTACAGTAGTGTTTATGTGTAAACCATTTAAATAACATCTTATTTGATTCTACTGACACTACACTTAAATTAACTGGATATTTAGAAGGAACAGGTACATGTAGCCCTTTACCAAAATTGAAAATTTCATGATCCCAAGGGTAGGGGTTTTGGTAAAGGGTGCAGCCAAAATTACCATATAGTGATTATTACTGTTAGCATTTGGAAGACCTCTTCCTTAAAATTTTGCCAATACTGTATCACAAGAGGCCCATGGGCCACATCGCTCACATGAGTCACCTTGGTCCATATTTAAAGATTTTCCCTATAGATCTGCATGCAAAACTTTGAACCTCTTCTGTGCCCCCCCCCCCCCCCCAATCCTCCTTGGGCCATGATTTTAACTAAACTGAATTTGCACTATGTCAAAAAGCTGCCATGTAAACTTGAACTTTTCTGACTCTGGTTCTTGAGAAGATTTTTTCCCCTGTATTTTCACACGTAAAACTTTGATCCCATATTCTGGCCCCACTCTACCCCCGAGGGCCATGATTTTATCAAACTTGAATCTGCATTGTATCAGAAAGCTTCCATGTAAATTTGAACTTTTCTGGCCAAGCGGTTCTTCAAATGAAGATCAATGTCCTTTTGCAATAGTGAAATAGCAAAAATATATTGAAAATTTTTTAAAATATTCTCCACAGCCACTGGGCCAATTTCAGTCAAACTTGGTACAAATCATCCTTTGATGAAGGGTATTCAAATGAAGGGTCATCACCCAAGGATGCTTTCTGCCAAATGTAGTTGAAATTGATCCAGAGGTTCTGGAAAAGAAGTTGAAAATGTGAAAAAGTTTACAGACACACAGACGGATGACAGGTGATCAGAAAAGCTCACTTGAGCTGAGAGTTCCGGTGAGCTAAAAACTTAAATCATATTTAGGAAAAACAGAAAGGGATGTGTCAAAATTGTGAATTTCACAACTACAGGATCCTGACTATATAGGGTGATAGTCTGGTCCGATTTCAGCTAAAAAGAACTTCTAAGGGCAAATTATTATTATTTGGTTCAACATAACTTTTTAACCTAATTTGAGTATGCTGAATCTGAAAAAATATGTTGAACTTCATGAAAATGGCGTTAAATAGGTCAAAATGGCGATTCAAAATGGCGGACAGTAATTTTTTTCAAATCGTTTTGAAACGCGCATGTAGAAAAAAAAATGTAAAAACTATGATTACAAAATACAATAGCATCGAGAAAAAGATAGAAATAAGCATGCGACCCTAAAAAAGCCATTGCACGAAAGAAAACCCGAATTTTCTCTGTTTTTCCTCAAAATTCAACGTATACTGTTCCTACATTGTTCTTTGCTTGTGACTTTGCACTTACAAAGGTCCATGCACAGCAAATTGTTACGCTTGCACCCACACCTCAATGTTTTACAACCTGTTGTGCAACTACATGCAATCAAGTCTAAACAAGATTCTGGAATTGGGTCTAAAGTCATCAGAATAGGCACTAGAATACCTTCATTCAACTTCCATCCCATCTCAGTTGGAGATGGTAATGTGGGGTTACTTATATTTGCTTGTCTCCATACCAGCGCTTGATAATGTGCACGTTTAATGTGCAGATGCAAGGCATCGCTAGTGGGGGGCATGTTTTCGGGGCTCTTGGATTTTCCGAATAAAATGTTCCTAACCGAGTCAGTTGACGACACTGTGCCCTGGTTATACAGCTTGCATACGAACTTTTCACAGTCGACTATTTTCTGTTCAGTTAAATTGCCCTCTCCAAAACCCCCAAGAAGCCCAACATTGTCTTTGTAAACCTTAAATCCAGTTTTTTTGGATATCCCAAAGAAAAAAGAAGTTGTGTCACATCCAGTCAGAGCATGGAATGCTAACAGATTCGTGCACATTTCTGGAGAGGTAAAGGTTTTCTCTACAACAGCATGAATAGGAATGTTCTTGGGCTTTGCAGATGTTCCAGCAACCATCCACAACTGTATATTTATTTCTGAAAAGAAAGATACAAGTAGCAGTAAAACATCAGTATCAGATGCTAGTACAACAACTGAACTGCAAGTGGATTCTTTCGCACAATGTATGGCATGAAGAACTATTCTAGTATCTGCCTCTTCATGTGACGCATGTAGGGCAGATATATCGAGGAATTCGTCATTGCATTTAACGCTATTCTCATCGAGAAACCCACCAGCAGTAACAACAGTTTTCTCTGTGGGTGCATGAAGAATTATCTGCTCAGATAAAAAGGCAGCTAGGTCTTTCTTGTTGTCATTCAAAGACAAAAAAGCTGAAAAGTTATTCGGGAGTGGCACATCCTTATTTTCAATAACCCTTCTAACTGGCTGCTGCCCTTTTGCCCTACGAGAACGAGTGCCCGATTTTATAGATTGTTCCCTGTAACGGTCGAACAGAACATCAACTCTTGAATACATGGCCCCTTTTCTCACCACAGTGGAAACAAACTCATCTGCAAAGTCTCCAAATGTTTTCATGCCATGTGTTTTCATGCTCTGAACTAAAGCCTGGCCATCTATGATCAAAGCTGGTGATTCGCCTACATTTTCGACTCGCGCCCTTACATCAACATCTTGAAGTATGTCTTCTAAAACAACAGATTTGTTTCCAGACTTTAGTGCACCGCTGGTATCCGCTATAGATATCGGCACAGGAAGGAGCTCGTGTTTCAAAATCTGCTCTAAATCAACCTCTCGTCCGGCCTTATATGCAATGACAAGTCTCTGCAGTATGTAAATCAAAGACCTCTTGTCCGCCATAAAGAAGATTCAGAAACATGAGGATACTATCTGGGACACAACTTACGGCATCAGCCTCACAAACATTCAAACCCATGTGACCAGGTCTATCTTGCAGGTCTGATCTTAATCTTAGTGCAACATGTACCAGTTCATGAAATGAGTTGTGTGGAGGTTTATAACATGGCATAGTGAGTAATTCGTCATCCATGGTATCTTGGTCATCATGAAACATATCTCCAAAATGAGATTTAGAAAGAATATGGGGCACTAAAAGAGTTTCGCGTTCAGATACTGCTCTATCGAGGGGACGAAGAAACTGGAAGATATTCTGCACCTTGGCTTGCAGATTTTCTTTAAACGTTGATCTACGAGTGATAAAAGACTGTGGCATTTCAGATCCTACCTCTTCTACCAACTTGGAGTACCTGTTCCATGTATCAGAGAGCTGTAAGATTTGGCACTTGCTGGCTGCGTACTCCAGTTCTCGAACAAGAAATATCATGGCCAGATCTTCACATTTTGACTCCTTTTCTGTTTTTTGTGTATCATACTTAAAAGCATTCATGCATTTTAGATGGTACTTACCCTCTGCAGCTATCAAATCGCTAACGTTTCCTAACTTAACACGAAGTATGTTGTCATACTTTGCATTTTTAAGAACCATGTCGCTAACAGAAAATGTTGTAATGTTGAATAGCTTCTGTTTAATTTGTTGTTGACAAAATATGCATAACTCCCAATCTATTGGTGTAGATGCATTTCGCAAAGTTCGGGATGCTGCTGCAGAAGGGTGTGAGCAAGATGACGTAGACGGTACATCATCCTCTGTATCGACGTTGATTGTATCAGATGTGTTTGTAAGCAAACATGCTTTTCTTTCCATTAACTGAATTGGTCTGGGGTGAGTAAATGCACTATAGCATTTCCTATGACATAGAACTCTATCATTCGGACTTAATTTTTCTATTCTGTCAATGGCATCATAGTTCCTGGCATCTTTAACTTTCTTACGACGAGATGCCCTCTCGGTCAACGTTTCGATAGACTTTTTGCTTTTTAATTCTAACGTGTCTGTCTTTTTTTCCTGACATATAACACACAAATCTGTATCTATTTGATAACTTCGCTTAAGTGATCGTTCAGTCATGATTTCTAATCAATGAGTGGTGAGATATGACAAGCCTATAACCTCGGCCATCAGTTTTATACCTTATGTCAGAATCATTTGTTAATTCGATCCTCGATTGTGTCGGTCGCGCTATTGTGAAAACCATTGAACACTGTGTTGAATTTCAAGTGCATTTATATCATAAAGTATGCAATACGTTAACTGAATAATTTGCACAATTAGAAGGAAATAAGCATTAAATATCATATCAAAATGCATATATATACTGTGCGTCAATATGCGGTTGCGAAAAAATGAGTTAATTGGGATCTAATCGTTTTTTTCACAATTTTAATTGTTTAACGAACATTGAACAATTTATTCTATTTTTCAGACACATATAAGTTTAGTACAAGCCTTTAAATTGCTTTAATTTGCAATAAACTTTTTAAAAATAAAGCCATATAGATAATTTTGCAAATTTCAACACCGCCATTTTGACCTATTTAACGCCATTTTCATGAAGTTCAACATATTTTTTCGGATTCAGCATACGCAAATTAGGTTAAAAAGTTATGTTGGACCAAATAATAATAATTTGCCGTTAGAACCCATTTCTAGCCTCTTTTTTCAAAATCTGGACCAGACTATGAGTCCAAAATAGTCATACAATGTTAATACAATATTTGTTATATTATGTGAAGTCTTGCAACAGTATGGGCACTTTTGGGGACATTTGTGTGTTTTAAATGATATCATCTTGTTTTATACTACTGCTGAATATTAGAATTTAGCTTAGATATGCAGAATAGGAATATCATTCTAGACTTCATAGCCACTGAGGCAAGTGATACTCATGTGACCAATAAGGTCTGTGGACCTCTTGTTATACAGCACTTTAATTAAAAGGTAAATGCAAATGACTGAAAAGCTTGTTGCTTTTACTTTACATTCAAATTTTGGTGAATTTCATGCAGAATTATTGAAATTTGACAGTTTTAAAGGGACATGGACAAGATTTGAGCTGTATATTTTCAAATTTTATTTTTCCAATTTTAATGTTTATAATGCTTAACTATGGTATTTCTAATGGTCAGCAAAAATTTGAATGCCAGGGAGAGATAAAGATCTTACAATACTTTGTTATGTGAACAAGCTAGGCTTGTTCCGTGTTTTTGTTTACCTGGGTTAAATATATTAGTAATGGTTTCGTTTAAAGCAGATTTTTTAAATTTACAATTCTGAAGATGATTGAATATTTTTTAGTATTTATTAAGCAATATATATATATATATATATATATATATATATATATATATATATGAAAACATTGCACAAGCCTTGTTTACATAATAATGAAGAATTATGAGTGCTGTATCTTCTCACTTGTAACTCCACAACTGATATTCAATTTTTGGTTATTATTAGGAATGACTTAGTTAAGCATCGTGAAAATTAACAAGGGAAAAATGAAATCAAGCCCATGTCCCTTTAAGCAATTAAGGTAAAGAATCATTTATACATGCAAAACATATACATCCGAACTTTCACTAATCAATAAAAAAAAATACAAATATACTAGCAGATGGCTAGACCTTGTATATGACAAGAAAGTAAATTTCAAATCCATTTTATTTCATAAACATTTCAATTCACATTTTAGGTAACTTTTATAACTTAAACAGAAGAACATCATGATTAAGTATTTCAACAGTTTTAATTATGGTCACATGCAACGCTTCTGCCATTTCTTTTCTTAAAAAAAATTGGTCATCTCAATTTGATAAGTTCTTGCATGATTTAGAAAATAGGTTTAACTTTTATATTGTTGTAATATTATTATATTTCAAATATCAGCCTGGTTAGCTCAGTAGTTAGATCACCCAACTAGTAATGCAAGGGTCCTGGGTTCAATCCCTGGTTGATCAAAAAAATTCTCCCCTTCTTTGCCAAAATAACTTAGTAATGTCCATGTATTAAATTATAGAACCTTCTGAAATGCATATTAAGAGTTGACTTCACATTTGTACTTGCCACAATCAGGAACTTTCAAAATATGTGAACTCTAAAACACACCTAATAATATACCTATTAAAGATTTGTTTTTGTAGAAACTAGATAGGATACAAGTAAATTGTACCTGAAATGTCACAAAAAATTATATATTATTGAGAAACGTCACATGTGCCTTAATTGAAAATAATTTTGCAAGATCCTAGAACAGCATTGTTTGCAGTGATTTCCTCACATTGGCCATTTCTTGCTGTTGCTGGAAAAGAGATATAATCAACATATTAACAAAACATCTTCTAGCTAGATACAATTCTGAATTGTGTCATGTCACACCATCAGTATGATTTTCTTGCTATAAAGACAACTGTACAATGTACAAATATCTATCACACCTGCTAACATAAATTAATTGTTTCACTGGCAGCATCAGCCTAATCTAATTGCAAACCCCTTTTATTTGACCTGGATAACAAAAAGAGAAGGGGGAGTATACATGTACCTTGGTGTAATCAAAAAGTACTAATAATTGACATATTAATAAAACATTTAATTCTGAATTTAATGTATCATATCACACACCATCAGTATGATCCAAGTATGCATTCTCTTGTTATAAGGACAACTGTACACATGTGTAGAACAGTTTCTGTCACACCCACTACCATTATGTTTTACCCAAAGTATCAACCCAATCTCATTAATTAAAACTATATGCAATCCCCTTTTCTTTGACCCTGAAAACAACAAAATGTGTTTGTGAAACACTGATGCCTCTGGATTACAACAAAATGGAACTGCAAGATTTTAAAGGTTCCAGGTCAATTATTTTGGTGTCAATGGAAAGATCTTGCTACAAGGAATGCACATACCAAATATTAAGGTGTACCTCTTGTGGTGTTAAAAATATGACAAAAGTTAGGGGTTTTCTTCTTCTTTTTTGGGGGGCAAACTTCTAAAACTAGGTCAAAGGTCAAGGTCAACAACCTGGTATCATTGGAAAGATCTTCTCACAATTAATACACATGCAGAGTTCAAGACAAAAGATGCCAGACTACTGGAGATCTTCGATAAATTTTCAAATTGTCCAGTAAAACATGGAATCTGATCTGAAAACGGTCTGATATATATATATATATATATATATATATATATATATATATATATATAAACAATAATTTATTATGTTGAAAACATAATTGGATTAGACAGCAGGCATTGTCTATAAGCCCTCTCCATGATAGATATTAGCAGTCAAAAGTAAAACTAAATTATCATGTCTGTACTTTCAATATTATGCATGTCTTACTACTTCCAATTATGTGGCTTATTGAATTGTTGAACAATGGTTGTTCAAACAAAAAAAACAAAAAAGCTAAATGCATAAATGATAAAATACAGTGTGAACATGATTGCAAATCCCCTCCCCCTTGGTATACAAAAAAATATTTATAAAATAAAATATAACCATAACTTCTGTGGCGATCAGCTCAGAATGTCATCAATTTCAAACATGTAAATATTGGCTAGTTTTATGTTGCACAGTTTAAACGTTAACATTATATTTGCTCTTTAAATATTTTTGTAGACTTGGGCCTTGGTGGGGAGGGGGGTTAATATGATAACATCCACAAGTACCTGTGAGTGGAAAAGGATTAATATCAGTCTACAACAAAATTTATAAAGAAGTTTAATCTTGTGTGGTAAAAAAATAAAGAGCTGTTAACTTGTTAAGGACAAATTAATGTTCTGAACTGTCATATTCACTGCTTGAAAATAAATAACGCTGAAAACAAATTTTGGTGGTTTTTTCTTGTCTGGTAAATTTCAAACTTGTCTAATAGATTTTTCTAAATTACCCTTGATCTACAGAACATAATGTCTGGTAGTTTTTTTGTTTTGTTTTTTTTTTAACACTTTTCACCAACTCTGAACATGCTAATTATAAAAGCAGTACCTCTTACAGTTTGAAAGATATAACTTATATTCAAATTTTCTAAAATTAAGTCAATGTTAAGGTCACCTGGTCAAAGATTTTTGTGTCAATGGAAAGGTCTTGGCACAAGGATTGCACATACCAAATAAAGTTTTATTGAAAAATTTCCAAAACTAGGACAAAGGTTAATGTCATGGTCAACAAATCTGGTATCACTGGAAAGAAACACAAGAAATACACATGCTTAATATAAATGCAGTTCTTTTTATGATTTCAAAGATATGGTTTATGATCAAATTTTCTAAAAGTAGGTCAAAGGTCAATGTTAAGGTCACTAGGACAAAAATTTTGGTGTCAATGGAAAGGCCTTGCTACAAGAAATACACATTCAAAATATGAAAGCTCTACCTCTTATGGTGTAAAAGATACGAGCAATGTTAAAGTTTTCTAAATAGAATTTCCAAAACTGGGTCAAAGGTCAATGGGTTGACAAACCTGGCTTATTAAAGTAGGTCAAAGGTTAATGTTAAGGTCATCAGGTCAAACATTTTGATGTTGATGGAAAGGTCTTGTCATAAGGAATACACATACCAAATATGAAAACTCTACCTACATTGTTAAAAATATGAGCAAGGTTAGTCTTTTGCCATGTGCACAGACAGACAGACCAACAGGTACAAAACTATGTGCTCCCAAATCTTCTATTCTGGGGGCATAAACAGAGAATTGGATACTTGGTGTAATCAAATAATACTACATGTAATATCATCCCTGCAAACCAATTCTGTTGCAAAATGATATATTTAACTAATATATTCCTATGACTTACAGTGTCCATGAGTATTTTCTTCTGTAGAAGAGACATTTCTTTCTTTAACTCTGACTGGATAGATGATTGCTGGTTCTGGTGACATTTTTCCAGCTCGTCAATGCCCTGTTTAAAAAGAAGCCCATAGGTCACAATGCTCACTTGCCCTTTTTAGTCCTGCCCTGTCCCCAGGGGTCATAATGTGAGCAAACTTGAAGAAGCATATTCTGTTTATGTACACATGACTTAAGTATACTTTCGCATTCATTTGACAATAAATTTTGCCCCTGAAATTTTAGAGATTTCTTTAAAGAAATATCCCTTGCCCCATAAGTCGATCTTGAAATGAACAAACTTTAACCTATTGTAATACAAAGGAAGAAAATACAATGATCTGGACCTAACCCCTTTAATCTTCAGTCTACCGACCGAGCTATCTGGCCACCGGTGATCAAACCTCTTCCCTCCTTAACTCTCATCAAGCCTCAAAGATCTTTATCCCCTGGCAGGAATTTTCACCTGTCAGTTCCAAGGGCTGGTTCATGACACCATATGTATCAGGAAGGGAGAAAATGTAGCAGACTAGATCAGGATTCGGACCTGGACCTCCTGTCAGAATCTCTAGTTAGGTGCTCTGAGCTATCTGGCCACCTGCGATAGAACCCGTCTGACTACTATATATTCTCCTCCTTAAATGTCTTTACATTTTGAAGACATTAAACCCAGGATTTTTATTCCCTGGCAGGCATTTTCACCTTCAGTTCCAGGGGCTGATCTATAGCACCAAATGTAACAGGAAGGGAGAAAATGCAATGGGTCAGATGGGTTTGAGCAAGTTTAGTCTCCTATTAATCCACATAAAAAACTAATACACATGAACAAATCAGTACTCTTTCCATAAAACAATACAGTGATTTTTATAGTACAGCTGTAGTAATCTTTATAACCCATTAGTGAAATCAGGTACACAAAAGCATGCACTGAGAATAACACATTGACACAAATGTATGAAAAGGAAAATACTAAATCGGGGGTTTGTTATTCTCAGATATAGGTAATGTCTTCTAGCAGACATCATGGTTCGTGTCATCATTCCAATTCATTTTAATTAAATTGGAAATCAAATTATATTGAAGTCAAGATGATTAAACTAACTTTAAAATTTGAAACTCATGACATGCCATGATATCACTCAATATAGAATCAGATTTCTGTAAATATTATCTTGCTAAAATATTTTCAGAAAAGAAAAATAACCAAATTTACATATCACTAAATTAACTACCTATATCCAGTAAACTTAAAACCCTAGTTGTGGTCCCTCCCTGGTACCTGGAGTCATGGATTAAACAAATTTTAATTTATATTACACAAGGATAATTACATTGATTTAATAAGTAATAATATTTAGGTTTTTGAGAAATAGATTTTTACCCCACCATATAATCACAATTTCAACAATGATCTCCCCCTCACAAGGGGACCTGGACCTTAATCTGAGTAATCCCATTCACCAAAAGACATTTTGTGCCCAGTCAAGTTGAAAATTGTGAAGTTGTTCTGGAGTTCAAATTTGAAAGCAGCTAACTAACAACAGATGAATTTTAATCAGAAAAGCTAGCTCACTTAAAGTTGATGGCTCTGAAAAGCTAAAACACATTAAAATATTTACATTTCCAATGATATCTTAACAAATTGAAATGATGCCAATTTTCCATGAATGTGCAGCAGCTATGAACAATATTCAGATGACGCTTGATATATGTAAATGTAGTACGTCTACTTTAACAGCTGAAGATTCTTAAAGAAATGAAAGTAAAATTAAATATAGAAAGATTTCATATGAGGGTATGAACTACAATGCTTCACACCAGCATACTTTTCATGAAGCATCAATGCACCTCATGAAGTATGTTGATGTGAAGCCTTAAAGTTTATACTCTCTGAATGTATTAAATGTGCACATTGCAATTCATTGTATATTAATCATGTATGAAACTTAAGTTAGCCAACCTTGCTGAACTGTTCATGCAGTTGTTTTATTGTTTTCAGTCTCTGACCCTGCACAACTCTAGCCTGCTGGAACATTTTCTGCTGCTGCTTGAACATTTGCTGTTGATATCAACATGAAAACAATCATTATAATCAGAATGCCTGTTTACTGTTTCAAACTCAGATCTCCAAGGTTATCATTTAAATTATTTCATCATTCACACCATTATTCATGACACCCCCAAAAAATTGATACTTGCTGCAACCCAGTCAATTTCATCCATTTTTGTATAATTTATGTTATATCAATACTTGTACTATATATATAAATTTACTATCATTTTGACTTCTCAGTAATGTGTGGAATAAGTTTGAAAATGGAAATCAATCAGAATAATGTTTCTTACATGTTAATCTTAATCAGTATTTGATTATGTCACTAAAGTTATTAATTTCAATTTGTTTGTGTTAACATTTGAACACTTTTCAAATACATGCATTACAGAAGTTGACAAAAGGCCTATGGGCTTTATTGGTCAGATTATTAATAGTTAAAAAAAAAGCCCCAAATGTTATGATATCTAAAAGTGTCGAGTGGTTAGAGCATCATGCTCAAAATCACAAAGCCTCTTGCCTATAGTTGGCGCGGGTTCGATTCTCACTCACACGGATATATGAAAGAAAGTTTGCCAGGTTACTTTCAGAAGGTCGGTGGTCTTTTCCCTGGGTTCTCTCCTCCACCAATGAATATCTAGACGCCACCAGATAACTGAAAATTGTTGAGTGTGGTGGAAAACAACAAACAATAAATCAATCTAACGTAATTTTCTAAGCTAAATTCTAATATTCAGCAGCAGTATAAAACAAGATGTTATCTTCATTTCTTTATTATATCAGAAAGTTTCCACATAAGTTTCTTTTCTGGCCCAGTGGTTTTTGACTAGATCTTTTATCAAACCCACCCATTGATTACCAACCCTTAGAAGGCAACCTGGCCCTTCTTGTAAATAAACTAGAATCACCTTAACCTAAGGGTATTCTGTATGATGAAATTGTTAAAAAGTTTACAATGCAGTCACCAGACAAACTTGATCTGAAATGCTTACTTGAAGCTTTGCCTCAGGTGAGTGAAATATTGCAAGTTTGAAGACAAAGATGAATAGAATTAAGGGTTTTTAGTAGGAATGCATGCATTATAGGGCTTTGTTACACTTTCAACATACATTGAGTTTTTCCTCCTGTTCTTTGGCTTTCTCCAGGTCAGACCCCCACTGCTGAAACACTGTGTCAATTTGTCTAACATACTCATCCTGCAATTTCTGCCTGTAAGTTATGAATCATAATGTTAAGCAGAATTGTCTTGTTTATTTCTTTTTTTTTTCTCCCATATCTTTCCTATTTTAGATATATGTGACTATAGTACCTTTACAAAGTATTAGGATGCTTGTGCACTACTTACAAAAGTAAAATATTGGTTGTTTTGTTCTGGATTTTTCTTTATATGTACACTAACAATAGTTTGAACATGAATTCTAACACTTATTAAAAATTTTGTTATCTTTTATTTCTGCCACAATGAGTATCGAGAATCATTTTTAAAAAGTAATTCATCACACACTTTCACTATTTGATTATCTTCAGTTAATTGATCCTACATTTGAACAAGTTTGATTCTAGTCCTTGCTCCCAATTAGGCTATGCCAAATTGATTTGGATGTAATTCAGTGGTTTGGGGATTTCCGGAGAAGCAGAATACACTTAGTTATTATGAATAACAGATTAACTTTCATTTTTGGAAAGCCTACCTGAGCCTTCGACTCAATTGAGATGCCAAGTAGTATTTTTTAGCTTTAAAAATTTTAAGAAATAAAAGCAGTTTTATTGATTAACGATTACATATATATCTTGAGGAGCATGTACACGTTTATGTTAACATGTCATGTACTGACTCAACGATTTTTGATAGATTGAAATTGACAGTTTTTTGTTAGAGAAATTAAGATCTTTCATAAACAAATGGATTAAAAATATTTTTTAAAAGGCTATATTTTGTATTCACATGAAATCCTGCTCCCAAAATTGTGTTTGTCAACACGCTTGTCATAGCCAGGAAACAACATGCATAGGTAACACCACTTAGGTTTTTTAAAAAGTATGTCAAAAGCATTCAACATTTGGACATAAATTAATGACAAAGAATTTAGGTAACATATTCAGCTAGAAGAGAGAACAGAAAATTTTGGTTGTAAAGCTTTTTTCACTGAATTAATCCATCAACTCTGGTGCTACACTGATAGTTGAGTCACATGACATGTAAACATAAACAGGGTTCGTATCTTGTTTTGAAAATGAGAAGTTTATACAGATTTATTTGCATCATTTTTTGAAAATTTCTTGCCATGTTTTACATAAATGAAATTCTATCGTATATCATTAATTAAAAGTCGAAATGATTTTTTTGTACCAAATCATGTCTATGCCCTGGCCTTTAGAAGTCTATACAGGTCATCTAAAACAATTCATGTTTAAAAGTGCAGTTTCCTTTAATTTATGAAAGGTGTAATCTATGTATCTATGTACATGCATCATGTCATGTATGTTACTTCTTGAAAAATCTTAAGACTTTTCCTGGATTTTCAAAATTTCAACTAAAAAGTGAATCTCTTTAGAAATTTTCCTTTCTGCAGACATAAAGTGACTTGAAGGACAAAATTCATATTGAATCTAGATATTTATAATCACATGAGTCTGAAGTTTTATCAATTAAATTGAAAATAATATCCAACTTTTTATAGAAGATGGTAGATAATTATTTTTCTATTAGATAATTTCCCCAACAGATTTTTATTTCAATTTAATTGATAAAACTTCAGACTCCTGTGCTATACAATCTTTTTAATAAAATTTCTCAATGAAAGAACATCAGTCTAGTTGTGTTTATGAAAAATAGCTAGGAATTCTGACAGAAATGAAAGTAGAATGAAATGTAAGAAATAAATTTAATTTCTGAAAATACACAAGAGTATGAACTTGAACTACAATACTTCATGCCAGCATACTTTTCAGGAAACACTAACAAGTTCTCTCATTGGTCATTATACCTTTCTGCCTGCTGCATCTTCCAAATGTCCTCCACCTTCTTGGTGCTACACTTCAGTGAATTCTGAGTATACTGTTCAAGGCGCTTTCTTTTGCTTACCAGTGTTTTTGAGATATCAGCTGAATTTTGAGAAAATTAAATTTTTTATTAGAAAATTTAATGAAAACATACAGTTAAATACAATGTCACATATATATATATATATATATATATATATATATATATATATATATATATACACACACACACACACATGCAGAAACATTTTACATAAATGTGCTCTTGCTTTGAAGCATCAGAGGTGCTAAAATATGAATCCTCCTACACATCAATTATCATTAGTATAACAGGGCTCAAAATAATTGACAGCTTAACAGTCCAGGGCCAGTAAATTATGGATCTGGGCTAGTGCTTTGTAAAGAGCATGTGCCTTTGGGCTATAATTAATTTGAAAACTTATCAAAATTCCTCTACAATCAGGCTAGTAAATATTAGACTTGTGTGTGTCCAGATTTTTATTTGATGCAAAATAATTTCTTGACTACACTCTTTACTATGAAGTATTGCAATGTAAACTAGATGCTGTCAATAATACCAGCACACAACAGTTTGCCTTTGAATATACTCGCCATCATACTTGTGTAACTAGCAAATCTCTTATACCGGTAATATATCATATATCCATAGCTCCATTCACTTATAGAGATGATTAAATTGAAAATTTGAATTGAATTTTTTGTTATTCATTTTAAAAATCTGAATATATGTTTTATCAACTCTTTATCTTTTGGTAGCCAATTTTTTTTATCAGAATCAAAAGTAGTATTGTTTATTATATTAATTTACAGATCATGACCAAACAACAAATCTATTCCAGTATAACAATTATTTATCATTGCCAAATGTTCTTCTACATTAATTTGTTGTCATACTGATGGGTGCTGTAATGACATGAGTGTATTGCTGACTGCATGGATGATTATTCAAAATTGTTAATCTAAGGTTGAACTCATGGTCAAGTGGTCTAGTGTGTCACATACTGCTAGGAGATTTGGTTCCACAGGTTGTGAGTTCAACACTGAGTAAGGACAGAAGTTGGCATCCATTAATGATGGGACATTGGTTAATTTTCATAATCGATCAGCGGTTGGAATTGGTTGCTGCTTCTGATGCGATTTTAACAATTGTAATCGGAAGACATATTTTTATCTTAAAAAGCATAATCTTGCAAAGTATTTCATAATTTTTTTCAAGTCATTTACATATGTATTTTTATATATTTAACACATAAAAATAATAATATGTAAAGTTATGTTTGTTCAAGAGTTCATTGAAATCTTTGTGCTTTATATAAAATATTTCAAATGCATCTAAACTTTTGTCAAATATCCATTCCCAATGACCATGTAGTGAGCAACAACTTGGCAAGAATTCCATCATCATCAAAAGCAAGTTTTAATGAGTTACCTAAATGGTCGACCAATATAGCACACTAGCATGTAGCTAAGAGATTTGGTTCCGCAGGTTATGAGTTCATCCCCAGGAAGGGACAAAAGTGGGTATCCAAATGTAGTGAATTTTTCTGTGCTTTATATTAAATAATTCTTTACTTAGAGCAGTTATGCATGTTTAGGAGTTCATATTGCAATCTTTTTGCTTTGTAGAAATGGAATGGGCTAATTCCAGAATGCATTCCATGAAAGATGTATATACATCCAATGATCGATTGTAGACAAAAATAATTGATCATCGAAATCGGTAGTCTTTTTTCATCAACGATCGATCGTTTCTGATTATCAGTACAACACTGGCATCCATAAATGCAGTCCGTTAAATGTTCTACTTTACCATTTTTCCGTTCGCTCATCGTGCTTCACCATGCACTCACCGTGCATTCAACATTTATTCAGCATGTGTGACAGAGACTGGTTTGTGCCTCTGCTGAGAATCGAACCCGGGACCTCTGGCATGACAGTCCAGTGCTCTACCGATTGAGCTAAAGGGTTAACCCACTAACCCGAGCTAGTAGGAGGGCCATGTATCTAACATTACCACATTGTCCCCCTCCAGAGAGAGAGGCATCCCGACTCTCTCAGAGTGCCAGTGCCTGTGGGGCAATCACTTTCACGCACCAGAGATTACCCCGGCCCCAACGTGAGCCCCAAATGTAACAGAGACTGGTTTGTGCCTCTGCTGAGAATCGAACCTGGGACCTCTGGCATGACAGTCCAGTGCTCTACTGATCGAGCTAAAGGGTTATCCCACTAGCCCAAGCTAGTAGGAAGGCCATGTATCTAACACTACCACACATGCATTCACCGTTTGCTCACTGTGCGCTCTCTGTTCACAGTTTTGCATTCACAAATCGTTCAGCGTGCACTCAATGTGCGTTCACCATTCACAGAGCGTTCACCGTGCATTCACCGTTTGTTCGTCGTTCAGTCTTTGCATTGTCATTTGGAACATCAATGCAAAAGGAGCGATATTCATTGCAAGAAGAAAATGTAAAAGAAATATGAACAGAAGTAACTATCAATCTGATGTATATGGAATTAATTGCTGATGTAATATATCACATGGCTCAATACTTTTTCAAAATGAAATAATAACATTTGGGATCAGGATGCCAAAAATCTTTCATAAATTTTGTTTTCTGATCAAAATATTGCTAAAAACAAATACGTTAAATTTGATAAACATTGCAACATCATTTTATAATGTTTCCTTAAGTGGTATAGCTATAAATAATTGTGAAATTTCAATAATTTATTCTGGAGTACTCAAAAATACTTTAGTGTACTCTGTTTAGAACCAGAAGGTACATATACATAAGGTTTGTGATAGCACAATGTACTTGACCATGATTTGTGTGCTACACAACCAAATGTGCCTTACATGAAATTCACATAAATTTCACATGAAATTTTTAGTGTGAATTCACATTTGAAGCTCTTTTCAAGTGAAATTCATGTTAAAATTTTCACATGAAATTCACGTGAGGCATATTTACCTGTGTAGTAGCGTAGTACAAAATAAGTCATGCATAGTACACTGGTGTCTCATCTGTATGTGCCCCCGACAAGAATTCTAAATATGATTCTAAACATGCATTTCTTTTCTACTTTTACACATACAGTCATATACATATATCTCTATATGTAATACTGCACACAATGTTCTAAACATGCAATTCTTTTCTACTTTTACACATACACATATATCTCTATATGTAATACTTCACACAATGTACACATGAAGTTTGCTTTAGTTTGTGTACAATTGCTGCTTGCATTGGTGTAAAATTTATGATCATTTCATTCAGTACTTGTATAAAAATGTAGTATGCTTTGTTTAGACTGAATATATTCAGAACTGTAGAACATGAAGTTTCCTGATTCCGTGTTATTCTATCATTTATTCATTGAATAAATATACATATCATTTTTCTTATCTGATTATGAAATATATTCCAAGAGAAATATATTCCAAATAAATAGATCATCTTGTGTTCATAGTGCACTCATTATTCACTTTGCATTCAGCATTCACTCACCATTCAGCATTTGTTCACTGTGTTTTCACCGTTCGCTCACTGTGCATTCACTGTTCAACTGTATACGTTTTACACACACACACACACACACACACACACACTACATATATGTATATCAATCAGTACATTCAACAATGAAGTGAAGAGAAAATATTTACCTCCAAAACATTCTAGCATCTTCTGCATTTCAGATCTAAAATTTAAATATTTTGGTGAAGAACAATACTGATATTGAATGTAAAATATAAAGCTAAAACTGTGATACTGTATCTAATAACACTTATGCCTATCTGG
The DNA here is from genome assembly GCA_024699665.1 of Ostrea denselamellosa. Taxonomy (NCBI): domain Eukaryota; kingdom Metazoa; phylum Mollusca; class Bivalvia; order Ostreida; family Ostreidae; genus Ostrea; species Ostrea denselamellosa. Next base: position 8,961,071 of record JAMZEH010000015.1, on the reverse strand, counting down.
AGTCTGTTGTTCACCTGGGTGTTCTATATAATGGGGTGTTTATAACTACTTGTAGAATTGCCAATGATCACAAGAGGCCCAAGGGCCACATTGCTCACCTGAGTCACCTTGGCCCATATGAAAGATTTTCCCTATGTGTTTGCATATAAAACGTTGATCCCCTAAAGTGACACCCCCTACCTCTAGGGGTCATGATTTTAACAAACTTGAATCTGCACTACGTCAGAAAGCTGTCATGTAAATTTGAACTTACCTGGCCTAGTGGTTCTTGACAAAAATTTTAAATATTTTTTCCTATATTTTTTCATACAAAACTTTGAACCCCTATTGCAGCCCCACCCTACCCCTGGGGGTGTTGATTTAAAAGAAAAATTGAATCTGCACTATGTCAGGAAGCTTCAACTTAAATTGGAACTTTTCTGGCCTAGTGATTTTTGAAGAGATTTTTAAATGACCCCACCCTATTTTTGCATTTTTGTGATTATTTCCCCTTTGAATGGGCATGACCCTTCATTTGAACAAACTTGATTTCCCTTTACCCATGAATGATTTGTACCAAGTTTGATTAAAAGTTGCCCAGTTGATCTTTTAAAATTTGTCAGTGTATTTTTGCTATTTCACTATTATCTCCCCCTTTGAGAAAAGCACTGTCCTTCATTTGAACAAACTTGAATCCCCTTCCCCAACGATGCTTTTTGTCAAGTTTGGTTTAAATTGGCCCAGTGATTCATGAGAAGAAGTAAAAATTGTGAATGTTTACAGATAGAGAGACAACGGATGATCAGAAAAGTTCACTTGAACTTTCAGCTCAGTTGAGCTAATAATACTACATTTGGTATAAATATATATGATTTTAACTTCAATTTGGTATCAATAGTATTAAAGAGACATTTTCAAAGAGCTTTCACTAACTTTGTTGCATAGTTGAATGTATAAACTTTACAAAAATAACGTATTTTAAAAGTTGAAAATTCTCGTTTAAATGCAAAAATTAACTGTTTTTGAAGGCCCTTTTTTAACAACATTGAGACATCCTCTTTCGGTCCTCGGACGCATGCGCACGGAGGGTAAACAATCCTGTGAGAGTTGGCGTACAATGGCTAAACCCAGAATTTTGACAAATTATGCAAGAAAAGGCTTAAAATGGAACGAGATACAACACATACGTATGCTAGAATTTAGGTGAAGATATCACTATGACCCTCTAGACAAGACACACACACACAGGGCTTTAAAAGTAAGTGCTATTTTTATCAAAACATGTGGCATGCTTTATAAAAAACATTATCTGGTTATAGGGACATGAAAGGTTTTCTGTTATAATAATGATTTATAATTACTTAATTATAAGAAGCAGGAAATAAACCCATACTCGAGAAACAAGTGTGGACCCTTTTAAGGGGTATTTAAATAAGTTTTTACACAACACATGTGCTGTCATACTGAATCACGTGATTTAAATTGTCTGAGTCAGAATGAAGAAGGCATTGAATTCCGGATGATCTTTAAAGCGCATTTGAGAGCAAACTAATGCACCCCTAATGCTAAAAATTGTCAGTATGGTTATGATTTTTATTATTTTATTGATACGTGTTTTAAAAAACACTTGATTAAAATGTGCGAAACAAGCTGTAATGCCTCTTTAAAGAAGATGTTATTTAAATATTTTATACATAAATACCATACCAAGTTTGGCCCCACCCAGGAGTCAGATAAAACCTCTGGGATCATGAAATTTACAATTTTAGTAGAGCCCTTTCTGCTCTACATGACTATGCATTTAGTTTTTCTTATAAATGTGCAGTATAAAAGAAGAAGATTTTTGAAAATTGGTCACAATTTTTGGCTGTTTTGGTCCTGCCCCTATGGCCCCAGGGGGGCAGGAGTCCTGAAATTTACAATTTATGTCTACCTTGTCCCAAAGATGCTTCATACCAAATTCAAAAAGACCTGAAATGGTAGTTAGGTTTTGTGACCTAAAAATGTTGCACATAAAATTTACCATTAAATTAAAAATCATACATGTTTGACATTTGACAACTGTAATATTTTATAACATTCAGTACAGTATAATAACTATTGCATGCAAGCAAGGGTAATATTGGAAATTGTCATCCCTTTCAAACCCATTATCAAGGTCTGCTTCACCAGCTCTGTCGAGAATTAATGCATGGTTATCTTAGATTGATAATTTCAAATATTACCCTCAACTGCATACAATAGTCATATAATGTGAACTTACACTGCACTGAACTATTGATCTCTCAATATGGAATATAACAGTTGTCTCTTGAAGGGCTCATATAATTTCTGTTGTCCTTCAACAATTGCATTATAACTTAACAGAGGACAAATAGTGGAATAACAATCAGAGGTAGTTTAATAGCTTATGCCCTAATTTGGCTAGGTAGTAAAATGAAACTTACGAAAATTCATCACCGTTATTTTCATTTTCTCTCTTTTTACCTTGTCTTGGAACCAATGGAGTTTCTTCTGTAAATATAGCAATTGTCATATTATTTTGAATAATATTTCTGATAGGGGGAGATCAAAATTAAAAAAGAAAGACAAAAAAAAAAGGGGAGGGGGGGGGGGGGGGGAGGGAGTATGATTCCAATCCAAGTTTATACCATTCAAGGGTATCTGGCAATCCTTGGAAACATTTTTTTTTTTTTTTTTGGATACTTGTAATACCCCCCACCCCCCAAATATGATTAAATACTCATCCCCAAAGTGATTTCAGTAGAAAAATAAACTTAGTATGGATAATAAAAGAGAGGATTATATTATACACTTTGCCAGGGTTTTCAATGATGAGTCTTGATGTTTTTATAAACAGTCAAACCTGTATTAAGAGACTGTCCAATGGAGAATAGAAAAAAAAGGTCATATTATGACAGGTGGTCTCTTAATACAGCTTGTTTATTTTCTGCTGTAAAGGCATTTAGCAAATAACATACCAAAATAATTTGTACAAGAGAGAACTGTACACATATTTGAAATTCTTTATTAAGAATATCATGTATGGTTTTAACAGTTCTAAAATGAAATGAATAATAGTTAATCATCTGAAATACAATATGTTGTTATATTTGTTAGTCATCAAAAATTACATTTAATCTCTTTAAGACTCTCATTTATGAAGTAGATGCAAATTTTCTAAAACTTAAAAACATTTTGTTGTAAAGATCATTAATGTATACTTGTGACTAAAAAACTGCTTCTCTGGTTGTTAAAAAAACGTAAGTGAGGAAGTGTTGCTTCTCCTTTTGTACAATAATGCTGGAAATCTGTTATTTGATTTGAAAGACATTAAATAAATCACAATATCCACTGTACAAAGCAAATCATTTTTAAGTTTTGACTTGGATGTGTCTAATACTCGGGATTGTCGAACTCTTATTTCACTGAACTTTGATTTTGTTTACTAAACAACAACTTGGGTTTGTTAATTAACCCGACATGACCCTGCATGTTATTACACGCTAGTTAATTAATTCAGAGTGCCAACTAAACAAAATCAATGCCAAACTATTACCTATGCATTCTAAAGTAAAAGTGTTAGGGATGATAACTCCCATGGCATGGTGCTTGACCAAAAGCGAAAGTAGGAATCACATTGTAATCGAAAATGTGTGGTCGTTGAATAAAGGTAAAATTTCATGAAAATACATGAAAAGGGATGTTAAAAACCAAACAAAAGCTGCCACCTCTGTAATAAGTATCATTGAAGTACAAGAGACTAAAGCCTGAAATGGTTAGTTTACATGGTATTCATTTTCATGAATGCATGCATATTGCAAGTTATTACACATACACACATCTCCATATGGATGAAAAATTCTCGTGTGGGACCAATCAACCCTAATTTTTATTAATGGATTTTTATGTAAAACTTTCAGAAGTACATATTTTTGATCAAATAATTATTGAATGCATATTCATTGAAATGTGTAAGTGTTTAAGAATAATAGTATACATTTAATAGTAAATAATATGTAGCTTTTTTTTTTTTATAAAATAAACTAGATCTGTTCCTGAAACACAATGCCCCAAGTAAAGGCAAATTCCAATGATGGCCATGCATGCCAATGTTAAAATTTTTAAAAAGTAGGTCAAATGCCAAGGTCAAAAGGTTAACCATCTTGATATCAGAAAGGTCTTGTCACAATAACTACTCATGTGAAAAATGAGAGCTCTAGTATTTACCATTTAGAAGTTATGGCCAATGTCAACATTTCTAAAAAGGAGGTCATATGGCATGATCAAGGTCAAGACGTTTAGTACCAACGGAAGGTCTTGTCACAAGAAATATTTATGTGAAATATGAAAGTCCTAGTACTTGCCATTCAGAAATTATGACCAAGGTTAAAAATGTTTTTTTGTTTGTTTGCTTTACGTCCCGTCGAGAATTTTTAAATCATATCGAGACGTCACCAGTTGTAGGTGAAGTACCACAAATTTAGACCTATGCTTAGTGCTCAGGGCCGTAGCAGTGAGAGTTCTTTAACGTGCCAACACCTACCTCCCTTCAATTGAACAAACTTGAATCCCCTTTACCAAAGGATGATTTGTACCATGTTTGATTGAAATCGGCCCTGTGGTACGGGAGAAAAAGATTTTTTCCTATATTTTCACAATAAAAACTTTGATCCCCTGTTGTGGCTCCACCCTACCCCCAAGGATCATGATTTTAACGAACCTGAATCTGCACTATGTAAGAAAGCTTCCATATAAATTTTAACTTTATTGGCCCAGTAGTTCTTGAGAAGATTTTAAATGACCCCACAATACTTTGTGATTATGTCCCCTTTGAAGGGGGCATGGCCCTTCATTTGAACAAACTTGAATTCCTTTTACCCAAGTATATAATTTGTTCCAAGTTTGATTGACATTGACCTCATGGTTCTGGAGAAGAAGTGCTGTTATCTCCCCTTGGAGAATAGCATTGCCCTTCATTTGAACAAATTTGAATCCCCTTCACCCAAGGATGCTTTCTGCCAAAATTGATTGAAATTGGCAAAGTGGTTTTGGAGAAGAAGATGAAAATGTGAAAAAGTTTATGCCGATGACAACAACACTGACGATAGACAACGGAAACTTTTGATCAGCAAAGCTCACTTGAGCCTTCAGCACAGGTGGGCTAAAAATGAAATGATCCCCTAGCCCCACATCCAAACAAGTCGGTAAAATAGCTAGTTTATAGCTAATGTTTATTGTTAATTATGTCTGACTTTAAAAATGATGATTATATATTTATTTTTTGTTTTTGCCCAACATGCAACACAGAAGAATCAGATTTCAAAAATGGAAACCCTCTAACCATGATCCAAGTTTGAACTTCCTTGACATGAAAATATTTTCTAATGGCCCTAGTTCTTTTATTTTCATTTGGAACTTTACTTAAGTTTATCATACATAGACTTGGTGATAAACTGCGACTGAATTCGGAAGAGGTGTGTGAATGCAGCCTCGACGAATCTCGCTCACTAATGAGGTTTTCGTATGGTAGGGCCTAACTGTTTATTAATCAATTCCGAACCCTTTCTAAAAATGTGCAGTATCCATATTTGGGGTAAAAAAAATTATTTTGTCTAAAGGCCTACACAAATCCCTATGATCTAAGATAAATGTATTCTGCGACAGGCATCCTGCATTTTGGATGAACACACAGGTGCTTGGGTTTTAACATACGAATACACATCTCACGTTATACATATGTAAATAATCAATTGATTATTGATAATAATCAATTGATTATTGATAATAATCAGTTGATTATTTACATATGTATAAGATGAGATATGTATTCTTATGTTAAAACCCAAGAACCTGTGGCTGAACATAAAATAATTTCGGCCTTCGCTAGTCTAAATGTTACCTCTCAGAGGACTGCTATTAAGGCTATTATCTGTTTCTGGTTCGTCGTTGTCTAAATTCAGTTGATGTTTGGCAGATATTTCCTTTCGCATGTGCCCACCTTTGTCTTTTTTACCTACTCTTGGCATAATGAAGCTTGGTTGACAACGAAAATGCAGACGACGCGACACTTTCCGTTTCCGGAGTCTTCAAAATCTAAAGATGAAAACCGACTCTGAATAATTCCCGGATAATCCCATCGTTTCTTTTTTTTTTTTTTTTTTTTATTATTATTTATTAGGTAGCTGCATGTAAATTGTGCGACTTACTTCAATAACAAAAGAATCACAGGTACTCTAAAAACAATTCGCATGTTGACAAATGAAGATACTAAATAAATTATTTTTTAGCATAAATCTCATAAATATTTTTAAAAAAAATTGTCTCTAGAGATGTTTTTATGAATATACACCAATACGGTCAATATTATACAATTGTTCTGCAACCTTAAGTCCTCCCTCTCTCTCTCTCTCTCTCTCTCTCTCTCTCTCTCTCTCTCTCTCTCTCTCTCTCTCTCCACCGATTCCTTGACATCATTTAGCCAATTTTTCAAGATATTGATCATCACACGAAATGCATGTTATATATATATATATATATATATATATATATATATATATATATATACCATAGGAATCCGAGTTGTTAGAATAGATCCTCAGCACCCCTTGTTTGTCGTAAGAGGCGTCTAAATGGGGCGGTCCTTCGGATGAGACCGCAAAAACCGAGGCCCCGTGTCACAGCAGGTGTGGCACGTTAAAGATCCCTCCCTGTTCAAAGGCCATAAGCGGAGCATAGGCCTTAATTTCGCAGCCCTTCACCGGCAATGGTGACGTTTCCATATGAGTGAAAAATTCTCAAGTGGGACGTAAAACAAGATATAATCAATCAATCTATCTATCTATCTATCTATCTATCTATATATATATATATATATATATATATATATAGTTAATTCAAATAATGATTTATTCAGAAATAAGTTGATATTCATGTTTACAACCTAATGCATTCTATAACAAAAAAAAACCCCAAACAAAACAACTCTGTGGAGCACCAAATTAACATATACTCAAGTAATTAAATTACGATATCGTTATCATCAAATCGATTATTGCTCTCATTAACTGAATGAATGCACGCTTCAATTGTAATATTGCTATCATTAATTGAATTATATAACGCATACATCAACTGAATTGATACATGTATGAGAACAATAATTGATTTAACGCGCGTATCTAATGAGAGCAATAATGGATTTGATACACACTTCAATTCAATTATATTGCTCTCAACAATTCAATTGATGAGAGCATCAATGTGATGGAAATATTGCTCTTAAAATTAATTTAGAGCTCAGTATAAATGATTTGATGATCTCTTTAATTCAATCGAAGATATCTTTATTCAGTTTACAATGCTTTTGTATAAGGAATTAATGCAAGCATCAATTCTTTTAAGAGAGCAGATTCAGTTAAAGAGATCATTAATTCAATTGTGGATATGTTGAATTAAAGATATCTCTAATTATATAGTTGATCTCTCTAAAAGAATTATTGCACACTTCAAATCAATTAATGATATCATTAATTCAATTGAAGAGAGCAATAATTCAATCACTGCATACATAAATTGAATTAATGATATCATTAATTCAATTAACGAGAGCAATAATTCATTTATTGCGTGCACTAATTAATTTGATGCTCACATAAATCGAATTATTGGTCTCTTCAACTGAATTGTAGAGCACATCAATTCAGTTGTTGATATCATCAATTAATTTGAAGAAAACAACATATTCAATTACAGCACGCATCAAATTCAGCAGAATAATTAAATTCAGAACTGAAGATATCATTAATTATCTGAAGATTGAATTGTTGCATGCATCAAATGAATTGATTGATGATATCGTCAAATAGTTGAAGATACCTCGTCAGTTATTTGAGCTTATGTTAATTTGTGCTCCATAAAGATGGGGATTCAATTAAGAAATTAATTAAATTTCAGTTTTGGAAATACATAAGCGTGTGAACTCTAATGCTTCATGCTGGCGTGAACCGTTTAATAAAAAGTATGCGATTATGTGACACCGGCGTGAAGCGCTGCAGTTTTTGCCCTGACATGTATTTTCAACAAGAGTTGTCAGAAGACAACAGCTAGCAAACATTTCTGCCTAACTTAAATCCATTAATTTGGTTCAAAAGTTTAAAGTTTTTTGAAAAGTAGGCCAAAGTCCAAGTGAATAGTTCCAAGAAATGCCTCATAATGAGGCCTCTATATGTAAAATATCAAATCCTTGGTTGAAAATATATATGCAAGCTAGGTTTAAGGTTTTGAAATCTTGATAAAAGATTTGGGCCAAGATCATTAAGTCAAAAGCCAAAACAATCAAACCCAATCTCCCTTGGTTCAAAAGATATAGCCCAAGTTAAAGTTTTTGAAAAGATTGATTGTTTGTTTTACGTCCCGTCGAGAATTTTTCACTCATATTGAGACGTCACCAGTTGTAGGTGAAGTACCACACATTTAGACCTATGTTTAGCGCCCAGGGCCGTAGCAGTGAGGGTTCTTTAACGTGCCAACGCCTACTGTGACACGGGACCTCCGTTTTTAAGGTCATATCCAAAAGACCCGTGATTCTCACTTCTAAATACCGAGCTTTTGGCGAAGAAGCAATCACAACCTATTTTTCGTCTTTACCACTCGTTCCCTAATGTGTATTGTACGATATCTCAAAAGCATTCGACCCAAATAGTGAAATGAACAGTACATCCCTTCAAAGTATTCTCTGCGGTTTGAAATACATAATTTCAACTCTGAATCCATTTCTGACATGCGTCACGGTACGCCGATTTAGCTGGACCTCTGAGGCACTGACTGATGACTGAGCGAAGGGCTTGTGGGAACTTATAACGACGACCAGATAAGAAACCTTTAAGTTTTGGAAAAAGGAAGAAGTTGCATGGGGCTAGGTCTGGAAAGTATGTGGATGTGGCAAGACGGTAACCTTCTCCGACTTTAAAAACTGCTTCACAAGCTCAGATAGATGTGATGGAGCATTATCATGAATATTAGACGAACATGCCTAAATCCCGACACAGGGCGTCATTTATATGATATATACTGACGGACTTTAAAAACGCAACACTTGATAATTTTATATGTTAAAATTTGTTCATATATCTAATAAAAAATTCATAGTGGTATATTATAAACCATGTTAAATGAACACTTTTCTTTGATTTTGAACATCATTTTATTCACAAAGAGACTACAGATGAAATGACTGTCAACGAGAGGTGCATCAAAATGTGGTTTTGTTCACTAGTATCGGGTATGACTTCAGTTAGCAGTGATGACGGCGCGAAGGCGACGTGACATTTCGGATGGTCCTCTGAGGAATATTCTGCCATTCCTTCAACAAGGTTTTCCCTAATTCTTGCGGATTCTGAGGCTGAGGCTGCGCACACGTCTCCCCAGCTCGTCCCACAAATACTCGATTGGATTCAAGTCTGGGGAAACAGCGGGCCAATCAAGGACGTCAATGGCGTTCGTTTGAAAAAATAGTTTTGTGCAAATCTTGCCGTATGTGCGCATGCATTGTCCTGTTGGAAAATTAACCCATTTCCTTGCCTTTGCTGCTGCATTAATGGTGCTGAAACAGGCTGCAGAATTTCGTCCACATACCTCGTAGCAGTGAGGGTTCCATTTAAAACGACCAGCTGTGACCGAAAATTGTGGTTAATCTCACCCAAGACCATAACGCCCCCTCCAAACCTGTCACGCTCGAGGACACAATTGTCTGCAAAACGTTCATGTAAATGACGGTAAACTTGACATCTGCCGTCTGCGTTGCTAACGTTAAATCTGGACTCATCTGAGAACACAACATGTGACCAATTTTAACGTTGAGTCAGATGCTACTTTGTCCATTGCAACCTGCACCGTCAGTGATTCATTTTAAGCTTTAACCCCTTGTAAGGTCTTCTGCTGCGGATCTCATAGCGCTTCAAAATTCTGGAAACGGTTCTAGGATGAATAGACCTTCCATGACGTCCAATGATTTCTCACGCCATGGTCGCAACGGCCGTAAACCTATTGTGCAGATCACGTTGCCGTATGAAGGTTTGTTGCCGTGGCGCTGTCACAAACGGTTGACGGGCGATGATTTAGGGATCCTGTCTAATGGAATCGTGACAACAACCGGCTAACTGTACAAGGATAGACATTAAAACGCCTTCAATCTCACGCTGACTAACGCCTGCTTGCAGCATACCAAGTGGCTGATTGCGCATGTCATTGCTTAAGCGCTGCATAGTCTTAGTTTTTAATTTTTTTCTGTTTGTGGTGTCTGTGCTTTCACCAACAAAGTTGTTTTATCGCGAAATTCTCCTCTATTACCTTTCCACGTGAAAATCCGTGCGATGCTACTCATAACGCGCAAACAATGAACACATGTGAATCGAGAGATGGTTTTAAAAATCAATACGATGTATGGTGGGTAAATTTTGCAATAAAAGTTTTATACGTATGGTTTGAATGAATAAATCTAAAAAACGTGTGTTGCGTTTTTAAAGTCCGTCAGTATATTTCTTGAGCTTATTTTTAGCATTACTTCTCGGTAATACCGACCAGTAACACTTTTGTTCTTCCGCACCGGAATTTGTACGGCTATACCATCACAGGAGGAGAATATGCAATAAAGAACCTTCTTTGTGCTTATGGTTCTTTTGGCAACTACAGGCCTTCCACCGTGTTTAGTTAGCCATATTTTGTTTCCAATTTTTCTTACTGGTTCGAAATAGTGAACCCATCTTTCGTCACCAGTAACAATGTTTGCAGTATCACGTAACGTGTACCTACCATCACTTTCAATTATTTCCCCGACTTTTGCCTGTTACAGTCACAGGTCGACCAGATTTTTCTGTATCTTTGACGGACTCTGCCAGTCATAATTTTTTTTCCACCTACAAACTGTCTCATAAGATACTTTATCAGACCCATAAACTTCCCCCAATTCAATAAAATCTGCATTACAGAATTTTCTGCGAACTTTTATATAAGCTCTAATTTCTCCAATATTCTCAACCCGTTTCCCAGTCATTTTTACAACAGTGGTCAATGACTGGCTCTTTTGAAATGACTTTAAGTTTAAAACTATGTGCAGCTGAAGGCTCGTGTTTATACCTTTGGAAAGGTATTGAATAGAGCTATTCAAGAGTATCACCATCCACGAAATTGTGCAAAGCGTTATCGCGCTGTGGTACAAAATGCATTGCATATCGAACAGCCCTCGTACTATAACTCGCAAGCAAACATGTCAATTTAATTCCAATGATTTAAAACAGAGGTTCGTGGTATTTTTCAGCAACCTCCCAACTACTTGGGGGGGGGGGGGGGTCACAAACATAGATCAAAGATAATTTTATCTTTACTTGGGATATTTTGAAGATTTTGGCATAAATTTGTTCCATTTCAGAGGTCCTTAAATGAACAGATCATAAAAATACTCATTGTGAATAACTATACACAGTTTATATTTCAGTTGTGGGTAACATTATCATTAATTGAACCTCTTAATGAATAACAATTTAACTGAGTGATCCTACAAAATGTATCAATGGAAATAGTGTCATATCAACTTGATAACCCCCAAAACAGTTGATAAGGGTGTTACATATGCCAAAGACAGAGGTATCATATTAATCATCCACACAATAAAGAAACAGCCCATCATGTGATCAATGCATGGTAGAAAGATACAACCTGTCATGTGATCAATGCATGGTAGAAAGAAACCTGTCATGTGATCAATGCATGATAGACAGATACAACCCGTCATGTGATCAATGAGTGGTTCAGTAGATTTCACAACTTACTATCTGTATCATACTAAATGATACCTTATTTTTACAATAAGTGGCTAATACCAACATAGAATAATATATCATTTCAATTTCATTTTTGAACGACATGTATTTATTCAAGAATGTCAGTGTGTAACATTAACTATCATATCACAGTTTGACTTCCGGACCCCAGAGTGCATCAAACAGAAAAGACAATCCCAATGTATGGTGCTGCATAAAGAACTTAACAAATTCAGAATGCCATACTGCTCATAGTCAAGTACGAAATCAACACATCTGTTGACACATGGTACAAATGTATTATTGATGAGGACAATTTAATGTGATAAATTATTGCGAGGTAGTTTTGAAGATGCAACATATATCACTGCTTATAAAACTTTGCCATCATTCACAAACAGTGAAGAAAACTAACACTGACCAATCTCAGTACACATGTACCTATCAAGAAAATAACATTGAGACTAGGGTAACACTGGCCCCTGGACACACCAGAGGTGGAATCACAATATTTGGTTCAAAAAAATGTGTTGAAAAGAAACATTTTGAAACCAGCAGAAAAATCACTGGGATGAGAACAATTACAGTTGCAGAGTCTCAGCATCATTTCACTTGTGCTCTTTCATGTGTAAAACTTTCAGAAAATACTGTGAAACAAATCACATTCATATACAGTTGTACAAGTGTGCGAAATCAGTGTCATTATTCAGAATATCATTAACTAGATTAATTGGAGATAGCATGTAGCATGTACTAGATATCCGTGTTACCCGAGTTCTTTTATTTTCAAAGGGTCCTGAAAGTGGTCAGGATATAAATTGCCAACAGACAGCGGCATTCTTTGATTTAGATGCATTTCTCTTTGTTTACTCTTTTCATGAATTCTCAGGGCTAGGACTGGGATGCAGGCTTTACAGTACATACATGATGTAAGCATCTCTACTGTTAATAGTTAGTACACATAATCATTTCTTTATATATACTTTCTTAAAAAAAAATAAAATCATAGTATTTTTTATTTTCAAAAAAGCAAAATCAAATATTGTAATGATTTTCTTAATGATATTATTAAAACCTTATTCAAATGCTCAAGAACAAATGTTTGTATGATCAAAGTTTGTCTGTTAAATGTACCTGTATGTCTAGCATCTTTTCACTATTTTGGCAGACAGAAATATAACCAATTAAAGGCATATGGTATGTTTCTCACTTTTTCTCTGAAATTATTTTTTTATCTCAATATGAAGAGTTCTTCAATGCACAGATGCATGATTTCCAAAATAGATTTAAGTGTTATATTGTAGTAATATTGCCATACACGATACTTTAGATGTTGGCCTGGTTAGCTCAGTGGTTAGATCACATATTAAATTATTAATGAAGGGCATTAATTTCAATTACTGTATACATAAAGAGACTTTATGATATCATAAATTTAGTCTGAATGTGCAACAACTGAATTGTTGTGTGCATAAAAAAAAAAAAAAAAAAAAAATTAATTGATAGTAGCCCATTTTCACTGTATTCCAGAGGCATTCTAACATTTGCGTTGTACTTGAGTCACGTGATTTTTGTAAACTTGAGAGGCGCATCACTTCCGTTAAATTGTATTTGTTAGAAACAAGTTCGTCTGCTGCGAAATGCCCAAGTTCAGCAAGTACAACCGCTCACGTCACGTCAGATTATGCTACAGACATTTTGTAAATTGTGTACCGACACATCATCTTTACCCCAAGCTTTTTCTTTGCTACAGTAATATCCCATTTATACAACTTACTGCAATACACATGAGCTAACATTTTTACTTACCACAACTTGAACTGTCAAAATATGCAAATTCTAAAACCAACCCGAGAACATATCCCAGGATTTTTTTGTAGAAACAAGATAGAACGTATGTGGATTGTGCCTGAAATGTCATGAAAAATTATATATTATTGAGAAATGTCTTGTATACATCCTTGAGTGAAACTTTATTTATTTTTGGGAAGGAAGGACCAAGTTCATTACCATTACAAGGGGAAGTAGTAATGAAGAAATACTACAGTTAACTATAGGTGATACTTGCAGATATCTTTCCAGATATGGTGTAGATAAATATACAATAAAATCAGTATGATCAGTTTTACAGTTGATCTATACTAATATGTAATAATTATGGACTAAATTTTTTGTTCTTTGATGTGGACTAATGGGGAGAGTCTTTTACTTTTAATATAATAAACATTGTACTCTACTGTGGTTTTCAAATTTAAATTCATATTTTATCTATTATCATTAATTCTGAGGATTTGATGGAATTTTTAAAATCATCCCATAGATATTCTGAAAGCCTGCTTACCAAACCATTTAATCTATTCGGTTAATTATTATTTGTATCATATCTATATCATATCTTTTTCAAGTTTCAATCATTGTCTTCATACGATAGATTCCAAACCTACTTTAAAGAATTATAAAAACAAAACATGACCCCCCCCCACCCTTTATACAATATCCATCTCTAAATTATTTAAAGAAAGGGTCAAATTCTATTAAAGATTTAAAATATTTCTAATTGAATTAAATCAATATATATTTATTTATTGAATTTAATATCTTTTTATTGTAGTTCATTTCGGGATATGCTCAATTTTTCAAGGCAGGTCTTAAATTAAAGGGATAGCTTAATAAAATTTCAAAGCTATTCAACTTATATGGATCGCATTTATGCATTACTTGGGCCACTTTAAAAGAAAACACACACCCCCCCCCCCCCCCACCTCCATATATTTCATACTACATGTACTTTTTTCTTTTCTTTAATTACGGTTTCAAACCTCCAATGTCTGATTTTTACTTCCACACTGTAATTATCGTATATCCCCTGTGCTTGCACATGTTAATGTCTAGTTTAACTAACAATTATATCAAAGTATCGTTTAAGCCTTATGTAATTCAATTGCAGTCTATGTACTATGTATATGCTAAAGGCATCATACTTGGAGATTGATAATTCAATGAAGGTTTGATTCATGGAGGATTATAGACATCACTAGACAGCCTATATGCATCTAGAGGGTTAGTACTGTCGTTTTGGAAGAAATTTTGGATAAAAAATGACAAGGTGCTATTTTATTTGTTTATTCTCAAAGTTACGATTAGCTTACGTGCACTGGTATAGCACACGTAAATTAAGCTCAATTCTGACGTAAATCTACGTCTAAGACTGTTAGTGAATACCGTCCCACACGTAAACGTACGCTACGTCTGGATTTACATCTACGTTTACGTCTACGAACTTTCGTAATTATGGCCCCAGCGATATGGTGCCTAAGAGAAGTAAACAGCCCCCCATCGATCAGCCACACCCATGAGTCAGATTTCTTGATAAGACAAACAAAGCAATCCACAATTAAAACCAGTATGCAAAGAACAGTCCAACAATTGGCACAAAATGTGCCATTTGATATCCTCCAAACAAAAAATGAAAATAGTATATTAAATTGGTACTAGAACACTGTGTATTGTAGACTGCAGTGTATAAAACATTACACTGTACATGTAGAAAATAACAATTCAGATGTTGTGTTTGTCATGACAATTCAATAATGATTGATTGATGGTGTGTTTGTTGAGAACCCCGATACAATCTAATTCGCGAAGCCGATTATAATAAGCGTAAACTGCACAAGTTACATTATATCGTATAACATTGGTCAAAATTAACTTCATTCCTTATAATTCAATTTAAAAAGACAAAACTACATTGTACAAGTCTTAAGCTTAATTTATGATTTAAATAAAAAAATGCTTGTATCGCGCAATGATTCCCTAAGCAACATACTGACAAAGTGTCGAACGTGAAAGAAGCCACCTTCGCATAACTGGAACATGTACTTTGTTCATGAAATTTTGAAATCGTAAGGTGGAGTTTGCAACGAATCTTGATAACGGAAGATATGTGTTGGCTACATATTTAGGCCTGATGTTTTCTTCGCAGCCCAAGATAGACTTTGAAGTCACTCTGACAGAAAGCGAAAGTTTTGATCTGGCATCACACAAAATACATCACGTAGAAAACCAGAAAGTGCAATAGAATTTGCGATTTAAACATTTTTGATTTTTTAAAAGTTTTAAACTACCTTACAACTCACCATAGCATGAAATAAAATCCAACACAGTAAAATATGTAAACATTTCACGGCTCTACGTCAATCGATGGGACGTGGCGTCATGTAATACACATTTTGTAAGACACGATGTATTTTTGTACTTAGGCAGATGAAGCTCTCTCTCTCTCTCTCTCTCTCTCTCTCTCTCGTAAAAATATTTTCATAATGAAACCGAAAACTTGATTACCATTATTTCGCATATGATATCGTTGTGTCAAAATTTGTATAGAATTTTTATTAGTGTTTTGTATATTGTTACTTGTAAGAAAATATACGTCTTATTTGTAATCATGAAAAAAATGTGCATAAACAAAATGCATTATATAATGCACGATTTTCAAGTCATAGAAGCCTTACAACTTTACAGAGATAGAGTAGTGCCGTCTTCGTTGTCAAGGGGGCGTCTCCTCATACCAAGTTACATTATACAATACACACTAATTTTTTTCATAGTACTCAGCCAATCAAATTGCGTGTTACAAATAATATATATATATATATATATATATATATATATATAAGTCAAGCAACACAAAACTCGAATTCAGTACATTCCACTGTAAGCGCTTTCGGTTTTAATGCCTCTTCAGACAGTTATATATATATATAGCTCTGGTGAAAATTGAAAGAAATGAAGTACACAGCAATATCTTTTGACAGCGACAGTCTCATCATACTGTTTTCTAATACTGAGCCAGTATTATGGTTGAGAAGAGATAAAGTACCGTGATCTTTCACACAAAACTGCATATACAGATACCATGCAAAATTGCTTGGAAAGTAAAAAAAAAAAGGGCCACAATGCTTCATATGGCTATAACTATGATGAACTAATACATTTAATAATAATTTTTAAAAAAAATGATGAGATGTGATTTAATTACATGCATCAATATCCACAGTCAGCAAGAATTATCATTGTAAGTAAGCTCCCTCTGGTGGAACATGGACTTTTGTGGGGTCTATACCAACATTCTTCATCTGTACAGCAATGTCAAAGAGATAGTCAAAACACTCGCACCTAAAATAATTATTATACACATCTTGAACAATATATCATATACTACATTAAAAGTTTTCATGAGTGAATATTTTATCGGACTAGCATTGGACATGATAAGAAAATGAAGAATTTTTAAGTTTTACTATACATCTGTAGTATCTATTGAATTCATGATTCACACTGTCAATTATAATCACATTGACTTTAGTGTCTTAAATATTTACATTGTTTTTGCTTTTTGCCAGGATTCTCCCCAGACATAAACACCATGACGACGGACCAGAACAGCAGAGGATTCTGGGTAATCTTTCATAGCACATGACATTCTCTCCTATAAATAATCAAAGATTTATCGAATCTTCTTTCTGTGCCTAACTAGTATGTGTTTTCCTGCAAACAGTTGGCACAAACAATAATTCTTTTCCCTATGACATATGTACTGATAACTAATAAAAAGCTGATGAGTGCAGTATTATACCATTACATAGCAGTGAATAGAAAATCAGTCTTAGAATGCTGCTAATGTGGGTGATTATGGTACTTAAATGACATAGGGGACAGTATTGAGTAATTAATTCTCATCTTTAGGTTAATAAAGAGCTTCATATTAATCATACTTCATTAGATCTTCTTATTTCTACCTGCATCATTTATATAAGAAAAACACCTACAAATAAACATAACCAAAAGCAAACAGGCAAGTGAGGAAGAGTAATACTATATATTTCAATCTCCCTATCTAAAGCAAACGATTAAAATAAACATAACTACATTAAACAAGCTGCATGTAATACTGGTAGTACAATACACACTCAGTCTTCAATATAAAAAACAAACAAACAATTTTGTATGCCACCATCCTATTTTCCTGAATTATTCTCTCACTTTTTTCTACTTAACCATTTACTGAGGAATTGCCACTGTCTCAGGGTATGTGTATACATTCCAGTATTATGTTGTAGTGATAGAACTAGATAAAAGTAAATTTACCTTTAAATCTTCTTCAAAGGGTGTGTTTTCTATGATAGGAACCACCAGCTCTTCATCATATCTGTAATACTGACCTAAACACAGAGGTTAAACGTTACTGATCTAAACACAAAGGTTAAATGTTGCTGATCTAAACACAAAGGTTAAATATTACTGATCTAAACACAAAGGTTAAATATTACTGATCTAAACACAGAGGTTAAATGTTACTGACCTAAAAACAAATGTTAAATGTTACTGATCTAAAGACAGATGTTAAATGTTACTGATCTAAACACAGAGGTTTAATGTTACTGATTTAAAGACAGAGGTTAAATGTTACTGATCTAAACACAGATGTTAAATGCTACTGAGTTATAAAAATGTATACCAGTACTAAAATATAATGTTTGCTGCAAATCCCTATAATTGATAAGAATCATGGGGGAGGCAGACTGATTTGATTACATTTGGGGTATCGATTGAATATTAGGAATTATTCCACTTCAAAAAAATTTGTATAGGTATATATGAATGGACAAAAACAAATCACATGATGTTCCAACATTTTCAATACACCATCTCTGTGCAAAGGGTGTATAAGTTTGACAACTGTGACATCATTTACAAATCACATGATGTCCTGATATTACAGTACACCATCTCCTTGTGCAGGGGTGTATTGTCTGACAGCTACTGTAGCTTGCGTACTTGCTTTCAATGCATGTTTGCATTCAGTTTCAACAGTTTTAATAATGTACATGATTTGTTTATTTAATTTTATTCTTCCTATATTTAACTGTGAATGTTTTGATATTATGATTATATGATGTTCAATGTAATACATATATATGCAGCTGAATAATATTTATCAAAGATGTTACTAAAATCTGAAAATTTTTTCTAAAGGCCTTCAGTAGGATAAATTCGTTACACAATAGTAATTACCATTTCACATGAATAAGATCTGAATGGATTATATTATCATAAAGGAAGTATAACAATTTAACTCCTTTAGAATTACATCTATCTAAACATTTCTCAAAGTCAAAATTTCACTGGAAATCTATCAAAAAAAGTTTCCAACTTTCAAAGCACCCAGTGCACTCAGTAGGATGAATACTGTATTAAAGTTCTATTTTATAATGGACACTTTCCTTTCAACATCAAGTATTAGCTAGGAATGACCATACAAAGCAAAGTATTTCAGTATTTCCTCAACTCCCCATTTCAATATCAATCAAAATTATATCAATTTATTGATAAAATCACCACATTTTAAGATTTATTGGTATACATTCTTTATCATTTTATCAAACTTAATTCTAAATTAGGGCAGGCATACTTTCTGATGCAATCAAATGTGCAATTACAATCCAGCCCTGCCGTAATTATTTGTAAACAGAATCATGATTGAGTTAAGGTAGTCCCCAGATTTTAACGAGCTGGCTTTTACAGCTCAGCAAGATCCTGGGTACTCTTACAATCTATAAAAAAAAAATGCAATAAAACTGGAATATTAAGATATAACACAGTACATTTGCTTGATTTTTGAAACTGGAAATGTGAAGACTTATGTAAGATGAATTTTCTGTGAAATGATTTATGGGCTATTGTTGTATTGTAGAGTTGGCATCATGGAGAGAGTATAAATAGACACTGTCTGTTGTATTGTAGAGTTGGAGTCATGGAGATAGTATAGAATACACACTGTCTGTTGTATTGTAGAGTTAGTGTCATGGAAAGAGTATAAAATAGACACTGTCTGTTGTATTGTAGAGATGGAGTCACAGAGTATAAATAGACACTGTCTGTTGTATTGTAGAGATAGAGTCATGGAAAGAGTATAAAATAGACACTGTCTGTTGTACTGTAGAGATGGAGTCACAGAGTATAAATAGACACTGTCTGTTGTATTGTAGAGATAAGAGTCATGGAAAGAGTATAAAATAGACACTGTCTGTTGTATTGTAGAGTTGGAGTCATGGAGATAGTATAGAATACACACTGTCTGTTGTAGAGATAGAGTTGTGGAGAGAGTATAAATAAGTTGATTGATTGATTATATATTGTTTAACGTCCCATTCGGGAATTGAGACGTCACCTTTACCGGTGGAGGGCTGCAAAATTTATGCCTATGCTAAGCACTCAGGACCTTTGAGCAGGGAGGGATCTTTATGGTACCACACCTGCTGTGATACGGGACCTCAGTTTTTGCGGTTTCGTCCAAAGGACTGCTCCATTTAGTCGACTTTTACGACAAGTAAGGGGTACTGAGGATCTATTCTAACCCAGATCCCCATGGGAGAGTATAAATAGGCACTGTATGTTGCATTGTAGAGTTGGCATCATGGGGAGAGTATAAAATAGACACCGTTTGTTGTATTGTAGAATTGATGTCATGTAGAGAGTATAAAATAGACACTGTTCTGTTGTATTGTAGAGAAGGAGTCATGGAGAGAGTATAAAATAGACACAGTCTGGTGTATTGTAGAGTTGGTGTCATGTATAGGGTATAAAATAGACACTGTCTGTTGTATTGTAGAGATGGAGTCATAGAGTATAAATAGACATTGTCTGTTGTATTGTAGAGTTGGTGTCATGTAGAAAGTATAGATAGACATTGTCTGTTGTATTGTAGAGTTGGCATCATGGAAATAGTATAAAATAGACACAGTCTGTTGTATTGCAGAGAAGGAGTCATGGAGAGAGTATAAATAGACATTGTCTGTTGTATTGTAGAGTTGGTGCCATGAAAGAGTATAAAATACTCACTGTTGTATTGTAGAGTTGGAGTAATGTAGAGAGTATAGATAAACACTGACTGTTGTATTGTAGAGTTAGTGTCATGTAGAGAGTATAAATAGACACTGTTGTCTAGTCCTTCACCATTTGCCACTCCCTGATACCCAATCCTTCACCCTTTGCCACTCCATAATGCCCAGTCCTTCACCCTTTGCCACTCCATAATGCCCAGTCCTTCACCCTTTGCCACTCCCTGATGCCCAGTCCTTCACCCTTTGCCACTCCCAGATGCCCAGTCCTTCACCCTTTGCCACTCCCAGATGCCCAGTTCTTCATCCTTTGCTACTCCCTGCATGACGAGTTCACATGTTGGACTTTCCAAGCTTTCACTTTAAATTCAAACATATTAGGGACTAGGCTTCTTGTTCCTATAGCTAAACCAAGCAGAAAATCTTCGGACTTTGTTTCTAAGTTAGGTTATAATGTTTTAATGATCATTATGGAAAATAATAATTGATAATTGGAGGAAAAATGACTGATTTTCAATTATAAATGATAATGAAAACATCACTACTGGTACATATATCTTAAACTCTGCATTAAATACAATCTGTGACTAATACCACATACACTGCAAACTATATAAAGAGTATACATATACCAAGGACATTGAGACACAATTAAATCTAACCTGTTTTACACTTTTTAATTCCCTTAATCATTTCCTGGTGTGTGATTCGAAATTCTGTGCCTGGATACAGAAGTGTTGCCATGACAGCTGCCTTGGAATGAGTATGAATGACTGCCCCTGCATCTAAAAGCATGAGTTTTGTTCATTTCATATACAGGTTTGCCTTTTAGTACTTTATAGTGTATTTGGTAGCACATACAACTTGTACTGATTCATATGTTGTACCCACAGAATTCTGCCACACATATGTGAACTTTGAGTTATTTGAGTCTTCTGGCTGTATGTGACTCTACATAAAGATTTGCCAAAAGAAATACAATTCAGACACTCTTGGTCTTGAGATAATGTACATATGTACAAATCTGAATTATTTCACGGAGAATATCCCTTGCAGCAAATTTATTTTAAGCCTTGTATTTTATGGTCACCACTAATATTGTTAACCAACTTTACCACCAAGAAGACTCAGAAAGCAGCCCCGGGGTTCTTTTTAAGGTTACATGAGATAAATTTGAATTGGTTTTGGGTATACTCTCAGTCTGCTTTGTTTCAGAATGAACCCCTAATTTTTTCTTTTCTTTTGGAGTCAGCTTCAAATTTTTCATTTCCTTTATTTCATAGCTCTATATATACATGTAAAACCAGCAGTGGTAAAAAGAAGTATTCTGTAGGTGATGCAGTTTTTGTTGGAAATAAGTCAACTGAAACAAAAGTGAAACTTGTTCTGTGTCTACTCATATCAAACTTCAGATTCCTACGTTAAGGCACTGAAGAAAAAACCCCAGAAAACTATACATTCGGCACAATGTCCCAGTAGTCTCATAAACTTAAGTCAATTGAGATGAAACTTGAACTTCGATATGTAAATGTACTTTCATAGCAAATCATCTACCAAATTACAACTTCCTAAATAAAAAAAATGAAAAAAAAAGTCTGGAAATTTAAGTTGTGGCAGACGAACCAATGGAGAGGAGACTAATAACTCCCTTTTGCATCATTGGTAGGGAAATACCAAATTGAATAACTTGGAAAAATTTTATTACAGTATTTATATGAATCAATTTCCAGTATTTAAAATGTCACTTGAATTAAACTGATAATTTGTAATGGTATTGTTTATCAGTTTTATTTTTTGATAAAATCCAGATTGAATGCTGACTCTGCCTACTGATTATCACAGGAAGAAATGAGACCTCTCAGTTAAAACTGAAAGGCACCATTCAGTGCATTTCAGTGATATTTTAGTCGACTGAATGGTAGGCACACTTCAGTGACCATTCAGTCAGTATAATGCGCACGAACATCAAAGCCTTCTGACTGGGCGTCTTTCAAAAACAGAATCTACGGGTCATTTGTTGAAAGAAGGCCGAAGGACTATATCGCATAAGTACATGTACTACTTATTGCTATATAAAAGAATTTCACATCTTATAAAAGTTTTGTTACCAAAATAAAAGAGGTGTTTATAAAATGATATATTTATTCCAAGTATAACTGTATAATAATAAATATGCCAAATATTTTCTTTAACTTAACGAGAATTTCCTTTATATCACAAAATTAGGACATGACATTGTAATTTCAATATACCCAGAAATAGATAATGGGGAATATAGATGGAAAACAAATCCCCCACAATTTCTTTTCCTTTTATGACCACCAGAGATTGCTATTACCGATATCATGTTAATAACAATTAGATCGTTGTACTGATCTATTGCAGAAAATACCATTATCTAGGGTATCATTTAAATAGATCTTACTTTTCGTATGGAGCAAAATAAAATACTTTGTAAGCAAGTAAATAAATGCATTCAACGAATTTCATCACACTGATTAAATGCATGTATCAATATTGATTAATATAATGAAACAATAATATAAAGTGCAAGTGTTTTTTGTTTTACAATAATAGCAACAATTTCAGTTGGTATTTGCTAATGGCTTGGTAGTTGTTTTATAAAGGGGCAAAAGAAATTCAAAAATAGCACAAACTATATTTTAATTGTCATATATTGAAATTGTTTATGCTTATTTGTATTTATTTATTCAGTCAGACTAAGTTTTCGTTTGATGTTTATTCAGTTAGACTCGGTTTTCTTTTGATGTTTATTTGTTTATTCCATCAGGCTTTATTTTTTCTTTGATGTTGATGGAGTCAGACTTTGTTTATTCAGTCAGCGAGTGCGACCGGACATCTTATGTATTAAACACATTGGTCGGTCACTACTTATCTTCTCAAACAAGCAGAAACAAAATAAACCCCACCTCCTGCGCTAACTTTCAAGAAGGGCAATGGGAGGTGTCCCTCCTCTGAGTAAGCTTTCTTGAGCCCACTCGTGAGTTCACTACAACTGGAAAGCAGTCCCAGTGTCCGCTTTGTGGCAGCTGAATTGGGTCAGTTCAGTGCTTTATGTCACTAATCGAAGAAGACTGCAGTCTGAGTTACCACAAAATATGAAAGATTTAGATACTCAGAATTACCTCTCATTTTGTAGGCACACATAAATAATGGAGTACACTGACTCTTCTTCAACATCTTAGCTGGAGGTGGAGCACTGATGTCTTCATCATTGATTGTTAGTACAAACATTTCATCTGGCTACAAGTCAAAATGTCATCATTTCAAAACTTTATTTTTTATTACTCCATGCATAATGGGTAACACAATCCTAACATACATTTGGTGTATATATATCTGTTAAATCAATATTCATCTGTTATTTTACAGTGGTCATAAAGGTCTATAATATGTAATTTCAATTTCTGTGTTTTATCTTAGTGAACTCCATTTTAATATATACCTGTGTTCTCTCCTTCTGAACGCCTGAAGGTGCTATGTAAATTTCCTTTCTACAATGTTAAGAAAATTTGTTAAAAATCAGATTAGTAATGTTTTAACTTGTTCTGCCAGTATTATAGATTAGCAGTATTATAGATTAGCAGTATTAGAGATTAGCAGTATTAGAGATTAGCAGTATTAGGGATTAGCAATATTAGAGATTAGCAGTATTAGAGATTAGCAGTATTAGAGATTAGCAGTATTAGAGATTAGCAGTATTAGAGATTAGCAGTATTAGAGATTAGCAGTATTAGAGATTAGCCTATGTTACTTGTTGTTTACTGTACTTACCCGTCTTTGATGCTGATGCCCCCTCCAGAACCAGTGACCCAGCCCAAATCATAAAACTGTCGTAAAAGGGCAGGAATAAGATTCCGTGGGTGTTCCTGTATAAATACATCACTATAAAAATATGATGAAACTAAATATGTTGGAGCACCATGTGAATCTCCATGCACAAGGGCCATAACTCTTACCAGTATCCAACCAGGTCCATTACTTACCTGCATATTCTTGTGATATATACCTATCTCTCAAATTTCAATACTAAATGTCCATGTGTGTCTGAGATGATGAATGGAAACTATGAATTGTTTGAAATTTTGTAAGTCCAAAGGACACAATTCTGTCAACAATTATTCAACCAGAACCAAATAAGCTTCTGACCTGGATATTCTCATGATATACTTATATACATATATATACAAAATTTCAGCTGAATTATGTGCATGTCTAACAGAGATGTAATGAATGGGAACTGAAATATGATGGAATAGGACAACAGTATATGCCCCAGGAGTTGGAGGCATGAAAAGTCTTTCAAAACATTTTGAAAATATTTTTATGAATAATTAGATTTAACCATATACTACATGAATTTGTGAAACAGATTGAACCCAGGACCTCTGGTACAACAATTCAGTGCTTTACCTATTGAGCTAAAAGGTTAACCTACTAGGCAGAGCTAGTAGGAAGGCCATGTCTCTAACATTATCACATTGTTCCCTCCAGCGAGAGATATCCCAACTGGCTCAGAGTACTGCATCTGTTCATCCTGAAGTAATTTTAATGAAGAGGTAATGCTCTGGATTTTGTGACATATTACAACATAATAAGCTTTGAAAGGTGTAATAGTATCTAATAAGCTATACTTCAGAACAGATGCACTAGGTTATAAATAATTTTTATGATCTGTGATAATTAGGCTAATCAAATAGTGTGAAAAAATTCCTGATTATTCAATAAAGCACTTAATGAAATTTGATACCTATTTATTCATGACTATACAGACCTAGTGAGATATTGGTTAACCTCCGCTTTTGCCAATCCAATACCTGACCTGATCAAAAATTAGTGCAGTCTACTAGTTGGATATACTGTAATTTTGACGACCAGTCAGGTATGACTGTTATATATTACAGTGAATACTGGTCTGTAAAATAAGTATAAAATTAGAAATATTCAAAGTCTGGATACCAACACTTCTGTACATTATAAGATAAATAACTAATAAATACTTCAGTACAGTACACAGATGAATAACTAATGAATATTTATTTGTGTACTTCTGTACAATACATAGAAAAATAACTAAGAAATACTCATTTGTGTACTTCTGAAGAGTTCACAGATAAATAACTAATGAATATTTATCAGTGTATTTCTGTCTGTACAATACATAAAATGTAGATAAATCGAGTACACAGATGAAAAAAACACATAAATATCTGTACACTCTACTGAAGTGTGGGTGTTCATACTTTGAATATTACATTTTTAATGTACATTTTAAGTGACACTTATGAATTCAAACATGTGCTCTTTCATTTATGAATAAACAAATAAAAAAATATATAGTGTTATTAGTAATTGATTTGAATCAACATTTTAAAGGTATGGCGGTGGTGTTAATTAAAACTATGTGAATTTAGTTTTTCATAAGACATTGAACTTTTGACCTATTGAGCTCAATAATTCAATCATAGGTTACTCGAACCCTTATCATTTAGTAATCATTTTGTTGCTCTCTCTCTCTCTAAATGAATTATTTCAGCATTAACATAATTTGTATTATTAATTTCAATTACTGAATACATAAGGGGATTTTATGATATCATAAATTCAGTCTGAGTGTGCAACAACTGAATTGTTGTGTTCATCCAAAAAAAAAAAAATAAAAAAAAATTAGTTGATAGTAGCCCATTTTCACTGTATTCCAGCAGTATTCTAACATTTACTTTGTACTTGAGTCACATGATTTTTGTAAAATTGAGAGGCGCATCACTTCCGGTAAAATTGTATTTGTTAGAAACAAGTTCGTCTGCTGCAAAATGCCCAGGTTCCGTAACTACAACTGCTCACGTCACGACAGATTATGCTCCAGACATTTTGTAGATTGTGAACCAACACCACATCATCTTTACCCCAAGCTTTTCAAACTAGCAACTACAATTTTTTGCAGGGAACCCAGTGAGCATCATCTTTCTAGAAAAGATTATTCAATCTCTGGAATGATGACACCATCAAAATATGGAGATGCACCGTTCCTTGATACACTTAAATTCAATTCTGCTGCAATTTGACTTAGTCTTAACATGTTATTTTTCTGGCCTGTAATTCCCCCATCAGTAAAAACCGCTTTGATTCTGGTCCTTTAAAACCTTCGAAATTCACATTGAATACCGGATGTTGATGTGCCAGCATCCAGTACAAAGTATATGTTAGAATCATGACGGAATACAGTAACTCGAAAATGGACTAACAGCAATCAATAATATCATTTTTCAAATCAAAGATATAGCTTTTTTGTGTGGCATGTCATAATTCTATTGAAAATTGATATTAAGAACATGTATACCTTAATCAGGTATCCATGAATCTTAAAGTTCAACCCTCTCTTAAGTGTAATCATATCACATATAAACTTTTATTTCATATAGATGAAATAACGATGGTATAGCTAAATTTTAACAGTATTACGTTCATGTGAAATACATATACGTCTGATAAATATGCATATATGTCAACTGTTAATGAAGTTAGTTTGTAGATGTCATAGTTTACAATTTGTGAGACACCCAATGGCTGTTTACTCCTGTGTAATTTCCATATTACACCAGGACATTAAATTGATACCTTTCTTTTCATTAATTGTTTAGACAATTTGTTTATGTTGTTGCTCCCAAGGGTGACATAATAGCAAATAAATTCTCAGAAGAATCAATAAACACAGATGTAACTGATACAAACAGAAGGTATTAATTCCAACTTGAACATAAAAAGATATTCCATCTTGATAAATTTAAATAAATACACATGTATGTAATCTATCAGCTATATTATCCCAAGTCAAAGTGAACTGCTAATTTAGGCAGTTTTTGAGCAGTTCACAAATTTATTGGCAGTTTCAAGCAGTTTGACATTAAGCAGCTTATAAAACTGACAACTCTTTTCTCATGAACTGCTTATTTTAACTGTCAGCAGTTTACCTAAGCAGTCAACAAATGCACATTCTCATTGCTTAGCAGTTGTATTAACACAAGCAGTTCTCTTTGAAAGTGATAATAACATATATATGTACTGCAGAAATAATATATTAATATTTGACAATAAATAAATCAATATTCCCATTATAACATAATATAAACTGTAAGTGCATGTTCCATTTTACTTTCATTTTCATGATAAATAGCTATTTTCTATTTTGGAGTGTAAATTATATATGTTATAAGATAGAATTTACCTTTAAGATGAACATTTTCAATGTTGAATTTTGTACATGTGCTTGGGGCATGGATCATGATCATTCCACCCTAACCCCCACTTTATCACTCTATTTTTTTTTTTTTTTTTTTTTTTTTGAATCTGAAATAAACACACTAATTTTTTTTCTACTTAATTTTGTAAATATGCATTAAAGATCACCCCAAATGTGTTGTTTTTCGTCTCTGTCATGAACGTAGTAATAAAAATTACGTTATCAGCTCAGTGAATAGAATATGTTACAGAGACGAAAAAATAACATATTTGCATTCGAATTTACTATTAAAGGGCCTGTGCTATCACATTTTTTGATAAAATAAACATTTATCCAAATTAAAACTTTGATGAAGATTTTACGAATATATAAATTGAATTAACGGGGATATTGGCAAAAACTCCAAAATCACATCTGAATATATGTCGGGTTCAGGCGCCAAATTTGTGTGACGTCACACGGAATAATGGGTACCGCACCATGTTGAAAGAGGAAAAGTAGAATTTCACTTTATTTTATATTGTTTGTAGTTTGGTGCATTTATCTTATAGTTGTTTAGATTTAGTTATCGTGAACAGTTTCATGATCAGCAGTGTGAGTACTGTGATACTGATACTTCATTCGGACATGGCCGAAAAGTCAGCATGCAAAGCCGCACCAATAAGTTCATCATTACAATATTACTCAGATTTATTTATTTCCTAGTACCAAGATGTTTTCATTTACTAAGTATAAATTATTCCGAGTAGCACTGTTCTCAAATTAAGATTTTGTAAATCTGAAAGTCAATAGAATTGTATCACGGTATGTCACTACTATTTCCAGTTCGGTGTTGGCTGGGCTGGACCTCAACAAATCCCCAGATAGTCACAAAACATGGAGATTTCCAGTATACGACAGCATTCCCATAGCTAAAGAGAAGAGTTTATACTATCAGAGAATGAAGGCTCTAAGTACTAAGTCTATTGGTAAGTAAACAAAGTGCATTTGGTTTTGGGTGGGTGGGTGGGGGGATGTACCAATACAGTACAATATCTTATGTATATCATTTGATAATTCAAAAGTTTAGAACAAAATCTTGTACTATATCACGATATTATTTTGAATGAATGCATATTAAAAATTTGTGATAAATTTACATATGAACACAATTCTTTTCTATACTTTTTTTTTTTCAAGCTATAAAGACATTGATCCAGACAAAGGCAGTCACTGCTCTGACTGTACCTTTACCTACTACAGCATGCTAGAGGTTCATGGCAAGATACTTTTGACTTGGAAATGCTCAAGAAAGAGGTATATAAGGAACGTTAATCAAGGCTTTAACTTGTTGGAGTACAGATATAGTCAGATATATGCAGTCATTGTGACTACATTTTCTGTGACAAATAATTTCCACAATATCAGTTGGACAATTTTTGCCCAAATCAACTTGAACAATCAGCTATATGTATTTCTGTGTACATGTGCTCTGAAGTGTAAAACTTTGCAGTGTATCATGACAATTATGGATGTAAATGACAGTGGAGTTGATGCAGAGGAAACTGTGATCATTGTAACCAAATATCTAGCAACTAGCAAGTGAAAGATTTAAAGGATTTACCAAGATCATATATGTGAATTCTTCATGTGGGCACTCAAAATTTGTCACTTTTCACCGTGTAATTGATCTGTTTCAATATTATCTTTGTTAGGAGTTTGTTAATTATCTATGATGATATATTAGGAATTTGATATCTCCAGTCCACAATGTTCTAGTGATTTGTTAGTGGTTTGTTACCTATAGTTTGTTAACTAAGGATTGATAGTAGTATGTTTTATATAGTTGTTAGTAGTTTGTTTCAAATAAATTGTTTGAACTTGTACAATCATTCATCTCAAGAAATTAATTCTTATTTATGTTGCTGTTTTGGTAATTGCGAATGTTATTTGTAAGCAGTTTGATAAGCAGTTTAGTAATAACTGTTTTGCACTTAGACAAAAATAAGCAGTTTTCTAGCAGTTTAGTATTCCATATGTGGCACAGTGAATAGGGTCAAAAGTTAGAGTAAGCAGGTTCTTAGTAGTTTTCTTTTTAATTTTGGGGTTTTTTTTTTGTGAGACAACATTTATTCAGGTTTTCTAAGTCAGGATTTTAACACATCCCTTATAACCCAACCTGACCAGGGGGTACAGCGTTTGAATAAATTCCTCTCTCTCACACATGCACACTGAAAGACATTTATTCTAAACAAAGGAAAAAAGTAGAAGGTTATATAATGTACTTTGGCTGAGTTTATAAATAAATAGCCATATTGGATGCTTTAAAGCTTCGAAATTGGATTTCTGCTCCTATGTAATCTTAGTTATGGAATTATAACACAGGTATCAGCAGTGATTGGGCAATAGACATCTTCTCTCGACAGTTTTTAGTTCAGAACGTCCAAAAATATACTGGACAAAAAAAGTTAAGGATCATAATTTTGACCTCAAAAATTTTTATTAACCAAATAATTATTTTGACAAATTTTAACCTGTATAGTTTCTCCAATGTGTCCTTAACACAATAGATTTACCTGGTTTCATATTGACATCATAAGTGCACGATTTTTTTGCCCAAACACAAGCAAGGGGTAAAAATCAAAGTGTGCCAACGTGTATATTGAAATTGAAAAATTGTGATTTTCATTTTATTGTGGGTATTTATTGCTCTAATCGACTCTTAGGTGAACAATTATTGACATTAAAAGCCATGAGGTGCCATTTAACTGCTCTGGCAGTTGGTCAGGCAGTAGGTATGCTTCAAGCTGGCCAAGTCCAGAGAACTGTCTCTAGACATTTTAATGTGTCCCAAAGTGTGATTTCAAGGTTGTGGAATCGTTTTAGGCAGACCGGTAATGTTTCTAAGAGACCGAGATCAGGTCGTCCAAGGTCCACAACCGCTCGCCAGGATCGCTAAATGTCACTTATGGCTCGTAGACACAGGTTTCAGAGAGCTGTCCAACTCAATACTGACTTTCATGCAGCAAGTGGGGTGCGCCACAAACCACAAACTCTCTGATAGAGACTTCATGCTGCTAAGCTCCGGGCTCATCGACCTGCTGTTCATCCCATTTTGAGGAGAAGACATCGTGTAGCATGACTCAATTGGGCTCAAAATCACATAAACTGGCAACTGCATCATTGGACGCCTGTTCTTTTCACAGATGCGTCACGGTTCTGCGTGGACTTTCATGACGGTCGTAGGCATGTATGGCGCATGCGTGGAGAGCGGTACGCTGATTGCTGTGTAGCAGAGTATGATCGTTTTGGAGGTGGCTCTGTGATGATTTGGGCCGGAATCAGTATTGGTGGATGACTTGCACGTGATTAATGGCAATCCTACCGGTGCAATTTACAGGGACGAGATACTGCATCCAATTGTCAGACCTTATGCGGGAGCTATAGGCAACGACTTTGTGTTAATGGATGATAATGCCCATCCCCACAGAGCACGTATAGTGACAGACTACCTTGCTACAGAGACAATTGAACGTATGGATTGGCCGAGTTGTTCTCCGTATTTAAATCCAATAGAACATGCCTGGGACATGTTGCAGCAAGCTGTTTCCAGACGCCCTGTACTTCCGACAAACCGCCAGTAGCTTACGTTAGCTTTACAGCAGGAATGGGCAAGGTTGCCACAAATTACGCTCCGCAGGCTCATCAGAAGTATGCAGAGGCGTTGTCATGCCGTTATACAGGCTCAGGGTGGACATACACCCTATTGATATTGCCTTTATAAAGATTCAATCATTTGTAATGAAATTTATTATTGTTGCTCATACCGATTTTCAAACTGTTTTGGGGGGTTACCTGACAATGGTTGCTCTGGCTGCTTAACATATTGATGAATTTGTAAAAACAGGTTTAAAATGTATTGTTCAATTGTCGTTGAACATTTTAAGTATATATTTAACATAATTTATTTGGTTTTGTTATGAATAAAATAATTCTGAAATCATGATCCTTAACTTTTTTTGTCCAGTATACTTAACAATCAGATATATACTGTAATATACCAAGGTTAGAATTAAACACACAATATTTCAATGAATTATTGATTGGATATAAATTTTAGACATATTATGTACCCCACTTTCTATGTTTGGTTCATAAGAAAACAAAATTTTAATAACAAATATATGTAATACTAAATAGGAAACACTGTGGGATATTTTGTTGTAATATGGTTCATTTTATTCTTCATTTTTCAATGTTTTAAATGATTTCCATTTCTTATCAAACAGGTCTACACAATTGTTTCTCCATGCAATTTGTTTTTCAACTTTATATACATTAGTCCAGATAGCTTTAAAATTATTCAATGAAAGACAATTTCCTTTACATTTTGTAGCAGATTTTTTTAAGCAGTTCAAATGAATATTCATGGTTGAAGACTTGTAGAAGTATCTAATTAAAATTTTTCAGCCAAAATAACTGTCTGAACACTGCTTAGGAAATCTGAAGGCTAAGAAACTGCCAAGAAATTGATAGATGAATGCTCTTATGCAAATGAGACATGCATAATAATGAGGCTTGTTGATGGTTAAGTAACTGCTTATTTTAAGTGAATTGTGAAGGTTAAGAAACTGCTCGGGGAAGGCCTTCCACTTTGACTTGGGATATTCTACATGATAAGCAAGCCATGGTTTGATTGACAAGAATTCTGAACTGTGTGGAGGGAGTCAGTAGTTCATATTTCTTCGAGCAAGTAGTAATCGTACCCTTGGTGTATTTCTGGGATGCATGGTGCATGTTTGAAATATATGTTTGAAAAATGTCATTTGTCAAACAAAAATCAATCTTAATTTATTCTACAAAGTAATGAGGTTATCGCATAAACATTATAGGGACAAATTTGAGAAAGAAAATACCTCTGGATACCGTTTATCCATTTAGAGAAGTGTGAAGTTGCAGAACGGGTAAGGTGAAAATTGTAGCCTGGTTCCCGAGGCCTTCTGAAGAGCAAGCACGAAGTCCTATAGCTAATAAGGCAATTTACGGAATCCGGGTATTTCTCCCCCGTTCTGTTGGTTCTTGT
The DNA here is from genome assembly GCA_024699665.1 of Ostrea denselamellosa. Classification (NCBI taxonomy): domain Eukaryota; kingdom Metazoa; phylum Mollusca; class Bivalvia; order Ostreida; family Ostreidae; genus Ostrea; species Ostrea denselamellosa. The sequence goes on along the minus strand of JAMZEH010000015.1, from coordinate 8,928,050 downwards.
TTTGAGTATTATTTAGCACGTTGTACTTTCAATTTCGCCTAGCCTGGTTTTAGTCTGGTCCCCCTTCCCGCAATTCCGCTCGCGTATTCTCAATGTAGAGAGTGCGCGAACGGAATTGTGGGAAGAAGGACCAGATTAGCCTGGTTCCTGAGGCCTTCCGAAGTGCACCAGGCTAAGTAGAACGTGCTAAATAAAAACCATTAGAACAGGGGGAATATACCCGGATTTCGTAAATTGCCTTATTAGCTATAGGACACGCGAGTTTTTTTTTATCTGGTTTTGTCCGTCGTTATTCGTCGTTCTTCAGCTTCTTTGGAACGACTGAACCAGTTTTGATATGCACGTATATAATGTATATCTGGTCAGAGATCGTGTGTATGTGTGTGTGTGTGTGTGTGTATGTGTGTGTGTATCTATATGATTGGTCAAGGGGGAACAGAAATTGTGAATTTCATGGATCCTGCCTCCCTGGAACCTGAGGGGTGTGGTCAAAACCATAAAAATTAATGTCATGTGCAAAAATCTTCTTCACTTCTGGATATTAAACAGTCAAACTATTAACATAATTATAATGAGCAATGGATTCTTAACGAAAATTGGGAAATCCAGGGTGGGACAAATCTGCTCATTATAAATGCCTTACTAGGCCGTAGAAAACCTTTACTTCTGGATATTAAGAAGGTAAAATATTTGCATGATTATAAAGGGCAATGATCCCTATACAAAAACTGAAAATCATAACCCTATCTACATGTAGGTTCAGGCCCAAGGGTGGGACAAATTTAGTCATATATTGAATATGTAAATATTCATAAATTTCAGAAAATCTACATTACTTCTCAACAGTTGGCATAATTATGATAAACAATGAACCCTCTACCAAAACTGAAATTTTATGATTCGTAGGCTCAGGCCCTGCAGCAAATAATTGAAGATATCTTGGGTTATTTGATGATATCATCAATTCATTTGATGCGCGCAACAATTCAATTAAAGATCCCTTCAAGTAATTAAATTCTGAATTATTGCGCGCATTAATTGATTTGTTTATAGTATTAATTATTCTGCTGAATCGATACGAGCTGTATGACTGTTGTCTTCAAATAAATTGGTGATAACAACAACTGAATTGATACGCATTACAATTCAATTAAAGAGAGCAATAATTCAGCTCAATAATCGAATCACTGCTTCCTTCAATTGAATTAGTGATACCATTAATTCAACTGATGCGCGCAATAATTCTTTTAGAGAGAGTAATTATTTAATTAGAGATATCGTTAATTCAACATATCCACAATTTAATCCGTGATCTCTGTAAATTGAATTGTTGCTCTCTTGAAAAGAATTGATACGCGCATTAATTGCTTGTACAAATCTTTGTAAATTGTCTTCAATTGAATGAAGATGTCTTCAACTGAATTAATGAGGTCATCAAATCATTTATACAGAGTTCGAAATTAAATTTTGCGAGCAATCTTTCCATCATATTGATAGGCTCGTAAATTGAATTGATGAGAGTAATAATTGAATTGATGCGCGCATGAAGCAGATATGGAAAACTGTAATGTTTTTTATTTTATAGTTCACTGGAATATATCGAATTGAATGAAAATTATTATTGTTAATCGATAAACCGTCGTCTATATATATATATATATATATATATATATATATATATATATATATATAGATTGCCACCACAGAAGATTCGTTCTCCTCGTGTAGAAGCTTTTAAATAAATTCTGTCTCATAAGAAGACGAAAACAAGTCACCTAATAAAGGAGCACAATTCGTGTCTATGAGAATTCCAACAGACTGTTGGAAGACCTGATCAACAAAGACTACATAGATATTGTCAATGAGGAACGCCAGAATCTTTTTTAATTTCAACTTCAGCGTATGCATAGCGAATGGTGAAGTTAACAATGTGTTAATCGTAATCATAAATCCCAAAGACATATACAAGTTCGAGTGTAGGGCAACACGGACCTCTGACAAAGCGAAGGTAGGATCAGGTGCCATGGAGGAGTAAGCATCCTCTGCTGACCGGTCACACCCGCCGTGAGCCCTTAGTCGAAATTAGGTATACGGGATTACCAGTAGTCAAAATTAGCATGAAAAATGACAGTCTAACAAAGAGTATGAAACAAATCATTCAACATATGTCCCTGAGACACTTTGTAATCGCAAACATGGTCATTATAGCGACCGTAAAATTTGCGAAATGATGACTTCGAACGAGATTTGTTATAACCCTGCAACATCAACTTTTTTGTCAGCAGTTGACCTCGCTTTAAACAATTCTCATACGCATGGCATGCTCTCGCGTATCGAATCAACTGAGAGATATACACTCCATAAACAGGCGAAAGTGGTACATTACTACATAGATATGGAAAGTTGATGATTGCAAAGTTGAAGTAATCACTCTTGTCATATAATGTAGTCAGTCTGCCATTAGAGTCAATATTAAGTAAAATATCCAAATATGAAGCAGACACGTCAGATTCTGTAGTGTCCTTTATTTCTAGTTCATCGGGATATTTCAAATGGACATAATTAAGGAAATTATGATTGTTGATTGATAAGACGTCATCTATATATCTATATGTATGGTGGGAGAACGCTGCAAGCTTTTTGTTTTTATCCTGTTTCTGAACAAATTCGGCTTCATATGAATATAAAAATAAATCTGCCAATAAAAGAGCACAATTAGTACCCATGGGAATGCCAATGGATTGTTGGAAGACTTGATCTCCAAACACAACGTAAATGTTATCTACAAGAAAGCCAAACACACTCTTAATGTCTGCTTCGGAGTACTTGTGCGGGCTATCGGAGAATACGAAAAATCAGAGTGGTTATTAATAAAGTTTTTTTTTTATTACTGGTCACACGATATAAATATTTACGTGTTTCATACTTTTTTGAAGAATTTTTTTTAAAGCATAGTCTTTAATTTATTCAGAGCATTGATGGTGTAAAATATTCAAAAGTTTTGATTCTGTTAATTTGGGAAAAGTTTTAGGACTTCAAATTTTCTAAAAGTTCTTTGCAATTTTGTTTTTTAGAATCCATATTCAATCTACACCACTTCTCGCATAGGTTGCGACACAATACGTAAAACATTCCTTCGCAGCAGTTAATATTTTCGTGCGGAACAAAGATGGGAGCTTGGTAGAACACATACTGGATCCAGCAATGTATCTCTGTTTGTAGGGGCTTTTGTGAAGTTTAGGGATCCATAAATACAATGTTGTTGCATGCTATGTGAGCTGGAACCAATACGTATTCCTCATGTAACCTATCTAATTTTGTAATAACTTCTGGTACGCTCTTTTGTTTTAATGTGTCTAATATGACAGTTTAATATTTCTTTCTAAATACTAGTATGTACTTAGTGAGTCTTACAAACAAATACAATGCTGTTACAAGCTTTGTCAGCTGGAACCAACACATATTCCTCATGTAACCTATCTAACTCTTTTATCACTTCTGGTTTACTTAACAAAGAAGGATATATTTTTTTGTTTTGATTTGTCTGATACAGGATTTTGATATTCATCTTATACATTTTATCCATTCTGACAAGGTATCAAGTTCTTCTTTTTCCGATTTAGCCCATCGTCTGGCATAATCTTCGACTGAAGTCATAATAGAGAGGAAGTTCTGTCGCGAGAAAGACCAAAGTTCTCTGAATTTAGAACCTTTTAAAATAAGTGATTTTAGATCTTAATTAAGATGAAATTCTGCTGCCAATAGAAAATCAAGTCTGTCTGTTATTTGGGCCTTTTAGAAACAAATGACTTCATTATCAACTACAACGCACCAGAAATCATATGTACAGTTGGACCACAATGGAAAAATGACCTCTCTCTCTCTCTCTCTCTCTCTCTCTCTCTCTCTCTCTCTCTCTCTCTCTCTCTCTCTCTCTATATATATATATATATATATATATATATATATATATATCCACTGTAAAGTTTGTAATTAAAAAGTTGGATGCAAATGCAAAGGTAGAAGTATATTTACAGAAAATGCAGGGTGTGAACCTCATAAATGGTGGAATAAAATATATACTGAACTCTTTATGACGGAGAATGTTGCTTATGTCGACGGCATATATTCCGTTGTCATTTGTGGGGTCTACTTTGCAAACATCATATCTTCTGTTTGTCAATGAGGATTTGGTCTTACTCTTAAGACGTTAGTTAAATTTTGAGATCGGGAGACAATGCCATGTTTGAAGTTTAGGGGGGAAATGTTCCTTAAGTCTCAGTCGGCGGAAAAATGCTTTAGTGTCCTTTCTTATTTCTTGGTCATTAACTTAAATTTGAGTAGAGCATAAACTAAGACCTTGGAGGAAAGTGATGTCTCAGAGTCCAAGAGGGTGACACGGAAACATTCAAAACCAGGCATGTTATCTAATGTCTTTGTCATTGGTCGTGACAGGATTCCTGAGTTTAAAGCGTCAAGAGCGAGTCTTGAAGCATTAGCATTGTACTATTCATCATGTCTATTTTAAGCTCCATTACTCCTGTCATTGACACCTCTTGGTGGAATTTCTTCTTCTGGGTGTTTTACAGATTGGTACTGAAAGGCATGTTGTATGATAATCCGTGAGGATTCCTGAAAATCTATTGTGTGATTTCATGGCGAAGAGAACCCTCGTGCAGAAGTTATCTAACGTCGAATTTTTGTAATCGGGATCAAAATGTAAAACAAAGCTTCCGATTTCGCTCAATTTACACTTCGTTTGCGAGGGTTGTTCGATATGCAATGTGTATTGTACGATATCTCAAAAGGATTACATCCCTTCAAAGTATTCTTCGCGGTTTGAAATGCATAATTTCAATCTCTGAATCCATTTCTGAAATGTGTCACGGTACGCTGATTTAAGTAGACCTCTGAGGCACTGACTGATGGCTGAGCCAAGAGCTTGTCGAGACTTAAAACGACGACAAGATAAGAACTTTTTAAGTTTTGGAAAAAGTCGCATGGGGCTAGATCTGGAGAGTATGATGGGTGTGGCGAGACGGGAACCTTCTCCGACTTCAAAAATTGCTTCACAAGCTCAGATGTATGTGATGGAGTATTATCATGCATTAGACGAACATGCCTAAATCCTGACACAGGACATCGTTTACGATGATATTTCTTGAGCTTATTTAGTATAACATCTCAGTAATACCAACTTGTAACATTTTTGCTCTTTGGCAACGGAATTTGTACTGCTATACCATCACATGAGAATATGCAACAAAGAACCTTCTATGCGCTTATGGTTCTTTTGGCAACTACAGACCTTCTACCGTGTTTAGTTAGCCATATTTTGTTTCCAATTTTTCTTACTGGTTCAAAATAGTGAACCCATGTTTCGTCACAGTAACAATGTTTGCAAATTGTCTTTGATTGAATTTGAGAAACATTTTGAGCAATTGCTTAGCGGTTTGTACTCGTACCCGTTTTTGGTCATCTGTCAATATATGTGGTATCCATCTGGCAGAAATCTTTCATACTTTCAAAGTACGTTTCATAATGAAATGCACCCGCGATAGCGATATGCCATCAGCTTTGGTAATATCACGTATCGTGTACCTGCCATCACTTTCAAATATTTCCCTGACTTTTGAGACAGTTGCCTTGCCTGTTAAGTAACAGGTCGGCCAGATCTGCATATTTGACGGGCTCTGTGCCTGTCAGAAATTTCTTTCTCCACCTACGAACTGTTTCATAAGATACCTTATCAGACACATAAACCTTCCCCAATTCAGTAAAAATCTGCATTACAGAATGACCGAGTTTTGTACGAACTTTTATATTAGCTCCAATTTCTGTAATATTCTCAACCCGTTCTCAACCATTTTTGCAGCAGTGGTCAACGACTTCTCTATTGAAGTGACTTAAGTTTAAAACTATATGGAGTTGAAGACTCACGTTTTTACTGTTGGAAAGGTATTGGATAACGCTATTCAAGAATATCATCATGCTTGAAATCGTGCGAAGCGTTATCGCGCTGTGGTACAATACACATTACATAACGAACAGCCCTCGTAAAGTATATGTAAAATATTAAAATCCCGTATCAGAAACATTAAATCTAAAGTTCGTACCATCTATCCTTCTTTGTTTAGTAAACCAGAAGTGATTACAGAATTAGACAGGTTGTGTGAGGAATATGTTTTGGTTCCAGCTGACAAAGCTTTAAAAAACGTCTTTCAGTAAATTTGAGATTGCAAAACTTTTCTCAAATCAAAAACATCAAAACGTATGACCTTTCAATACTTTACACCACCATTCCTCACTATGAATTAAAGGCTAGACTTTTTGACATCATAGATAGTTGCTTCGTCAACAACAATAAAAAGAATATTCATATCTAGTGATCAGGCATCCAGAAAAATGTGAAACACCACTCTGATTCCAAGCAAGTACCCCGAAATCGAAATTAAAAGGATGCTGGAGTTCCTCATTGATAACAATTTTGTAGCTGATCGGGTTTTCCAAGAGCCTGTTGGAATTCCCATGGGCACGAATTGTGCTAATTTGTTAACTGACCTTTTTAAATTCATTTTTATGAGACAGACTTTATTCAAAAGTACCTACATTCAGAAGAAAAACTATCTTGCTTTGGCCTTCAGCTCGACATATAGATATATCGACGACGTTTTATATATTAAAAATAACCATTTTCATTCGCATGTCGATTCGATATATCCCATTGAAATCGATTGATTGATTGCTGTTTTTTCGCCACACTCATCAATTTTTCAGTTATCTGGTGGCGTCCAGTTTTTGTAGGTGGAGGAGAGAACCCAGATACGATGTACCCGGAAAGAGACCACGGACCTTCCGAAAGTAAATTGGCAAACTTTATCACATATATTGGTGCGAGCGAGAATCGTACCCGAACCCACCAGAGGTGAGGCCTTTGAGCGCAATGCTCTAACCACTCGGCCACGGAAGCCTCTTGAAATTGAAATAAAAGACAAAACATAGTCCTCCACTTCTGCTTCCTACTTAAATATCTTATTGAAAATAGATGATAACGGCAAACTAACAACTCAAATGTCACGCGACGTCTTACTATTGGGTGCCCTATATTTAGAGTTCTATACCTACACTCTTTAATAGTAAAATTAAACCCAGGCGATGTAATTGCCTGTGCCTTAGAACAAGAACACCAGGATCAGTAGAAAAAAAATCCTCTTTGACGGCACAGACGTTCCACGGATTGTATATATATCCGCGCTAAAATTGAAATTGCGCCATTATCACGCCACCACTGAAGAGCGTCCATCGCAAATATCGTAGTCTTAAAATGTACATTGCAATTAATATCGAAATGTATATTTTTTTCAAAATTATATGGTTAACCGATTATAAATTTGTAACCGATTATCAACTTTCCGACCGATTAATAGGTTAACCGTTACCATCCCTAATATATATATATATATATATATATATATATATATAATATATATTTATATATATATATATAGTCATTATTATTAAGGATATTTTTTAAATACTGATTTTGATTATGGATTGTTCCATTTACCTGATAAAGATGTTGGGGCTCTCGGGGGGTGTAACTGGTCGATAGGGGATGATTACTCCTCTATCTGATCCCACCTTTAGTATGTCCAGGGGTCCATGTTTGCCAACTCTTAACTGTGTATTTCTCATAGGCCCTATGAGAATGATCACTGTTTGTTATCTTCACTTTTTCATACATATACATATTTTGGTAAGTTTGTTTTATGCGTTAATTAGTTAACTGTGGAAACATCATTTTCTATTTCAACAAAATATGTTCAGGTATTTTCAGTTCTCTCTAATACACCACCATACGTCGATCCACTTACTTAAAATTAAGTTTCATGATTTTCTTCATTAAAAAATTACATTTTACACAATGCCAGGTTGGGAGAGATCATAATTTAATTTTAATAATGTTGAGTTTTTAAGACACTCGTACTGTATTAATATATGACTCGCATTTACCGTATTGAAATATCTCAAACAAAATGAAACAGACTATACCATTTTCGTCGTAATAATAGTAAATTATATCGGGGTAATATTTTATTGTTTGATTGATTGATTATTTATTGCTTTCCGCCACACTCAACAATTTTTCAGTTATCTGGTGGCGTCCAGTTTTTTGTTGGTGGAGGAGAGAGAACCCAGATACAATGTACCTGGGAAGAGACCACCGACCTTCCGCAAGTAAACTGGAAAACTTGCTCACATAACGCCGCGGCCGAGATTCGAACACGCACCGACAGAGGTGAGAGGCTTTGTGATTTTGAGCCCGATGCTCTAACCACTCGGCCACGGAGGCCCCTTTATTGTTTGAGACATTTAGCACCATCCTCATTCAACACTGAAACTTTGAAAACAGGAAAAAGACGTCCCGACAGTTTTTAAAATGATAACCGATTTTTTTTCAACCACATACAAGCCTACTAATCCAAGAACATCTATCATAATAATATATAATATATAATTCTTATCTGAGATTTAGTAGTCGATGTCATTCGACGAATGATAATTTGGTATGTAAATTTAGAAATTGCGAAAAGAGTGAAATATACCACAATTTCTAATCAATAAATAAGCCACACACCTCCATTTCCGGTGTAATTATCGCCAGCTCTGAAAAATAAAATCTTCATTCGGAAACTTCTGATTGTATACTGAACTGCAGTTATCCGAAGCTGTGAATTTTCGTTTTCCATGGGACTGAAATGAATGTTTGAAGGTATTTTAAGACACAAATGTAGAATTAGATTGATTACCGGTCGAGAGGGAATGCTTACTCTTCCTAGGCATTAGATCCCACCTCCGGTATATAAAGAGGTCCATTTTTGGACAACTCTAAATGTACATGTAAGAGTTATGAGATTGATAACTGTTCTTTATCTTCATATTTTCTGTGACTGTTTCTGGTCCATTATATACAATACATATAAGTTTTCCAGAGTTGTAATAAGTACAAAACCTGTACGTGTTTCGGTATTTTTCTTTCATTTTTAATTATCGTTATATATATATATATATATATATATATATATATATATATATATATATATATATTAAAAATTTCATTCACCTCTCGCATGTAAAATGACGAGATCAAGATTTAATATTTAGTCTTTTGGTTTGTTTCTCATTCTCATATAGGGTACCTACTTTGTGGAATTAACTCATCACTCACCTCTTGCTCCACGTTCCCCAAACTTTGCACAGTTATTATGGACACGTAGAAGTTGTGCCTGTGAGTTTTGGAAGTGCTCAGACATTTTCCGAAAAATGTATATTTAGTTGAACTTTGCAATTTTTCAGCGTCTTTTGAATAGACGGTACCTACTTTGTGTAATCAACTCCTCACACACCTTTAAGCTGACATTCTCCAATCTTTGTACAGTTATTATGGATACATTGAAAATGTGCTTGGGACATTTTGAAGTGCTCGGGCATTTTTAGAAAAATTTATATGAAGTTGAACTTTGTAATTTTTTTCAGCGTCTTTTGAATAGACGGTGCCTACTTTGTGTTAACAACTCCTCTTACAGCTTTGGCTTGGCTTCCTTCAGACCTTGTGTAGTTGTTATAGACACATTGAGATGTGTAAATAACATTATAAATTTTGTCAGACTTGTTAAAAGAAATGTATATTCAACACTTCTCACAGGTTTCCCAACAGATATTCCTCAAAATTCAACTTGGTGGCAAATGAGGGATAGTACTATCGCCATCAAAGATATCATATTTTAAAGCTACCCGGCCATTTTTATTCTTGAATCGATTTTTGATGATGAAATTTTGAGACGGCGATGGAAGAATACAGTTATATATGATACTGATTGATATGTGTGAGCCTCATATGCAAGGGTTTAAATTTGGCGGACATATTGCTGTATTTTTCAACATAATCCCCTTCAGCATCTATATACCTTTATCAGCGATGGTTAAAGGTCTCAATGCCACTTTTAAAGAAGTCCTTTTCTTGACCGTTCAGAAAGTCCTCCACTACATGTATGACGTCATCATCTGATGGAAAGTGGTAACTGTAATTTAATAGATTGATATAGCGCTCTATTGACCCGCGTCTTCTAAAGTATAAAATATATATGAACATACGTCATACATGAGAATAGAATAAAATTTAGTGCCACATGTAATGATATAATTACTACGCATAATAGTATATAAAACAATTTGAAACAACCCTTAGGAATAATTAAATACATATAAAGGATACAATCATAACAATCACAAATTAAAAGCTAATCTAAAAGATACGTTTTAAGATCAACTTTAAAACTTGACAGTGAAGTACACTGTATGAGTTTAAAAGGCAAAGAGTTCCACAGACTCGATGCGGGCTTATCCAAGCGTCGATCCTCATATGTTTTTGTACGTGTCCAAGGTACCTGGAGAAAATGCAGAGATTCGGAACTTAATGATCGTGTGGGATAGTAAACTTTAATGATGTCCTTTATGTAAACTGGAGATAGGTTTTTGAGAGATCTGAAGGCATGCAGAAGGATTTTATATTGAAATCTGTATTCAACTGGGAGCCAGTGAAGATCCTTTAAAATAGGAGTAATATGGTCAGATTTTGTGAGCGTGTTATTAATCTTGCAGCTGTGTGTTGTGCTCTCTGGAGTTTGCTGGTGTGTTGAGAATGAACACCATAAAGCAATGCATTTCCGTAATCTAATCTGGATGTAACTAACGAGTTTACAAGAGTTTTACATGCATCATCGTTGATAAATGGACGGATAAAGCCAATTCTGCGAATGTTCATATATGCTGAGCGTGAAATAGAGAGACAGTGTTTTTCCATGGTAAGGGATTTGTCAAAGAATACACCTAAATTTCTTACAAAAGATGAATCACTTACAACACAGTCAACAAATTCAAGATCAAAACTGTTCATATTTTTAAGTCTGCGTTTTGGTGCAAAGACTATAAGTTCAGTTTTATCTTCATTGAGTTTTAGGAGGGTGATACTCATCAACATACGTATATCCGATAAACAACTTGTGAGTCTTTGAGACATATCTGTCCAAATGTCTACAGGTTCAATGATGATATAGATCTGAGTGTCATCAGCGTATATATGATACGTCATAGCATGACGTCTGCTTACTTCCCCTTGGGGTTTTGAGAATAGACAGTAGAGACTCGGACCCAGGACTGAACCTTGCGGTACACCATTTTCGAGGGGACAAGCATCGGGCAACGATGAACCGACGGCAACACGTTGATATCTATCACTAAGATAAGATTTAATCCATTTTAATGCAAAACCAGTAATACTAAACATGTTGTCCATCCGTTGAAATAGGATACTGTGGTCTATGACATCGAAAGCCGCAGAGAGATCGAGCAATACAAGGATAGCGCAACTATTATTTTCAGGTGCACATACGATGGCATGATGGACCTGTTTCTTGGAGTGTCCTGTTCTGTACGCGGTCTGAAAATTGTCATGCAGTTGATGCATTTCCAGATAGGCATCGAATCATTTTACAATAATCTTTTCAAGAATCTTTGAAACGAACGAGAGCAACTCACACCTTTACTGGTTTTTCGTGGCGCTTGAGTTTAACATTTTCCCGTAACTGCCTCAGAAGTGATGCATAGTATGTGTAATTGATCGTTCGTCCCTTTTGGAGATAATCTACCATCGGAATACCATCAACTTCCCAGAATAGCGTGGCTATAACCTTTCCAGCTGATGGAACAATCTTTGCCTTCTTTGGCGGAGTGAACCAGGGTGCTTCCACTTTTTAGACTGTTGTTTGGCCCCCGGGATGAAATGATGGACGAACGTTTCATGCACAGTAATAAATAAAGAAAGTTAGCAGGATCTACCTCTAAAATGTTTAATTATTAGATTAGCACGCGACAAAGTGCTTCTGTTGTGCTTCTGATCAATTTCAGAAGTCTTGAAACCCAACGGACTGAAAGCTTTCTCATCTCAGCAAGATTCTCTGTCAGAATGGAATGTACTCTTTCCTGTGAAATACCAACTGTATTGGCTATATATCTCTGTAAATCGCCTGTCTGTCATAACAATATCATGAACTTTATTGATCATTTCTGGGGTTGCAACAGTGACGGGACTTCCAGGACGGGAGTGATCCTCAAGACTCTGCCTGCCGCGATTGAATTTCGCCATCCACCTTCATACTGTAGCATATGAAGGGGCATCTTTCCCTAGTGTTGCTGCCATATCAGTATGGATATCCTTAGGTGCTAAACCTTTATTATGCAAATATTGGATCACGACTTGGTCCATTTTCAAAAGTCACTTGCCTTGCTTTAGAGTGCTACCTCGTCAATATAAACTGACCAAATGACACCAATCTTCTGGTACACGGTCTTAAATAGTTAGAGAATAGTAGGGCTGAAAAAAGGACATCGATTCTAACCCCCTTTATCACAAAACTCACAACATATCAACAGGCCTCGTAAGACTTCAACCATGCAATGAAGAAACCGCGCTATAAATCTTTTTGATAAGGAGTTGTTTTAAACAATATTTATCCAATAAATAATTGAATAGGGTTAGGCAACAGACAAAGCCTATAACTACTCACTCCTTACAATGACCGCGTGGGGATCCGGGTTAAAATAGCTCGTCAGTACCTCTTGATTGTCGTAAGAGGCGACTAAATGGGGCGGTCCTTCGGATGAGACCGCAAAAACCGAGGTCCCATGTCACAGCAGGTGTGGCACGATAAAGATGCCTCCCTGCTCAAAGTCTCTGAGCGCCGATCATAGGCCTAAATTTGCAGCCCTTTAACGGCAATAATGACATCTCCATATGAGTTAAAGATTCTCAAACGGGATGTTAAACAGTATACATTTAATCAATCAACCAATCTCCTTACAATGTAATGAATATTGTGTATAAATGATTATATTGTGAGGTATGCTATCATACTAGTACATTCATGTGTCAAATACATAAGAAGAAAAGTATGGAAAATAATAATAAAATAGTATATCAGGTTATTTACTACTGATTGGAGAGAGAGAGTTCATATTGAATAATTCAATATGAAAGAAGTATGTAATAAAACAAGAAGATTGATGAGAGCGTTTTATTGACGTGTATAAGGTCAATGTTAGAATATTTTTACATGACCACAGGGGTTTTTCCTTAAAAAATAACGTAGTTGAGGGTACATTTATATTAGCATGGTTACGTTTTATTTGCAGAAGAAAGTGCATTGTAAATCCAAAGTTTTTATAAGGAATTCTCTGTAGTTCTCTGATCTGTCCTATTTTCCCACCAGTTGAGTTCTGCAGCTAGTAGACATGATGCTATTAAATATAGGTCCTATACAGAATTAAACATTCAGACCGCTCTCAATCTGATGAAGTGTAACAATCAGGTATGAAAATTACGTACCTACAAAAAAAAAAAAAAAAAACAAAAAAAAAACAAAAAAAACCTTCACTACAAAGCAACTCATTTTGGAGAGCATGTTGTCGATTTTTGCCTCAATTCTTTCAACCCCAATGCTTACATTCTTTATTTTTTCTGTCAATCACACATTCTGTAGTAATGTCCAATTCAGTCTACGGCATCAAGATTGCACTAGAAATTCAGTCTACTGGTTATTTGCTCTGCTGGTAGGGCAATAGTTACATAAAAGACTTTGTTTTTGTGCTGTTTGCCCTGTCAGACACTACGGTAAGCGGTTGAAATAATAAAAGCGAATTCGTCAGTACATGACTCCAAGTATTACAGCTATATCAAGCGAGCGCATACATGTCACCACCTTTAGAACAGCAGCATCTACTAGAACAAGATCAGTGAACGTACAGTCACTTGATGGCCCAGTAATCAACATCTGAATTCACCGAAACCATCAAGAACATAATTTTTGATAACACTCCCAAGAAAATGCATATTTTTCAACGAGAAAGGAACATTTATGGCCCTCGCGCGCGTGTGTGTTGTTTTTTATTTCAATTGAAAGGCGATTTAGAGGTTTGCCTCCATCTATATGTACATTTTATGGTTTATACAATTATAATTTTGTTTTTCTTTCAATAAACTTTTATATTATATCTATTATTAGAATAGATTGTTTTGTTTGTTTGTTGTTTTTTTTTTATTTATAGTCGCCTGAGCAATTTTTCAGCTATCCGGCGACTGTGGACAATGCCATATAATGAGCATTTGTGTACATTTACTATACCACAATAACATATGTGGATAATCTCGAAGCGTCAAGGAAACTTTCGCACACATTTTGTTTTATCCCGCAACAAAATTTGTACATCACACATCCATATTCAGAACACTTGCTGTCATTGATGCTGTTCAATATTTGCGCCGAATATCGTCATGTTTAGAGCTGACGTTGATGTCAATACAACTATATTGTACGATGTTCAATAGTGAGGAACAAGTAGTTTCTGAATGTTTACTTTATAATAAATAATTAAGTATTTTGAAATAGCGGAATTCCTTTATTGTTGGATAAACACTTCAAATTCAGTTTGTAAATCATCAACAAATGTGCTGGCTGTTTCGACTCCGTTTTATTTATGTATACGGTTAGTCAATACTGTATCAGGTCCTTTAGTTTGATATAACGGTGTTTTCTTTCTAAATTTACATAATGGCAGTTTCTGATCGTGTACTCTGATTTCCATGACCATTTGGGTACTTTCTATATAATGTCATTGTCAATCAAATTACTATCGTTTTAATCCATAAGCACTGTGGAAAGACATATATGTAGATGTTAATAAGAATAGATTAGGAAAGCTAAAATAGCAAAATTATTGGTTGCCTCCTTAATCATTCTGCACTATTAACACGGAATCACGTGATGATGAAGAATTAAAACGCATTTAAGCATGATCTATATCTCAAACCTGACAATTCATGGATTCAAAATGCCTCAGAACTTTCCTTGTGACGGAAATTGTGAAATTTTCATTGGATAGCTTGTGTGTTTATTTAAAAGCCATTTGATGGTATGATGACATGGCTAGACCATCTATTGTGTCAAATTCACGTTCATTTCCGCAGCTTTGTGGTTGCGATTTGTCGTGGGTATTTGATAAGGTGTTAATAGCATTGAACATACGAAGACTTACGGTAGCATCTCATGCTTAGAAGCATTGTTATTTCGAAGAAAATGACCTATTCCATGTCCATATGAAATCACATTATCTTACATCTCCCTAATGATGCCTGTCTCCTAATTTATTACTATGATATATATATATATTTTTCAGATCCAGTGATAATTTATCCGAGCTTAACATATCACATTTCTTTGCTAATCCATGAAATGTGTGTAAAATATTGTTGTATTGTTTTGAGATACACTGGCACCATCCCTTAATTGACTGGTGCAGTCATTTGATGTAGTTCTAGAGCTGTTAAACCCTTTTAATGATAAGACTTGCGTTATGAAACAAAAACAAGAAAACACACTCCCAGAATCAATTATTCTTTGTTTTAAAGGAATTTACTGGATACAGTTCCCTCACCACATTTAGCGGTCTATATTTCCCAGTGAAATGTAGCAATTCCATAGAAACTAGGTAATAATATATTACGTATCTGTGTACCTTATCCTTAACCAAAACTAGTCGTCTATATTTACCCTGGTGCACTGCACATGTATATGGGGTGTTGAATTCCTATTATTTTAAGTTTTTAGGTTGTTCTAAGTTAAAACAAATTCTGAACTTTGTGTATTTAATGGAAATAAGATATAACATTTTATAAAATAATAATATTGTATATAATAATAATATTTTATCACTATTTTCTTGTATTGTGCTTGGTATATTCGATATAGTTCATAAGGACATGGAGCAACTCTCATAAAAGTCCTTACAAAATTAATGTCATGAGAAGCAAATTGAAGACAATGCACTTGTAGCATCTACATTACAGTACATTTTCGGGTTTTTGTATTAACTATACCAACTTAAAATATTTGATATTTCTCATGTACAGACAAAAATAATTCTGTAGATTAGTGTGTAGTATATTTTTCTCTTTCCAGTTTACACAAGTGCCTCCTCGACACTCCAAAATCGTCCTCAACATTTCAACAGCTTTTGTACGCTTCTGGACACAGCATTGAAACAATAGAATTATAAGTTTCAATTTGTCCATTCATAAAATTGTGAATATTTTTCGTTCCATTACAGTAGATAAGACAAACCGACTTTGTAAAACCAGGCTCCGTATAATGACTGACTACAAACCAAAACATGGTGTGGTCATCCGCGATAGCATGTAGGTTTCTTAAGGACCATATGTGATTAATGACTAAATATGACATTTTGATCTTAAACATGAGAAGTCCAATGCCTAAGTAAGCTACACCTTTAATTGATTAAATCGATGCCAGCAATGCTCCATAGCGCTTTGCTTGTGGTTCAGTTGCTGGGCCAAATCCGATCACGGCGCATTAATTCGAAGCTCATACCTGTCGACGTCAAAGTACCGTGATCAGCACGATTTATCACCGGAACGTATATCCTTAAATTTTCATTTGAATCTGAGAAACAGTGTCGACAACGAGCGACCACAAGAAGAACTGAAGACTGAGGGGACAGAATTATAGACCATACAGAAAAGTGAGTACCTGAAATTTTCTCAAACATTTACAGCTCTCAAAATAATTTGAAATAATTTCCAGTATTCCTGGTTGTTGGTGAAAATGAAATCAAATACAAATGAAGTTAATTTCTCAATCTCACTTCTGATTATTTTTCAAATTACGAAATATTTTTAACATAACATCATTCAATGCATCTATACACTTCAAAATAAATTTCAAACTTTTTTCAGCTCAGTTTATTCACTCAAACTAATGGTACGTGAGGTACAAGAAATATTGAACAATATGAATAATGAGATATAAAGGTCAGAAGTAGAAATAAAAGCTACATGTAAATAAATATTTGAGGACAAACCAGACCATAGATTTTAAGATGATACATGCATAGTCTTTCAAGCGATGTTTCATCAGATTTGGACATCAGATGGAAAAATTCTACTACCTTTGGGCTATGGCAATATTTTTTTCCAAATTAGTTTTTACGTAAATCTGACAAGCTTTACTTTTCAAGACGTAATGGAATTCGTCGGTAGGTTACCTAGAAGTACATACTCTGTCATTAAAGGAATTCATGACCATCTGTTGATCTCTACTAGGAGCCGAGATTTTGATGTTCGAAATTTAATAAGAATTTTTTTGTAACTTTCTGAGGTAAATTATTTAAGCATCTTCCCATATTCAAATGTTTAAAAAGTTTATAAATATGGTTCTAAGATCTGCTGATATCACTATTTTTCTTCTGTATAAACTGATCTCTTGCTTTCTGCAAGAGTAATCCATTTTGATGTTCAAGTGTTCATACCATTCCATACATACGATAATCCTCATGGATGGAATATGCGATATGTAGAGTTAACCTATGGATCTTTTGTACCTTCAACAGAGTGTTGTGTGAATAAATATCTATATAAAATAAATCCAACATCTCTGTATCGGTAAATAATTTTAATCAGTAGGAAATCATCCAAATATAAATAGTAACACAACAAGGTAAACGACCAGTTTTACTATACATGAATATCTTTGAGTACTGCTTTTTAAATCAAACATATCCTTAAAAATTTAAATTGCACATATTCAATAACATCAAAGTTGAAAATAAAAAAATAAATAATTCAAATTAAATGTTTCCCTAGCATGACCATTAATTGTTATCGGTTTTTTCATTTCCTTAATCAAAATATAATTTATTAACTATCAATAATACTCTTACAGATTACATTGATCCGAATATACATCATTCATCCTAATGTTGGTTTTGCGTACATCTGTTGTAATAAAAGTTTTAATTCGATGTTTTATTACCTACTTCTTTTGTAACAAATGATTTCTTTTGATGTTTTATTTATTAAACGCTATGATGAAAAAAAAAAAACAACAACTAACGATTGCTCAAAGTTTGCAATCTACGCTATCATTTAAAGTCTTAACACAAAATGTATTTGTTTAATCGATAAATATTTTTATCAAATAATAATCAAAAATCCTTTATGCTCCATGAATGTTCTAGTCAAAACAATACCTTAATTGTTAGAAGTCGCTTTTAAACTGTTTAAGGTGAAACAGTCGTTGGATTCTGTCAATGTTTCAAGAAAACGTGTGATCGCTGTTTCGTAATACCGGGAGTATAATCAGATCGTTTGTTTGAGTACATAACAAAGTACTATGTCATCGTAACATAAGGGCGACGATCAATATTTACCTATTGAGTACCATTTTAATTGAATAGCAAATTTTGACCAAGGTCTGGTAAAACTTTAAACAATTTTACTGTTAGAACGATATCTTTGAAGAATAAATAACTATCGTGTTTCCATGTTTTAAAAGCGAAATGTTTCAGCGATGTCAGGACTTCAATTATTAGTCAACACAGATGTCCTTATGTCACATGTCTTTTATATTCTCTCGTGTCTGATCTTGAGGGAAAAAAATACGACGAATCCTTGGATTACTATCACAAAAACGTAGCCGAAGATCAAAATGTGAAAAAGTTGCAAAAATCACACATGTGACGGATAAAATTAGAAGTATGAAATTGCTAATGCTGCCCGTATCAGGTTCAAAATTGCCTATTCTTAGTCGGATAAATCTTGCATGAAATTATATTCAAAACAGAAATCCATATATACAATTTATTTTACGCCACTGCCATTATCAAGTCATTTTACAACACCAAAAATACCTTACAATATTGCTATCTTGTTACTAAAGCTTGTGTTCCACATATCAGAAGAAAATGACCATTTAAATATGTTTGTAACGAATAAATACAGGAATAACTAAATCTGGCGACAGAAAGAAAATATTAACTGAAAATACAAATAACGATTGTCTCATTGTTTTTCATAACGCAATATCAAACTTTTATTTATTTAATAATGATTAACAATCAAATTCTACAACTTGTATCAAAATCTTCTCGTTGGCTCGGGTATTGATGTAGGAGGTAACCCACGTGTCCGAGTGGGCGGCAATGCCCTCTCACATACAACTATTGCAGAACCTGAGAATAGAACTCAGGTCGCAGCGGCGAGGGACGACTGTGTTAACCTCTACAATACTTGGAAGTCTAATAGTTTTCAAGGCACATTTGTATAACATGAACTCTGAATGAAATCATACATGCTTTTGTATGTATTACTAGGAAGGTAGAAACTAATGGAAAAATCGTCAGTGCATCTACCAATCATTGATACATGTATATACTTCTATATTCTATGAAAAAAATGTTTTCCATCGTGATAGAAAAAACAACTTTTTGTAACAAAACTATAAATATATTTTGAAAAGTTATCAAATTGAATTAGTTTTCTGTTGAATTCTCATACTAAAATGGCATTTTACGTAAAAAGAATGTAGGTTACATTCCTTTGTAAAACACATACGTGTATTCTATTTTCAATTAAATAGTGCAGAGCCGCTTTAACAGAGATATCATTAACAGATTAATACTCTATTGATCCATTGAATACCTTGTATTTTTACCTTATAAACAATTCAAACACCCGGGTGAATTTGCAGAATTCTAATGCTTTCATCTGCCCAAGAGATTTTTCCGATATCATAATGATCGTATAAAGTAGATATCTATTTCCATGGGTGGTATTCATTATTCAAGCTCCGACAAGCATTACATGTAATAACCGGGTATTAGACTGACTTTTCCGGACATACATGGGAATGCCGGAAAGATGGCACATAATAACAGCTAAGTCTACGCGCCCGATTACATAGAGAACAGTATCAATCCATACATACGTGGTTCTGATGGGAGTGTTTTCAGTAGTCCCTCTGTTTAATATCAGTTTTATAATGAGAAATATTGAAACTTTTATGTGATGTGTCAATTATGAATCATTTGTAAAATGCATTTTTTTAATATCAAAATTAATGTATTGTGTTTTATTTATATATCCGTTTTTATAATAATTTGAACTGTATGTAAAATGGTATGCTTTATAGAAATCCAAACGTTAAAAATTCCTTATATTGAACGCGTACTTGTAAACATTCAAATGGGCTAAATCCCGTTTAATGTCAATTTGGAGTTCAGTTTAGTCTTAAAACCGAGGAATGGTACAATAGGTACAGATATCTATTTATATATGTACAATATTGGAAAGGTCAAATTGGAGGTTAGTATTTGGATTGATTGATTATACATTGTTTAACGTCCCACTCTAGAATTTTTCACTCATATGGAGACGTCACCATTGCCGGTGAAGGGCTGCAAAATTTATGCCTATGCTTGGCGCTGATGGCCTTTGAGCAGGGAGGGGTCTTTATCGTGTCACACCTGCTGTGACACGGGACCTCGGTTTATTTACACCGATATGGACAGAATGAATTTTAAAAACAAATTATACTTGAAAAAAAGTACATAGTTTTTGCGGTCCCATCCAAAGGATCGCCCCATTTAGTTGCTTCTTACGACAAGCAAGGGGTACTGAGGATCTATTCTAACAACCTGGATCCCCACGGGACTTAGTATTAGGAGGACAGACAATATATTATTAATTTTGTCGAAATAAAAACACACAGTTTTCTTCATTAATTGTACATAATTTGTTAGAGGACATGGTTTCACGAAATGTTTTTGCATTTCATGCAGAACATTATTTTGCATTTAGAAAATCTTTGCGTAAATTACTTCACGCTTTAGACTGTAAAATAAAATAGAATTCATCGACTGATTACTGTTAGAGCAATTGAATATTATCCCATCTTCCCATTTGCATTTGGAGATGATAAGTAGTAAATCCAATTTTTACAAATGTTTCTGTTCATTTTCTTGGTAACAGAGTTAAATAAGCTTCACATTCAAATTTAGCCTTGTAAATTCTTTGGGGATTCAAAACTATCATCATGTCATTTTTTTTTTTAAACTTGAGGTTTTAACCTTTGTTTTTTTAATGCACATTAAAATTGTTTCATATTCAAGCCATATGCTTGAAAGTCCACTTTTGTCTAAAGTATTTTTTAAAAAGCCATAAATTTGTTACGTTACTACGAACATTCATATAAATAATTTTACTTAGTTTGTTACCACTGTAATTGGTAAGTTTTGCCCAGAAGGATATCATTAGAATTGTTATATATAAAAGAAATCGTTCAGTTTCTTTTTAAACCATAAAACTTGGGGTACTACTTTTCAAATTAAGGATGCGTTTTAGATAGCGTTATCTCACCCGTTCACTTTCGCAACCCCATATTTCGCAGAAATTCAGTAATATAAGAATCATAACTTTATTATCATTAACAATGAAATGGTAAGTCAAACAACTGTATTAGGAAAGGAATCAGTAAGTTGTTAGAACTTGCTCTCAATCGGTACCCAGTATACAGCTTTTTGTGCTTGCTTTGACAAACTTTCTTTTTTAAACTGGTTTTAATTTTTATTTACCTTTACAAAATTTACAATATTGACAAGCAATTACTTTACCTTGTTTATAATATTCCACCTGTGACGAAAAATGTTCAAAATCACCATAACATTTTATTTCCCATACAACGCCATCTGCTTTTATTATTTTAATGTGGTTTACAGGTATGTTAGAGTCTAGACACAAGAAGTACTTTAGGGGATTTTTTTTTTGAAGAATGTCTGTCTACTCAAGGGTTAAGGTTGCGTTCATTTTTCTCTAAATCAATGTTAATCTCTCTAGCACAGCACTGATGTATAAGAAGCGCGCACTATTTTTACACTAATTTACGCTTTTCGTTGAATAATATCACAAAATTCCATAAAAGATGTAATCAATAATTTTCTCCATCAGATATATACATTACGTTTCTTTTATCATTTACTGCAGACCCAAAACGGAAGGATTTATGCATTAACTACATAGAGCGACATATAAATTTGGTAATTGTTGTAAAAACCTATGAAAACGTATCATCCCCCAATAGACACTACAATTTTGGTTAGCTATGTGAACCTTTTCATTCATTTACAGCATCGGGTGATAAACAACTAATTCCTAACTCTGAAGAATAGTTTGACATTGACTGATATTCTCCAAGATATTTTATTATTATCATTATTATTATTGTACATTTATAGAGCGATTTATCTATCAAGACCCAAGCGCTTTACATGTAAAACAATAAAACAAACTAAAAACAAAAACAAAAAACCCCCCAATAAATACATAAAACAGATATAAAATAATACTAAACTGAGATTAAAATAGTAACTAAGAGTAGGCAAAACTATATAATTTGTTCAAGTATAATTTGTTTTTAAAATTCATTCTGTCCATATCGGTGTAAATAAACCGAGGCCCCGTGTCACATCAGGTGTGACACGATAAAGACCCCTCCCTGCTCAAAGGCCATCAGCGTCGAGCATAGACCTAAATATTTCAGCCCTTCACCAGCACTGGTGAAGTCTCCATATGAGTGGAAAATTCTTGAGCGGAACGTTAAACAATATACAATCAATCAATCAATCCCTAATGAGTTTAGCACGCCGGTGAAAAGCTGTGGACACTATAAGTTTCTTTCGGTTTTTGTTGGTCAATCAGCATTTTCATCGCTTCCGATGTGGTTTGAGATATTGATATGAAACTTACCGTATTGCTTCACAATTAAAAAGTACATACCAAATTTGACTATTGTCACGATCAAACTTACATACCATATAACGAGGGTTTTTTCCTCGCATGTAAATTTTGACGATTTCTTAGCTCATAGGGGCCTCCGTGGCCGAGTGCTTAGAGCATCGCGCTCAAATCACAAAACCTCTCACATCTAGTCAGCATGGGTTCAATTCTTGCTCGCGCTGACAAATGTGAGAAAGTTTCTAGCTTACTTTCAGAAGGTCAGTGGTCTTTTCCCAGGTACATTGTATCTGGGTTCTCTTCAAAGTTGACGCCACCGGATAACTGAAAAATTGTTGAGTGTGGCGGAAAACAACAAAACAATCAATCAATCTTAGCTCATGTTTAGCTGAAAATATTTCAGAGGACAAAACATAAAATCTGATAAGCAGTGTAATGATAATTCCTCATATGTAAAACATTGTACTGTCATCTAAAAGAGATGACATAATTTATTTACTTCCCAAGCTGAAGGGCTATATATGCCTTTGAAATTGAAACAAATTTGGGTGCAAACTTTAGCGACTTGAAACTAAACTGCTAAAATAAGCCACAATTATTATACCTGCAATATGACTTTTCCTGTTATGCTTTCATATTTTTGATATGAAACTTATAATAAACAAATGGCATTTGACTTTCATCATTATTTACCCACTTCTACCATAGTTGTTCTAGCTATTCGGATCAGATTCATTTTCGTACTTTTACGTTATGTTATCAGATGTTGACATGAAACAAGCTGTGTAGCATACTGAATAACTATAGATCTCCTCCTTTGTCTTTAATTAACATTCACTCACATTTACAAGATCCCTTTGCAGACATTCATTTGTTAGGCTTTAAGATATTAATATATAAATCACTGTGTAGCTTTCTATCCCGGGCTCTCGACGTTTTAAATATATATAACAAAAATGATTTTCCTGTCAACAAATTAGTAAACACGCCGTCCTCATGATTTTCTTTTTACCAGCTGCATCGCCTTCAATTTTCGCGAAAAGTTCAATTTTATATACTAATTAGCCTCCTATCGTTTAGCAGCAAGATTTTATATAGTTAACTGGAAATGAAGACCATTTATCGGCTATAATCACTCGTCAAAAATTGTCTACCGCGTCGCAAATGTAAATGTGAAAAATTGGTATCGGAAAGACGATAGTTGACATAATTATATACATAATTATTAAAATGAGAATTCCCTTATCCTCTGACGCTTGTGTAGGGAAAAAGGGGTGGCACTGAATGCAGGTAGTGTGCAACCCTGCAAACAATAATAGAAGGATTCAGTTGTGTGGTTTTGGGATCGAGTCGCACAAAGACGTTTAGTAAATCTATCGCTTAAAAACATTGAAATTGCTCACTGTGATAGCAATGAAAATTTATAGGTACATGTAAGTAGGACAGGGCATTTGGATGTATAAATGTCATTGTGAAAATTTTAGAGTATACTCACTTGTGAACATTTATTACGCATGACATTTACATTTATTTTCGCTGACAAATTGCAAGTGATGCAGCTGGTAAAAAAGAAAACCAAGATGGCGGCGTGATAGACCTTGTGAAAAGTTTGTTTACAGAAAGAACTTTTTTATTATATAAATGTATATCTAAAACGTCGACAGTCTCTGCTTTCTACTGAAAAACTGAAGACAAGATTTTGACTTTCACTCTGATTGACCCACCTTTCATAGTGTTATGAATATTTTTATCATATTCGTTTTCTGCGATAAAGACCAGTATTGCTGTCTGGATATTCTCATAATACTCGTCATAGACAATCAATATCTAGTTCTTCACGAAAGCGAGGAAATGCACAAGTGAATAAAATACACCACAGAGTCTTCACATCTGCTTTGTACTTAGATATTTTACTGAATATAGATGTTAGGGTCAAACTAACAATTTCAACTTTATGACAACGGATAATTTCAACCTTTCCATTGTCAACTTCCCATATTCGATCATTGCCTAGATTTGGTTATTATGTCTCTCAAATGATTCAATACGCAAGAACTTGTTCTGCGTATTATTATTATTATCTAAATCGAGGCAGGCTACAAACAAGATGATGTTGCAGGGATTTTAACGATCTCCTTTAAGGTCAGCATTTCGCAAATTCTTTGGTCGTTTTAACAATCTAATTTGCCAAAACAACCTGTCAATAAGTCAAATACTGTCTGACTACGGATTACTCCATTTACCTGATCAAGATATAGGGCTCACAGCGGATATGACCGGTCAACAGGGGATGCTTACTCCTCTTAGACACCTGATTCCACCTCAGGTATATGTCCGTGTTTGCTCAACGCTTTATTTTCTATTCCTGATAAGAGTTATGATATTGATCACTGTTCGTTATCTACACCGTTTCATCTAATATCCAAAACATGTTTAGATATATACACGCATTTTATAAATGAGGATATTAATGAAGAACTCAATGATCATATAATAAATCATATAAAACAAAAGAAAGTTTTAAAAACACATAAATGACATTTCTTCCAAACATATAGAAACATCTAGTAGTGTCCGTTAAATCTATTCAGTTTTTAAATCGAGGCTGGCTACTGACAAAGAAGTTGATGTTACAGGGGTTTGTACAGTCTCGTCTAAAGTCAGCATTTCGCAAATGTTATGGTCGTTATAACGATCTAGTTTGCCAGTACAACTTACCATTAAGTCAAATGCTGTCTGATGTGTTTCCAATTGCTAGACCGTTCTTGGCACACTGATTCTGACTATGGATTGCTCCGTTTACCTGATCGGAATATAGGGTTCACGGTGGGTGTGACCGGTTGACAAAAGATGCTTCCTCCTCATAGGCACCTGGTCCCACTACTGGTATGACCATGGGTTCGTGTTTGCCCATCTCTCTGATTTGCATTTTCTAAAGGAATTACGAGATTGAATACTGTTAGTTATTATAGCCTTTTCATTCATTATCTTTTGTGAATTATCAAAATAAAGGGCTCATGACAGGTGTGACCGGTTGACAAGGAATGCTTACTCCTCCAGGACACACTTCTGGTATATCCTGCGGTCCGTATTTGCCCAATTCGTTACTTTTGTTTCATCATAAGAGTTATGAGATTGATCACTGTGCGTTATCTTCACCATTCAAGAAACTTTGAGAAAAACAGGCACTACCTATTTGTATTGCAAGAAATAATGCATCAGACATTTTGCATTTGTCCTATCATCTTTGATATGATATACACAAAATACTTTTACACCGACTATCACATCACGTAATGCAATTTATACGTTATTCACTTCAGTTTTGAAGTATAGAAATGGTGAACTATTTGTAATTTTTCAAATAAAGAGCATATGGTTTTTACCTTGCTTTAAAAGGGTTTAACCAATCCATTAATCCTTGCTACATTTGTCATTTAGCTTTCTAATGCTTTACACTTTATCGAACTTTATGTAAATAATGGAAATCTTTCTGTGTTCGTCGAAATAAAACCAATATTTCAATAACTTACTGGAACTTTTCGTTTCAAAGTCTGAATTTAAAATATTTTTGAATCAATTTGAAGTATTAAATTTAAAATTCTTTTTAAAGGAACTGTGCTCCTTTGTAAACGGACATTTGTTCTAAAGTTATTAATAATTTTAAAATGTGCAATACTACGGAAGCAATGACGTATTTTCATTAAAATTTTGTCTTTATTCAATTTCAGGAAATAAGTATGCTGCGGCTTCATCACGTTATACTTCTAGTATTATTTTATCTTCACAACATATCTGCCGAAATCGACGAAAATAACATTCTCCATCCAGTTAAAACAGTAGAAAGTGCCAAAGAAATTCATGAAGAAAAACCAGGATATTTTGTCAAAGCCGCTGATAAGAGAGGCAGTGGGTTTTTCCGTATCGGAAAAAGTGCATCAAGAGATAAAGTAAGTAATGAAAAAATGGAGAAGAGCTATAAACTGAACGATGATAATAGCTTGGTGAAAGTTGGCAGTTATATTCCTGAAGAAATTGCGTTAATCCAGGTTGGAAAGGATGAATCTGATTCACATATCTATATTCCTGTAGAAATGGGATCCGAAAATGACGATGAAACAGCAAATAATGAAGATAAGAGAGCATCTGGGTTCTTTAGAATTGGCAAAAGCATAAAAGATTTGGGACAGAAAAGAAATTTCTTTAGAATAGGGAAATCTCTGGATCAGGACACAAAAGACAAAAAAGCTAGCGGATTTTTTAGAATTGGCAGAACACCCAATAATGACAAAAGAGCCAAAGGATTTTTTCGAATAGGGAAAAGCGTAACTGATTTGAACGAAAAGCGAGGTTCTGGGTTTTTTAGGATAGGGAAAAGTAACTCAGATGATAAAAGAGCTAAAGGATTTTTCAGAATAGGCAAAAGCAAAGGATTTTTTCGAATTGGCAAAGCAGCTTCTCTGGAAAGCGAGAAGAAGGCAAGTGGATTTTTTCGTATTGGAAGAAATTTGCCAACAGATATGAACAAAAAATCAAGCGGTTTTTTTCGTATCGGAAAGAGTTTTGATAAAGAAGAAAGTGACAAAAGAGCCAGTGGTTTCTTCAGAATCGGCAAAAGTTGTTTAGGGGATTCAAAAAGAGCAGGAAGATTTTTCCGCATAGGAAAAAGTATATCCGAAAAGGATTCTGCCCAAAACACCGAAAATATTTCATCGTCCATCAATCAAAAATTAAATGATCAGACAGAAAAAAGCAAGAAAGCCGGACGATTCTTTAGAATTGGTAAAAGAAACAAGAACAGAATTACAAAGAGAAGCTCGGGTGACGATGTTTCATCATACGAACAAACCCCAGACAGTGCACACCCACAGGAAATCAAAAGAGCTTACTTTAGAATAGGCAAGGTTCCCACATCATCTTTCATGAGAATTGGTCGTCAGCATTTTCTGCAGTCCCTGGTAAATGACCCTTTATACCGTAATGGTAGAATTCGACAGAGCTCTTTTATGAGGATTGGGAAAAGAAGTGCAAGCGATAGATATTTTGATGAAGAGCAGGCAGCACAAAGCGAACACATTCTCTAAAGTATTTTGTAACAACGAAAAGAAAGGGATGAAGTAAACTATATTTTTCAACAAAGATACAGTTATTTAAAGAATCAATAATTAGGCAAAGATAAGGAAAAACCAGTGACTCTAATAAATCCGGAAACTGCAATGAAATATTAATGAGACTTAAAGGAACCAGATGGAAAATATGCTGTTAAAGTGATTTATACATGTATTAACTCCAAGATAACAGACTCTTCCTGAGCACAGTAATAATTGTATGTCAAATATTTTTCAAGATTACTGATACTAAATTTGTGTTGTGTTCTTGCTGTGGTTAACGTGTCATGAAATGAGACGCTGTGAAACGTTGTTCCGAAAATGAAATAGTATCTTTAGCAAATTTCTCGTGAAATGACATCTGATGAATAAATTAAACTTTATTTTGTAGATTGACACATAATCAATGGGGAAAATGGAGGGGGACGAAATGTTAAGATCATTAACTTGCTAAAGTACCCATGAGACATTTTCGTACTGTTGGGGAAAGCATGTTAAATGTTTATGTTACTATGTAATAAAATCAATTATTTGCAGCAATTTTGCAGTAATTACCATGCGAATTCCGTGTTGTATCACTGAAAGATGCAATTGTAATGTGTGATAGAATTTTATTTTAACAAATATTTGTACAAAGGATTATTTTTGGAGAATTAATTGCTTTATGAAATTGTTATTGACGATAGTTTTCTGAAATAAAGGTATATGTAACGGTTTTTTGTTTAAATGTATTTGGAAGTATTAATGATTCAGAAGTATATTGCATTAGGGGATTAAGCAGTAAATATGATTGATGGGGGGTCAGTCAGTATGAATATTCCATAATTTGGAAATACATTTATGATGTAAAGTTCAAACACACCTCCTCTGTCTTCTTTCAAACTGTTGCATAATGTTTATTAGTAAAATTGCAGTGCTGATGTAACTTGTAGATATTAAATTATACTATGTTTTTGTTAATGAATTACGTGGCGTGTTGTGCATGAATTTATTATATATTTCGTGAACAGAAAATGAAAACCTTTCCTGTGATTTTCCGAAGCTTTGAATAAAAAACAAAACAAAATGTCATTCTCAAAATTATCAGTATTTTTAATTGACAAGCCAACTGTACAATAGATAATTTATGATTTCTCTTTGCTCAAAATCAGTATCTTCACTTACGTTATTTCTATAAAAATAAAATTAAACAGGAATAAGGAATTTTCCGGAAATGTTTTGCTCTGTTTTCTGGATAATGTTACCTCTGTCTACAGAATCGGTAAGTCGCAATGTGGAAATGTTCACCGAGACGGATGGACAAGCTCTTTGTCATCAAACAAGCACGCTCTTTCGCCAAGTAACGATGCTTTATATGTGGAAATACAAAGGTATTTGGAAGACTTATCGAATGAATTTACACATAACAGATAATTAGCTGTTACAACACTACTTTGTCATTGAAATTTAGTCCGTTTTGTGCAGCCCGCAATGCAGAGCTATAACAGACATTTTAGTATATGAAAATGAGTTATAAACTTAATACAATGTGTCATTTCCTTGTACATAATTGTAGGATCAAAAGATATACTTTTAAAATATCTTATTTGAAAAAAAGACCTGCATAAATAATAAGATTCTTTATTGTATAAACAAAGGACCTGAGTATTTCAGACCTTATTCGAAATATTAATGCCGGATGCTTGGAGAAGGACCCCCACTACAAATGTACATAAGAGTTTAACAACATTTATCTGTTATTTAAGCAATGAATAGATATAAATTGAAAAAAGGAGGTCTCTCTCTCTCTCTCTCTCTCTCTCTCTCTCTCTCTCTCTCTCTCTATATATATATATATATATATATATATATATATATATACACCAGGTGTGCAACCTTATTTTATTTTGATCCCCTCCTCTAGTTGATTCTGAATTAATAAATATATTAAATTGACTAATTCTTGTGCTGTTTTGGTTTTCCATCTATAATATCATTTGGTGCAGAGATTTGATTTCTTGACGTCACGGCATGGTGGCCAGGCCTTGGTGGGAATGTTCAAAATATCATTAAATTATTACGTTGTGTGATTGTTGCGAGGGACTTAAGACTTCTGAAGCGACAGATGAGAAGGAAAATCATTTCTGAGCTTAACCGTGTCAGAGAATAGGTTTGTTTCGGCGAATTTAATAATAAAATTAGACCCACATCTAGGAGAGGGTCAAAATGTCGTTGCACACCTAGTATATATATATATATATATATATATATATCTTATTGATTAAAATTCAGAT
This sequence comes from Ostrea denselamellosa, assembly GCA_024699665.1. NCBI lineage: Eukaryota > Metazoa > Mollusca > Bivalvia > Ostreida > Ostreidae > Ostrea > Ostrea denselamellosa. The sequence continues at coordinate 8,897,970 of JAMZEH010000015.1, read as the reverse complement.
ACCTGTGGTTTGACGCAGCCTAAGTACGAGCGGACTTCCAATCCACGACCTCGCCAGGTTACGAAGCGTTCACACTAAGAAAGGAGCACCAACAGGACATTTATGTTTGTTTTGATGGTGTTTACGACTCGTTCAAGATTTTTTACCATTGTGGACCAGTGGTTAGAACTTTCCCACCATTATCAGAGGTCGTGAGTTCTAGCCTCGCTCGTGCTATGGCCGAATCAAACCTAAAACGTTAACATAAGTTGTGGTTGTTCCTTCGCCAAACGTTCGGCATTTAGAGGTAAGAATCACGTGCCTTTAGAGACAGAGGTCCCTTGTCGCGGCAGGCGTTGGCATATTAAAGAACAGCCACTGCTACGTTCATAAGCGCTAGGCATAAGTCTAAATTTGTGGCACTTCACCAATTGCTGGTGACGTCTTAATATGAGTTAATAATTCTCGACAGGACGTAAATCAAGGAAGATATTTTAACAATATTTTATTCATGTATATATAATAAATATGCATAAATAGGATTGGGCAGCAGGCACACTGCCTATGTAAGCCCTCTTCATTGATCATAGGTCAGATTATCACAATATTAATATAATACGTGAAAATACAATAATAGAATATATTACAAAGAATATGATAACAATAGAGTTACACAAATGGAATACAAGCACATGTAGGTGCCGGCTTGCAGTATGACATTAAAAACAATTATATGTTTCACTATACAATGGAATATTGAGTATATATATATATATATATATATATATATATATATATATATATTACAATAATATATATGTAATGCAAACAATAGTATCAAATACTGAATCTTTTACTTTTTCAATAAAGGAATGTACCATATCAAATATTTTTAAGTTAGTATTAAAAGATTCATCATTGACAACACACAATAGCATTTCAATTGTTACAGGGATATTGATAACGGATTTTAGATTATTTAGTAGTATATTTTTAAGTACATTGTAATGTGGACATTCTATAAGTAATGGTAACTATCCTCATATGGATGACCACAATGATTACAGGAGGGATTATTGAAAAGACAATGATTATAAAGATGTGCGTTAAGATTGCTAACTTGATTATGAAGCTGGCAATGTATAATATTTACATTTACCGTAGTTATATAATTTGGTATGTGTATGTCTTGTGGGCTTTTTAAGTTTTGGTTTTGAATGATGCAATGGTAGACTATATACTGAATTTGGATGGAACCTTTAGAAATTAGAAGAAAAAACCATAGGCTTATTCTCTTCTATAAAATTGTAAATCAGTATGCCCCAATTATCTGGTAGAGATGTTAGAATCATGCAAGTCATCAAATCATAATTATAACCTTAGAGCCACTAATACTTATGCTATCCCTCAAATTAGAACATCGTCATACATGAATAGTTTTGTTCCTTCGACAACTAAACTCTGGAATAATCTTCCAGGAGATTATTTTCAGTCATATAGAGAAGCCACGGTCCATTTTTGTGATGCATGACCAACGTTGTCCACAGACATTCTAGCAACCGAATGTAAATATTGAATTTCATGCTGAAATATGATTGGGATTTCTTTTGACGAATATTCAAGTACTTTAAGTTAAACATTTAATATAGTGTCCTTCACTCTATAGTACACTGTTATACGTTTTATCCTTCACTCTATAGTACACTTTTATACGTTTTGTCCTTCACTCTATAGTACACTGTTATACGTTTTGTCCTTCATTCTATAGTACACTGTTATACGTTTTGTCTTTCACTCTATAGTACACTGTTATACGTTTTGTCCTTCACTCTATAGTACACTGTTATACGTTTTGTCCTTCATTCTATAGTACACTGTTATACGTTTTGTCCTTCACTCTATAGTACACTGTTATACGTTTTGTCTTTCACTCTATAGTACACTTTTATACGTTTTGTCCTTCACTCTATAGTACACTTTTATACGTTTTGTCCTTCACTCTATAGTACACTTTTATACGTTTTGTCCTTCACTCTATAGTACACTGTTATACGTTTTGTCCTTCACTCTATAGTACACTGTTATACGTTTTGTCCTTCACTCTATAGTACACTTTTATACGTTTTGTCCTTCACTCTATAGTACACTTTTATATGTTTTGTCTTTCACTCTATAGTACACTGTTATACGTTTTGTCCTTCACTCTATAGTACACTGTTATACGTTTTGTCTTTCACTCTATAGTACACTTTTATACGTTTTGTCTTTCACTCTATAGTACACTTTTATACGTTTTGTCCTTCACTCTATAGTACACTTTTATACGTTTTGTCCTTCACTCTATAGTACACTTTTATACGTTTTGTCCTTCACTCTATAGTACACTGTTATACGTTTTGTCCTTCACTCTATAGTACACTTTTATACGTTTTGTCTTTCACTCTATAGTACACTGTTATACGTTTTGTCTTTCACTCTATAGTACACTTTTATACGTTTTGTCCTTCACTCTATAGTACACTTTTATACGTTTTGTCCTTCACTCTATAGTACACTGTTATACGTTTTGTCCTTCACTCTATAGTACACTGTTATACGTTTTGTCTTTCATTCTATAGTATACTTTTATACGTTTTGTCCTTCACTCTATAGTACACTTTTATACGTTTTGTCCTTCACTCTATAGTACACTGTTATACGTTTTGTCTTTCACTCTATAGTACACTTTTATACGTTTTGTCTTTCACTCTATAGTACACTGTTATACGTTTTGTCTTTCACTCTATAGTACACTTTTATACGTTTTGTCTTTCACTCTATAGTACACTTTTATACGTTTTGTCCTTCACTCTATAGTACACTTTTATACGTTTTGTCCTTCACTCTATAGTACACTGTTATACGTTTTGTCTTTCACTCTATAGTACACTGTTATACGTTTTGTCCTTCACTCTATAGTACACTGTTATACGTTTTGTCTTTCACTCTATAGTACACTGTTATACGTTTTGTCCTTCACTCTATAGTACACTTTTATACGTTTTGTCCTTCACTCTATAGTACACTTTTATACGTTTTGTCTTTCACTCTATAGTACACTTTTATACGTTTTGTCCTTCACTCTATAGTACACTGTTATACGTTTTGTCTTTCACTCTATAGTACACTGTTATACGTTTTGTCTTTCACTCTATAGTACACTGTTATACGTTTTGTCTTTCACTCTATAGTACACTGTTATACGTTTTGTCCTTCACTCTATAGTACACTGTTATACGTTTTGTCCTTCACTCTATAGTACACTTTTATACGTTTTGTCTTTCACTCTATAGTACACTTTTATACGTTTTGTCTTTCACTCTATAGTACACTTTTATACGTTTTGTCTTTCACTCTATAGTACACTTTTATACGTTTTGTCCTTCACTCTATAGTACACTGTTATACGTTTTGTCTTTCACTCTATAGTACACTGTTATACGTTTTGTCTTTCACTCTATAGTACACTGTTATACGTTTTGTCTTTCACTCTATAGTACACTGTTATACGTTTTGTCCTTCACTCTATAGTACACTGTTATACGTTTTGTCCTTCACTCTATAGTACACTTTTATACGTTTTGTCTTTCACTCTATAGTACACTTTTATACGTTTTGTCCTTCACTCTATACTATACTGGGACACATTTTTCATCAAATTGTGACACGTTGCTCATATTAAAAAAAATCATCCAATGACCTTTGTATCTCTTTTGATGGATTTAAATCAATGTGGGTGATTCTTTCTTTCTTTCTTTTTTTTCCCTTTTTTTTATTTTTGGATTTATAGCGGTGTGGGTGAATTTTTTTTATTAAAGAAAGGAATGGCATATGTCGTACTTAATTCTTTGTCCACACTAAAACATTAAACCTTCCTGCTGTTTTAGTATGTCATATAGTTACTCTCCCAGATTTCCATTTTCCAATTATAATATTTATACCATTCTCGTTGCGGAATGAATGCAGCTCACCGAAGTATGATGATGACTCTGGAATACGTAGGAGCAATCAGTGGTAAGGAACAGAGATAAACTCATCCAGTGCTTGCTCTTCAAAGAGGCACTCTAATCATCTGTTTATCAAGAGTCTGTTTACTTAAAACTTGCACCAAACGAAAATTAATTGGGTTACGCTGCCTTGACATTTTCACAATGACTTAATGTCATGGGAAAAGTCAATGTTTAATATGTCGTCTATATCATCGACGTTTACAAGCTTACAACATGTGCTCCTGGGAATAACATAAATTCACCTTTATTTGTAAAGAGGATAATTATAATCCCATATAATTCTACTTTCCATTATCAGTTTATATATATATATATATATATATATATATATATATATATATATATATGTGTGTGTGTGTGTGTGTGTGTGTGTGTGTGTGTGTGTGTGTGTATATATGTTGTTTAACGTCCCTCTCGAGAATCTTTCACTGATATAGAGACGTCACCATTGCCGTTGTAGGGCTGCAAATTTAGGCCTATGCTCGGCGCTTATGGCCTTTGAGCAGGGAGGAATCACACCTGCTGTGACACGGGGCCTTGGTTTTTTCGGTCTCATCCGAAGTACCGCCTCTTAGTCGCCTCTTACGACAAGCAAGGGGTAATGAGGATCTTTTCTAACAACCCGAATCCCCACGAATATATATATATATATATATATATATATATATATATATATATATATATATTCATTTTGACATATGAACATATCTTTAAATTTGCGATATATGCTTGTAGTTCAATTTTCTGTATACAGTTGCAGTTGCATAATTAAAGTGTATCAATTAAAGGTTTTAAAAATAAATTTTAATTGTTCTAAAAGATACATTCAATGGACTTAATTCCCCAGACTGGATGTTCGATTCCTTGTAGGTGCAAGAAGGCCACTTCAATAGTCAATAACGCATAAACCCTTACATGAATTTTAAAATGTATGTTAAAATTCAAAACATTAGCAGCATTCTAATTTAATTATATACTTATAATAACTTTTACCATTAACTTCCTACAACTGTAATTAAATTCTATCCACTCTTCACCCGCGGAACCAAACCCCTGGGCAGCGCGTGACAAGAGCACCACCATCTATGGAAGTCATTCTATGCTGTCACACTCTAAATGGTCATTGGGAAGTTAATGGACGAAAATCTAAGAGGATCATACATGATATTCACTGCAATTTAAATATTCTATAAAATCTATTAAACTAATATAATCAAAAATAACATTGCAACCAACTCTCAACTAATATAGATATATATGCTATATTGTGTACACATTTACACCACTAAATACACATCACATATAGCGAGTACTTCGTACAATATTTAATGATCTTGTTTACATTCTATATCTGTTGTATATTCAAAACTCTATCTATCTATCTATCTATCTATGTATGTATGTATGTTTGTATGTATGTATATATATAATTATAACTCAACATATTTCAAATTTGAAAGTTTTCCGAACTTTTTTGGGGTATCCTTGCAGCCACTGAATTGAAAATTTTTATATTTGAACTTTTATCAATGGGTTACAGACCAGTTTGAATTTGGGCATCTTCTCTTTTTTTCTATTTTTAAAAGAGCTACGGACCTTAAATTTAGAAAATTTAAAAAATTAAATATTTTCCGAATTGTTTTATTGTTTTATTTGTTTATTCCTACAGCTATTGATTTAACAATTTATACATAAACTTATATTAACGAGCTACAGATCAATTTGTAATTTGGGCTTTGCTGACCCCTTTTTTAAAAAGAGTTGTGGACTTAGTAAATTTCGTATATTCAACTGTCTTTCGAACTTTTGTTTGGCTCTCTCCATTGGTATTGATTTGTTTATACACGAACATATAGCAATGAGTTACAGATCAAATGTGAGTTTGTGTATTACTGATCTTTCGTTTGAAGGAGTTATGGGCCTTGAAGTTAAAAAATGCCACATAGCGGGTCCCTTTTTGGGATGCTTATCATCACAGTGGTATCTAGTTATTCTTGGTTTCGGCTTGCTTTTCAATGTATTTTCTAGAGAGCGGATAAGGATACGTCCTATGAGCTAATCTACCGTCATTTCTTGTCATAACGTAGGACATTGCGGATCAGCTCATTGGACAAATATAATATGCCTATAATTCTCATTCGCGCTGGGTGAAAGATCATTTGAGAAATTGGAACCATTTTAACATTCTTAGATCAAGAACTACAAATGGGATAACACCATAACTTTAAAGTTGGTGTAACAGATTCAGAGAAAAAACAAAAACAAAAAAACAAGCAAACACCCCCCCCCCCCCCCCCTACACACACAAACACACGCGCGCGCTGCAAACAAAGCAAAGACTATACAAATTTCAGCAAGAATATTAATTGGTTGGTTGTATAGTGTTTAACGTCCCGCTCTGAAATTTTTCACTCATGTGGAGAAGTTACCATTGCTGGTGAAGATTTTGGCCTATGCACGGCACTTACGGCCTTTGAGCAGGGAGGGATCTTTATCGTGCCACACCTGCTTTTCGGTTTTTGCGGTCTCATCCGAAGGATTTAATCGCCTCTTACGATAAGCAAAGAGTACTGAGGACCTATTCTAACCCGGATTCCCAGTGAAGGAATTGGGTGTCCTAAAATGAAGACATACAGGCAGTAGGTCACATTCAGAGACTGCGCAGGATATGAACATTATTCAATAATTGACACCCCCACCCCCCAAAAAAAACTCTACATCATTTAGATGTTGCCTCTCATCTCCTTCAATGGATTAAAGGAGAAGGCTTTGTGGAGTACCGGTAGTTATATAGCAGTGCTCGGGTGTGCAGACTAGTTTGAATGTTTAATGTCAAATCATTTTACATTTGAAGTAGACAGTATTTATTACAATAATTACAAATTGAGTTATCATTTATTACTATTTCATTTTAGAGGGCTATTAGGTCTAACGCATATAATAACCCTATGGTAATGTTAGCATGAAGACTATGCAATATTGCCAAAAAAAAAAAAAAAAAAAAAAAGGAAAAAAAGAATCTCTATTAAAATTTCAAATAAAACTTCGCCATGTTGTAAGTGATAGTTTATCTTACGTGCATCATTGTCCTATAAATTTTTCTACTTTTCACATATCCATGTATTTACATTTCCAATGTAATGATAGTCATTTCTTCATGCGTTGTCATTGTAAACAATATAATACGAATGAAAATACAGAAGGATATTGTGTGTCTATTTTAACGGCAGGGAATCACAACACAAATGAGAGTAAAATGTAGATATAACAAATCAACTTCATTTTTGAAAATACATGAGGGCATAAATTGCGACGCTTCACGAAGACATTCTTTTCTTTAAGCGCCCACCCGCTTCATAAAGTATGCCGGAGTGGAGCATCCCAGATCATACTCTCATGTGTTTTCAAAAATTGAAATATATTGCTAAATAAATACAAAATGTTAACAATTCATGCAATGATATATATATATAGAGACGCCTCCATATGGATGAAATATTCTCGAGCGGGACGTTAAACAACATATAATCAATCATATATATATATATATATATATATATATATATATATATATATATATAATCTGACAGAACTTGAAATTCTAGAAGGGACGTAAAATAAACAAAGAAAAACAATATCTGACATATATCATTCTGAAAATCAACCATAAATGCACAGACAGTAACTCTTTATGTACAGCATTAATAAAAATTCTCCATAAATGTATCTATAACTACCACACAATGATCACTGCATATCGTTATGTTTTTGTTTTTTTTTGTTACTTTATCTCTTAAATCCACAGGTCCAAATGCACCACATGACATCTTACTTTCTTTTAACCTCTCTGTGATATTATGCATCTTCCTTCATTTAAATTAAAGAAATTACAGGTTTCGCTTTTATATCTTAAAATTAATTACCAAAACATTAATATCCTGTTTTAATTCCAAGATTAACACACATTTTCGATTTGTGAGAAGATATTACACTGTCTGCCTTTTTTCTGGAGGGCTTCGGGTGAACAGGTTAATTGTTCTAAACTTTGTGTTCTTTCTTCAAAGAACAAAAAGTGGTGGGTAATTATCTATAATGAAGGTTTCAGTAAACACTGAAGACAAATGACAAGTAACCGAAATAGCAGTCATGTTTACATGCTCTCCTTCCACAAATATTGGACCACGATACCCTGAGAGCAATCTATCATTAGCAGTGAGGCGGAACTAGAACGTAAAAGCAATAGGGAAATAGATTAGCAGGGTGATTGATAAAGCTCCGATACTGAATTGTGCATATACGATAACTTAGAGGCCATTAGCGTTTCCCTATGTTCGTTTAGGACAGTTGCATGCAACGATACTTTATCTGAACAGAGATTAGCAATGTAAAACCAAAGAATTGTTTTCCTGTTTGATTGCTGATTTAACTTAAAAGAAATGACATCGTATTAGAATTAAAACACCCCCAACATTTATAAAGCAAATCACTTTTCCAGTACTATATATATAAAAAAAGACCAAATTGAATGTACATGCATTTTTACATAGAGTTACGTATGACGTTCCGGATTGATACTAATCTTTTCCAATTCGATTCTTTTTATCCCTTTAATTTGATTTGATTTAACTGTTTTGAAATATTGAGATCCTATGTATAAACTCGTGCTTCACTTTCCCCTATGGACTTCTTTTCAAACGTGAATTTGTTTAATCTCATGAATTATGGATAAAAATTCAACTTTATGTCACTGGGTGCGATTTTCACTTTCACACAACAATGAGCTAAAGATTAATCCTATTGAAATAATGACTATAATACTATTAGACCGATCTTTGAACTGCTTTTACTCAGACAAAGTAACTTTGAATTCTTTCAAAGAAAATCGACATCCACAGGAAAACAAACATTAATTAAAGTTAATGTTGAAAATTTTCTCGGCAAAATGATAATCAACGTTCTCTTAATTATTGCATAATTGTAAAACCATGTATAAATTCAATAAAATATGATCAAACCATTTTATGAGTTAGATATAAAGGGTATCTCATTTCAATATCATGTTTATGTCGTGTAGTATCTTTATCACATAAACTGATAACACCGAGAATACTAGTACTTTCATTTTATCATGAATTGATTATATTTCTTAATAATTCAACAGTGCGATTTCCCCCTCCATTTGGTATGTTCTTTTATTATGAAAGTTTGAATATATTATTTAAAAGGAAATCCCTTGTGGTCATATGAAAAAATTGTAAAATGTTTGAAACCGTAAATTTATATATATCAAGTCAACAAATTATAATATTTGAAATAATTGTATAGATTTTGTATCATTTGACAGATATTGTATTTATCTATTTTTATCAATCTACTTGTATTAATCTCATTTCATCTATCCCATAGTCCCGGGGATCGTTGGAGCGCCACGCGACCTAATAATCAGCATTAGCCAGTCCTGTAGTTCCTCTGCCCTCCTCACTTAGTTCCAAACCCGTCCGGTCCCGGATATTATCTTCCAATCTTTTTCTCTGTCTGCCTCTCCTTCTCCCTCCCTGTACAGTGCCCTTAAGGATTGTGTTGGCAAGCTCCAAGGATCTGGTGACGTGTCTATACCACTTTAATTGGCGTCGTTTTACAATCGACAGATATTTGTACGGTCCGACGGCATTTCAAATACACTTATTTCTTGTTGAAACATTCAAGGGGTTGGACTCTCTCTCTCCAATCCAATCCAATCAGTAGTAAATAACCTAATTTACTCTCTTGTTATTCTTTTCCCTTCTTTCCTTCTAATTGGACTCCTAAATGTACTATACTATCATACCTTACAATATAATCATTTATACATATATTTATAACATATCCTTGGCATTGTAAGGAGAGGCTATTTATAGACTATGCCCGGTACCTATCAATTAAAATAAGTTTGAAAAGAATTCATGAAGTGGGTACTATTTATAAGTATGTGATAATTAAGACACCGAATCTAATCAATGCTCTCCCACTGAACACTCGAGGCTGAGACGCACCTCGATTGCCCATAGACTCAATTAATCACACGTGGTTATTTTTTTTAAAAACTATTTAAAAAGACGACTCCTAGGAAAAGGAATGGTAAAAAAAAAATTTAAAAAGTAGTAGTAAGTTTTCATTCGACCTTCCACGTTGTAAACTGATCACGACAGGGAACTCATCACTAGGGATTTTCCTCATAAATTTGCTTTGAAAAACTGCAATAGGAGCAAAGTACACATCAGAAAGAGGTAATTATTGGAGAAGCTTTACGCATTGGAGAACAATCTCTCAGGTATGTTCATGTATTATAACAGATGCTAAGGCTGTTGTTTAATTTTAACACCCTGTACCACAACCTAAATGATGTTTCGAGATAACGATTGTGACTAATATTAATTCTCAGTATGATATATTAATATTATTCCTAATCGAGCTTACACATAAATCATTGAAGAATATTTCGCTCTTACAGAATGAGATACCGAAATATAAAGACGGATTACATGCTCAAGCAGAAATACCACATCGTCATATGAGCTGACTTCCTTTCGAAACATGAATGAAAATATAAATTATATATTCCTTTTAAATCTAAATGCTTAGTAGGTTAATGAGAAGATTGAAATAAAAGAGAGGAGAGAAAAAATGTAGATCGAGGGTTTGACTCTAGCAGATGTTTTAATTTTTTTCCAGATTACTTTGTACTAAAATTGCATTTTGAACTAAATAAGGAATATTTTAAAGTTTTCAATTTCAAATTGTTATTGTACATATCCTCCACTTTCTTCTCTGTGTGTTACTCCGCCTTAAATTCATAGTTATATTACTACTCTCCGTGCGAGTTTATTGCTGTGTTCACTATGAGCTAGCGTTAACTTGCAGTCGCTGAAGATGTCAATTTCAACCATTTCATTCTCTGAGGTAATCCTCGTTATCACCGCCAAATGACTATATAATCAATCACCAATAAATGTGGTGCCCTATGCCTTTCACTGTTTACAGCATTCATATCACAACTCTAGATGATTTTGGATGAAATCTTTAAAGAATCACACTTTTGTGCAAGAAACAAAAATTAACCACGTGATAGGTATCTTTAAAAGACATATGTTACAAAGTGCTGAAAAACTATGCTATGTTTAATTAGTAGTTTCTACTACGCCCTGCGCTAACGTAGAAAAGACGTAACGGGGCCCAGTGTGATAGATAGAAATATAAGTTCATCCATCACATGATTACAGTAGCATCATATTTCATGTCATATTACGTCGATATATCAAACAATTTCATTTGTCAAGAGACGATATAATCATTTAACGACCAGTCTCATCACTACTGCCCATAGCCTCCTACTATACTTCATTTTCGTGCCTCTATGCAAAAAATATCATTGGTAAAATTTGAAAATATTGTTACAACGGTGACGCAATATTCGTTTAAGTAAACTGAGGTGCGACATACTGGGGTGTTTTTTTTTAGAAAAAAAAAATCTTTCAGATAAACTTTGAAAGGCAATATTTGGATTGTACAATCATCATCAAAGTAAGTCTACTTAAATTTGTATATTATGTATTTCATATAAAATAATTGATTATTAACATTACTCAACTTTCTAAAAACAAATGATATGAATGACATCAACCGCTCAGTTCCTCCCTTTTTCCATTTTCTGTTATTCTTAGCTTAAAGACGCATTGAATATTCATTAGTGAATGAAATAATTCTTGAACATTTGTCATGACATGTCGGTTTGAAATAAGTAATTCATTACTAACTGTATAAACAAGAAAAAATTTTAATAATTATATACCATGTCAAAAACATTTCTTTTCTCACGTGTGGAGAATTCAAATCTTCTTGAGAATTCCCAACAAAATCATTCTACCTAATCATAACTGTAAATTGAATTCATTCACGTGAATTTCTGCAGCGGACATGGAGCAGATGACATTTTCCAACTGCATTCACTTTGCTGTTTAGTAATATATTTAGGCGTCCCATTTCGTTTTGTCCAGAACAGGCTTTTATCCAATATAGTTCCAATAATAATTGAGGAATTTAATACATGCTTATTGATTTCTTTTTCAGAATAACAATAATGACAGCGATCTTTCGAATCTGGTTTGCGAGAATAACACTTCTAATCATGACCGCCTCTGCTGTACCACTATACGACTACCAAAGACCAGGTTATTACGATGCTTTGGAGGAACTCCTTCCACAAAAAAGAACATATAGTAGATTCTTTCGAATCGGAAAATCTCAAGAGAGTCATTCGCCGCGCATGGACGATGTGTTTATCAATATAGCTGGCAATATGTTGCATAGACAAGATTATATTCCCGATTTAATTGGTAAAGAACAAAGGTTCGGTTTTAATATGGGAGGAATTATTGCTGATAATATACAGGATCATTTTTTGGACAACGATTCAGAAGAGCCACAAAGTCCGTCTAAAAGAGGGATGTTTCGATTTGGTAAAATGCCCTATTTCATGAGAAATGGAAGAACCTTTCTTCGGACGTATTACGACAAACCTGATTCGACATCTAAAACAAAATCTACATTCTGGAGAATCGGTTGATTTTTTTTTGCATGAAAATTTCACTTGGAGAATTTTTAACATTTTGAAAATTAAGCCTTTAAACTTTGTAAAAATAAAACTTTTAATAAAGTCCTTTGAATTAAGTGCTACTTATTGTTTTGCCCGAGGTGAATTGTAATTAGAATTTAATCACTCTTCTGCAACAAAAATAGCTTAGTTAGATCATATTATATTATTGTACCATATACTTCAGAAGATTATTTCTTATAAAAGTTTATACCACTCATTAATATTTCATAACATGGAAAATATTTCAAAGCCATCCTCCCCCGGTGTCTGGCATAGATCTAAATTCACTAAGGGTAACAGACAGTAAAGTTTCCCCATTTATAAATATTTGAAAGGTAAATAGGTATTTAAATCTAAATCGTACATGCTAAAGCCAACGCGACCTACTTCTGCTATTTACATGTAGTCAGATGATTGACAGTTTGTATGCCTGTCCAATATTTGTATCATAGCAGACAAAAAACTAAAAGATCCCTTTATTGTCAACTTTGCCTAGGTTAAAACAAAACCGCGTAATAGGCAACAAACATAATTATTAATGAAACAAAGTTGATGAATTTCCCAAAAATTACAATTGCATCTGTTATGAGAGAATGCACATTCAAACTAAAGGATATCATGATGTGTTTATAACACGCCATCACTTCGAACATTCAATTGTGGCAAAGGACTACATACATGCATGTATTGGGTCCTTATTGACTATCAATGTGATGAAAGTAGTATGTGCAATTTTTTCTATACATGTTAATTTTCAGAAAATTACCAGTAATACCAAGTTACATACACTTTCCTAGATTTTTTTTATTTCATGAAAAGTGCATTTGTTTACCATTTTCCTTTCAGTTACTGTAGAGGAACTCAGTGAACGGCATTCATGTTGCGACTGCATTTATGCATCTTTCGTATATGTACCTCATTGAAATGAATATTAATCATACCGAATCTCTCTCTCTCTCAGTCCAAAAACTTTTACCTTGACTTTACAATTAATAAATTACAAAGTCTTGCGTCGATAAGAGTTAGGAACAAAAGAATAAATGGTTAAAAAACTATATGCCCTTCCCTGATTTCGACCCGGAGATACAAAGATTTATAAAGTCAATAAATTAATTTAGATTGCCTCACGTGTTTCATACAAATTGTTAAACCGATCTTTATATCTTTATTTTGACTACGGATTACTCCATTTACCTGATGAAGATATAGGGCTTATGGAGGGTGTGACCAGTTAACAAGGGATGTTTACTCCTTCTAGGTACCTGGCCCACCTCTGGTGTTTCCAGGGATCCGTGTTTGCTTTTCTCTCCGTTTGTTTTCTTTATAGGATTTATAATATTGATCTTCAACTTTTCATCGCCAACATATGCAAAACATTGAGTTGATAAACTTTAAAGTAGATTTCAAACTATAAAAAGAATGTTAATTTGGTTTTCCTCTTTTAGTCAAAATAAGGTTTACCAGCAGTCTTTTGTTCCGCCGTAAAATGGCTGAAATACTGCCAACATGGCGTAAAACCCTAGATAATCAATCATATTTATTCCGAATTCTGACCATATATCTAAATTATATACATGATAGAAAGTTTTGAATGGAAATTATGTTAATTGATAATATTAAAAAGTTATTCCCACCACAAATACGTGTATTTAGAAAATGAAGGGTGAAACGCGTCGATCATGATTTTTTTTTCTGGGAAATTGTAAACATCACAGATTTTGTGACATTATATACAAAAAGAAGAATAAGTTTGGAGGCAATTAATTTTTATTTCTGTTTCACAGTACTTCAACTATTGCAAAAATACTCGATTTCAGAAAAAATAAAATTATGATAAATTTGGCTGTTGTCAGTTTCATTTGTATATTTTAGCATAATACATTCAAGATACAGCGCTATAATCATTTACATGTACTTGGGAGTGATTTTATAAAAGTGGAATTAATTTAACTATTCTCAATATTGACAAAGCAATGAAAAGTATCTTCAATATAATCAACAGCCTTTACACAAAGTTCTCCATATACGGGATATTTATAGATATCCATAAGTTGAATCGTCCATAGCCTCACGTGCGTGTCCATGGCCTTAGGTGCAAACTCACATCACCACCTCACATAGCATCTGGTACACAACACTATTGAAAATACTGCTAAATTTAAATTAGTTGGAACTGATCAAATTCCTACTTTGTAAAGTAACAACTAATATAATGAGTATACAACTAATATAATGAGTATACAAAGAAGCAAATCAGTGTAATTACATATCTGGTAAACGGAGAGCCTTGATCTTTCAATTGTGGTGACAGAACTTTATCTCTGTCATGAATTGGCCCAAGATTATACCATATAATGGAATAAATATGAAGAGGGATAACTTCACACTTTGTAAGAATTGTTAAAAATCATGAGGAATATCAAAATCTCGTATTAGACACGTAAAAGCAAAAAATGCGCACCATCTGTCCTTCCGTTTTTAATGAACCAAGTTGCATGAGAAATATGTATTGGTTTAAGCTGAAAAACTTCTTAACAACAATCTTTGTAAAGCTCATTACTACAACTATATTTTTTAAAAGGATTTGGTTTTGATTTCTCATTTGATAATGCAAATTACTCCAAAGTTCCCTAGAAAAGACGAAATTCCTCAAAATTACACCTCAGTTTCAGACTCATTTAATATCTCAGTCATAGGGATGGATGAAGTTGAGTAACCGTACCGATACTGGATTCCAAAACGTAACAATAATAGTAATAGAGAGAGCTACATTGCAGGATCATTATATGTTCACAAAAATATCAACTTCTGTGAAGGAGCAACTTACTGTGCTACAACACGTCAAGTGGTATCAATTAAAAGTGGATTCTACAAAAAATTTAATTTTTTTTTAGGATAATTCAAACTCACGAAACATTTCCAAAAGTAACATCATCAAAACATACGATTTTCAGCACTTTACACCAGTGTATAATGTACTCGCATCCGCCCAATAGTTCTGTATAATACGGAACATATCTCCTTCACAGAAGAGCTGGTATTTCGGAAATAGCAAATTGTACAACGTTATATGGTATGTTTCCAATATATACGTGTTACCTTTAAAGTTCTTGTGGGAATTCTGTTACTGAATTTAGATGACCAACTTTCATGGGAAGAGGTGGTAGTTTTTTGTTGGTTCGTCCTCTCAATGACGAGTTTCGCCGACCTGTGTTGTCTAACCTTGCTGTAACTCTTGGACAGGGTTGTTTGGAAGGAGAGATACTTATCTACCAAACATTCCACAGAAATTTGAATATTTTGTTTGAAAATTTGCGATCGACAGATTTATTATTTATATGCATTTAACATCTATTAATCAATGATTGTGGTTTTACGTCTCGTGAAGATAAACGAAGAGAGAAAAATGAACGATGAATGAATAATTAATGGAGGATAAACTTCTGTAGAAATGTTAACTTTTAAAACAGATTATGATGAACTGCAAAATATCTACCTTCTATCTTATGCACAAGAGTAAAGATAATAAACAATTAAAATTTGATAAGGTGATCTAATCCCTTGTTTTTAATGGTTTATTGAATATTCATGGGAACTTTTTGTATCCGAACAATTGTTGACAAATTGACAATTTTGACATTCATTCTGTCAACAAATGATTCTAATTAAATTTTTACGTTTAGGTATCCAAATAATCATTTATCAAGAAAATCAAACTAACACATTTCCCGACCATATAATTAAAGTATCAATGCATTTATTCAAATAAAAACACGATCAAAAGTACTGTTTGTTGGTATCCAGTCTATTTTTTTAAAAACCTTTTTAAAGTATTTTGTATTTGTGTGAAGATATCAAGACAGTTTCAAAACGTGTATGATGCATGGAATTGAATTACTTAGCTCTGAGATGAAAGTTAAAGAACTGATGAAGATTAAATACCATAATATACATGAGAATTGATGCAGGACTTCGGTGAAAGGTAATCATTCGTATCTAGCTACAGTTTTGTATTCTAACTTCTTTTTACAGACGTGCATAACGAAAAACTTAACTACTGAATGTATTGATCATACGTCATCGTCAAGATTGAACTTGTGCTTCGTATGTTTTTCTTCATGCCGTCCATATTTTGTCTTCAAACAGTTATACAATCCGGATGGTCGATGGAAAGGGTTGAAATTCTCCAGAACTGGTAGCTAAAATTGAGGTGCCATTATAAAAAAAAACAGTGTTTTCATTTTTAGTATTTAAGATATATTTTTATTTATCATTTCTTGTAACTCTGGGAAATATTTTTAAAAACCGGTCTGCAGAATGAAGTAAATCTGTTTTAACTTCATCACTACATAATTATGGAGAGAAGTCACACCTAGTTCATTTTGGGTTGCATTAATCCATAACTGTAATGGTGGTGGGTTATTTCCATGTGTGTGTTTTTTTACACTATAAGTATGTACATATAATTGAAAGTAAGAATAAAACATATAGTATCGAACACACACACACACACACACACACACCACACACACACACACATATATATATATATATATATATATATATATATATATATATATAAAAGACAGTGTATCAAATATTGTCAAATAGCAGTCCATTTACTAAGAGCTGAACATTGATAATAAATATGTTATTTATATACAATTTGGACTAATGGTTAACATAAACTAATGAGGATCAACGCTTGTATAATTTACGAAATTCTACACGTGGAGTTTAAATTCTTGCAACTCTGTAAAAGAAGCATTACATATATCTGAATATATAGATGAAGTAAATTAAAAAAAAAAAATGTTTCGTCTACATCATAAGTCTCACAAACAGGAAATATTTCAAAAATGATATTTCAGTAACCGATTTTTATATTTAAAATCCTAAATACAAATGAAGTAGCACCTTTTTAAAACATGTATTTATGTCCTCCAACGCATCGTCTGAGATGTCTTCCATGACTAAAGTCCCAGTATGAGGTAGGAGTAGTTCTTTGGCCGCGATTCCCTTTACCAAAAGAGTTCCATTAGGGGCTGGCAAGAACACATACCAACCAAAGGGTTTTTCTTCCATAGTTGGCCCTGACTGGAGAGTTTTACCCATTCCTCCGTTTCCACTTTGGTGATTCTCTTGTGTCTTCATTTTTCCTATCATAGCCATTTCCTGTTGTGAGTTTAGTTTAAAAATCAACTAATATCATGGTTCGCTTTCATCGTAGGTGTAAATTGATGATTGGTTACATAATTTTTTCAAGTTTTGAGTGTCATGTGAAATAATAAAAAAACAACAACAAGTAATTCAGTGTATTATTTCATATGCTGTATGTCGGGATGCCGACGCCTAGTGAAAAGTACTGTATTTCATGTATAGCATTGAAAGGAAAACCACAAAACTACATGTGTGGCAGTCTGTAACAAAAAGCATCAAAAGGAGTAAAAAATATTAATGCAGGTTATGGATTTACACAATATGATGTTAATTTTTGCTCTAAAGAAGAGAGAAGAGGAGGGGGTCATTCTAAATCCATTTTTATAAATCATTCTATTTTCAGTGACAGTGGGCAAACTGTATTACAATACAGAAATCGATAAAAAGAATCACGCACTTTATAAACAATCCACAATGCTACTCCTACAGCTTTTGTTTTATGTCTATGAATTTTAGTATAAAAAAGAATGATTTCCTGCATCATTTTTTTTTTTTAGTTTCGATAAATTGCTTGATTGCAGTTTCTGAAATAGATTAAACTGTAAAACATTTTGAAGGGCTAAAATTAGGAAATCATTGCTATTAATCTGTGTATCATGTCCTATCACCCAGAAAATTACTTCGTTAAACACCACACTTAATCCACACACAAGTATTCTGAAGTTGAAATTAAAACGATGCTGGAGTTCCTCATTGACAATATCTTCGTAGTTTTTGGTGATCATATCTTCAAACAGTCTGTTAGAATTCCTATGGGCATGAATTGTGTTCCTTTGTTAGCTGACCTGATCTTATATTCTTATGTGGCAGAATTTATTCAAAAGCTTCTACATTAGAAAAAAATCTCATACTATGGCCGTCAACTCAACATTTAAATATATTGACGATGTTTATCTACTAAGAATAATCATTTTCATTCATATGTCAATTAGATATATCCCACTGAATTCGAAATAAAAGACACCACAGATTGCTACACATCTGCTTCGTACTTGGATATTTTATTGAACGGCAAACTAGCAACTCAACATTATGACAAACGGTATGACTCTAGCTTCTCCATCATCAGCTTCCCATTTTTATGAAGCAATATTCCAATATCACCTGCATATAGTGTTTATATGTCTCAACTGATTGATACGCAAGAGCTTGTTCTGCGTATGATCAGTTTTTAAATCGAGGCAGACTACTGATGAACAAGTTCATGTTACAGATTCTATGGTTGTTATAACGATCTAGTTTGCCGATAGGGTCAAATGCTGTTTGACATTTTTCATATGGATTGTTGGACCGTTCTTCGCACACTGATTCTGACTATGGATTGCTCCATTTATCTGACCAAGATATTGCTGAAGATAATAAACAATGATCATTCTCATAACTCCTATAAAGAATACAAAATTAAGATAGGGCAAACACGGACCCCTGGACATAACAGAGGTGGAATCAGGTTCCTAGGAGAAGCATTTCCTGTCAACCGGTCACACCCGCCGTGAGTCCTATATCTTGACCGAGTAAACGGAGTAATTCGAAGTTGAAATCAGTGTGCAAAGAACGGCCTCAGTTGGTATGCTTTCTAAAACTACTCCATCCAGACTAGTTTTGCCACGCACTGAAATAGAATTTCCCAGGCCTAGGAGTACGAAACAAGTGGTGATTTAGATATTGTAATATTCAGTATGTGTTAATTTATAAGAGATTACCTTTTCCATTAGAAGGTAGCAAAGGGCTTTGAATTGTTGTTGGTTTTTCTCCAATTCTCCCCATTCTAATTTCCAGCAGTTAGTTGCTTGAACTATCATAGGCTAACGAAAAAAAATATTCTCAAATATGAAAAAAAAGTATTATGACACGTTCGTATTATTTTATTTCATTGATGTCAATGCAACATCTATAAACCTTTATGAATTTGCATTTCAAAATTGGTTGTTGTTGATTTACATAAACTTACCATTCCAAATATTATGGATTCACAAACATTCTGTACAGGAATCAAGTCAGTAATTACGATCCCGTGCACTGGTATGCATATACCAGAAGCTTTGCTTGGAGTTGGAAATGTTTTCATATTAGCAGATTCCGAATGCATTGTCTGTTAAACATATTGATTTATAACTAATAAATAATATTATAATCGTGCTTACATATAGCCAAATGACAATGAATTTAATTCAACTCTCTCTCTCTCTCTCTCTCTCTCTCTCTCTCTCTCTCTCTCTCTCATGTTATTTATTTCCTGGTAAGCGTCATACAGTAAAGCAATTCTGCAATATATCCCAGAAAATGTTACATATTTTCATTTAATTTATATCAATATGACTAAACTTAAATTAGAATAGCCCCAAATATACTGACGGACTTCATAAACGCAACACACGTTTTTCTTTTTAATTTATTCATTGAAAACATTACATATAAAACTTTTATTGCAAAATTTACCCAACATGCATCGTATTGATTTTAAAACCAATCTCTCAATTTACATGTGTTCATTGTTTGCGCATTGTAAGTAGCAGCGCACCAAAATTTCAGTGCTTTTTTCCAAACACGTGGAAAGGTAATAGAGGAATTTTTCGCGATAAAACAACTTTGTTGGTGAAAGTATAGACACCACTAATAGAAAAAATTCAAAACCAAGACTATGCCGCGCTTAAGCAAGGAAATGCGCAATCAGGCACTTGATATGCTGCAAGCAAGCGTTAATCAGCGTTAGGTTGCAAGGCGTTTTAATGTCCATCCTTGTACAGTTAGCCTGTTGTTGTCACGATTCCATCGCACAGGATCCCTAAATGATCGCCCAAGATCTGGTCAATCGTTTGTGACAACGCCACGGGAACAAGCGTTCATAAGGCAAGGTCATCTGCGCAATAGGTTTACGGCCGCTGCGACCATGGCGAGAGAAATCAATGGAAGTCATGGAAGGCCTATTCATCCTAGAACCGTTTCCAGAATTTTGAAGCGCCATGGGATTCGCTGCAGAAGACCTCATAAGGGGCTACAGCTTAAACCGCATCACAGACGGTACAGATTGCAATGGGCAAGGCAGCATCTGACTCAACGTCAAAATTGGTCAAATGTTGTGTTCTCAGATGAGTCCAAATTTAACGTTAGCAACGCAGACAGCAGATGTCGAGTTTACCGTCGTTTACATGAACGTTTTGCAGACAATTGTGTCCTCGAGCGCGACAGGTTTGGATGGAGAGGCGTCATGGTTTGGGGTGCGATTAACCACAATTTTCGGACACTACTGGTCGTTTTAAATGGAACCCTCACTGCTAGGAGGTATGTGGACGAAATTCTGCAGCCTCTTTTAGCACCATTAATGCAGCATCAATGGCAAAGAAATGGGTTAATTTTCCAACAGGACAATGCGCGCGCACATACGGCAAGATTTACACAAAATATTTTTCAAACGAACGCCATTGACGTCCTTGATTGGCCCGCTATGTCCCCAGACTTGAATCCAATCGAGCATTTGTGGGACGAGCTGGGAAGATGTGTGCGCAGCAGCCAGCCTCAGCCTCAGAATCCGCAAGAATTAGGGAGAACCTTGTTGGAGAAATGACAGAATATTCCTCAGAGGATCATCCAAAATGTTTGTCAATCATTGTCACGTCGCCTTCGCGCCGTCATTACTGCTAATGGAGGTCACACCCGGTACTAATGAACAAAACCACATTTTTGACGCACTCCTCTTTGACATTCATTTCAACTATAGCCTCTTCGTGAATAAAATGATGTTCAAAATCAAAGAATAGTTTTCAATTAACACGGTTTGTAATATACCACTATGAATTTGTTTATTAGATATATGAACAAAATTATAATATATAGAATTATCAAGTGTTGCGCTTTTAAAGTCCGTCAGTATAGATTAAATGTTCTTTCTATTTCTCTCCAAACCTTTTCTTACGCTGTCGTGTTTGCTTGAATTGAATTTCGTCAAAAGATTCTGCATTTCAGTGTAACACGCTATAACTCTTCATGATCAAAGATTTCTACAGTCAGATGGACTGGATAGAACAGAAAACATATGGGACATAGAAGAAGGAGGTCTGTGTTTCAAAGGAAAAATGAAATGCATTCACATCAGAATTCATATCATAAATTTTCCAGTAGTAATTTGCTCACTAAATATATTTGTTTTACAGTTGTAGTTCCAAAATTAGTTAGAATATCTCCAACTTCCAAGAAACCAAATCAAACAATATAGGGAAATTTGTGTAAACATCCGTATTCTATATCACGATATTGAGAAAGAAAATATGTTTTTGTTTGTCAACTGTTTTATATCTCATTCAAGAAATGTTCATTCATATAGAGAAGTCAGCAGCTGTAGATGAAGTGACACAAATTTTGACCTGGCGCTCGAGGCCGTGGTGGATTTTTACTGTGCCCAACACCTACCGTGACAAGGGACTTCCGTTTTTTAAGGCCATATCCAAAAGACCCGCCTCTTTCATTTCTAATGGCTTTCGTTTGGCTAGAGACCAATTACTACTTATGCTCACGTTTTAGGTCTAACGCGGCGCCGGGTCACGAATTGAACCTGGAACATCGCGGTCGCAAAGCTATCACCCTTACCACTATGCTACTGCGACCTGTCTATTAAAATATGTAACCTTTTCATGAATAAATCCACCGTTGCATTATTTTGTAACTTAAAGTTTCTTACAAATTGTTCATAGAACGGAAGTTGCGCAGGATTCAACACTCTTTCCTGTAGATCACATTTGATGGCTAAATTCTCATTCTCTGAAATTAGAAGGCATAACGGCGATATTTTATTTACTAAGTTCTTGTACTGTTTAAGGTAGATCAATTCTCATGTGATATCTTAGTAAAATCCTAATTAAATTATACTTTGCGCATGATCGAAATATATCTTTCGGGGAGTTTTATTCACGGAATAAAATTTTAAAATTTATATTCTTGATACTGAAAAAAGTTTTGGTTTTTTTTTTTGATAGATTATTTATTTATCATTATAATTATTTATAATTCAAAAAATGTTGTCAAGGGCAATAACTCAGATGCTGGCATTTCTATTATAGAATGATTCCCCTAATATCCACAATTAATTTATACATATTCATGACTTAGAAGTTTTTTGTTTCACTGTTGACACTTAAAATTTGTCACTTCAAGTTTTTGTCTATTTTTATTATTCTGTGTAACGAAAATGTGTGAATTTGTGATGTTAACATATATTTCTCTTGTTATATGTTTGACGTCTTTCAAAGGGTGGCAACATATACACATTTTATTAGTTAAACTGTATTGAGGGAAATTAATGCAGTTTTTCCACTTTTAGCTATTACTATTGATAAATCACACGAAGATGGAGCTACCTTAAAACATGGGATAAAACACTCAAATATTTATTGAAAATGACTGCATAAATTGAAATTACTCAAAGATGATTTTAAAAATGTTTCAGTATTGATTATTTTGGTGGTACATGCGTAAAAGGAACTTTTTCTGAATTAACCCGAGTTCGAAGGAATAGACAGAAACGTCTAAATCACGGAAAACAGATTAAAACGTTTACCATCTAACACGCATATAATGACGATAGTACATTTACCCAATTTTTAAACATGCATGATATTAATCCACATTGGAAATTGATACCGTGCAGGTATTGGAACGCTTCGTGTGATGGATGTGGCTGTCGAGAATTCAAACACCAATAATACATCGAAAGAGATAGATGCTTTACAGTGTTTGTGCTTCGTAAATGAAACGATGAAACACAGTCCGTTGCGCGGACTCAAGGCGTTTTATTTGAATGGTATTAGTTGTGATTATAAGAGCATTATCCACTTGGTGATGGAAAGAAATGATTAATCACGCCTTGCTTCCTAGGTCTCTAATTACTGTTTAAGTCTCATTTATATGTGTGCCATTTTTGGTATGCTTACGCTATATCCCCGATTATCATTCACCAAAGATTGTCAACTGATAATATCAAATGTATTTCCAAGTCTATTATTTCATTATAGATACCTCATCCTTCTGGGGAAAAAACTCATTTGTGGGTGTTTAATGATGAATAAGATGATTAATACTGATATGGAATGCGATCCTTATTTTATAAAATTGATCATTCTATCCATACATGTAAACAATTGCTGCGTCTTTGTTGTCACTTACATAATTTGTTAATTGAATTACTACAAATAAGATGCATTTCGTAACACACACCCCACCCCCGTTTTTTTAATTGTGTTATTGATCCCCATTTGAATTAAATGCTGTTATTGTATACACATTGTCTCACGATTAAATTGACAAACGATGTTTACTAGAAATAAATAAGATACTGAAAGCATCAATTATCCTTGTTGTCATCATATTTCCTTGTCATCATATTGGAAATAATTCACACTCTGCGTTAATAATAATTTCAAAAATGTAGGGATTTGTCATTTGTGTGATGTGAGAGTTGTTTGTTTTATATATATATATATATATATATATATATATATATATATTCATGTTAACTCCATAACTCAATACATGTTTTACTCCCCTTCGCAGCAAGGTCTCTCTCAGGGTATTACGAAATTTAGCAGTTATGAATTGAAGGGAAAAGGAATGGCACTCACCATCAGGTGATTCTCCAGGCAAAATCAAATGTAGATGTTCATTGTCGGTGTTGGTGTCCAAAAGCCAAGCATTGAAAAGGTTCTGCAGACTTTGGCTATCTGCAAACGAAAAAATGTTGCATTATCCATCCTTCTACTACTGCTGATTCTTTTATATTTTATATAATAATAGGAATGCTAACTGCTTTAATTAAGGGGATAACTAGATAGACAACGATAAAATATTGCATTTCCAACTATAGGCAAGTATTGTGGAATAAGGTTACATTTTTTTTATATATATTCTTTAATATTTACATTTTCAATGCCTTTGTTTTTGCCAGCTTTCAAATTGTAATGATTGTGTAAAATACGCATATGAATATTGACTTTTTTAATGACTGGGAATTGCGACAAAAATGAAAAAATGTAAATATAGAGAGTAAATCTCATTCATAGAAAATGAAATTTAAATTTTAAGTAAAAAGGCGAAGATAACAAACAGTTATCAATCTCATGACTCCTATAAGAAATACAAAATTAAGAATTGGGCATACACGAAACCCTGAACATACCAGAGGTGGGATCAGGTGCCTAGGAGGAGTAAGCATTCCCTGTCGATCGGCCATAACAGCAGTGAGACCTTTATCTTGATCAGGTAAACGGAGTAATCCGTAGTCAGAATCAGAGTGCAAATAACGACTTAACAATTCGTATGAAACACGTGAATGCCGAAGGAAAATGCATATCATTAGAATAGAATTATATTTCACTGAGCGCAGGAATATTATCCTAAAGATATTCCATATATGATAAAGGATGTATCAACAAAGGTAAATGTTGTTACAGCAGTAAATTTGTTACAAAATAACAATTCAAATCAGCTTGAGCTTTTACTTGAGAAGAAAAAATCCCTTTGGCCATCAACTCGACATTTGAATATATCGACGACGTCTGATCTATAAACAATCATTTTTTCACTCGTTAGTAGATTCGTTATATTCCAGTGATCTCGAAATAAAAGAGACCAGAATCTTCCACATTTGCATCATACTTAGATATTTGTGTTGAAAATAGATGTTAACGGCAAACTAACAACTCAGCTTTAAAACAAACGGGATGAGTTTAGTTTCTCCATCGTCAACTTCCCATATTTATGTAGCAATATTCCAATAGCACCTGCATATGGTGTTTACACCTTTCAACCGATTCAATACGCAATAGCTTGTTCTGCGTATGGTCAGTTTTTAAATCAAGACAGATTATTAACAAATAAGTTGAGTTTACAGAGTTTTCAACAGTCTCGTTTGAAATAAGAATTTCTAGCTTATCTCCCTTTGCTGATGACGTCAACTGCACCCAAGTTACACTGTAAATAAATCTGTCATATCAAATGTAGTTAATTACCGCATTTAACTGGAAAGACACAGGAATATGCTTTTATGTACTTTTTCTGAAGTGATCCCAAATTCCAACGAATATGGGTAAAAAATCTTAGGCGAGATGATTTTAAAAGTCAAAATACATCTCATTTCATCGATTAATCCATGGGTCGCACCAAAATGTGAATATTCAAAGTCTGCCATCATTTCCACCATATCCGACCTTCCTCCAGAATCATATGCAGCTGGGGGGAAACTACGGAACTCAACAGTCTTCTTTAAACAACAAACATTAGAGGTGCATGCGAATTTATTCCAACTTTTCCGGTTACCTCGCACATATGATTCATTACAATCTCTTGGCTTAAACGTATTTGTAGTTAGCTTACTCTAGCTCAATTTATACGATATACTAGTTTATAAATACATTTTGAAATTACTCTGATATTCCTGAAAGAAAGGATTGCTGCCTCTTCTTATAACGCCAACCAAAAAAAAAAAAAAAATAAAAATAAATAAATAAATAAAAAAGTGTGTCATTTTTAGGGAGCGGGTGAATCCTGTAAATGCACATACAGTATATTACCAATGTTCAATATTACATAAGTGCATTTGACTCTAGTGATATCCATGTATCAAGTCCAATTTGATGACGAATAATATAACTTTTGTTCAAGAAATCTTGCGTCTTTATTAATTGTTACATTCGATCTGCGAAACAGCTCAAACTGATATGGTTAAACCACAAAATCGGGGTATTCAGATCGAGTTTTGTTGTTTCCTCACTGTACATTCTTGGGTCGTTGTTACGTCATAAAGAGCAAATTTCAAGTTCGATAAGCGAGAAAATTTCTTTCGGTGTTGATTAATAATTATTCGGGAAGTTACATTTTTACAGATAATTTGCATTGATGCACGAAAACCAATATTCATATTTTCAAACAGAAAATAGTAATGTTGAAAAACGTTTTCTATAACCTTTAAAGTCAGCATTTCGCAAATTCTGTGCTCGTTATTTCACTGTTCTTTACTACCGTAATGGATTACTCCGTTCATCTGATCACCTGATGAAGGGCTTACGGTGGGTGTGACCAATCAAAATGGATGCTTACTCCTAGTCACCTGATCCCACCTCTGGTGATTTGGTGTTCTTTATTAACTGGTATCAAACGCATCAACCCCGTGGGAATCCGGGTTGTTAGAATAGATCCTCAGTACTCCTTGCTTGTCGTAAGAGGCGACGAAATGGGGCGGTCCTTCGGATGAGACCGCAAAACCGAGGTCCCGTGTCACAGCAGGTATGGTACGTAAAAGATCCCTCCCTGCTGAAAGGCCATAAGCGCCGAGCATAGGCCTAAATTTGCAGTCCTTCAACGGCAATGGTGACGTCTCCATATGAGTGAAAAATTCTCGAGCGGGACGTTAAACAATATTTAAACAATCAATCAAACGCATCAGACATCATTCGACTTAATGACAGGTTGTATTTACATATTATATCATAAATTTGAGAAATGTTGTCTTAAAACAAGACTGTTGAAATCCCTGTAACATCACCTTATTGTCAGAAGCTTGCCTCAATTTAAAAATTGATCATATGCGGAACGTGCTTTCGAAAACCAAATCAATGAAGCTACATAAACACCATATGCAGGTGATAATAGAAGATGGAAAGATGAACAGTGGTGAAGCTAAAGTTCTCCCATTTGTCATAAAATTGAGTTTTTAGTTTGCAATGAACGTCTTCGTTCAATATAACATCCAAATATAAAGGAGATAAAGAAAGATTAAAGATTCTATGGTGCATTTTATATTGAAACGACATAGAATGAAAGTGAATATTATTAATAGATATGTATCTAAATATTGAACAAAAGGCCACAGCAAGATTTTTTTCCCTTTTCATGTAGAAGCTTTTATACAAATTCTGCGTCATATGAATCCAAAACAGGTCAACTAATAAAGGAGTACCAATCTTGAAATTTCAATAAACTGTTAGAAAAATGATCTCAGGAGATTATCTAGATTTTGTCAATAAAGAACTCCAACATTATTTTAATAGCAACCTCAGAGTACTTGTGCGTAGAATCAAAGTGGCATTCAACGAATTAATCGAGACTGTTGAAACCCCTGCAACATCCACTTGTTCGTCAGTAGCGTGCCTCGATTTAAAAACTGGTCATACAACAAGCTATTGTGTATCGAATTAGGTGGAAATAATTATATACATCATATGCAGGTGATAATGGAATATTGCTACACAGATATGGGAAGTTGACGATACAGAAACTGAAATCATGCCATTTGTCATAAAGTTGAGAGGTAAGTTTGCCGTTAACATCTATTTCAATAAAATATCTAAGTACAAGCACATGTGGAAGACTCTGAGGTATCTTTTATTTCGAGTTCACCGAGATATATCGAATTGACACATAAGTGAAAATGATTATTGTTAAAAAATAAAACGTCGTCAATATATCGAAATGTCGAGTTAAATTATTTTGGATGACTGATCAAACGAAATAAATACATGTCTAAGTTCCGTTTTTTAATGAATAAGCAACTGTCTGTGCTGTGAAAAAACCTAGTCTTTAATTCACGACGTTGAAAAATTGTACGTTTTGATGCTATTGATGCTGAAAAGGTTTTGCGATTTCAAATTTACTAAAAATTGGAATTTTTAAGAATCCAAATTTGATTGACACCATTCCTCACATATGCTGTGGCACAATACGTTTGAGGTCTCTCCTTCACAGCTGTTAATATTTTTGTGAGGAGTAAAAGTAAGAGTTGTAGCACATGCACGTAAAAGTTAGGTACACTACCTCAATTCTTTCATCCCATTAACTGGAATATTAAATGGGTTTAAAACTGAAACGTGATATTGAAGAATTTCATCTTTTGAAAGGGAACTTGGAGTGTAAATTGAATTATATATACATATTGGATAAAACAGAAGCATAAGAGTGATGATGATGATGATGATGTGACCTCCATCAATACGAAGTACATCCACTAGTCCGCTAGCTGTCCCATTGTAGGAAAAACCACTGCCCTGACTACTAAGGTCCACAGTTGTTTCTCCAACATATTTTAACCACGAGTCAATAATCACCATCTGTATTTTCTGAAGATATAAATATTTCTTAATTTTTTTTGCACAAGAATACATGTATTTCGTTTACAATGCACCTATTAAAAAATGAATCAATGATTATGCAAGTTTTCTACTACACAGTGAAATTATATCAAAAGAAAGAATAGACAAAACAGACTCTGATAAATTGTAAAATCTCAGAATCAAATTGATTTGTAAAAACTAGTCATTCATACTGCCTTGGTGAGTTTTCTAAAAAAAAATTAATTTGATTACATACCCCATTCAAACGTAAATGTTTAAAACCATATCACAGACTCAAATTAATCAATAATGATACCATCAACTCAAACAGTGATGCCATTGTTTAAAGCACCCTGCATGTAATATAATTAACAGTTTGCATGATTATCAAATTTCATGCTTCAACGAAACTCGAGTATCTTACAAACATTCTCCAAAACAGTTATCGTGTCATCATGAAAAAAAAGCAGCTCGACTTCAACACTGAAAAATGGTGTCTGTTGGGTATAATGACTCTCATTTTAACTCGTTTATTGCCCACATGTATTTCCATGCTGAGGATCAAATTGTAATTGTTTAGAAGCTTACTTTTTAAGTCGGAGAAGTCGCTGTATTGTTTAGATGCTTAACTTTACGTTTCAGAGTCGCGGTATTGTTTAGATGCTTACCTTTACGTTTCAGAGTCGCGGTATTGTTTAGATGCTTACCTTTACGTTTCAGAGTCGCGGTATTGTTTAGATGCTTACCTTTACGTTTCAGAGTCGCTGTATTGTTTAGATGCTTACCTTTACGTTTCAGAGTCGCTGTATTGTTTAGATGCTTACCTTTACGTTTCAGAGTCGCTGTATTGTTTAGATGCTTACCTTTACGTTTCAGAGTTGCGGTATTGTTTAGATGCTTACCTTTACGTTTCAGAGTCGCGGTATTGTTTAGATGCTTACCTTTACGTTTCAGAGTCGCGGTATTGTTTAGATGCTTACCTTTACGTTTCAGAGTTGCGGTATTGTTTAGATGCTTACCTTTACGTTTCAGAGTCGCTGTATTGTTTAGAAGCTTACCTTTACGTTTCAGAGTTGCGGTATTGTTTAGATGCTTACCTTTACGTTTCAGAGTCGCTGTATTGTTTAGAAGCTTACCTTTACGTTTCAGAGTCGCTGTATTGTTTAGAAGCTTACCTTTACGTTTCAGAGTCGCTGTATTGTTTAGATGCTTACCTTTACGTTTCAGAGTCGCGGTATTGTTTAGAAGCTTACCTTTAAGTTGGAGAGGTCGTTGTTTTCCAAGGCGTCTTCAATCTGATACTGCATTGATTTAGACTGACCGTTGGTCAACAAGATTATCTCGACTTGTTGAAGAACCCCTCGTACCTTAAAAAAATATAACTGGTGACAGCCGCCGGATAGCTGAAAAATTGCTCAGGCGGCTATAAACAAACAAACAAACAAAAAAAACAAAAAAACATTTACATGCAGGATAGTAACAGGTAATTTGAATACTATATAATATTTATCTACGTTTAGTTTTACATTATATCTCTGATAGCTTGTAATTACATAGTGAATTTAAAGCGTGTGATGCAGACTAAATCTTGAACTTTCTGTCTGTCGTTCTTTAGTTCAGGTTAATTCTGCTATGTATTCAATACTGTTATTGTAAACTGGAGAAGAATGTTACTTTCTGTGCAAACACTTTATTTTACCGTCTTAATAAACTGGGAATCTGGTTTAAATATGTGTGTCTCTTTTTCTCTTTTTGTAGGAAATAAACAGTATTCCTGTTATTGGTATTCTAAAATGCATAACTTGGTCATAACCTATTTCAGACAATGTCTCTAAATGGGGTCGATATTTGAACGACGTAATGAATAACCATTATAAACTGTTAACCACCCAGCCTCTTGACCAGTGCAACTACACTCCAGACTCATTGGAGAGCAGCATCTATTTGATCAGGACGAATCAATCTCCCTTATAAACTAAGTTGGCCTTTATTGTAAATGTTAATGATTCATTCATGCTTTGTTTATACACGTGACCAATCCATACATCAAAGAATTTTTTTTTCCAACAGCATTATAATGAATCAGTCCTTAAGATATTGGTCAATATTCTATTAAGCGATTAATACTTCTTCAGAATCTTTAAATAAGCTGAAATTTATTAAATATCAGAGTAAATACATCAAACACCACGTAGTGATCGTCATTAGTCTTTGTTTTCCGTGGAAAAGGAATAATTTGGCTACACATGATAATAAGCAATTG
Organism: Ostrea denselamellosa; assembly: GCA_024699665.1. Classification (NCBI taxonomy): domain Eukaryota; kingdom Metazoa; phylum Mollusca; class Bivalvia; order Ostreida; family Ostreidae; genus Ostrea; species Ostrea denselamellosa. The sequence continues at coordinate 8,866,734 of JAMZEH010000015.1, read as the reverse complement.
ATATAGGATTCTGAATACATAACCATATATATCATGAATTTCTAAACACTGTGGGAATTAAAACTTATTGCAGAGTTATTTGCAAATAAAATTTAGAAGTGTTTGAGGAAATACGTCATACAGTATTTAAATGTTGTTTCGGAGAATAACATATTTTTAGAATACTTTAGGTCATTATTCCCAAATTCTTGTACATTTTTGCTCGTATTGTGGTCTCTCTTTGTCCCAGGAGAACATGACTTGTCAAAACAAGAAGCTACATGTATTCTTTATCAGGAATGTGGTCTCTCTTTGTCCCAGGAGAACATGACTTGTCAAAACAAGAAGCTACATGTATTCTTTATCAGGAATGTGGTCTCTCTTTGTCCCAGGAGAACATGACTTGTCAAAACAAGAAGCTACATGTATTCTTTATCAGGAAGTTTAAATTTCTGTCATTTGCTAAATTCTTGATTTATCGTGGGGATCCAGATTAGAATAGGTCCTCAATACCCTTTGCTTGTCTTAAGAGTCGACTAAATGGGGCGGTCCTTCGGATGAGACCGCAAAAAACCGAAGTCCCGTGTCACAGCAGGTGTGGTACGGCAAAAATCCCTCCTTGCTTAAAGGCCGTAAGTGCCGAGCATAGGCCTTAATTCTAGAGCCCTTCACCGGGAATGGTGACGCCTCCACATGAGTGTAAAATTCTGAAGTGGAACGTTACAAAATATATAATCAATCAACCAAATTTCTAATATCTCAACTCTCCTTCCCCATTTTTTTTTTATTTCCCTTTGATGTAGGTGTGACATTTCATTAGAACACTTCAACCAATCATTGAGAGTTAATTTAAATTAGCTCGTGGTTCTTGAGAAGTTGAAAATGTTAAAAGTTAACGACGATAGACGCCAAACAAATTTTGAAAAAAATCAGGTCAGCTTAAGCTTTGTTTTTATTCAAGTTAATTGATAAATTTCATAGGTGTGGTTTAATACCATATAATACCTGAAAACTACCCTGCAACATTTGTCTTTTAAACTGCTTGCAAGCTTCTTCAATAGATCTTGTGACAATGCCTTCCGTCTCTGACTCCATATTTCTGCTTTTCAAAGCGGATTTTAAGTCTAGTATCGCATTTTGTATTCTGGCATAATTACCCTTTACATGCGACAGCGGTAATAAGACCTGTAAAAAGGTAAAAATACATTGAGATTTGCACGAACTTGTCAGATAAAAGCTTCCCTTTATCATTTTATGGTGAAGTACTTCATCACGAAGCCTAAGCACTAGGCGATCAGCAATAGACATAAATAAACTCTAAGCCGGGTGTGCAGTGTGTGAAAAAATGCAATAACTTTTACTAAAGAGATGTGATTTCTTAAGCCGCTAAGTTGTCAAAACATGTACGAAAAAATATTAAAGTAATATCCTATAAAAGCCTCTTTTTCTTCGATATCTATGACGTACCGATTTTTACATAAATGTAAGAAACATACTTTCATGTTATATTGTCATTTGAGATACTAGATTTATCAATTGCTAACTGTTAAAGTACATCTAACGTTGTAAACTATTATAAATGTAAAACTAAACTGTTAAAACATGTTAAGAATAGTTTTGCTGATGAATATATATTATCAATTATAAACCTTAATTAACAGTTGTTTGCTAGTGTATAACTGTATCAGACAAAGTGGGTTTTTTTTAAAATTTGCAAACCGTTGATAACGGTAATTATCATCTGAAAACTGATTTGACATTCATAAATCCTACTTAGTAACTCACGATAGCACACTTGTAGTTGAGAGAGAGAGAGAGAGAGAGAGAGAGAGAGAGAGAGAGAGAGAGCCTACCATTAACATTTGCAAATCATAGCTGAACATAGTAAACTATGATTTAGCTTCCATCGCGACATATGATTTTAATTTAGCTTTATTCTAAGATTATATATACTGGTACTGTGTATGTATTACAGTAGTAAAATATAGTTTCAGTCACAAAGAAGACGTTATCTATGGTTTAGGACCGTAGAACTCAACTATGCTTATCATCTGTGGACTACAGTAGTTTACGCTTTATAAATTATAATTACAACTCATAAACTTAGTATCTCAGATGTGATGAGAGAGAGAGAGAGAGAGAGAGAGAGAGAGAGAGAGAGAGAGAGAGAGAGACGTGTTTAGATAGTTTACATTCATTTGCTAATTTGGTTCATTCCAGTGAAAAAAAAACCGCGCGTCTGATATTTCAACAAATATGGTACAGGTTTCTGTGGTGGTTTTTTTTTAAGTCAAGTGGATACTATTTCAACTATGGGGATTTGGAGTGTATACATATGTGATTGATTAATTGTCTACTGTTTAACGTCCCACCCGAGAATTTTTCACTTATATGGAGACGTCACCATTGCCGGTGAAGGGCTGCAAAATTTAAGCCTATGCTCTGCGCTTATGGCCTTTGAGCAGGGAGGGATCTTTATCGTGCCATACCTACTGTGACATGGGACCTCGGTTTTTGCGGTCTCATCTGAAGGACCGCCCAATTTAGTCGCCTCTTACGACAAGTAAGAAAGTACTGAGGACCTATTCTAACCCGGATCCCCAACGGGTGTACACACATGTGCATTATTGAATTAAATTCTTATACAAGGGGTTATTTGAACGTCACATTTCAGATCCTGATATTTAGTACCTACAAACTGAATCGTGTTGTATCTTGTTATATACCGCAAATGAGAAGACATTTATTTCCGCTTCATTTTGCGAGTTTCAATGTATGTGGTTCTTTTATGACGAATAGTGATTTATCTCATAAATCCCATAAAGAATGCAAGATAAAGAGTAGGGGAAACACGGATCCATGGACATGCCAGAGGTGGAATCAGGAGCCTTTGAGGAGTAAGCGTCCCCTGTTGACCGATCACACCCGCCGTGAGCCGTATATCTTGATCAGGTAAAGGGAATAATCCGTAGTCAAAATCAGTATGTAAAGAACGAGCTAGCAATTGGTATGAAACACGTAGACAGCATTCGACCTAATGGCGAGTCGTATCTGCAAATAAGATCTGTAATCTATCTAGTAAGTCATTATATTTACAGCATATAAAATTGATGGGTGCTATTTCATACTTTAGAGACAGAGACAATTTTGCAGAGATAAGTCAATAGGTGCTTTCAATAGGTGTTACATGCATACCTCTGGGTAAGATGAAAAGGTCATCAATCCAAACAAGGGCATTCTGGACGGACCTCCAAGGTTACAAGCAATGGAGAAAAAATTATCCATAACCTCTGTCAAGTCGTCAACGGTATCGGAGTCATTGAAGAATGCATTGCTGTCCACTAGTAAAATTCTTGCTAAAATTATACATATTATAGTAAAAAAGTAAAGTAAATAAAGTGAAGACACGTGACATATTAAATACAATAAAAATCTACAAAAAATAAAACTACATGCCGTCATTAGACAATAATACCTGCATACAAGTGTTTGCCTTTAAATATACTCTCTGTATTATATGTGTAACTAGCAAAGAAGCCACAACAGTTATTTTATAATTTACTTGAATTCATACATGATGTATTTGATATACGTACATGAATAAGGTCTTGGCTAATGGTGGCGATAGTGTACATACGATTTAGACGTAGTAATGAGTATGGGGCGGTCATTTTGAAAATATAGAAAGTGGTAATTTACTGCATCCTGGCCTCTTGTGTTAGTATTTTATATAATTAATTCATAACTTAATAAAGAATTCATAACTCAATAAATAATTCATATTTGAAAAGGAGTTGTGGAAGGAAGATTTTTGTTTTGAAAAAAGTCCCTACTACCACCACAAACATATTCTTGTTGCACATGACACAATGCATTGAGCACCAGGTTTTTGTTTCTCATTTTCCCACCCCATTTGCCCCTCAGAATGAAAAAGAAAATTTCGAAAACTTATTGCACACCTGAAGAATACCACCAATCATCTCCTAAAAGATGATTTGGCTATTGCATAAAATGTAAGTGGAGTTCATCGGTTTTGACCCCAATTTGTCCCCCAGGATGCATATGAAATTACGAATTCCAAAAACTTACTGCATACATATAGGACACTACCAATTATCTTCCAAAAGATTATTTGCCTACAGCATAAATTGTAAGAGGAGGTCTGCGAGCCAAATAGATCAATAATTAATGTTTATTCGGTATATACATACAAATATATGTACCTACCACGGATAACCCATGAAAGTTCGAAAACTTATTTTCAATGGGGTCCTTCGCTGCACGGATGTTAGCGTTAGGGGGTCATTATCTAGCAGGAAACCGGATTATTAGGACGAAACCTGCGTGTCCGAATGGGTGACCACCATACCATCTCACATACAACCAATGCCAATCAATGGGAATCTAACTCAGGTCGAAGCGGCAAGAAGAGGGAGTGCTACATATGGGCTATGCGGACACCAGTTTTTTTATTATCATAATTATCATTATTCTTTTTTATTTTTTAGAAAAAAAAACACGTCGTTTTCTACCCCCATTGAATGAAAATTCCGAAAGTTTGTTGCACAACTAAAGGACACCACAAATCAATTCCCAAAAAATGAAGAAGAAAAATTAATTATTTGCTATTTAGGTAAAACTTAAAATTCCGAAACCTAATTGCACATCTACGGGATACCACCTATTATATTTCAAAAGATTAAAAGATTACTGCTTAAAATAAAAGAGTAGTTTGAGGAAGAAGAAAGAGTGACAGACAGACGGACCAGAGTAACAACAATAAACCCGAACTTTCTAATATAGAAAGTGCGAGTATAGATTCATGAAACTGTTAAATGGCATAATATGATATAAGACACTGTATTCCAAACATTTTATACAGTTTCATATATCTATTAAAAATCATTTTACAATGCTTTCTTGAATAAAACATCAATGAGATAGCAGCTTTGGCCGCATTAGTTAGAATGTTAAATGTAAACATCATTAAAAATGTCATGTTCATTTGAAAATGTCAAAATCTTATTCCAGAACGTAAACTTCATTGTAAAGGTCATATATTACAACGACATGGTGTATCGCTGAAAGAAAGCTAATTCTTTACGCAAACTGAAACTTGTCCTACTTCTTACACTAATAACTAGACGTGTCAAAACGACACAAATGCCCCCGCTCAAGAGCCAGAGCTCTACCAAGAGTAATCCGACCGGACCCTTGTAAGTACTTTATGAACTCTTCAAAATGATACCCTGACTAAAAAGTCCCATTATCCATTTACCAGATATGAAATATGACCGTTGAATACCTAAATTTGTTTTAAAGGGGCATGGACACGATTTTGGTAAAAAAAAATAAAAATCGTTGAAATTATTTCACATGAGAGTGTTATATATATATATATATATATATATATATATATATATATATATATATATAAACAGTTTTGATTTTTAAAACAAGGCGCGGGGCCTTGTGTATGTTAACATGTTACGTGATTCATCCAACATATCGCCAAAGTTGACAACTTTATAATCCGAGAAGAAAGCCTCTACAACGAAAATTTTCACGTCTTACTTCTTTTTGCTTGTTCCCTAAATTGATTTAGCATTAACCTTTGTCGAAATGCTGAATGCTATTGACATACTATTTTAGAAATATTGGTGTTCTCACCTCCGCACGTAGTTTACATGTATTTTGTTAACTATGAAATGCACGCGCATTTATGTAGACCAACACCGTATTTACAAATATAGTTTTATGTAAATTCAAAGTGTACCTCTGCAAAAATATTTTTACTCCAATCATTTATATAAGATCATTATTTCTGTAACAAAAGAAATGTCAATTTCAGTCGATCAAAAATTTTGTCCATACCCCTTTAACAATTCATGGAATTCAGGGAATTTGTATGTACAATACATTATTACCATGTAGATTCGATTATAAGAAACAAAATCATTGGAAATGCACGTTAATCTTAGGTCATATGACCATGAAAACAATAAATCAGTCACATTAAATACAAAAATCATTATATTTCCCCAATAAACCGCCGCCGCACTCTAAGGGCCAATATGGCCTTTGTTCCAGACCCAATGATCTTTTGTGTATTCTTTTATGGTCTGGTTTTATTTCTACAAGAATCGGCAAAATGATTAAGTTCTTCCTTAATATGAGCTCTGAACTGAGCATTTTTTGCAGAAACTTGTAAAGAAAGCATGTCATACACATTTAATACTCTTTCAGATGCAAAGGCAATGCAGCAGTATTTTCTCAAAATGATTAAAATCTGCAAATCATAAAATCAGGTCTTTTGATACTGGGTAGTTTTATTTCGAAAATTTAGGTGAAGCCACAAACAGAGCCTTATTTTAGGTGAAGCCACAAACAACAGAGCCTTATTTGAACAAGTGATAATTGAAGTTTCGTTGCGCTGTTAAAATAAGATCCAAATTTTTGTATGGGTGATGCTTTAATAGTTTCCTTTTGCACGGTAATGATTTGAGTTTCATTCTATTGTTTTAATTAAAAACTTTTCCGCTCTTTGCGTAAAACTTAATTAGGACTTGCAATTTTGTAACATAATTACACAAAGGAATACAGACTAACAATTAAACAAAAGTGCATACTACAGCTAGTATATATACGTTTTATGTGGTTTAAACAGTGTGGAAATATCTACCAACGTTGGTGAAAACGTACAACCTCTATAGTTTCGGCACGACAATTACATGACTGTCGAGGTATATTTGTCTTTTTAATCAACAATCTCCCTTGATGTATTGTCTGATAAAAAAAAAGTTTGATCAGTATTCTTTAAACAATCTTAATTTAGCCCATAAGGAAAAGAAGTAAATCTTCCTTAGAACTGGTTACTGATATATCTAAATATCAATCAGGAAGAAGTTTCTATAATGATCTGTCTTTAAGTCTTTATAATCCCCAGCGAAAATTCATAAAGAAAAAAGAAAGAGCAATTAGAAAAAGAGACAATTCATGGACGACCGAGACAACCATCATGTATCAAATAAATAATTGTTACAATAACATAGACATTATTTATAAAGATAGCCAACTGCAGTCAGATTACTTTGTGTACCTACCAACTTCTGAATTTGTCATGAAACAAGACTTTCAAAACCTGTCAATTCTTTCAGTCTGATCCATACATGGTCTTTTTATTTCTGATTTTCTCAGTTGTTAATGTAAACCTGTGTTTGTAATAGTTTTCTTCTATAGCCATTGAGATATATGTATTTTATGGTAGAGAGAGAAAAAAAAAATAAATAAAGATTTCTGTTATAGCAGCATGAATTTTTTTTTTTCATACTTAACACAACGATATGATGATCGTCAGAATGTCTTAGTGTTCTCGGATGTTAAGAAATATCATATTTGCAAATTTTGTCGTCTCATAAAATGCCTCAGGAGTATGTTTTCGATTACAACAGAACTTGTCCACAACAAAATATAGTCCTTTCCAATAAAAATGTATGTATTGTTTTATATTAGCAATTAAAAAAAAAAAAAAACAATTCCAGTTTTTCTGAATTGTTTGTACGAAAAATTGCCTTTTCTAATGCTATTCCTTTCTGAATTAAACAACAGATTGTCAAACCTGGTTGTTTTCCAAGTAGAGTACGTGCCGTTGATGGAACATTCATTTTTCTTGATTTATGGATCTTGGGCTGCAATGGTAATAATAATGCTACGTGCATATTAAACAGTCAATGTTTGTCACTGGTATCCACTCTTACTCCTACAAAATTCTTGTGGAGGATGCACTTAATTCAATACAATACATTTGAAATTTCTGATGCATAATTTAAACTCAGTTTTGACTATTACTACTTTAAAGGTTGGTTAGCATAACTAACAGCGACAGAACTCTTAATCATAAGTCTAATTTGTAATTACTTATCTTAAAACAGCTGAATACATGTATGGATCTTGCATATTTTCAGTCTAATTGAAAGTCTCAAAACAGTAGCAAATTAGATGTTATATCCGCTCACTATAACGAGTATGTTATCGAACATAATTTTAAATAGATTGATGCATTTTAAATATGTCCTCATTCCCTGTACATAACAGTAGCAAAGTTAATGCATCAAAGACAGGGATTAACTCTCATATGTAGCTATAGATATATGAAATAAAGGGCTGGTTTTGTTGTTGTTGTTGTTGTTGTTAGATTGTTAAAGGATATTTCTCTGACATATTTTTCTTCTTCATCGATCGTTGTACATCTTACGGTTTTGTAAACAATGTATCTCGTCGTGTATCATTATATTTAGAGATGAAATCGAAACTCACTTCGGTCTTTATTCAATCAAGTCGAGATATTGCCAACTTTCAATATACCGAGGTTAAAATTATATAGAATAAAGGAAATTCCAACTTTCTACTCGATAAGAAATAAATATCTATCAAAACAGGAGACAAAATTAAGAGATTATATCTCTGTAACCTCATACATTAACGTCGAAGTCTTTGTTATAATTGCGTTATGTTACAACTATGATAAGAGGCCCATGGACCAATTCGCTCACCTGAATCAAATAAGATTTTAAAAAGATTTTTTACCTTCTTTATTCTCACGAAAAATTTGACCCCATATCTTGACCCCACCTTATCACCACAGGGTCACCACTAGCATGATCTTGTTGTTGTGTTCTGGAGAAGGTTGGTTCATCTATATCCATGAAATATGTGAATTATAATCCCTGATTTTAGCCCCACTCTTAAACCCAGGTTCCATAATTTGAAAAAGAAAAAGAATCCACATACTGAGCGATTGAATATCAACATTATTTAATGTGGTCCTGTGCCTTTTGACAAACCCTGTAAAATCTATAAAAATCCTGGAGCTTCGCCCTGAGGACGTTAAAAAGCCCCCCCCCCCCCCCCCCCCCCCCCCCAGCCTCACTGACGTTGCACCCCGTTCAATTCTTGGATCCGCCCCTGGATGTAGTGTTACATTATGTTATATAACCCGGGAATATTGTTTTGTCGATTTTCGTCCCATTTGAAAATTTTTGTTAAACTTTCACCTATGCATGGAGCTCAGGGTGTAAGTGATTTTTAAAGTTTAATTATTTTTTTTTTTGGCCAATACCTGTTGTGACAAGTCGTTGTTGAAGTGTTGACCTGAGAACTGACCGTTCGGTGACCTAACCTAACTGAGGCCAATTTTGTAGCCTAACTTCTGTAGTTCATAAATCACACACACAAACACACACACATACACTTATATATATATATATATATATATATATATATATATATATATATATATATATATACACACACACACACACACACACACATACATGTATCCTTGTAAATAAAATTCATCCAGTCATTGTTCATTTCAGGTCATGATGTCGTCATCGAGAGGGTCAGATAGAGACACCACTTTACGATGTGAGAGAGAGAGAGAGAGAGAGAGAGAGAGAGAGAGAGAGAGAGAGAGAGAGAGAGAGAAAGAGATGGGGCAGTAAAACGTGTTGACTGAAGCTGTGACGACAGAAGTGCACTATGAGAACAAAAACCATGTGAAAGATATAGATACAAAATATTAGCTTGGTGAGGACAAGTGGTGTGAGGACATGTCCTTACTATTCTCTCTCAAAACCATTATTCCACTATTCGAAAGAGAGTAGGTCTAGATAACTATTATAGATGTCCCTATAGCCATACTTAACATAATACTTTTTCTGCCTTTAAAATAATGTGCGTGTGTACTTTCTTTTAGACATTGTGAAGATGTCCTCACTTCACAGGTTTGCTCGGAGAGAGAGAGAGAGAGAGAGAGAGAGAGAGAGAGAGAGAGAGAGAGAGAGAGAGAGAGAGAGATGGGTTATACGGACAATATATAAACTCATATTTTCACACTTGGACCTAATATTCAATTCCAGTAGCATAAATACCAGAATTGATAGCGACAATAGACTGGTATAACAAGCATTAACTTCAAATTAATTGGGCCTAATGAAATTAATTTAAAACATGAATGCATGCGTGCATCAATCGGTAGGCCAAGCTAATATAGAACTGCACAATATATTGACAATTTTATACAAGTTGGTTAATTGCCTTGGTCAAGTTAGGTCACCGAGTGGTCAGGTCTCGGATCATCATTTTACCTTATTGAATAGTGATGAGAATATCGTTACCGTCAGTTGGTTTCGCAGGGATGATGCAGACGACGGAACTTGCGTCACCTGTATTCACCGTTTCATTTTCTCTATGAATATGCATTATTCAGATCGTTGTCGTGTTTCCGTTTTTATTTTATCATTTTTTAATTCATTTATGGAGATGCATTTTTATAATATATGATGAAGTCCCAAACGTCTTTAGAAAATGGAGATCCGGTATTGGTTTCCTACGCTATTATGTACCGGAAGTACTTGCAAGCACATGTGAAAAACCAAAACACAGACACGGATCGTTTTTTCTACATTTCCATTTTAAATATAAGTAGGTATTTATGCTTTATCGATAGAATAATTGCTATGGGAAAGTCGATTTTAGGAGACTTTCATCTGTTTCTTTAACAGGTTCGACAGAATGTTTAGACTCAAAATTAGAGTACAGTACACATGCAAGGCTTACTAGCTACTACATGTATAGTATAACCAATCATTATATAGTAATCGCTTTTGTGATGGGTCCTCTCATATTTGTTAAGGGTTTTGTAGATTCCCTTGAGTTAAAAGAAGTCTGCCTTTCTCCATCAATCTACCAGTTTTGGAAACCATAATCCAGCTTTATCGCTGACAAATGAAACATAATTTTGAATTGGGTCACCTCCTTGGCATTCCTTTTCTTTGTGCATGATATCAGCATACTACTTCACAAAATTCTGATTAAATGGCAATATTGTTCTATTAGTGATGATTAACATGTGATTATTGGATCCTTGCATCTCAGAAATTGTGTAAAAGGTAGGCAAAGTAGCAACAGCAGCTGATGTCCCAGAATAGGATAGGGTAAGATTTATTTAAAGTCGGTATGTATATGTAAACAGTACAACACAAGCTCCAGGGAGCTTTTGACCGACATCACTAACAATAAACATACGAGCAAAATGACAAGACAATAGACAACACGAAGCATGCAGACATTTGAAATAATATAGCATAAAGCAAAGCAATAATATTAGATGACTCTTCCCAGTACACAGGTTACAATATCTTTAGTGGAAGGTGAACTTCACATATATTCAATCCTATTGAGTATAATTACAGAAAGAAGTATATTTTGTACAGGAAACTTGAAGTTTGATGGAGTCAGTGGATGTTAAAATATGGTGAGAAAAAAGATAGACAACAGGCTCAGAATTCTTGTGGAGAATGGTGTTGCCAAGAAACACCGATCAATTGTTGTAGTCGTGGGTGACCATGGCAGAGACCAGGTATTTCATTATTCAAGAAAACCTACAGGACTTATTTGTAAAATACAACTAATATACTACATGTAACTTGCCGGTAATGAACTTGAATTGTATTTATTTTAGTTCCCACTAATATAATTATTTTTCTGACAAAATGAATTTTGGAAATTTAGGTTGTTATTTTACATCACATGTTGTCCAAGGCAACTGTCAAAGCAAGGCCAACTGTATTATGGTGCTACAAAAAGGAACTTGGGTTTAGCAGGTGAGAAGTAGAGAGTAATGGTGTGAGAGACTGCTTAGTTACTGATATACCATTTTTGTATGTGTTGCCTGCAAGACATAGCAACAAATAAGTAATCCATTCATATGTTACTCTTTAGAACTTTGTAATTCTGAGGTAAAGTTTCCATATTAGCAAGTTTATTCAATGTGTGACAGCCATTCAGTATAGAGAGTCATTTCCAATCCCTTTTTGTACTAATATATTATTTTTTTATTTTTTTTTTTACGTACCTAGTTGAATTATCATCAGAGGCAACAGACAAATTCTTAATCAAGCTTGTTATGATGGTAGGGTGTAACGTGTGTCCTGTTTGGCAAATATGTTTTTAACACTTCATTATTTTTCAGATTTTGTTGTTCATTATATCTGAATTGTTACAGAGTGTAACTGCTAACTGAAATGATTGATAACAAAAAGCTAAATGCTGTCAAAAGACAGTGATACCGATGTTTGAATATACTCTCCATCATACTTGTGTAACTAACAAAGAAGCCACAATAATTACCATATACCATACCCTATACCATATACAGGGGTAGACAAATAGAATTTTGAAGTTCTTGCCCAAGAACAGGTAGAAATGCCAAATTCACTTGCCCTGCCACAAAATTCACTTGCCCCACCTTGAATTAAGACATACACTACCCTCCATGAATAAGTATCCACTGTGCAATTTCCACACCTTTTTACAGAAATATCCATATTTCTGGAATTTGTGGGTACATGTACTTTCGTATATAAAGAGAGATAACCTGTAGCATGCTTTGTCATAAATAATTCTGAGGAAAGTCCATTCCTAGGAAAAAGTACAAATTTTACAAAGAAATTGATGCTAAACAACTATTCAATTTTGATAACTGATACCAAATGCTAATAAAAGCAATGTTCTATGAGCCAAATTTGAATGTTTTGAATATAAAATGATTAATGAATAAAGAAGTTTTGAAATCAAGTAAGTTTGTTAAAAATAAAAACTTTATAAAATTACAAATTGAAAAGTTATTAGTTGGAGAAGATGGGGTGACTCTAGCTGGAAGATAAGATCCTCTGCATTCTGCTGTATCAGCAGGGGACAACGTCGGAAATAGCCAGGAGACGTGGAGCTACACGGTAAGTGGTAACATTACTATTAAACTTCTGTTTGTTCAAAACTTCTGAAAGTTTAAAAAAAACTAAATGAACCTTTCATTCTTTCTCAGAAAGACGACAAGAAAAACAATTAGGAGGCACCAGACAACTGGATCCTATGCAGATGCTCAATGACCAGGCTGCCTCAGAATGACTAAAACCAGGGAAGACAGACTGCTTGTAAGACAATCTATGCAAAACAGGAGAGAGACTGTTCTACAATTTAGAACTGTGTGGATGCAGAATGGGGTCCAGGCTTCAAACACTATTGTCAGAAGATGTCTTAAAGAGGCTGGTCTTGTAGCACATGTGGCGTTGAAAAAGCCTCTTCTCACAGCAACTCATTGGAGAAAACAATTACAATTCACATTGGCACATGCTAATTGGACATGGGTTGACTGGTCAGTTGTACTTTGGACTGATGAGTCAAGATTTACTCTCTTTCAAAATGATGGCTGTGTGTTTGTACAGAGAAGAGCTCATGAAGCATTGAGAAATAACTGTATTGTACCTGCAGTAAAATTTGGTGGTAGTTTGACTGTGTGGTGTGCAATGCTTTGCAGAGGAACAGCATTTGTAACTCCAATCAAGGGCAACCTGAATAAGGATGGCTATCTAGACATTCTTAGTAACTCTGCAATTCCCTCAGAACATCTTCTTGGATTGGTGATAACTTTATTTCCAAGATAATGGTGCCCCATGTCACAGAGCAAATGTTGTGAAACAATGGAAATCTAATCATAATATCCGTTGTCTGGAATGGCCACCACAAAGTCCAGATTTGAATCCAATAGAAAATTTATGGAGAGACCTTGGAGTTGCAGTGAAGAATGTGAGATGTCATAATCTTACAGATCTGCAACAGGCCTTAGTGAACGAATGGAACTGTATTCCAGTCAGAAGGTGTGAAGAACTTATTCGAAGCATGCTTAACCGAATACTACCCATTATACAGGCCGGAGGAGGACACACAAAGTATTGACACGAGATGTGAAATTGACGACCAAATATGCATTTTACATTATTTCTGTAATTAAACTTTAAATATTTATTTTGTTTGTCATTATCTAATTTGTTAAATTGAATGTTAAAATATTTAAAATTAACTTGAAATATATACATGTTTGAGACAAAATATTTAAAATTAACTTGAAATATATACATGTTTGAGACAAGAAATTCAAAAGTATTATTATTCTATAGGAGGACACTTTTTATGGAGGGTAGTGTATATAAAACTATTTGAAATTGTTTATCTTGTTGTATTCATTCATACCTATTTCTATTTTCTCATCATTATAAAGCCAAGACCAAGTTTCCTCCCATGACTTGAGATATCCTCAGATTCTTGTCGTTTTGTCGTACTTCGCATGTTTTTGTAGGTATTATTATATTCAGGGTCCTCTCTTTTCCCACTAAATGTCACAAATTTGTCCATGATTCAATTCATCAAACACATTGTGCATTCACCTTTCAACATTGCGTCTTAGTAAATTAGGAACTTTGCAATCGATTTGACTCTGTCTACATTTTTGTGATCCACATCATTTCTCACTAGAGTGATGTATATTTTTTATTAAATTGTCAAATGAATCCTGATATATTTTCGGTTTATCTGTGATTGACACTGTAAACACATTTATATTTAATATTATTACTTTATATTTTTATTTTAAAAATTCACACTTGTTATGAACAATCTTTTAATTTTACCTGCTGACTCTTAAAATGTTGTTGTCCCAAGTGTTGGGCAGTGCTGTTTGCCTACCCCTGCCATATATATTCTTGCTGCATATGTAAAGGTGCATTAAATATTCTGTTGGGGAAGTGCCCTGGGGTCATCCCAAACCCTTTTTCATAATTGTTGAAATATGTTTAAAACTATTGAGGTTCAGACCCCAAAACCATATATATTCTTGGTTTCATATATTGCACATATCAAGATTCATTGATTAATCTGATGGGCAAGTTTCCTGGGGTCACCCCAAACCTCATCATTTTTTCATTGTTCAGTTATCTTTATGTTAAAGTAAATATATTCTTCCTGCACATGACACAATGCACTGAGCACCAGATTTCATTTAAGACAGTCTTTGTAGGACATAGTGTGGCCACTGCATCATGCTTTTCTAGAAATTATATAAAGTGTTTGTTTTGTAGTCATCGAAAGAAACGGATGAAGCAGTTACAGAAGAAAATTAAGAGGGGGAAGCTGGACATGAAGGAGGATGATCCGTTTGAGCTGTTCGTGGCTGCCACCTCCATCAGATACTGTTATTATGCTGAAACTCACAAAATACTGGGACAGACATTTGGCATGTGTATATTGCAGGTTAATACACAATTCATACTAATGGTTTTTGCTTTGTATGTTAAATTATGTCCCTTTCGAGAATGTTTCATTCATGTAGAGACTGTCATCTGTAGGTGAAAAACTCTAGAAACTATTCAGTTGTGTTCAGAATTAGTTTGTAAATTGAAAAAAAATATCTGCTGTAATCAATACTTCTAATAGTAATTCATGTAATACTTAACCAATGTAAAACATCACATGAAAAAAGAATTTCAAAATACTTTAAATAGTGACAAAATGTTGTGTTTGTGATGGTATCATTTTACGTTGTTTTGATCAAATTGAGAATAATAATGAGTTGCAGTGAGATTCTTGCTCAAAATACATTTGATTTTGAAACAATAGCACAAATGTTGATTTGTGTGTACAAATTAATAGAGTCCTTATCATTTATAATCTTTTACAAGTCTATTTTTAGTGTTTGCTTATTGAGAACTTACTTTTTTGTGAAAGGATTTTGAAGCCCTGACTCCTAACTTACTAGCGAGAACTATAGAGACTGTAGAGGGTGGGGGACTAGTCGTCATCCTCATCAAAACAATGACTTCACTAAAACAGCTGTATACAATGACAATGGTAAGTCATGAAAAAATGTATCCAAATTTAAAACTAACACTGTTTACTGGAAGTTCATAGGGAAAGAATTTCAAATTAGAATCGCAAAATTATTACAGTAATATGGCTATTTACACTAAAGATTAAGCTTTATACACTTCAGAAGTAAATTTCATTTTTGTAAATACATCTAGAATGTATGTGACGGTGTAAACTGCAAGGCTTCGTGCCAGCATAATTCATGACACACTAACATTTCATGAAGTATGCCAGCATAAAATGTCACAGTTCATACTGTCATTCATTTTCAAAAATGGTACTTATTTCTGAAATGTTCGTGTGATCCAATCATAATGCTTCTTTACAGATGCTTAAAAATGGTCATGAATAGCTGTTTAAATTGCTTTTCTTGTTTTATTCATTGGAGTAATTGGGTACCCTGCAATAGAAGTACATATACAGGCCTTTCTGTACATTGTATCAAGGGTACCCAGATGTTCAAGAAGCCTGTGTACCAGCTGTAGGTGCATGTTGCTTGTGTATAAGGAAGAGATGAATAAATCTGTACTGCGGTGACCAGAGGGCACCAACATGTAGGTACATGAATGTCGTGTCTTGTACTGCAGTGACAGAGGGCACCAACATGTAGGTACATGAATGTCCTATCTTGTACTGCGGTGACAGAGGGCACCGACATGTAGGTACACGAATGTCCTATCTTGTACTGCGGTGACAGAGGGCACCGACATGTAGGTACATGAATGTCCTATCTTGTACTGCGGTGACAGAGGGCACCGACATGTAGGTACATGTATGTCGTATTTTGTACTTGGGTGACCAGAGGGCACTGACATGTAGGTACACGTATGTCATATCTGGACACGGGATTGACATTCATTAAAAAGTAAAATTTTATTATTTTTTTTCACAAACACTACACATTTATTACCTTAATATATAATTAGTGTAAATTTCCCCCCAGGAATGAATGTGTGTAACCACTTTTACTGTCTGTGATTGCAGTTAGAGTAAATATGGTGAAGGCTTACTGAATATGTTTAGCTGTATATAAATGTATTTACACCAATTGAATGTGCACAATATTTAGCATCAGTAATTGGTTATATTTGGTTACACTGAGTTTTATAATGCCATTCCTCATTCAGACCTTATAGCACTTTATCCAAGCTAAATTTTTTTATTTAGGATGTACATTCAAGATTCAGAACAGAGGCACATCAAGATGTTGTTGGAAGATTTAATGAGAGGTATGTAAAGTAACATACCTGCGTTTGGAATCACTAACAAAAGTAAAATTGTTTCAGCAGATGAAATGGCTTTTAGACAAGAATTTGTGCAGCAAACACAAACAGATAAATAAAACTTTGATATGACCATGAATTTCAGTATTGTTTTTAATGACATTGTAGATTTGAAAATTTTTGAGTTAATACGAGAACTGAACATTTCTTTTCAGATTTTTGTTGTCCTTGTCGTCCTGTAAGAACTGTATTGTAATTGATGACCAATTCAATATCCTACCCATCTCCTCTCATAACCTCAACATTCAGCCGCTTCCTGCCAAGTCTATTGTAAGTAAAGCATTGTTAGAATTTGATAAAGCTCAAAAGAAGAAATTGACTTGAAAATGAGTTCAATATTACAATTAAACAACAAACTCCAATTTGATTACATCTCTTTTTAAGGATTCTCATATTTTTCTATCAGGAAGTTATCTAATGAATTGTATTGATGTTTACAGGAAGATGTACCAGCCAGTGAGGTGGAGTTGAGAGAGCTTAAGGAATCATTACAGGACACTCAGCCAGTTGGGGTCATTGTCAACAGCTGTAAAACTCTGGATCAGGTCAGTGTTGTAGGAGACATTTTAAACAGCTGTAAATTCTGGATTTATCAGTTTGTAAGTGTCAATATCAACTGCTGTAAACCTCAGGATAAAGTCATTATCATATATATATGTACATCATTAATCGTCAGCTTTTGTGAAACTCGGTGTCAAGTCAATGAAACTATAAATCAGTCAGTGTAACTATAAATCAGGTGTGTGTTGCTCAAGTCATTTCCAACTGCTGTAAAACATCAGGTCAGTGCCTCAATGGAAGTAGATAATCAGCTAGTTTATCTTATGATCCAAATATCTGAATGAATATGCACTGAAAGTTTGTAATTTGAATATAGACACTTCAGATTTTTACTGACAGCATGGAATATGTCTACTACTGGTATATCAGTTATTTTATTACACCCAGTTTAAACTATATACAGGTCTCTTTCCATCTCAAAAACTATAAAAAAAAAATTCCCAGTAACCCTCAATTTGCATTGTTGTTTTTGTTAAATTGTATTTCTCACATTCAACATACTTTAATGTGCATTTGTCACTTAAAACAAAGACCTATCATAGGAAAATTTAGAGAAAATAACAAAGTGTTAAGAGAAAGTTACAAATGTAGAGCTGTGACTTTGTTATTTTCAAAGAAAATTAACTGAATAAATGGTGTTAAATTTCTTGTGTTCTGTACTTTACACATCAATTAAGGTTAATTACAATGTTATTGCTTTTTCCCAGTTTGATAAAAATGTCGATTTTTTCCTAATTGTGAAGACCCGGGCCTTTTATGAAAAAAGTAGAAAAATTACTGCGTTTATTTCTACCCCAGAAGATCAGAACAGGAGGACCTCCCACATGGTTTTGATTGAAGTACATGGAAAGATTTCCATTTTATACATGCAAATTTGAAAAGCTATTGTTGCCACATGACTACATGCACATGTAATTTAACTTTGTAGGGTAAAGCACTTCTGAAGTTCATTGAAGCCATATCTGAGAAGACCCTGAGGAGCACTGTGATAATGACAGCAGCAAGGGGGCGTGGCAAGTCAGCAGCATTAGGACTAGCTCTGTCAACTGCTGTAGGATTTGGGTATGACCATTTTCATTTTGATAACCTCTAATTAATGGATTAAAGTATTGTGGTGAGATATTATCTATCTATGTATCTATACATTAATCTACCTGTGTGCAAAGATTTGGGAATTTGTATTTGATGTACCTAAAGACCACAACTATGCTTTTTCAAATGTCTTAAGAGTTTACAATGATACTCCACAGATAATTTTGTAATCAATAATATTACAGAAAATGTTCCAGCACAGTGTGTATCATAAGAATGAAGTACACCTGTACATGTAGATGTACTTTAAAATTGTCAGTTTTTGAGGATGTTTAATATTTGTCATTTGATGGACTTGCCCATAGCTTTAAATCCACCACTAACAAGTGAAACTGAAGTTCATTAAAGAATAAGAATTCTTACACCATGAAATTAAGTCTCCATGAAGATGCTTATTTTTGTCAAACCACGAAAATTTAACGCATTGAAAATTCATGATTCTACAGTATTTAGCAACTAATTTTAGTAAGGTTCGATTTCATGGAATTTCATGTATTCACTTGAGTTACAGTAATTGTAAAATACACACACAGGTACATGTGCATGTTTGCATATTATTCTCTGATTTATTTTCTTTTTCATCACATTTTGTTACAGTGAGGTGAAATTCTATTTAAAACTTTGCATTTTACGACATTCAAAAAATAACCCAATATACAACAACTGGTCCATTCACATATACAATATACAACAACTGGTCCATTCACATATACAATATACAATAACTGGTCCATTCACATATACAATATACAATAACTGGTACATTCACATATACAATATACAATAAATGGTCCATTCACATATACAATATACAATAACTGGTCCATTCACATATACAATATACAATAACTGGTCCATTCACATATACAATAACTGGTCCATTCACATATACAATAACTGGTCCATTCACATATACAATAACTGGTCCATTCACATATACAATATACAATAACTGGTCCATTCACATATACAATATACAATAACTGGTCCATTCACATATACAATATACAATAACTGGTCCATTCACATATACAATATACAATAACTGGTCCATTCACATATACAATATACAATAAAGGGTCCATTCACATATACAATATACAATAACTGGTCCATTCACATATACAATATACAATAAAGGGTCCATTCACATATACAATATACAATAACTGGTCCATTCACATATACAATATACAATAACTGGTCCATTCACATATACAATATACAATAACTGGTCCATTCACATATACAATATACAATAACTGGTACATTCACATATACAATATACAATAACTGGTACATTCACATATACAATATACAATAACTGGTCCATTCACATATACAATATACAATAAATGGTCCATTCACATATACAATATACAATGACTGTGGTACATGTGTACTGTATCCATGTATTTCAGATATGGATGAGTTTTATTTTCAAACAAAGGCAGTTTTACTTTTACACATGTAACAAAATAACTCGAATTAATACTGCTATTTGCTTAATTGAGTTTTGCACAGTTAAAAAATAGAGAAAATCCTGAAAAATATGATATATAAATCAGGTATCTTATACCAGTAGTTGCAAAGATTTAAAGAAACTCCTTTTGTGTAGCTCTGTTTTTACATGACTGATATGGTAGAGAAAAGGTTAATACAGTAAATCACAATTATAGCGAACCTTCGGGGCCAGCAGAAAACATTTCATTTTAATCAAACTTCATTATACGGTAAAACACAGTGATAGTGAACCTCCAGGGCCAACAAAATATAGTTCATTATTAAAAAAAAATATAACCAAACTTTAATTAAAAAAATTTTGATTTTCCTTCCATAAGGGAATAAATTTTACTTTGCAATAAGCATGAGTTCATTTTAAACTTGTTTGTTATAAGCATATTTTCTGTAAATATATCATGCTGATATATGTGAGAAAGTTTGCCAGTTTACTTTCGGAAGGTCGGTGGTCTCTTCACGGGTTACATTTTATCTGAGTTCTCTCTTTCACCAATAAAAACTGGACGCCACCATATAACTGAAAAATTGTTGAGTGTGACGGAAAACAACAAACAATATTGTGAACACATGTATATACATTATGTTCATTAATTTCAAATGAATAAATACCAGTTCTTAATAATATCTCTAGATTCTGTGTATGTGTAGGTATTACTTTGGAATGCAAACTCTGTAATATATTGATGTTTTTTATTTTCAGGTACTCTAACATTTTTGTAACTGCACCTAGTCCAGAAAATCTTAAAACATTGTTTGAGTTTGTCTTCAAGGGATTTGATGCTCTTGAGTATCAGGTAATTAAGTTTGATATGTATATTTTCACACACTACTAGAGTCTGACCTTTCATTAGAACTGAAACATTTTGAAAATGATTTTTTGAATGTTGAAAGCACCTTTGATTTTTTTTTATCTTGAGTTGATAAGTATCATTATCATATTTACATGTACTTTATAACTGAGATAGTAACTATTTATTTAGAACAGTGTATATAAATAATTACTTACAGTATTCCTTAAAGGACTTCTGTTTAGCCAAAAACAGAATATACAGGTAATTGAATACTGTTACCAGTCTAACTGAGATAATTACAGTTATATTAATGCTTGTCATTGCTCTCACAGGAACACATGGATTATGAGATAATTCAGTCCACAAACCCAGATTTCAATAAAGCCATCGTGAGAGTAAACATCTTCAGAGAACACAGACAGACCATTCAGGTACTAAAGTTCTGCATTGTTATGTACATGTGTGTACATTTCCATTGTGTTTACCTTCGATATCTTTACCATTTCCTCATCAATGTGAACAGTGTCTTGATTAATACAGTTTTAAAGGTTGGGTATATTTCAACAGAAATGAAAGTAAAATGGAAATATAAAACATTAATTTCATTTTTAAAAATAAATAAAGCATACTTTTCATCAAGCATTAATGCCCTTCACGAAGAATGCTGGTATCAAATGTTGCAATTCATGTCCTCATGTATTTTCAAAAATGAAATTTATTTCTTAAGTATTTCTGTTATTGGTGAGCAGTGGGTATTTTAAAAAACTTTTAAACTTTGATCTGACTTACTGATGTAGTTTTACCTGCAGCTGTCTGATTGGTCTCTGATTTTGTAGTACATCCACCCAACTGACTCTCACAAGTTAGGACAAGCAGAACTGGTGTGTATTGATGAAGCAGCAGCCATTCCTCTGCCACTGGTTAAAAATCTCCTGGGACCTTATCTAGTATTCATGTCCTCCACCATCAATGGGTAAGCCTAAAACAGTATGCAATGGTTGATCATCTACTGACGTACTGGTTTGATGATTTTGTGAATCATTGCCGTGTAAATTCATTACGTATTTAAACTGAGTGAACCATCGATCTGTGTTGTCGTTATTGTAATCATGCAACCGCAGTTTACATAATTGTATTTCATACAGTGTTAAAACCCAACTTGGTGTATAAATACAGCAATTGTGTACATGTAATCTGAAATGTGGGGAATCTTCACATGTGCCTATGTATGGCACCAAACTTTGGATTTGCTTAAAATTGTTTCCTTATTCTGATTGTATTTAAATCAAATTTTACATGCCAAATTTCTTGATGTAGAAAATTTTCAATATGTGAGAACTCCCTTGAAACTTAGTGAGATATTTTTTTGTAAGCAGCATTTCAGTGATATCTAATTGATGGTGTAACTTGAAATGTTAAAAGAATAAGAATATAATGTGTTATGTTGACAGCTATGAAGGCACTGGTCGCTCACTGTCCCTGAAGCTTGTCCATCAGCTAAGACAGCAGTCCAGCACATATGGTGGCAACTCCACAGAAGTTCAAAAGACCATCTCCATGGCAACCAAAACTGATGCAGTTACCTCAGTTTCAGGTAATGAGTAGTGTAGATTGGGGTTTTGTCGTAAGGATTCTCAATGTCTTTGTATATAACTTTTGAATGACAAGTTTTATAATATTTAATGGTTAATCCACACCGAGTTAGATAATGAGGATCAAATGTGATTAGAAAGGGCTAATCCACACTGAGTTAGATAATGACGATAGTAAATATATATACTTTAGATTGCTGATTAAGGTGGATTTTATTTTATTTATTTAATTTTATTTATTGGCTTGTTAAAGCATCTGATATGAAGTATGATTTCGCCATTGAAAGAGTGATACAAGCTCTCAGTTATTCTATAATTGGGATTTCTCTTTTTTGTCTGGATTGATAAAAAAGTGTTTTATTTGCATGTAAGACATTTTAGAGTCTGAATTTTTCTGTGATTGCTGCATGATGTACACTGTAAATATCTAATAAAACATGCCAAGAAGACTCAGTAGACATTATAATTTTTTCATTAAACCAATAAAGTTATTTGTTGATATAACTAAAATCTTCCAAGAAACATGATGTCAGTTGGAATAAAGATGCAGTAGAACTCTTTTAATGTGATATTTTATTTTCCAAGCTACAGATATTTTATCACAATAAGCAGGTCATCATGATAAATTTATATTTATAAATAAATTTTCATGCAAAATGGGCACACTGAATATAGTATGTTTGCTTCCTTTTGTATTTAAGTAGGTATGCATATCTTCATTATTGAATTTATAAAATAAAATATTTAGGATTTGCAGTCATACGAAATTGCAACAAAGTGAAAACCACCTATTCAATTAATCAGCATACACAAAAAAAATGTATAAACTTTTTAATCATATTAAACCAACTTTTCATGAAGCGGGGTTTACTGTATATTAGGCAAACGTACATGGATGAAGATAATGTAAATTTTTGATTTTAGGTCGTGTACTTTATGAGGTGGTTCTCAATGAGTCAATAAGGTACGCCAATGGTGATCCAGTAGAACGTTGGCTTTATGACTTGCTATGTCTAGATGCCACAAACGTCACCAGAATTTCCTCTGGCTGTCCTCTCCCTGAATCGTGTGACTTGTACTACATTAACAGGGACACTCTTTTCTCCTATCACAAAGCTTCTGAGGCTTTCCTTCACCGGGTGATGGCTCTGTATGTATCATCACACTATAAGGTCAGTAAAAAGGTTAGAGGTCAGATCTATGAATTTTATTGCAATACATAGTTTATGTGCTGTGTATCAAAGTGTTTATAACACTTGTGATCTTCAAATTTATCTTATTGATAAGTGAAATGAGAAACAAACAAGAATACTTTAAAGCATATTTTGAGTTTATGAAGTGTAGAATTTATAAAATCGGCGTGACATTTCAGAACACGCCCAATGACCTTCAGTTGCTGTCAGATGCTCCTGCACACCACATTTTTGCACTGCTTGGCCCAGTAGACCCAAATCAGACCTCTCTACCAGAAGTTCTCTGCATACTCCAGGTAGGTAATTGTATAAATCTGTTCTTCAGTTTGACGCTATACATTTATTATAGGATTAAACTGAACGTAAACAAACTGAATAAAATAGCGAAGAGGTCAGATAAATGAAGCACTTTTATGTTAAGTTTGTGAGTAAAGTGTCCAGAGTTTACACATTTGTAAATTCTTCAAAAAGAATGTTTGATTCTTATTATTACATTC
This sequence comes from Ostrea denselamellosa, assembly GCA_024699665.1. Lineage (NCBI taxonomy): Eukaryota > Metazoa > Mollusca > Bivalvia > Ostreida > Ostreidae > Ostrea > Ostrea denselamellosa. The sequence continues at coordinate 8,842,463 of JAMZEH010000015.1, read as the reverse complement.
ACAATTTCAAAAATTCGAATAGATCCTCCCCCCCCCCCCCCCCCCCCCCCACCCACCCAAGTCTCTATACACTACATTACTTGTTTTCAGGCACATATGAATCACATTTTTGGATTTATTGATGTGTAAATTCTCATTCACCTTTATATTTGTCCAATCAAAACAATTGTAATAAGTAACATTGGAATTATTTTGTTTTAAATCAATCAAAATGTATAAAAACAGAGTGTAGAAACACATTTAAGAAAAGTTATTATTCAGGTTATTATTCAGGTATACAACTTATTATATTTATCAGGTGTGTTTGGAAGGAGAGATTTCTAAAACCTCCATCATGAACAGTTTGTCAAGAGGAAAAAGGGCATCTGGTGATCTGATACCGTGGACCATCTCCCAACAGGTTTGTTTGTTGCTGACACATTTCAGACGAAAAACTAAATAATCACAGGATTTTTATTATTGATTTGAAAGTGTTTTATTCAGCAATAAATGAAATATTTAGATAATGAATGCTCATCGTAATATCTTTACTTTTATTTTCTAATCAAGTTTCAAGATCATGATTTTCCTGGACTGTCAGGGGCTCGGGTGGTTAGGATAGCCACACATCCAGACTACCAGTCCGTGAGTAAAGCCTATAGTAAACATACTGCTTAGATAAACATATAATGGCTGTTTTCTCATGTCCATTTTTTCCTGATTTAAACAACAAAATAAAGATGTTATCTAAGTGCATCATAATAATGCAGGCACAGAAATTGGGAACACAAAATATAATTGGCTACCTTTTAGGGATCAAATTCCAAAAGTTTTCAACTGCCAAAAATACCTGTTATACAGTATATCACAAATTTCTGCTGTAAATTCAGGTGTCCATTCAAAAGAAATTCCACATTTGCCACTAGGAAGTATTATTTTCATTGTATTTTTGTATCATTTGCACACATGTGATAATTTTTCAATCACAGATCTGTACTATGACTTTAAAAAAGCATGATTTTGAATGAAAAAATCTGTACACAAAAAGTGGTACAAAGTCTATACAGAATATCAATCCCAAAATGCTTTTGTACACCGCTAAATACAGTAATTTTAAGCATACAGAATTTATGCTGGGAGATATTTTCTTAAATTCCATAAGTGGTAATAAAACAGAATAATCTTATAAGTATTGCATCTGATGTTATCAATTTGATTGTTATTGATGCTTTAGATATTTAATCATTTCTAATTTTATAATCATACATGTACAGTAATCATACAATGTTCGTGGGTAGCCAAATATTTACTAGTCCATGGGGATGGTATTTCGAGGGTTAATGTCATTTTGAAAATATACAACATTATACTATAGAAGCTATTGCAAAGAATAAATGGTTTGTGGGGACGTAAATTCTTTGGTAAAAGGTATCCACGAAATCCATGAACATTGAGCCTCCACAAACAATAATGACTCCACAGTACAGTGAATATGCATCTGATACAGGGATCCTTGTAAGTTGTGGATCTGTTTCAGATGGGTTATGGCAGCAGGGCATTGACTTTGTTAAAGCAGTATTATAAAGGAGAAGTGGTCAGTCTCTCAGAGTCAGTGGACACAGAACCTCAGACCAATGTCATTGATGACCAGGTAAAAATAGCACAAAACCAAGTCAGCACAGCAGAAGAACATATTTTTGTTGAATTATAAATGAGAGATTTCTTTAATAAATCAGATATAAATATTTACATTTCCAGTGTTTTCGAGTTTGATACATTTACGAATTGTATAATGATAGCCATTTCCTCATGAATGTGCTTTAGTTGTGAATAATATGCATATAAATCTTGATAAAGATAACATGTCTATTTTAATGAAGCATCAAAATTCATCCTCCCATGCATTTTCCAAAATGAAATTTATTTCTTAATTATCTTCAGATAGCATCAATTCATGATCATGATCTTTTTGTGAAACAGGAAGTGAATTTACTGGAGGAGAGACTCACTCCCAGGAAGAACTTGCCTCCGTTGTTAATGAAGCTAAGCGAGAGAAAACCTGAAAAACTGGACTACATTGGTGTGTCATACGGCCTAACATCTGGATTACTCAAGTAAGGAGTAAAGAATGAATCAAGATTGAATACTGATGTCTTGTAGAAGTTATGGTATGATAAAATGTGTCAAGTGTTCAATACAGAGTGCAATTAGGACCTTGCCAAAAGGCAGGTGCCCAGTAATAAGCACCCCTATTTGTCTGCTCATTTTTTAAAATTTGGAACCAAGGTTATTTAGAAAATTGCAATTTCTTGTTGCATAATAGGCTTTAGCTTGTATTCATCATCTTACATAAAATGATTTCTCTGTCCACATTCGGGCTTTAGCTCATATTCGTCATCTCATATACAATGTTTTTTTCTTCTTTTTTTTTTTCATCCAGATTCTGGAAGAAAAATGGATTTGTACCTGTGTATTTAAGACAAACAACTGTGAGTATGAGAATTTAGGATTACTTCATCTCTCTGTCTGATTAGATATCACTCTCTAGAACTTTATGTATTTATAAGAGATGGGACTTTGATATTTAGCATATATGCTGCTTTTGTTTGGGTCATTTAAGAAATTTGATAGGTTAAGATGTTAAACATTGATCCTTTTTGTATTAAATATGATCTGGTAGAGAATGAGATTTTTTGCTGGATTCAGCTGATAATTTGTTCCTTTGAATCCTTTCAGAATGACCTGACAGGAGAACACTCCTGTATTATGTTACACTTGCTGTCAGAGGAGGAATCAGATAATGATCAGGACAAAAAGCAGGAGTCATGGCTGTATGCATTCTGGAAAGGTACAAACAGAATCAAATTGCTATCAACATTCCTGACATCTAGGAAGGTGTATTAGTGTAGTGTACACTCATTACTTTAGTACATGTATTACTGTAGTGTACACTCATTACTTAGTACATGTATTACTGTAGTGCACACTCATTACTGTAGAATATGCATTACTGTAGTATACACTCATATCTTTAGTACATGTATTACTGTAGTGTACACTCATTACTTTAGTACGTGTATTACTGTAGTGTACACTCATTACTTTAGTACGTGTATTACTGTAGTGTACACTCATTACTTTAGTACATGTATTACTGTAGTGTACACTCATTACTGTAGAATATGCATTACTGTAGTATACACTCATATCTTTAGTACATGTATTACTGTAGTGTACACTCATTACTTTAGTACATGTATTACTGTAGTGTACACTCATTACTTTAGTACATGTATTACTGTAGTATACACTCATTACTTCCCCGTGGGGATCCGGGTTATTAGAATAGATCCACAGTACCCCTTGCTTGTCATAAGAGGTGACTAAATGGTGCTGTCCTTCGGATGAGACCGCAAAAACTGAGGTCCTGTGTCACAGCAGGTGTGGCATGTAAAAAATCCCTCTCTGCTCGAAGGCCATAAGCGCCGAGCATAGGCCTAAATTTGCAGCCCTTCACCGGCAATGGTGACGTCCCCATATGAGTGAAAAATTCTTGAGCGGGACATTAAACAATATTTAATCAATCAATCAACACTCATTACTTTAGTATGTGTATTACTGTAGTGTACACTCATTACTTAGTACATGTATTACTGTAGTGTACACTCATTACTTTAGTATGTGTATTACTGTAGTGTACACTCATTACTTTAGTATGTGTATTACTGTAGTGTACACTCATTACTTTAGTACGTGTGTTACTGTAGTGTACACTCATTATTTTAGTACGTGTATTACTGTAGTGTACACTCATTACTTTAGTATGTGTATTACTGTAGCGTACACTCGTTACTTTAGTATGTGTATTACGGGACATTAAACAATATTTAATCAATCAATCAACACTCATTACTTTAGTCTGTGTGTTACTGTAGTGTACACTCATTACTTTAGTATGTGTATTACTGTAGTGTACACTCATTACTTTAGTACGTGTGTTACTGTAGTGTACACTCATTACTTTAGTACGTGTGTTACTGTAGTGTACACTCATTACTTTAGTACGTGTGTTACTGTAGTGTACACTCATTACTTTAGTACGTGTATTACTGTAGTGTACACTCATTACTTTAGTACGTGTATTACTGTAGTGTACACTCATTACTTTAGTACGTGTATTACTGTAGTGTACACTCATTACTTTAGTACGTGTATTACTGTAGTGTACACTCATTACTTTAGTACATGTATTACTGTAGTGTACACTCATTACTTTAGTACGTGTATTACTGTAGTGTACACTCATTACTTTAGTACGTGTATTACTGTAGTGTACACTCATTACTAGTATATTTATTATATAGTGTACATTTATTGCTGTAGTGTATGTATATTACTTTATTACATGTATTCCATAGTGTATATATATTGATGTTGTACATTTGTTACATTAGTGAATATTTATTACGTATACATGTATTACTGTACTACTTGTTATTACTTTAGCATTACATTAGAATTACATGCATCATATGACAATTTCTTTTTGGAAATTTCCACCAACTTTACATCAGTATCCTCAAGTACCTGGTTTTGTCATTTAAAAGAATATATGCAGCAAAATTGGAATTTTAGTAATACATGTAAACGTACAGTGCACAATATTACAATCATTTGATAATTGATTTGTTGTGCAATCCTAAATTCAAGTATATGTCAATGATTGATTGATTAAATATTGTTTAACATCCCGCTGCTGGTGAAGGGCTGCAAATTTAGGCCTATGCTCGGCACTTATGGCCTTTGAGCAGGGAGGGATCTTTTACATGACACACCTGCTGTGACACGGGACATTGATTTTTACGGTCTCATCCGAAAGACTGCACCATTTAGTTGCCACTTATGACAAGCAAGGGGTACTGAGGATCTATTCTAATAACCCGCATCCCCATGGGGATGTCCGAAGATAAAATGTTCATGTGTACAATAAGTTTTGTTTTAATCTGCCAAAAAATTATTAAAAATGTTTTCTTTTAATTTCACTGGTAGTTGTAACTGTGTATTCAAAGTAGAAGATATATAGTATGGATGTATGAGTACAGGTGTTTTTGTGGGTGTACGAGTAGTTATAGTATGGATGTAGTAGTACAGGTGTTTTTGTGGGTGTACGAGTACAATTATAGTATGGATGTAGTAGTACAGGTGTGTTTGTGTATGTATGAGTACAGTTATAGTATGGATGTAGGAGTACAGGTGTGTTTGCGGGTCTATGAGTACAGGTGTGTTTGTGGGTGATAGAGAAACAGAGTTGTGTTTGTGCATACATTTAAAGAAATCACAGAAATAAGGTGTTTAAAACAAAATTTGGAATGGTCATATCTGATTTAAAACACTATTTTCAAGATATCATTATTGCAATAATTGCTTGCACACATACTTTCAAATAACGTAGGAAACAAAACTGTATTTGTATTTTCAGATTTTAGAAGGCGATTTGTTTCGTTATTATCATACCAGTTCAAGAGTTTCACTCCATCCATGTCTTTAAGCATCCTAGAACAGAAACAGTTCAAATCAGTAATGTCAGGTATGTTTTACTGTTGCCTTGGAGAAACCAGTTAATACTCACATTTATATACTTGAATGGAATCAGTAGTAAATAGTAGGAATTATTTTTCAGAACGGTGTGAAGAATGTTAAGTTTTAGATATTAATATGATTGCATTACTTTCTTTAAATATTTGTTTAAAAAGTTGCAGAGAAAATTAATGCAGACAAACATACTTAACTAGATTGTGTTGTAGATATTTCAGTGTAGGATTTTGAGATGTACACGACTAGATTCTGTTGTAGATATTTCAGTGTAGGATTTTGAGATGTACGTGACTAGATTCTGTTGTGACTAGATTCTGTTGTAGATATTTCAGTGTGGGATCTTGAGATGTACGTGACTAGATTCTGTTGTAGATACATGTATGTCAGTGCAGGAGCTGGAGATGTACTTTACGAAATATGATGTGAAGCGGTTAGAGCTGTATGCCCAGAACATGGTGGATTATCACCTGATTGTGGACTTGCTTCCCGCCATCAGCAGACTCTATTTCCTTAATCGGATCAGTGTACAGCTTAGCATTGTACAGAGTGTAAGATTCTCTACTTCCTCAATCAGATCAATGTACAGCTTATCATTGTACAGTGCAAGATTCTCTACTTCCTCAATCAGATCAATGTACAGCTTATCATTGTACAGTGTAAGATTCTCTACTTCCTCAATCAGATCAATGTACAGCTTATCATTGTACAGTGTAAGATTCTCTACTTCCTTAATTGTATCAATGTACAGCTTACCATTGTACAGAGTGTAAGATTCAAATGTCAGTTTAGTTAGAAAACAACTGAATTAAGTACAAGTACACTGTTAAATTATGGTATAATATTAAGAGAGGCAAAAGCTTTTAAAAACAGCTCAAGAACATTACAAGAATAGGAATTGACAATTGATTCTATATATATCTTGTGTTGTACATTATATAAGTAATCTAGCCATGTTTCTTGGCAACCCATTAAAATTTAAATCTTTATCTGCTCATTTACTTTGCTGCACAATAATTTTAAAAACATTGCCTTTAGGATTATGTGCTATATATAGTAAAGCATATATACACACACACACACACACACACATTGCAATTATTTCATCAAGCCACATGTACAACATGCCAGCACAATGTTACTTATCCCTAACACTACCTTGTTTTTGACTGCATTTTAAAATAGCAAAGTTTAATTCTGGAATATGATATTACACATATCGTTTCCATTGTGCACCTTAATAGCTTACTGAGTTATCTATGCACTGATTGGCTGAATCAGTCTTTTGATTATTTCTTTCCCACTGCCATGTTGTTGAATCAGGTAGATCCTTGTGCAGCAAATTAAGTGACCATTCAGACCACAATGAGGCACCTGGATATAAGGAAGTTAGTTTTTCTGTAACTCAGTTGAAAATGGGAGCCCATGGCCTGCCCTGTACAGTGCTATGAAATGAATAATTGTTTTCAGGTTTTTGTCATTATTTATGTAGGCTTTACTGCTAGGCCTGGGTTTGCAACACAAAACTGTGGATGATATGGAGAAAGAGCTTGACCTTCCATCCAGCCAACTACTGGGTCTCTTCAACAGGATCATCCGCAAACTTGTCAATGTAAGAGTTCCGCTGACTGTTCAGAATACTATGCAATATTGTCAATGTGTGGAGCTCAGTATACACGCTGTACAGGAAGGAAACTTTTGTTCTTGACTGTTCAATCAAATTTCATTTCATAGACTTAATTTAGCTCTGGATGATAGAGTTTTCTGTAACAAATAATTACTTACTGTGTTTACTTATTTTATGACACTGCCATTTTTATGACACGCCAATGAAATCTTTCAAAATTGAAACAACCATATAGTAAAGTGTGAAAGTGTTTTGGTCATGGGATATTTTTGTCATTCAATTTATTATGTCTTTGAAACTCATATTTATATTTTCTAGAGCCTGAATGCAGTAATGGAAGCAGATGTAGAGAAAGACATGATAGAGAGAAGAGAAATCACACTACATCCCACAGAGCAATCCATGGAGGATGAACTGGTCAGTCACTGATACAATTCATCATCAGTCCTCTCTCTCTGATACAATTCATCATCAGTTCTCTTACAATTCATCATCAGTCCTCTCTCTCTCTCTGATACAATTCATCATCAGTCCTCTCTCTCTCTCTCTGATACAATTCATCATCAGTCCTCTCTCTCTCTCTCTCTCTCTCTCTCTCTCTCTCTCTCTCTCTCTCTCTGATACAATTCATCATCAGTCCTCTCTCTCTGATGCAATTGATCATCAGTCCTCTTTCACCGATACAGTTCATCATCAGTCCTTTCTCTCTCATACATTCATCGTCAGTCCTCTCTCGTTGATACATTTTGTGTGTCATTGTTCCTAGAATTGCATAACCTTATATAAATCCATTATATATGATTGAAATAATGTGAACAGTGTTGAACCAATCCAATTGCATTTTACAAGTGAAATTATTACCCTTATTCATTGTAAACTCTGATTTGATAACGAATAAGATATTTCTGATTTAATAAAATCATATATATGTATATTTATGTAAATGAACATGTCTTTATATAGACTGCAGCAGCTCAGGAGGTAGAAGCTGCTCAGAAGAAGGAGCTGGCTATTCTGAAGGACCTGGATTTGACACAGTATGAGATAAAGGGATCTGAACACGAGTGGAAACAGGCTCTCAACTCCGGATCAAAGATGATCAGCATAAAAGGGTAAAGTATAGAGACATGTCATTTAAATACAATAGACCTAATTCTATATAATTAAACTCAGTACAAAAGTATGCCTATAGTATCAAAATATTGTGAATTATGCTCAAGTGTGGAGTCTGCATTATCTCGAGAAAAGTTGCAGTGAATTGTTTTGACTGACTGTCCAATCAGAGTTTAGTACATGTAAGTGGAATCACCTCATTGATCAGTGAGAATTGCCATGCCTGTTTCAAAGAGAGAGCAGAGAGACATGCATGTATCATCATTTTTTAAGGGGGAATATTCAGAAGAAAAATTGGAAATTGTCTTCTCAACTAAAAAAGTCTTAACTTGACAAACATTTAAAACAGAAAAGAAAAATACACAATCTGAAGTATTTTGCCTGATCTTCAAAATCCTAATTCATTGAGGAATTGGTTGGAGTCTTCTGGTATGTATGCCTCGATAAAAAAATTTTCCCAGACTTCATTTTCTTAAATCATGTTGGTTGGTTGGGGGTTGTTGTTGTTGTTGAAGGTGAAATCTTTTGCTATTAATAGTCATCATACTTCGCTTAATAGTTTCTATTCTCAACATGATTTTCAAGCTACATTCTTTGATATATTATATCTTTTATTTACAGTACAAAATAACAATTAATGATCATTGTAAAGAAAAAAGCAGGGGACAGGTATAGAATAAATATTGAATAAAAATAAATGCATTTACATCTGTTTTGATTTTTGTTTCATCAATTCACCAAAAACTGAACCCGGCCATGACACTTGCTAAATCTGCAGCTGTAAAAGAAAAGAAAATAAAGAAATAAAACTAAATTTGAAATATATTCACTCAACAACAGTTGATGACTTGGCTCTACCTACTACTTTCTGATTGGACAATCTTCAGTCAAAACTTTTCAGCTCCACACTTTAGAGTAACGCACTGTATGGTTGTGGTTGCAAATTATGTACATATTTGAATAAATATACCTTGTTCTGCACAGTGAGGTATTGTTTATGTCATATAAAAATACCAAAAGGTATATTTCATCATTAAGATTATAATACATGTATATACATTTGTAATACTGATTATTGGGTAATTTTGGCATCAGGAGTATTTTGTGGATATTTCTTATAAAAGTAGTTTCAAATTGAAGTCTTAGTGCTTTAATTTTTGACTCACTTTAATTCATCAAATGTATCATTCACAGTATATGAATAGAAAGTTTGGCATTTTCATTTTCGGAAAATTTTACTCATCAGCCAAAAAATTCCAGCATTTCCATCATACCAAAATCACCCAATATATAGTATTTGATTCTAATGTGATTTGTCAATGCACTGTACTGTGAAATATTCTATGCAACATTTAAAAGTTTATTTTTTTCCTTCAGTTACAATATACAGATTTTACATTGGTTGACTGATGTTATCTGAAATATTCTATTATATTATAATCTGATACAAATATTAACTTACTAGTGTAAATTTATCAACATTTGACATGCATTGTATAAAACTCCATCCTGTAAAACTCCATCCTATAAAACTCAATCCAAAACTCCATCCTGTAAAACTCCATCCTACAAAACTCCATCCTATAAAACTCAATCCAGTAAAACTCCATCTTACAAACCGCCATCCTGTAAAACTCCATACTGTAAAGCTTTATCCTATAAAACTCCATCCTACAAAACTCCATTCTGTACTATTCAAAAAAAGTAGGGGATATTGGATTTACAAAGACAATGAAAAGCAGATCATGAGGTCAGGAAGGAAACAAATGACAGAAAAACATAAGGAAACATTTGTCAATTTATTCGTAACCCTGTGTACAGTCCGAAAAGGACAGATTCTCCAGAATAAGGGTTGACACCAACAGAGGGTCACACAGCAAATTTACCACCATTGTGAAACAGAGTCAGTTGCAGGTAAAACTCCCTTGGTTGGCCAGACAAGCTCGGATTCGGCATGGCATACTCCTAACGAGATGTCCCAAGTCATTTTGGCGAAGGTTATTCCATTCCTGTTGCAATGCTGCAGCAAGTTCTTGGACATTGGCAGGAGGTTATTGACGTTGGCATAGCCGCTGTCCAAGCATATCCCAGACATGCTCGATGGGGGAAAGGTGATATTCTGCTGTTGGAGATATTCTGTAACAATCCTGGTCCTATGACGTCTGGCATTGTCGTCTTGGAAAATGAAACGGAGGCCATAACGATGGCACAACATGGGGTGCCAAGATGTTGTCCTGCTGGTACTGCCTGTGACACGTCCAGCAACAACATGCAAGTCTGTTCTGCTGACAACAGTGATGCCTCCCCACACCATTACAGATCCACCTCCATAACGATCATATCTAATGACATTAACATCATGGAAACGTTTGTTACGTCGGTGCCAAACCCTCCTGCGTCTCTCTGGGAAGTCCACAGCAAACCTCGACTCATCGGAGAACATTACATAGCTCCATCGGTGATTATCCCAGCGTTGATGGTGATGACACCATTGGAGATGATCGTATGGTGGTGGATCTGCAATGGTGTGGGGAGGCATCACTGTTGCCGGCAGAACAGACTTGCATGTTGTTGTTGCTGCACGTCTCACAGGGCATTACTACTGGGACAACATCTTGGCACCCCATGTTGTGCCATTTGCACGTTGTTATGGCCGCCGTTTCATTTCTCAAAATGACAATGTCAGATGTCATAGGGCCAGGATCATTACAGATTATCTCCAACAGCAGAATATCACCACATTACCATGGCCCACACTCAGTCCGAACCTTTCCCCCATCGAGCATATCTGGGACATGCTTGGACAGCAGCTACACCAACGTCAACAACCCCCTGCCAATGTCTAAGAATTTGCTGCAGCATTTCAACAGGATTGGAATAACCTTCCCCAAATTGACCCGAGACGTCTCATTAGGAGTATTCCATGCCGAATCCAAGCTTGTATGGCCAACCAAGGGAGTTTTACCCGCAACTGATTCCGTTTCACAACCCTTATTCTGGAGAATCTGTCCTTTTCGGACTGTACACAGGGTTTCAAATAAATTGACAAATGTTTCCTTAATGTTTTTCTGTCGTTTGTTTCCTTCCTAACCTCATGATCTGCATTTCATTGTCCTTGTAAATCCAATATCCCCTACTTTTTTTGGAATAGTATTTAAAACTTCATCTTACAAAACTCCATTCTCCATCTTACAAAACTCCGTCCTCCATCTTATAAAACTCCATACTGTAAAACTCCATTCCAGATACCTTATCTAAGGTTACTATTTCATAATTATGTTAGGAATAAAGTGTGTGGTTCTAGGAGTTCTATTATATTTTTAAAACATACTAATAAAAGGTTCTTGGTATTACTTAGATATAAAAAAATATTTTTTTGTGTTAATTGTCACAAAAGTGATTTTTACCATATTTCCAGCTAGTATTGTAGAATTCATCCTGTTTAGTAAAAGTAAAGGTCTCTGGCATTAAAAAATTAGAAGAGAGAGAGAGAGTAATTTCTCATTGAGCAACATTAGCTCATATTTCAAACAAATATCATTTCACTGATCAGTGTGTCTTTAAACATATTTCTATGAACCTTAACTTCATAGTGGGGTATATTAGATATTCACAGTGGCACAAAGATTGATGGTGACTACACAATGTGTCCTTGACCTTGGGTTCAATGTCATTTAACCAAACTCAGCAGAAATGATAAAATAAGAGAAATTGTATGTTTTCTTTATTTATTTATTTTTTTAGGAGACACAGTAAACTATGGCTTTTTGGCCAAAATCAAGGTCAATCTTTAAAATAGAAAAATAGAAGAACGTTATATCATTATTTTTGGTCAAGAATTGAAACCTTTGGTTTTCAGTTTTAAAAGATAAAATCACTGTGACAGCTTGCAATTCTTTCATAAAAATTATTTGGGGGGGGGGGGGGGGGGGGGGGGGGAGGGGGGGGTCATTTGTTACTTTGGTGTCTGTTAAAGTTGTTTTTTTTTGTAAGTTTTAATTTGTTTTGTATTTTCAGATCAGTTCTTGAAAAGAAAAGGAAAACAGAAGACACAATTGCAATGCTGGAAGGTTCCAGTAAAAAGAAGAAAATCAAGAAAAAACACAAAAGCTGATGTCTGTATATTATTTGTCATTTTATCTCATAAAATTGTTTCCTATACTGTATGACACTGTGTTGATCCTTGAATGGCAATGTGGACTTCTACTGTTGAAAAGATCTCAGATTCATAAGACACTCAAGTGCAGAGGTGTTGTGTACCAAAAACTTGTTCCATCTGAAAATACATACAATGTTTGCTGGAATTATCAGATAACAAAAACTCCTAATAAAGTTCCAGTTTATCACTGAATGTAACTACTGACAGGTAATGTGACATCTTTGATAAAATAGTTCTTGATAATTTACCTCTGAACAGTATGTGTGGTGGGGGGGGGGGGGTGTTAGTATAGGACTGGAATTGTGTGAGAGAGTAATGCAGATAAATGTTGTGTTTTAAATGGTCATTACCTGCTCTGCAAATTGTATCCTTTATTATGCACACTCCTTTAAAGATGATATATGCACGGAATTATGGCGGGAAACACCCGAGATCTTACCTACTGTAACGCGAGATTTGTGCACAGAATAGTGTTCTGTAACGCGAGATTTGCGCACTGAATAATGTTCTGCAAGGCGACATTTGACAAATCAAACTGCATCCAATGGACATGGTGGATGTAAAGGGTTTAACGGTATTTCTGGAAGTCAATGGTTTTTATGGCACCTAATAAATCCATTAATAGATGAAGTCATCCTCATTTTTAATTAGATACTGAGTACATATCAAACTGTTGAAGTGTTCTATCTGAAGGAAGTAATGATGCAGGGGGGAAAATAACATTGCATCTGCTTTTTTAAATACAAATGTTGCATAATTATTTGCCGTTATTTCCTTACCGAGTTGAAATTGACATAGTGATCTCTACAAGATAGCAAATTAATGTCTGTCTAAATATGGCGTAATAAGAATTGATCAAGCTGTTCAAATATTACGATGTTTCTTGGCAATAAACTTTAGGGTTGAAATTCTGACGAAATCAATATTGTGATCATGCCCTTGGGTGTATATAGGTACACAATGAGAACTTGACTATAGAGGGCATGTGTAATACATGTATGATGTGTACAATTAATTTTGGCAATCGTAGACCCGGAATGGGATTCACCTCTGAGTTTTGTAACCCACCCCCGGAAAAAAAATGCCAGAGGTTGGACCACGGGGGGGAAAGTCCTACATCCCCATATGAATATGCTTGGGCATTGCGGGAAAAGAAATTTCCCCTGGCTATGGTATTAGTTGAATCATTCAGAATGTACTCTATCCCACGCACTTTGACGCGGAATAAGGTACTCGTATAAGGAGATTGATCAAATCTTGATGTTTTAGAGTAATACTACGATGTGTACTTGATTAAACTAAATAATATCACAAAACAATAACGGAATCATTACATGAGTACAGATGACGTTTTCATTTTCAACAAGATGGGGAGGGGGTGGCGATTCTCTAATAATTTTAGCGATGCGGAATTTCTTTTAAAGTAGATATTGCAATTTATGTAACTACACAGCCTATTTGAATTGTGTAGCTCGGTGATAAAACGATGGACTGTCGACCTTCACAGCTGCAGTATGGGTAGGTTCTCCTTCGTGTAGTACTGGGTCTTATACGGGGTTTTAATTTGTCACGCGTTGTTCAGAAGACAGAAGGCGAATTTTAAATTTGCGTGATATAATCTCTGCATTCGCATAAATGCAATACAAGTTTAATGGATCCCCAGAGGCGACCAAACGCCTCTGTTGTTTTGATTTTACTGTAATAAATATGTAATCAGATGTTCGTGCCCGTTTTCCAATAATATTCAAGTCCTGTGTTTTAAAAGTTTATTGAATAGATAAAAAGTTACTTGCTGATTGGTATACTGTACATAGGCAGTGAAACGGGGCACCATGATTCCCAGTTTTCGCTAGGAGTAGGTTCGGATCTGATTATGAGAAGCAGGAGACATTTTTGTGAACAGACGACAGATGTTGGTCAACTGATGCTCAAGAGGGACCACACGACAAGCGGTGGTCAACTGAAGCCCTGGATGGGGTTACGAAGGGAGCAGACGACAGGCGGTGGTCACATGATGCCTGGGATGGGGCTTCAGAGGGAGGCTTCGCTTTTAGATAAAAAGGAAGACTTGTTTCTGTCGTTGGGCCCAAAATCTCATACTATCATCGGAATGAAGATAACAGTGAAGGTAAAACAACCATTTCATTTTGACTGTAAGAAAGAAATTTCTTGTACCGAAGTCGGAAGCAATAGTGTAACAAGTAATTATCTGACACTTGCACCACAGGAGTCGAACATTAGTAGAGATCTTTACCATACCAATCCCTAATTAAAAAAAAAAATTATGGTATAGACCTGTACTATTATTGCAGACAAAATCACGGGTACCTGTGGTTACACCCTTTGCAATCAGTGGCGGATTTAAAGGGGGTGGGGGCGCACCCACCCCTCAAATGTAAATGCATGATCTTTTGTTTAGAACAAAAATAAACGATGAAGCAATCATTTGTTTTCACTCTCAGAAAAACAATTGACGAGATCTTTTGACTTCTTGATACTTAATGGAGAGATAACTTATTTTATTTCAAAAATCCTTAAAATTTGTATCATTAATTTTACCTCATTAATAATGACAGAAAATAGTAAAAATTATTATTTATGAGACATCATTGCAAACCCTATAAACTCCAGGAGTGTCCGGGGGCTCGGCCCCCCACCAGGGCTTCGCTCTGGACCCTCTGGGGGTCTTAAGGCGGCCCCCTGCCTCATGATGCCCCCCGTAACTTCAATTCCTGGATCCGCCCCTGGCAGTCGCGTCATCAGATGTCTTCAATCCTAAGTTTTCGAAAGCACACTTGCACTGCGCCGGTTGAACAATGACGCATTAGAGAATAATTTTACAATTCGGTGTAGAAAACTTCTACTGTCTTGCTAGTGAACCAGCTTTTCTAGTGAGGTGATGGAGTCTTTCTCTTGATCACACAAGTTAAGCTACGGGGAGCGTGTTCAGACCGGGTCTAGAAATGGAGCATTATTTTGAATAGAGCTATGTCAAGTTTGCTAACGCTTTTGTTCGATAAAGTTATGTAGAATTCATATGAATTCTCTCTCGGTTGAGTGATCTACGAATATATGGGCAAATTGTGCATTTTGGTTGGACATCGACTACATAATTATGTATTTATAATTTTAGTGAAGAATAATTATGACTTTTCTGTATGGAATACGTATTTTTTGGAAGTGCATGCAGATGAATCCCTGGTTTTATAATGAATCGATAAACCTCATTAAATGCTTGCCTAAAAAGTACCAGATGATAAAAGAATGTGTATAAATAAAGTTTGCAAAAATGAATATTTAAATATACAGTGTGTGTGTGTGTGTGTGTGTGTTAATCATAAAAATGTATTGCATATTCATTTTTAAGAGTTAACGGGATAAAATATTTTCCATAATATCGGCGGTTTTTGCAAATTTCGCAGAATCCCCCCCCCCCCCCCCCCCCCCCCCAATGTCGAGTTTAAACAATATTTAATAGGACACTTACGTTTTCCTTGAGATGCTTGCATTATATTACTACAAAATATGTCGATAGTCAGAATGAAATGTATTAGAAGAGTTATTTTTCTTGTATTGCACTTTTATATGTTCCTGCTCGCCTGGCAAAGATTTCCATCACGACGTGTCTGGCCGTAGAATGATAATTAAATTTTCGTATCCGGAATGGTAGCATACAATGGTTTCTATTTATTTAAACAATGTTTTATTCACAGAGTGAATGGGATTGGGCAGTAGTCACGGCCAATTTTAGCCCTCTCCCCTCATCAAGGTCGGAGTGGAATGGAGACGCAAATATTCCAATATTCACTAAGAATCTATAATATGTAAATTATGTTCTTACTTTTAAAGACGATTTGAATTTCAATCTGACCGCCCTTGCTTTTAATATTAAATTATTAAATTGACTTATCCAGAATGGAGACATTCCAATCATCTTTACTTAGTACGAACGTATCACGGTGCTGGGCAAATGTTGGGTAATTATGGTCAGCAATAAACGAGTTATTATGAAGCGATCCGAAAAATTAAAACAGATATAAATATATTCAACCACAGATTATGTGTTGTTGATTATTAGCTGACCTGATCCAAAAGCTCAAGTGAGTGTTGTTTGTCGTCTGTCTGTCTGTCCGTAAACTTTTCAAATTTTCATCTCCAGAACCACAGAGCCAATTTCAGACTTGACATAAATCATCCTTGGCTTAAGAGGATTCAAGTGACGGGCCATGCTCCTTTAAAAAAATATGGGCGGGGGGGGGGGGGGGGAATCAAGAAAATGCCAGACTATGAAGGGATCATTTAAATATCTTTTTAAGAATTATTGGGTCAGAAAAGTTGTTTACCTGAAAGATTCCTGGCATAGAGACAGAGTAGATTCAAGTTTGTTCAAATTATGACCCGGGGGTGGGGGGGGGGAGTCAGAAATGGGGATAATTCTACTTAAGGAATGAACGTAATGTTTACTCATTTCATACAATATAAAGTTGGGACAGATCACGCATTATAAACACCGAAGCGATTTATAAAACAGCATAAACTGTCCTAACTTTATATTGTATGAAATAAAAAAAAAAATGCTTTCATTTCTCTTAAGGCCATCCTTAAAAAAAATATTTGGAATAACCGGCAGGGTCTTTCAGACCCAGGAGGGAGGGAATTTATTTTTTTTTCTTTAAAGTTAATCAATTAAGAACCATCCAGTATTGAATTTGATTTTATATTTGATAATAAGAATCACAATTTTAAACGGTGTACATCTTTATTTTTCAGATTTTTTCCTCTTCGATTTTCTGAAAAAAAAAAAGAGCTAAAAATGACTATTTAAATTTTATGATAAAACACTCAAAACTTTGACAAAGGTAACTGTTGTAATCAATAATTCGCTCGCTATTGCGAAGATTTCCTTCCACGTATTTTGAATATTAAAACTGTAAATTCTGTTGCTGACTTTCACCTCATTATCTACATTATCAACACACGAAGGGGTGGACACTTTCAAGATTCTCATTACGAGCTGGCACCCGACGATTTCTCGCTTCCTACTCTGAGTAAAATCGCCACCTACTTTCTACATAAGACAAAGAAGGCCATGCTATATTAATGCAATGAAATCTGATGTCGCGGTTCAGTTGCAGTTAGCAAGTAAGCCATTCTATAAAGACTATTTCCGGTTTTGTTTACAGTAATCGGTTTGAAATTTTGGCGGCTACTTCCTTACAAATTGCTTTATTACAGATAGCAAGAAAAAAAGAAAAAGAAAAAAAAAAAAACGGAAAAAACCCAGATCCGACTGGTTAAATCAATGTGGATGTCAAACCCCATGTTAAAAAGACTTTTAACTGATGGAGCAATAAAAAAAATAAATAAGTAAAATAAATAATTTTTTTTCAATAAAATTTTCCAGCAGGAATAATTTTAATGAGACGGGCGGTAATTCCAAACAAACTATAATTTTATTTTGTCCTAATTTACTTTTGATTATATTTCATGAGTGATTCTAAAGAAAATATGAATTTTTTTAAGACGCGGTTCAATATTGCCATAGCAACAAAATGGAAACACAGCAGTAAAGGTATTGTGACGTCATTTATGGCTAGCCTCTGACATTTTCTACCCAGATTTCCGTGCGCAACTCTCACTACATATGTATTGTTTGTTTGTTTGTTTTACGTCCAGTCGAGAATTTTTCTCTAGCATTGAGACGTCACCAGCTGTTGGTGAAGTACCACAAATTTAGACCTATGCTTAGCGCTCAGGGCCATAGCAGTGAGGGTTCTTTAACGTGCCAACTCCTACCGTGACGCGGGACCTCCGTTTTTAAGGTCATATCCGAAAAACCCGTGATTCTCACTTCTAAATGCCGAGCGTTTGGCGAAGGCGCAATCGCTACCTATTTTTCGTCTTAGGTTTGACACGGCCATGGCACGAGCGGGGCTCGAACTCGCGACCTCCCGGTTACGAAGCGAACGCTCTAACCACTGAGCTACCGCGACCGGTCCACTACACATGTAAGTGAAGCTTGCGTAACGTGCCCTCTAGTGAGAGAGTGAACCTCTGAGTTTAACAACTTTGTTTATATGATATAAAGAATATTAATATGGAAAAAAACCAACATTCAAAATGAGTGTTAAAAGTAAAATTAAATTATATAAGGATACATGGGGAAAATTTTAAAAATCCTCCTCTCAATAACAGCAGGACCATGATTAATCATATTAATAGGCAACTATATCCCAAATAGTCCAGATTCAAGTTTGTTCAAATCATGATTGGGATCATTCTTCATTTGTGTGGATTCATGCTTTATGCCCCTGCAACTATGGTCGGGGGCATAGTTTTTGTCTATCTGTCAGAACCTTCAACCTTGCTTATAATTTGTGAATGGAGAGTGATAGGGCTCTCAAATTTCATATGCACATATCCTGTAACAAGAGATCCTTTTGGTACAAAAGTTTTATACCTTGTGACCTTGACCTTGAAGTTTGATATACTTTTAGGAAATCTAATCTAGCGTACCTGAGTTTTGACCTTGGTTGACAACTCAGACGAATTTTCTGATCACCTTTTATGTGTCGTCTGTGTGTCTGCCTGTAAACGTTTTTCAAATTTTCATTTTCTTCCCCAGAACAACTGGACCAACTTCACACAAACTTGGTA
Organism: Ostrea denselamellosa; assembly: GCA_024699665.1. Taxonomy (NCBI): domain Eukaryota; kingdom Metazoa; phylum Mollusca; class Bivalvia; order Ostreida; family Ostreidae; genus Ostrea; species Ostrea denselamellosa. Next base: position 8,823,336 of record JAMZEH010000015.1, on the reverse strand, counting down.
CAAATCATTCTTGTGTTAAGGAGATTCAGGTTTGTTTAAAAGAAGGGTTATCCCCCTTCAAAGGAAAGATAATCAGGAAAAGATAAATATAGAGTGGGGTTATTTAAATATCTACTCAAGAACCAGTTGGCCAGAAAAGTTGAAATTGCTGACTGACATGTTTCAAACATGTTAAGCCATTCTTCGCACGTTGATTTTGACTGCGGATTACTCCGTTTTCCTGATCAAGATATATGGCTCATGGCGGGTGTGACCGGTGTAATATTTGATATTTCCCATTTTTATTGTATATATTTTTCATTCTCAATTTTTATTATATATTTTCCATTTGTATTCTGTAATTTTACATTTGTATATTTTCGTTGGTATTTTATATCTTCCATTTGTATTATATAATTTTTCATTTGTTTGTATAATGTTTTATTTGTATTCAATAATCTTTCTAAATGTATTGTAAATTTTTTTTTAAAAACTGAATTTTCATTTGTATTTACGATGCATTGTTTATTTTGCTTTGTTACAAAGGATTTCATTGGTTTAATCTTAAGATATCGTAATGCGCGAGGTGTTCATGATGGTTTAGACTAGCTCAAGTTCAGGGGCCACTTAATTTCTCAGGAAAGTACATGTGTTTTCTAAATAAAATGCTCGAAAAATTTAATTTATCGCTCTTATGTGCCTATTGCAAATACTTTTCCTTGCTTATTAACCTCGTATTTAGCCATTTGCAGATCTAAAAAAATTTAAACGGGAGGGTGCAGTTGGGTATCTGGAGGCTGTCTTGAGATTCCTAGTGAGTCCAGGACAAAGCCTTGGTAGGGACCCAGAGGGCAAAGTCCTTTGAAATTACCGAGATCTGACAAACTAAAACACATGCGCTTTTCGGATATAGATAATATTTGTGAGGGGTGCGCCCGGTGCTGGATCCGCCATTGCTAGCTTCATGGTCAACTAGTCGTTCACGGAACCGATGGCGATAGCTCAATGATATATCATTTGGTTCGTGTCCGGGATGCCGTGATTTCAAATCCCTCTCGTCCTATTACCGCATCAAAACCTAAGATGTCCCTTCGTCAACCGCTCGGTATTTAAAAGTGAGTATCACGGGTCTTTTAGTTGCGGCAAGTGTTGGCATGTTAAAGAACCCGCACTACTACGGCCTTGTTCGCAAAGCATAGGCCTAAATTTGTGGTACTTCACCTACAGCTGGTGACGTCTCAAAGGACGTTGACTAATGAAATCCTTTGTAACAAACCAAAATAAACTATCCCTCGGATACAATACAATGAAATTTTAAAATAGAAGTGAAGAAAAAAATTAACAAACAAACAAAAAAAAAAACAAACAAAAAACAAATAAAAAAAAAAAAATAAATAAAAAAACAAAAACAAAAAACAAAAAAAAAACCGAAAAAAATTAGAAAACAAATAAAACACATATATTAAAACGGAAAGTATAGAATACAAATGGAAAACTATGCAATTATTCACTACAAATGGAAAGATCAATTATTGCAACATTTGATATGTCATAGTCACCTGATTCCAACTCTGGTATGTCCAGGGGTTCATGTATCCCCAACTCTAATTTAATTTGTATTCCTTATAGTAGTCACATGTATGAGATTGATCACTGTTCGTTATCTTCACCTTTTCCTGAAAGCTTTCTGACATAGAGTAGATTTAAATTTGTTAAAAATCATGACACTAAGGGTTAGTGTGAGGTCACATTACGAAAAAATTCTTTTCAAGAACAGCAAGTCCATGATTAGTCATATTGATGTGCAAGCATTTCCAGATAGTGCAAGTTCAAGTTTGTTCAAATCACGAACCCTGTTTATTCAAATCATGAACCCTGTTTGTTCAATTCAAGGGGCAGGATGGACACAAAATATAAAATCAAAGTTTTGTATGGAAACATACAGAGAATTAATTGAAATAAATTCTTTCCAAAAGTAGCTGGGTCACATTAAATCATATTCAATCGTTCCTAAGTTGTATGGATTAATTTTTTTTTTATAATTCAAATTATTAACCCTGGGTTTAAGGTGAATCAAATGCATGTACATCGGAAAGTGAATATTGAAAAAGTCTTTTTCTCCAAAACAGCAAGTCATGTTCGTAATACTGATATTGAGGCATCCCCATGTTGTATGAATTCATGTTAGCTTATGTTGTGACCCTTTAGGACCACGGCATATGGTCAAAAATTTTCATGGGAATAAAGGTTTTAAAAAAAATAATATCACAACAGCAGCGCCAAGGTGACACGGGTGAGCAATGTGACCCATGAACCTCTTGTATTTATATTATCTAACCACATGTTTTTATTATACACTTCCTATGGATAACGACGTCAGTGCGTGAGAGTCCTGCGTTACATGAACACCGTACACGCAGTAACATCATAAAGAAAGAAAAACTTTAGCTTTTCAGAAATCAAGAACATTTTGTAAGTTGGTATTGTTTAACGTCCTGCTCGAAAATTTTTCACCCTTATGGAGACGTCACCATTGCCGGTGAAGAGCTGTAAAATTTAGACCTATGTTCGGCGCTTATGGCTTTTGAGGAGGGAGGGATCTGTATAGTTTCACAACTGCTGTGACACGGGGCCTCGGTTTCGCGGTCTCATTCGAAGGACTACCCCCCATTTAGTCGCCTCTTCCGCTAAGGAAGGAGTACTAAGGACCTATTACGACTTAAATCCCTACGGTATGTGGTCTTGTGAGGTAAATGTTAATTTTGTTATGAAGGGACGAAACGGCATAAGTAGAAGGTGATTCCTTAATAGTCGACAGCATCTTAAATACTTGTAATAAATAAAATTGGCAGCCAGGTGTAAATTACAACGTACACGTGTATATTTTTATATAGTTTTGATAATTATAGTTGTAAGATACAGCCACATATGTATGTCGTTCTATTTGCATTTGACAGTGCATACTCGGACATCTAATTCAATTCTTTAGCTACAGATGAAATGAATACCTGTTTGTTTAGTACTAAGGGATATTTAGGAATATTTCATATTTTCAATTGAATTTAATCAAAATATATCATAAAATTGCTCTTAAGTTCATAGTCACGTTGGACCACAAGGTGAAAAAAAATATTATTCCACGAATTCGATGAAATAAGTGCATTGGTGTCACAGTGTTATGATAATTAGTACCGGTTACCTTTTAAAGTTTTGTCTTTCGGATGTAGAAAACTGGATGAGAAACAACATACTAAAGCTGAACCAGGAAAAGACAGAACTAATCATCTTTTCCCCAAAACGTAAGGCAAATGAATTTTCAGGATGTCAAAATCTTGGGGTACTTTTCGATAGTGAACTTAGCATGGATTCTCAAATTAATTCAGTGTCTAGATCCTGTTATTTCCATCTTCGTAACATCGGTAGGATAAGATCCCTCATAACTGAGGATGCATGCAGGACAATCGTAAGATCACTCGTTACATCTAAACTAGATTATGGCAATGCTCTTCTTTATGGTGTGAAGGCCACGTCCATGCAGAAATTGCAGAAAGTTCAAAACACCGCTGCCAGGCTAGTGACACGTTCAAGGAAATATGAGCATATTACACTGATTCTCATATCCCTTCACTGGCTACCTGTGGCATATCGAACAACTTATAAAATCCTTTTGCACGCCTTTAAAGCACTGCATCAAAAAGCCCCAGCATACATCCAGGAACTGGTTCAGGTATACCGCCTACAACGTACACTCCGGTCTGGAGATTCATTGTGCCTTCTAAAGCCACGCACTCACAGCAGGGTGTATGGTGATAGAAAGTTCGATGTGTCCTCGGCCACCCTGTGGAACTGCCTCCCGCTGAACCTTCGTTGTGAACAATCACTTGCTGTTTTTAAACAAAAGCTAAAAACACATCTTTTTAAATTTGCTTTTGATTTATAATGTATCCAGTTATTTTCTGTTTTAACAAAAATGATAATACAAAAAAAAAAAAAAAAAATTACTAATACCTCCCATTTCGACTTTAGATGATTATTATTTTTGTGACCTTTCAATTTATATAATGTTCGTTTTTATATTGCCCTTGTTTTATATGTTAAGCGCTTTAGAGTAATTATATAATTAGATAAGGCGCTATACACAATTATATTCCGAAGTGTTTAAAGAGTTATCGCTCTTTGCCTACAGGGGTCGTTGATGACGTCCGCCATTACTGTGCTGATAAACAAAATGCCGTATGAGAGAAGTGGAGGGCGAAATTGTATTGTTTTTGGCTGTAGCAACAATCAACGAAAATTTCTTTTCCGTCATATGCCTTGGAATTTATCAAATAATCTACTAAATCTTCATAAACAAGATGGGGCCAATGTTTTATGTCATTTGTCTTCCATCCCGTATCTGAATCGTGTGGTGGATCTGAAAATTTGAACATCTCTTGACAATTTTTGCTTTTAGAATAAAAGATTGCACTCTTTAATACCAATATTTCTGAAATTTATTAGTTTTGAATTCCAAGAAAAAAATGGAGAAAAAAAAAAAAAACAAAACAAAACAACTAAAAAACAAAAACAAAAAAAACAAAAACAAAAAAACCCCAAAAAAACAAACCGATACACAGAATGTAATATCTCTGCTTAATCCTACTAGATTTTTTACAATGAAAAAAAAAATTAGATAGGGTCTACCTGATATTGTGTCCCCCCCCCCCCCCCCCCCCCCAACTCGGTGGATCTCGTTGTAATACACTATCAAAATTGAATAATAACTAGCAATAAAAATTCAATCCATATAGCTGTTTTACGGACAAATTATACGATTGGACATCTAAATTAACAACAAAAACAACAACAGAAATGCTGAAATTGAAAAAAAAAATCCGAAGGAAAAAAAATAATAAGATAACAAATAGTCAGATCCAACACATCTTCCGTTGAAAATTCCACGATCCATCGCTAATTTTATTACTTCATACATTGCTTTATATTGAAATGAATTTGTAATGTCTCAAGTCGTCTTTACGAGTTTCTTTTTACTTCGTGATTTATTATGCAAAAACACTGGGAACTGAAAGTTGGGCGGATCGCGGATTTAACTAAAATTATGGTAGAAATAAGATTAAAACGTAAAAACCACGAAATATTATGAATGTAACATATGTTAAAATCTTACTGTGACTCTTCTTATCCATCGTGTTCTCAGACAAATATTGAAAATAGATGAAAATATCGATGAACACCAGTTCTTGCTTAGCTTTGTTTACAATGATATCAGCACAGTGATGGCGTGCGGTCACATGATCAAAATATGTCAGCCCCCAATTATGACGTAATATAATTGTGTATATAAAAATAGTATAATAAATAATAAATAAAATATTTCACATGACTTGGATACATTTTATCCTCTTTAAATGTTTCTTAGGGGAAACATGTTTTGATGTCACACTTTGAAAAAAAAGGCAAAATGCAACAATACCTTGCTTGTCGCCTGCCAATGTTAATTTATTTTCCCTACTTCAGTAAAAAAAGGGGGGGGGGGGGTTGGAGGATATTAATTTGAGCGTGTTTGCTTTTCTGTCTTGCAGTCTGTAACACCTTGCTTTTGGGATATCTCCAAGACTGAAGGTCCTTATTGTAAGGTCGTATTGTCACTAAGTCACATATGGTAAGAGCTGGTTTGGTTTCCGAATATATCAAATGCTGTTTAGCCAGGAAAGTTCCCATCAAACGTTTCCATGACAAAGATGTGGTTTTTAAGGTGAAAGTTCTCTGATCACATTTGAGAAGAGGTAATTTCCGTATGATTCTCAAATACTATTAAAGTCTTACCATTGGAAATTCACATGAAGATTCTGTGTTTCTAAAGGATGACACCTGTTGTTTTAGGTCGGAAAAGTCAAGGTCACATATTGTGAGAATTGGTTTATGGACAATATATAAAATATGTTTTGTGTTTAAGCAAAGAAATTTATCATAAAGAGTCTGTATGACTAAAACGTGATATTTAATGGGACCTTATTTTAAAGTCAGAAGGTCAAGGTGACCGGACTGAAAAGCTTTCCGGGTGATAATTTCCAACAACTACCGAGCCTTAACAATAACGTTTCACTTGAATAGTCTTCCTGACATATACTGTTCGCCCTTCAAAAGATGTCTTAAATCGCCAAACCAATGAGAGATCGTTAGATCCACCGGTGTTTGAACTGTGAGCGCTCTGGCGCGTTGTTTTGGCTAGCATGTTCATCTACGGACAGTGAAGGTCAATAGTCCGAGGCTGGTTATCGACAGGTCGTGTGTTCGAATCCCGCACTTGTTACTTGATGTTGTGTATTGTATAGACAAGGCATTATATATCTTCAATGCCTTCGTCTACGTATAACGTGTATGACATACATCAACACCGCGAAAACCCGGGCAAAGCACTGACCTTTGTCACCGTAACAGAATTGAACACGACGTGCTTATGAAACATGACCCCGAGCGTAGATATATTCAGTTGTGGAAATTTTACCATTCCTTTTTTGAATGACCTTGTTTTTTTGTTGGTCACGTTGCTTTGATGTAAATCTCGATTCATGAAGCATGGAGTCTCGGTCTTGAATAAATAAAATATTATGATAGACCAAACTAAAGAATTTGTTCCTGATCTTCGATCTCAGGGGCATCAATAAAAAAATTTGTAAATGATGTTTCCAGTGATTTGATTTGAAGATATTTTATTGTCTAGATGTTCTTAAAACTCAGAACGCCCTCTCCTGTGATAATCAATGACACAGAATAATGTTCAAGAAATGAAATACAATGATATCGAAGGTCAAAATATAATTTACACACTGTACCTTTGTGAGACGTATGTGAGTATGTATGCGTGGGGTGCGAGTGAGAAAAAAATCCATTGATTTAAGACGTTGAATGTATTGTGTGATTTATGACACTGTATATCAATGGAAAAATGCAAATAAAAAAATTCATTAGAAAAAAAATATATATATAATTTGCTTGCATGAAGAAATAATATAACTTATGTCATTAGATGTGCAATATACGAAAGAAAGAAAGAAAAAACACAATATAATTCACATGTAGTACAACATAATCGTAGTAATATATGATATTAACTCAAAAACGACCAAATCTTTTTATGAATAAGTGCACATAAGAAAATAGGTTCTCATTTTCTCTGGTACTGATTGAGTTGTCTCCCCATGATAAAACATGCTTGTCGACAATGTGGAGATTATCCATTCTAAAAATAGCATTAGATAAATTATTTGTTGGAGCACTGTATTTTGGACAGGAGAAAAAGAAATGGTAGGCATCTTCGGTTTTACCACAAGTGCACAAGGGACTGTCAATGATGTTGCATCTACATAAATCTACATTCAAAACACAGTTATTCTTAGTCTCGTGTGAATCACATTCCAGTAACGTTCTCCGAAAGAGAAAAAAGGATGGAGGGGGTGATTTTTTAAGCTGTAAGCAATATCTAAACGAGCTTAGTGTCGTGGATTGTCTTATTTCTAGGGGCAAGGAATTCCATTCATGTATCGCTCTTGTTACAAAAGTTGATTTATAAATGTTTAATCTGCATTTAGGGATGCGATAATTATGCGATTGCCTAGTAATATAATTAATTTCGTGTGGCCGGATGTTTGGTATAATTTCTTTGAGATACTCAGGTACCACACCATGATAAATTTTATACATAGTTATTAATTTTGTCATTCTACGAACAGAAAGTGGTTCCCACCCAGTTTCAAAATAGATTCCCTTGATGCTAGTGCGGTTAGACCAGTGACTATTCTTGCTGCTGCCAACTGTAATTTTTCAAGTTTTTCAGAAATTTTCCAGTGTGAAATATTGCAGATAATTTCTCAAAGGGGCGTGGTTGTCTGTAATGGGTTTGGTAAGGTGCTATCTTTGCTGCACAGAGGGCGTTCCCTGTAGTATTAATCTTTAATATAATATGTAAAGTAAGCAAACAATATTATTTGTCATTCTAAAACTAGAGCATTAAACATGCATCTATTCAAAGTTGGAACATTGATGGCAAAGCAAATTCTGTGTGTTCAACCCCTCCAGTTTAATTGAATGAGTCATTTCTTTACAACAAAGGGGTATTTTTCAAATTAATTTTTTTAAAAGTATGTTATTTGTTTCCTTTTATTTGATATAAAAGTGATTGAGTGACATTCATTCAAGAAGAAAATGTTTCTTTTAACCGCGGGTTAACCCTGGATGTCAATTCTGTGCAAGAAACACCATTATTCGTATATTAATCAAACAAAGCGTACATTATAGATCAAATTCATATACAGCTTTAAAATATTACATTGTTCATGAATAATTTGTCCCATAATAGTACAATGAAAGAACCATTTTTCACGTACATTGACACCCCATTACTAAACTTGGTCACCTAGGAACCCAGATTCACGGGATGTGTAAAAATGAAGGGTTTATCTTAAAGCATTAAATGAATCGACGCACTTTTAAAAACATACTTCAAAATTCGATTTAGCGATTTTAAGCGATTACATTTCGATTTATTACTGTCTGGTTTCACAGTCAAGTTTGTGGGATTGATTTAATGTATAATATGAAAGCTAAATATTCACTCGAGCCAGAGAAAATGAGACACTAATGAACTTTTAAACTTTATGAAAAATAGATGACGCCGATGTATTGAATTCTACGATGTGGACAATATATAAATTGTGGCCTGGAGAAAATTTAATTAATGTTCCCCTTATTCAGGAGTTGTTTACAGGGGAATCGCGTTAATTGGCGTTATTGTGTCGGAGAATTTAACCAAATAAAGAGCCTGCAACCCTCGCCGTTAGAGTTAATAGTGACTGGTTTTATTAACAGGAGATGTTGATGAGCATGCGCTATAATCAGATTTTAGATGTATGTCAAAAATCAGCGATGAACAATCATTAAAGAAGCATTAAATCGTTTCTTTCGTCATAAAGTTATCGAGTGGGTCGCTATCGACAAAGTACTTATGATAATGACCCAATATAACTTCGAGAACATCCCCAGCAGATAGTAACCAGCGATTTGTTGTCTCTGCTCTCGACAAAGCAGACTGGAGCTAAGTCACAAAACAAATATTCCAGTTGACGATGAAATGTCGTTGCTGTAGCATGCACGGATTTAAAAAAGCTGTCCAGTTGAATGAATTAACCAAATATAAAGCTGAAAAATTGAATGAAATGAACTACTCTAAAGAGGATACGTGTAGGTATTTATTATAAATTTTCGAGTATCTTGCGGCGACTTGGAAGATGTCCGATTTCCCGGATTTTGTCACTGCTCGGTCTAAAGTCTGGGTAACGACCTATGTACCGGTGGGTTGGACGGGTGAACGAAAGGTAGGTTAATTTTACAAAGTCTTTAGGGAACGTTAATTATCAATAGAAAATTAGAAAATTATAAAATGAAAAAAAGAGATATATGATATAGATAATGCATTCTATCCACGTGTACTTAAGGAAGCTTGTAAGTTTTTTTCCTCCAGCCTCGCCTTTCATGGGGCAATACAGTACATTTTCTTTGGCTATGGTTAGTTTGTTTATGAAAACGCCATTCTCTATTATGTGACTCTAACCACCGTTTATTTCAACTTTGTGAGTAGAATGATCTTATGATTCAGGTCTGTTGTCACATGGGACCAACATAATTGTCATATGTATTTCTGCCTTTACCTTCTTTAATAATCAGTACTATGTTTTAGCTCATCTGAGCCTAAATTTGTCCTTTATTCCTTTATCTGTCGTCGTCGTTGTAAACTGTCATCTTCTTCCTAAAATTACCGAGCTAGTTTTATCACGCATGACACAAAGTATCATTTGGCAAAGGGGATTCAAGTTTGTTGAAATGAATGTCCATTTACTCTTGAAAGGGGTATATTTTTTTTTTAAAAAAAACTGAGCATTGGGTGTTGTCTTAAATAAATTCCTTTTCAAGAACTACATCACTAAAAATTCAATATTTACAAGAAAGCTTAGTCATATACTTTAGATTCCAGTTTGTTGACAACAATCCCAACACCCCACCACCGACTAATAATGGGACCACATTAGGAGTGCGAAGTTCTTCATAGCAATAGAAATGTATAGGGATTTTTTAAAACTCTTCTCAAGAACCACGGAGTCAATTTTAACCAAATTTAGCACAATAAAATTCTGTAGGGAAAGGAGATCTAGATACATGTATATTTAAATAAAGGGCCAAACCCCTTTTCAATAATTGCAAGTAGGAGATCAACGCAAAATAGTGAAGTTTTGGTGCTGTCTTGAAAATCTCCAGAACCTCTGAGCCAAACTCGGAACAAATGATTCTTGGGTAAAATGGATTCAAGTTTGATCTGATGAAGGGTCACGTCTTTTTTTCCCAAGGGGAGATAATTGCAAAAACAGTGGAAACTTGATGGAGTACTTTGAAAATTTCTTTTCCATGGAATCAATGAGCAAATTGAATCTAACTTGACAGAAAGCAGTTATTGGGTAAACAGGACGTTAAAATGACTCCCCTCCCCCACTCCCATCCCCTTGTAAGGATAAAAATTACGAAGTAGTGAATATACTTCGTGTCTTAACTCTTTCCCAAACCACCAAGTGAAGATAATGGTAAAATAGTAAAACTACTTTGGTTTCCTTTTTTAAAGATTTCCTTTTCCAGAATAACTAAGCTGCTATTATCAAAATTTGTGCTTAGATTTCTTATATTTGGTAGATAAAGTTCGTTCAAACCATACTCTTCAGAATGCAAGAAGGGGATCCAAAATATCACATAGAAATAAAAACAATATCCATAGAAATAAAAAAAATATATATATCACATAGAAATAAAAAAAAAAATTATCACATAAAAATTTAAAAAAAAAGATACCCAGTACCTTTTTATACATATATAAAAAAGTAGGCTATAATTTTTTTGAATAGATATGGAATTTTATTCAATCCATACCATGCAAATGAACCACAGTGGTGTCCTAAAATTTACAAAGAAATATATTGCATAGATCGTATAAAAGCAGAGGTCTGATTTTAATCAGATTAATGCCCTTTGGTACTAGGCTATGTTCACAATAGATGCACTTTACATTAGATTATGTAAAAATAACTGTGCAATTTTTGTTCTTCAAACAAAAGATCCCCAAATTGTGAAACGAGTAGCAAGCAAATTTTACTTTGTTGCAAACAAATTTGTTCGACCATGGCTGATTTGATTAGGAAAACGATGCAAAAATTAATGCTAAATATTTTGTTACTGTTGGGAACTGCTAATCAGGTGAGCGATGTGGTTCATGGACCTCTTGCGTTAATATTAAAAACCTCCGCTCTTTGATATTCCACTACTATATGCTCTGTACAAAATGCCTGTCTGTTCTATCGAGGAAATTGTTTTTAAAATATTGTGGCGTATAAGTCGTGTACATATCTCAAACAAGAGTGCACCTGGGTTGTAAAATGCAGTGTATATTCAATGTTAAAGTTATGTAAATCGATTACACAAAATCCACAACATGGCCGCGTTTGGATCTATTTACTGTATAATCGAAGATGAAATACATTTAACATAACACATCGATTAACAGCGATAGTCAGTCACTGGCATCAATTGTCGGTCAAGTCTGTGAGGGATGATATGATCATTTAAATATATGGACGTGTACTCAGACTATCGCTCTTAAATAATTCCATCCCCCTCATTTTATCATTGTTGCAGAGGAAGGGGTGGGATTTTTTTTGGGGGGGGGGGTCAGTAACTCACCAATTCGTGCAAACTAGATGTCTAACATCATTATGACCCGCTCTGCTTCACAATACTATGTTTATCTACAGTGCTTCAATTCCCCCCCCCCCCCCCCCCCCCCCCCAATGTTTTGTCGGTAATAAAATATAAATTAATGTCTGTGTAGAAACGTTATTTAATACTTATAAAAAAGTGACTAATCTTAATTCCTATAAAGAGTAGAAAGTTAAGAGTAGGAAATACTAGTACACGGATTCATCGATATACCACAGGTGAGATCAGTTGCCTTAAGGGAGGTGAGCATCCCTACTGACCGATCGTACCCGCCGTGAGCCCTATACCTTGATTAGGTAAAAGAAGTAAACCAAAGTCAAATGCATGGATTTGTATCAGGTCTAATTGCTATTCTTTAAATTCATTACATTAAATTTTTCGTTTTTTCCTTCGAGCACCCCCCCCCCCCCTTCATGCGTGTCCAAATTTAAGTATAGAACACAACACATATACCGTAAGTTTATTTTCAGCTGCAGAACTTCCCATACATTTAATGTTTTTATGTTTTACACTTAGCAGTAAGGGCAGACCATACAAAAGACAAAAGCCAGGATTAAACTCGAAGTTCATTTGATTCTAAATTTAATTTGTTTATCTTTCAATTTATTACGTTAACACAATCAATTTTGCAAGAAGTATATATAATGAATGTTCGTTCATAAGCATTTATTCATCTTTCCACCACGATGAGAGGTACAATTAGAATACTGGAGATACTTCCGGAACCTGAAAGAGTTATCCTTCTTTTGAAATTCCGCAATCTATTGTTACACGAAAATGTGTCAGTAAAACTTAAATAACATTTTCCCAAGAATTTTTATACTTTTTAGTAGATACAGTGAATAATTTAAAAGAAAGATTTTTTTTTGGGGGGGGGGGGGGCAATTTCCTTTAAATTTTCTTTTCAAATATATATATTTTTTAAAATTTGTAAATATATACAGTTCGATTTCATATAAAACTGAAGGTTTTCATTACCACGTTTCATTACCACGCTTCATGAAAAGTATGTCAGCGTCGGCCTGAGGTGTTGCATTTCATAACCTCATGTATTTTCAAAAATGAAATCCATCTCTTAAAAATATTGGTTACTAACAGGCGAAGCCAAAGGAGTCGAGGCCACTGTAGATACAGTCAGAACGGTTGCATTTATAGTTTGTAACATGCAAATGCTAGGTGTCGAATTTACAGCGGAGAGAAACAAATGATACGTAAATGTCTAGATATGTAGGTTGTCGGTGTTATTAGGATATCGTGAGTCACCGATTATGTTTAAACTACAACAACTGTTCGTTGTTTCCTAGACACCATGCATATTACAATCTTTGGAAGTAAGACATCTTCATTCTCTCAACAAATTGTTGTCAAATATTACAGTTCCACTTTCGTTTAAGCTTCAGAAATAAAATAAAAATTGATCACCAGTACCAAGCCCGTGGTCAAACTCTCTCTCTCCCAAGTCCCTACAGATACACTTCGGTGTTTAGATTACGATTTTTGTGCTTGTACTTTGGTCCCGTCTGTCCGTCTGTCTGTGAAATTTTGACATTGGTTATAACGTTCAGAATTGGTAATTATAATCTCTTTCAAACATTGTCACTTTGACAACCTTTTGATACTGATTATTGTGACAACCTTTTGATACTGATTATTGTTCATTTTAGAATTACTTAGATAACCTTTCTTCTAATCTTCTGAGAAGGTTTGTCCAACAGTATTACGTTCGGCAGTATTGTGACCTTGACGTTCAGCCATGACCCATTTTTTCAAGGCCTTTGTAGAGAGTAATGATTTGCTTGGTTGTGGTAATTTGGTATGGTTTGTGAGTAATCGTTTTTCACACGCATTATATCATATTATCATTCGATACTTCAAACAACTATTTAAAAAGTTACTTAAAAGTATTTGATCTTGTATTTTGCATGGACCTTAAAAATGCACGTATAATTTACTGTTTTTAAACACTGTTATTTACTTTTGTTTCTGAAACATTATCAATATCGCGTAAGTCACGACAATGTGGTGTGTCGTAAGATCCAGGAAACGAGGCCCGAGGGACTGTTTAGAATACATTCACTGAACATTTCACAACCCTCAGAATATTTATTGCAATGTAACCCCAGATAGTGAAACACAGTAATTAATTCTTACAATATGTATATATTTCAATGATCTAAATCGCTGTAGCGTAAATGACTGATGAGCACCCGGCCCTACAATCCCGTTTAGCGGGGCAGCAGGCGCGGCATGAAAATTACAATTAAAGCTTTTCTAACGTATTGTTCGGAGAAAAAACATAAAAGCCCAGAAATATAAATAAAAGGTATTGAACCTATTCATTTCTCCAAGGAACATAATCAGAGTGTTCTAATGAACGTAGACGAAGTGAACATTCTCGAATGTTTAAATACTCGGTTTTCTTTATGTGAAGATGTATGTGTCTACTCTTTTAACACGCATTGATCTACTGGGTATAAATATATTTGAAGAAAGTTGATGCTCTTTAGGTGCCTTATTTAAATGTATGAGCGACACGGGGTTTAAATGCAGTTGAAAATGCGAAAGGGATAGAAATGTCCCTCCATCACGAGGTGCACGCTGCTGTACAGTCATCGACAAATTCCAAAGAAACTAGTGCTCTACAGTCTTCAATAAAATCCGGAAAGGCGCCAAGTTTTAAGGATGTTCGCGGTAAATTAATTAAGGATTCTAATGCCAGAGTGAGAGCATTGATTAAGGTGGGTAGAATGCAGTGAGGAGGAACTTTTTAGTCCCCTTTGCTATAGGGAAACATTTGAGTGAAAACTTGGAAATATTAGTCCACTGGGTAATTATAAAAAGCAAGAATGTGAGTTGCCAACCAATGTACAGGATAGATAAAATAAATATTCAGTGCAAGATCATTTCCAATTAGATTGTAAAAAACACGTGTAGTGTTTTGTTGTACTGACGATTCCAAAAATATTAATAACTAATTAAACATCTTATTTGATAAAACCATCTCGTACTAAATTACTGTAATTCCTAAATAAGTTGATGAATTGATAATTGCAATCATTGGAAAACAATGGCCTGTCGGTGATTATTACCTGTACAGGTAAATATTGTAATCATACGTAGAATATTCAGGAAACTGACCGAGAGAATATCAAATGTTAAAATCAAGTATCTGGCAAAAAAAAAAAGGGGGGGGGGGTAGAAATTCTACTCATATTGGTACGGTGCACTTTGAGAATAGCTGTCCTACTTACGATTTATTATATCTGCAAAGCAATAAATCCTCGAAATTAGCCTCAAGATGTAAACGTTTTAAAATTGCACTTTTAAAATTGCTATTGCAATGAAGCAAATTACACGGAATTTAATTTTGAGTATAAAGACTGTAAACGAAATGAACAAGTCGGCTGCACCGAACTTCCATGCACTGCGGATTTGTAAAGTAGAAATGATTTAGTTACAGCAAGATAGTATGATTGTCAAAGCTCCATCCAGTGAATTTAAAAATCATACAGGTGAATTCGAATTTGATTTCTTTGAAAAGAAAATATGCACTAGACTACAATGCAAAGGGAGAGATGTTATGCAAATTGTGTATACATCATATAATTTCAAGATTAGATTTCAAAATACTTTCATACAAGATTGTTTCTACATGACGCATGGAAAATTTGAATAGCTTATTTCTTTGTATCATTTATAGTCTCCACCTATCTATATATGCAGTTGTCCTAAAATAATGACCGTATAAAGAGTATTTTTTGCGGTTGTCCATTTTTTGCGGATAGCCAAAAATTATTTTGATACTTATAGATGGGTATAATGCAGCCGCATAAATTGGAAACACAGAATATTTTACTACCTTTTAGGGATCGGATTACAAAAATTTTCACCCGCAGAAAATACATGTTCCTGTTATACACTATGTCTTAACTGCGTTTACGATCATGGCTGTAAGTCTTTATTTTATTGTATACTCCTTTATATATTTTGTGTTTCTCCAAAGTTCTAAGTTTTGTTTCCTCATAGGTTAAGTCTGTATACTCAGTCTAAATATATGTATTTTGTTTCCCCACAAAGTAAAGTCTTTATACAATTTGTACCCCCACAGATCTAAGTCTTGCGCTTTGTGATTTCTCTACAGCTTTATTCTTTATAACTTCTTGTTTTCCCGATAGATCTGAGTCTTTATACACTTTGCACCCCAAAGATTTAATTATTTATGCATTTTTGATTTCCCTATATAGCTTTCAGTCTTTATATACACTGTGTTTTTCCAAATTGCTCTAAGTCTATATATACTGTGTGTTTCCCCATAGCCCCAAGTGTTTAATACATTTTAAGATTCCCTAAAAGCTTACGTTTACACACACACACACACACACACACACACACACACACACACACACACACACACATATATATATATATATATATATATATATATATATATATATATATATTGTGTTTCCCCCAAAGATGTACCACATAGCCCCAAGTCTTTACATTCGTATTTCCATCATAGCTTTAAGTTTTTGGGGGTTAGTTTTACACTTTGTGTTTCCCCATAGCTCAAAGTCTTATACATTTTGCATTTTTCCCTGTAGCGTTAAGTCTGTATACACTTGTGTTTTCACCATACCTTTCAGTCTTTTTGCACTTCAAGTATCCCCATTGCTTTATGTTTTATACGCTTATCATCCCCCTAGTTTTAAGTCTTTATACACTCGTTTCCATTAGATCTAAGTCTATGGACTTTGTATTTCCCCATAGCTCTAAGTCTTGTACACTTCATGCTCTCCAATTTCATAATAATACAAAATATGATTTTAAAAAGAAACAAGTTTAGTCTTTGTAGCTTTGTTATTGTTTTAACAGCGATAAACAACAGAATACATATAATTAATTGACAATTGTAGAAGTTGAAAACTTACAATTCCTATAACAGGGAGATCCCCGAGTATCAAAAACACAATTTAGACAACCTAATAAAAAAACTGACAATGGCAATGGTATCTCTCTAATATTTTCTTTATAAATATTGTGAAACACCAACATCATAAAATAAAAATAAAGTGGCACCTTAAAGTTTCGCCACACAAAAAACACAGATATTATAGCAAGGGAAAAAAAATACAGTTCCGTCAGTGTAGACTGGTAAGTAGTAGAAGGTATTGACACACAGTAAATCTATATAATAAGGCGATGGAGGGTAAAATTACCACAATAATTTCTTCAATAATAACTCTTCCTTACACTTCGACAGCCGCAAACATAGACGATATCACGTGACACTTAAACATTATTTCATTGGTTGATGATAATGATGGATAAAACTTGATTGGTACGTTATTGTTACTGGTGACACACTGTATAAAATAGATACCTGTCTTCACACTAACAACACAGATGATTACATTACATTATATGGAGATGTACGAGAAAACACAGTCAAGGATCGACAAATTATCCAAGTGTTAGATATAACATATAACAAATGATATTGCATTGTATTTTCCCCGTAATTCGAAGTCTTCTTTACACGTTATGTTTCCCTCAAACCGTTATACACTTTGATGCCTCAAAGCTCAAAGTCTTATCAAATGATCTGCGTAGGTTTTGTATTTCATGTTCAATATAACGATATAATTTACAAATACAACCTGCCATTGAGTCAAATGCTGTCTGACGTGTTTCATTCCAATTGTTATGCCGTTCTTGGCACCCTGATTTGGACTAAGGATTATTCCGTTTACCCAATCGAGATATAGGGCTCACGGTGGGTGTGGCCGGTCAACAGGGGATGCTTACTCCTCCTAGGTACCTGATCCCACCTCTTGTATGTCCTGGGGTCCGTGTTTATCCTACTCTTTATTCTATATTCCTTATAGGAATTATGAATTTGATCACTATTCGTTATCTTCACCTTTTCATGTAGTATAAATCTAAAATAGATAAATATTTCTATGTACATGTACCATCAGCAACACTAATATCCATGGAAATTATCCTATATACTGTGTAGTGCAAACGGTTGTTAGGGTTCGCAGTACAATCGTGTTAAATCCTCGTACACGTGCCTATATCGTATGATTCGATAAGCATACTAATGCCACCCGATATTAATTTCTTTACAAGCCTTGCTACTTTTTTTAAGTAATGGGTACCAAAAAGGTTAGAAATTTGGAATACAGACAATCAGAAAAGATTTAGTGCATCTGATCATGTGACCGAATCGATGTGGAAAGCAATTAAATCATCTACAGAACTCTTGGCAACCAAGACTTGGAACAGGCAGGGCGTAATTAAAATCGAAATTCTAAAAGAGGGGGAAAATCGGTGAAACGTGTCAGATATATGGGTGTTTAACAACCACAGTGTATGTCTACTGGAAAGTGCAAATACAGCCGTAACGTAATCGGTTCCGATCCTTGGAGAAAATACCCACTAAAGCTTTTGTAAAAACACACAGCTAGATAAAAACACAATTTTCGACACCTATTGTGATGATGAGTTAATTCCGAAAAGTATTTTTTTTAATGAAAGTTTTTTTTTTTTTCATTGAAGTCTCCGGGGGTGAACTATTTTTATTAGAATTTTAAAGTCCGCTGCTTGCAGTTTTATTTACATATATATAATAGCGCCAAGGTCTCCAATGAGCTACCACAAATCCTCCACAGATCTGCGTTTTCTCTAGATGTCCCTTTAAAACGTTCCTAAAACATTTTACGAAATTACCTAGCAGTCATCAAATGAAGTCAGAAGAGAAAGAGATAAAGGATTTAAATACCAAGGAGAGTTTATCTCTGATCTTTCTTAATTTTTTTTTATGAATTTGTGATGGATTTTCGGTGGGTTTTTGCCGGATAGAAGAATCTGTAGTTTATAATACGATACTGAGTTTCGACATGCCAACCGCTTCTTTTGGAATTAAAGAGAATCGCCGTTTCCATCCCTTTCCCAAACATAGACAAACTGTGCGTCTGAAAAGTATATCGGGAGTTCAGCTGGAAAATGTCAATTCCAGAATATCGTCCCTAATTAAGGTAATCTTAACTTCAGTTTAAGGAAATATAACAAGCTCCGCATTTTATTTTTCTTTCTTTCTTTTTTATTATTATTATTTTTGTTTTTTAATGTTTATTTTTACTATTCCTCACATGTGTTGAACTATTTAACTTTCTATTTATTACTACATAAGAGCGATTAAATCTACTATATACACCTAACTAAAAAAGGATAAACATCGAACCATCTCTCTCTCTCTCTCTCTCTCTGAGTAATGTATTAAACTCTCCATTTACATTTTGAATTTTTACTTATTCCACATGATCTGATAGCCGTGAAGAAAATATTGCTCAACAACGTTGTAAGCGTTTGGTAATGTATGAGTAAGACTTTCTATACAGTTTGAAAATATTGTGTTTTCACGAGTTGGAGTGGCAATGTATTTGGTTTAGACATTGGAAAGAAAAACAAGAAAACTTTATGATGTTGGTTTTGGTTATCCTGTTATGGCAATGATAATAAATACTACAGTAAAGGTCAAATAGAAAGATCGTCCTGCTTGAGTAGAGAGAAGATGAAAAAATGAGTCCACCTTTTTCAAATGCCTGTCATAGAAATATCTGATATATGCCCATCCACCTTCTGTTTTGTGATAGGATCTCTGACGGAGAACAGACAAAAGACGGATTATTTCAAAATTCGCTTCTCCAATAAATGTTCAATGATTAGGTAAAGAAACTATTTAAGTAAACTTCCCCTAAACCGCAACCTGTATTTAAATTTCTTTGACAACAATATTTAATTCAATATGTGTTGGTTACAGATACTTTAATGAGGACTGTTTAGCTGACTGGGTGACATAAATTATTGCATGTAAATGATATCATAGCGACATTTAGATTTATAAACATTTTACATTAGTAATAGATTCGTATTCTTTATTACGCTCAATAACGTGATTTATAAAATTCAAACAAGGTGAAGAGCAAAATAAATAAATACACCCCCCCCCTTCCAAAAAAATTGGAGAAGTAAAACACATGTACGTGTGTAAATGTTGAAATTCTAAAACCTCCAGATTCATACATCTGCTAGCCTACCGCTCTAGTTAATCTTAAGAATTGAGTAAATGTAAATTTATCAATTTGATTAAACTACTATGATTCTCATGATAATACTTGTTAAAGTTACTTTACTCTCATTTCCCTGTATAATAAACTGATATTCATCTTCTGATGAGCAATGCATACAAACTCTGTCATTATCTTTAGATACATTACATTATGTACAACAGTTGTAAACAGGTTCTCAACATAAGACTTTTCTTTGCTTTTCATGCTGAAGAAGTGCAAGGCAGACTTTGGGTTTAAATGCTCAACAACTAATGTAACAGGACTGATCATAAGTCGATTCCCATGTGGTTGTGAACAATTTCAGCCCAGAAGACACAAATACTCTCTCTTTATCAAATTGCAATAATCCCACACAGAACCACTATCCTTTGATGATGGTTCTAAACTTATGATACTTGTATTCAAATGTACATGTGCATGCAATTAATAAGACACACACTGTGTATGTGTGTTTGTGTGTGTGGATGGGTGGGTGTTAAAACAATTTCCCCAAGTTTAAAATCCACACTCCTTTTCTATTGTCAACTTGACTATTACCAACTCATCTCAAATTGCATCGGGCTTCTTGTGTACAAGTGTTTAGTACCGCAGTTCGGATAATGTATCTTCGCGCGGAATTAGAAAGCGGTAATGTTTGAGTATGAATAATTCATGTGGTACTATCCCATTAACAACTAAACAATCGAGAAGTTGGATCAGAATCGTCCCGTGAAGATCAGAAGGAGAGTAGCCGAGACACGTGAGGGGGATTAACCAAATGGTCACAAAGTAACTTTCGAAATAATATCGTTGACATGAAGAGTAACACGTGTTTTGTTGTCTCGATAGATTTACTAAGGTGGTTGCTGAAATCTTTACAGAGAAAGTAAATTATAAATATAACTTCTTCCATTTTATATGTATAAAGTACATACACGTAATCTTTAAAGCCCAGGAATACTGGTACTATCGATTTTATCATAAGGACATTTACCAAATTCCAACAGTGGCCCAGTGTTTGGTTGATAATTTTCTCGAGTAGATCAATTTCCCATCCCGGAATTAACTCCAGATCTGAAATCAATACCCGCCGAAAGCCTCCAATGACATCCAACTGTCAGCCTGTCGACGTAGAAATTCCTTACCTATTACTTTATACACATTGCTATGCACAGGCGTTCGAAGACAGATACCTCCAATCCGTGCGTTGTCCTCATCTCCGATGATATCCGTTTTTCAGGGGTTTTTTTTTTTATCCGTTTGAGGATTTTTTTTTATCTGTTTTTGAGGAGGATTTAATCTGATTTTGAGGTTTATTTCTTATTAATCTTAATTAGATTTGGGTTTTCTTTCTCATATCCTCCGAACGGAGAAGAACTAATGGAATGTTATCATAAAGTAATTTTTTTTTTTACAGTTTCCTTTAAAAATTATCAATTTATATATATATATATATCTCTGTGTGTGTGTGTGTGTGTGTGTGTGTGTGTGTGTGTGTGTGTGTGTGTGTGTGTGTGTGTGTTTTCTATCCAGTATATGCCCTACATTAATGTGTCCACTACCAAGTACTAACTTGATCGTCAAATGATTTTGGGGTATGTCCTGGTTAAGGATGCAATTTACCGCATACATGACTTCAATTGCTTTTTTTGTACTTCAATAATAGTTCAAAGTAAACGATTTAAAAAAAACTTAACGTAGTCAAATAGAAACTAAGTGCGTATAACATAAAGCATGAGATTATTGAATCATGACTGATTAACTGATTTCTATGTACTCAAGCTCGATGACATTCGGACGTTTTAAGAATACATTTCAATTTACAAAAAGTATGTTTAACATTTTGGAAAGGTAGGTATTATTTTTGCTATTAACTATTCATATCAACTATTCATTATATGTTTATGCGCTGTTCAAGTATCTGTCGAATTTTATCAGCAAGTGTCTCTTTTGCTGACGACAATACGCTAGGTATACGCTGGAAGTATTTGTTTTAATCTTGAAAAATCCAACTCGTGTTAAAGGAGTAGATAAAACAAAAAGCCAAAATACACCAAAATAATAAAGCTGTCATTTAAGATGTTTTCCAGTGAAAAAGAGAAATTTTTATTATAGCGGGTCAAGTGTTCTTCTATTGGTCCAACAGTAAGGTATAGAAGATCACGTGTGAAATCCCAGTTTTCTGCTTAATTTGTGTCAAAGGTGTTTGCTTTTTATCAAGAGCATTCTAATCTAAACATCTATGTTAAAACACTTTTATAGGAAGTGTGTTTGTGTATAAATATGAGTGATATATTAAAGGCCCCTACAATCCTTTGATACGCAGGCTTCGCATTGGTTTATAACATTTTGCAGTCTGTCTGTCCGTTCGTAACGTATATCTTGTCACTGGAACTCGTCTTAAGTCAGAATGGATCTCGTTAAGAGTCAAAATAATTACAGAATTGCACATTTGACAACTAACCGGTCATCGTATCACCAACACAGAGCCTTAATCCATGATTTCATTATGTCCCCGAAGTTTATTCATTTTTTTTTGGGGGGGGGGGGGGGGGAGTCTGTCTGTTTCTTCGCTGTCTGTCCAAAACCTTACCTTGTTCACTTTGAACAATACACACATATAAAACAACAACAACAAAAACAAACAAACAATAACGTACAGTGGGTGAAATGAAAGATAAAAAATATGGCTTTATTCCAAGTCTGTGGGGTGGGGATCTTTATAGAACGTTAAAACCTTAGTGACACGTTTGATTTCCGTCAGAAACGCATACTTTGTCCTGTGTTGTTGGGTGAATTTCATTGACAATTAAATGAGCAGGACCTAGTGTATAGATAAATATAATTTAATGATACCAATTCCTACGAAGTTATAGCCCATTGGAATTGAAGTTTATGTGTTCGGTAAATTTTGGTTAATTGTCACTGCAACTTTTCCTTTACAGTTTTAATGAACTATATTAAATTTGGTATAATAAAGAAATGGATATAGACGGGTGGTTAATTTATTAATTGTGAACAACTTTCGTGCGTTGATAAATCTCTCTGAAGAGGAAAATATGAAGCTTTTTGCTATTGTTCAGCAATACACGCGATAGTAGTCGTTTTGGTTTCATTTTTGTTTCAAATTATTATACAAGAACTTCAGCGATAGACAGTATGATATTTTTATGCTTTCTCTGCTGCCGTTTCTCGCACTTACGAATATTTTTAAAAATAGACATTTATACATTTTATGGCATATGTGATTGTATATTATGTAAAGGAGAGGAATATCTAAGATTTGGAACTTGTATCTAATTCTATTGTCTAATTGGCAAAAATATATATGTTCGAATCAAGTCAGAGATATGTATGCATAGTGTTGAAGATATTACGAGACACATTGTTTACAGAAAGGCGGACTTACACCTACTTTTGTACAGCCTTCCTGACTCTTCATTTGCTGTTGAATAGATCTCAATGAAACTTAGTTTCAACTACGATTATCTAATGTATATATAGTTTAATAAAGTTCAAACCTTTTTGAAGTTATATAATCAATTGTGCAAAGTTCTACTAGTGCCTACTGTGTCTATATGTACAAGTTCTACTAGTGCCTACTGTGTCTATATGTACAAGTTCTACGAGTGCCTACTGTGTCTATATGTACAAGTTCTACGATTGCCTACTGTGTCTATCTGTACAAGTTCTACTAGTGCCTACTGTGTCTATCTGTACAAGTTCTACTAGTGCCTACTGTGTCTATCTGTACAAGTTCTACGAGTGCCTACTGTGTCTATATGTACAAGTTCTACGAGTGCCTACTGTGTCTATCTGTACAAGTTCTACGAGTGCCTACTGTGCCTATTTATACAAGTTCAACTAGTGCCTACTGTGCCTATTTATACAAGTTCAACTAGTGCCTACTGTGCCTATTTATACAAGTTCAACTAGTGTTTACAGTGCCTGTATTAACAAAATTCCACTAGTGCCTATTGTGCTTATATTTACAGTTCTACTAGTGCCTATTGTGCCTATATTTACAGTTCTACTAGTGCCTACTGTGCCTATATTTACAAAGTTCTACTAGTGCCTACTGTGCCTATATTTACAAAGTTCTACTAGTGCCTACTGTGCCTATATTTACAAAGTTCTACTAGTGCCTACTGTGCCTATATTTACGAAGTTCTACTAGTGCATATTATACCTATCTATACTCGTTTTACTAGTGCCTACTGTACCTATCTGTAGAAGTTCTACTAGTGCCTACTGTATTGTCTGGATGAATGTTCGCTTAATTCAAAAATATCCGTACGCATGTAGGGGCATCGTGTTTTACAAGTTTCGTGGTCCTTGTTATTATACCCGAAAGATAAGTTGTTTGTTTCAAATGTATTCAAGGACAACGACCCATATCATTCAATAGCCGTATCAGTTAAACTATGATATACATGTATATCACCTCTGATAAATTCTAAATCAATATGACACATGTGAATAAATGTTATTGTATGAGATTTTCAAAAGGAATGCGTCGTAAGAGACCTGTTCCATTTTACTATATAATCTAAATGGGATTATCTGCCTACGATGCTTAACTGTATAACTTTATACACTACTGTCCATTCACGGAAATCAAAGGGACAAAATAACACACACACACACACACACACACACACACACACACACACACACACACACACAAACACACAGACACACACACACACACACACATATATATATATATATATATATATATATATATATTCAATACGTAAAGCAAGATATTTTAGGAGAATTGGCTATTATTTTCCCCACATATTCGTCCGCTTCCAATACAAAAATGTTCACAAAGGTATTTATTGTACTTTCTTTTCTTTCTTTCTTTTTTTTTATATACATCTACCCATGCTATTTTAGTATTTTGCTACCAATATCTATGAATGCTTCTTGTGATTTGCCGTAAGAAAATCGATAAATCCTGATCATTTTAATAGATATCAATGGAAGTTTGTTGATGGTTACCAGCAATTTCTTCGTATAATACATATAATGTTGTAGAATATATTTATAGTCAACACAGGATCTGTGATGGTCAGCTATATTTTCCGAGCAAACACGCTATAAATTTCTGTTAATAAGTAATGTTGTTGTGTATGTGATATTTCTAATTGCTTTTACTACTCTAAGTGTTTGCACATCCGATACAATCTGGTGGATCTGTAAACAGTGCTATCGAAACACTGGTTGTGGAATTTCACCACATTAGTAGAAAGCACCTATAAAGCAGTAAAGTGCACGAGTTTAAAGACAATAGCAAGGATATCGATCGAGCTTCGGAAATATTCTTCAGGACAAACTGGACTTTGTTTTCCATTGTTTCTGAGATTTTCAGTAAATTTGAAGTATTAAATCCTTTGGTACCTATTGTGTTTTATTGTTGGAGTCGATGTTTCTCTGATGGACTTGATTGTTTTTCGTTGTTGCTTTATTTTTATTCAACTCTGTAAATAGCCATGCTTTATCTAGCCATTAACTTGATTGACGAACTGAAAGACCCATAATGCCGTTTTTTGATGGATGGCAATTGTTGTAGGCCAAAGTACTCAATTTGATAAAAAAAAAAAAGTGGTGTTTGAAGAATATAAATTAAAAAAAAAACAACTCTGCATTAAAGCTTTTAATGGGGGAAACAAATGCATTGATGTAATATATAGTAGGATATCCTGATTATATTTCCAGGCCGCTGATGAAGGGAGAAAACGTGCCAACGTTCTCCCTCCATTACCCATGGAGAGGGAGCCTACATTCCACAGACCACCCAGGGGATTTGTTTCCCTTCAGAACCCAGAGGAGGTATCCATTTCATAATCAAGATGGTAGACATAATCAAAATGATATGTGCTGGAATATTTTCATCTTTATTTAGTTTCACCCTCAGTGTCACTGAGTAATTTTAAGGTATCCGATCTACAAAACGCCCGATTTTATCCCAAGAATTAATTGTTATGTACTGCAAAATTTGGTATCGAATGAAAGGGAATTAACATAAACAGTGATTCACCGAAAGATATGTCAAAATTGACAAGACATAAAGAAATATTTGTCGCAGAGATTAACATTAATCCCTATGAGGAAATACACTTCTGCCATATAGGGTCAATTATAATATAATTTCCAAAGAAAGCTCATGGTGATAAATGCATATTACTATAATCTTTCAAATATGCAAAGAAAAGTAAAGGTCACCGTACAAGATGTGAAGATATTTTTTTTTTTTTTTTTAAAGTTCTACTAAGGGAGATAACTCAGATAAAAAAAATCTAATTCCCTATGAATAGATCTAGGCCTCATTTACTCTATCCGCCATCTTTATCTCACTAAAACTTAGACATATTATTTTCACAAAGATTTGATGCTACACAGATATTGAGTTTTTGTGAAAATAAATGCTTTTATGGATCGGATACCTTAATACAGGGCTAATACTAAACAATATCATTATAATTATGACTTTGAATTCGAAGACATAATGGTGAGGTCAAGGCGGTGTGAAATGGGCTTTCAATGTGGTAGGACACCACATGAAAAATTGCAACATGTCCTAATATTCTATAAAACCATACCACTCTTTTTGTAACTAGGCAGGGGAGAGTCACTGGCAGAGGAAATTCAAAAAAGTCAGTTTTGAAATTGATCGCAAAGTTGTCACCCACTTGAGGGTAAGAAATATAAGAGTTTGAAATTTAAGTAAATTGCTAATGTATATTTACAGTATTGCAAACATAATTACCAAGGCTAAGAATAGAAAACGTGAAACGTTGTCAAATATATAAATATTTAACAAATTGCATGACTAACGTATGAAAGTAACTTCAACTGAAAGATTATGCTTATGATAATACTACATGTAGTATAAATATTTTCCATTCAGAGAAAGCTAAACAAACGTCTAGACGAAAAGTTCCACAGTTTGGAGGTCGAGTCAGACGAGGAAAGGCAAACAGAACAGACAGACAAAATGACAAGCAGGAAGATAGTAAGTACAGAATACAGAACAAACAAACAGACCGAACAAACTGACAAAAACAGACAGAAAGCTAGAAGTATAGAATACAGAACAAACAAACAACCTAACAAAAAGACAGACAGAAAGATAGTAAATATAGAATACAGAACAAACAGACCAAACTTACAGAAAGAAAGATAGCAATTATGAAATACAGAATAGACAGGCAATAGTAAGTACAAGTACCACGTACACATCAAAGGTAGAGACAAAGAAGCATGAAAGACGTACAAAATACATACTACAGGTGTACCTAAGACATACAAAAACATTCCATATCAAGACAGACAGGAAAATACAATGGACTCGCTTATAAAATGATCATGAGTA
Organism: Ostrea denselamellosa; assembly: GCA_024699665.1. Classification (NCBI taxonomy): domain Eukaryota; kingdom Metazoa; phylum Mollusca; class Bivalvia; order Ostreida; family Ostreidae; genus Ostrea; species Ostrea denselamellosa. The sequence continues at coordinate 8,796,045 of JAMZEH010000015.1, read as the reverse complement.
CCATGTAAACGAAACAAATGACAACTGTTTAAACACGGTGTGCACACCACCTTATTAAAGAAATTCTTTTCTGCAAATTGGTTTATAAAACGTACCTTGCAATACTGTGTAGGGAATAGGTTAGAAAAGATAGACGAAAAGAGTGGAAAGCGTTGATACTAAATTAAGTAAAAAAAACGTAGAATATCCCAGTTTAAACACATCTGAAGAATGACACTTCTACGTATGGGATGACCATGGAATGTGTCATCCTGATAGCGATGCGGTTTTTATCTTTTTAAATTCCAAGATGTCTAAAATTACAAGTTTGTTTCTATATTGCAGAGTGAAAAGGACGACAAAAATATTTTCACAAAATACTCAGACTTAGGAGAAAAAATACTGTATAGTAAATCAAGAAGAAAATCAAAAGGCTCTCATCCCAACGAAAGTGAAAGACAAAAGCACGCCGACACTCACGATGGTGCCAAATCAAATGGGAAATTAACACCCAAATCATTATTACTACCAGAAATCAATAGCCATGAACAGCTAGCAAAGGACAATGAGATCCCTGATGAACAGACGAATGGGCATGTGACCGGAAGTGAAGAAAGTGATGACGAGATAACAGAATTAACGAAGCTTAATGGGAAGAACGAAGACTCGAGCGCACTGGAAAGCTTTCGGGACTTGGTGGTGTCCCCTGTCCAGACTCCTGTTGTCTTCAGACCAATCACAAGGCACAGAGCCAGAGAGAATTCGGACACTGTCGCAGATATCTTAAAAGGGGGTGTCCATCCACCCTGCATCGCTGAAAGCAAATCGGTGACACTTTATGTTTCTTCGGGTTTCACGGGTTAGTATTTTATCATAAACACATGCTTTATATTTAATATACTTTGATAAACACGAAAAATTCCAAAGTCAATTAATCTAAGGTTTAAGAATATTCATTTCCCAACTCTAGACACAGTGGCGGAAAGAACCTGTCTCATAGAAAAGGTATTCCCGGAATTGCACACATACTGTCGCAATTTCGGATTTGAACTCCATATTCACGACCTTCGTTGGGGACTCAAGGACCAAAGTACAGATGACCACGGTCTGCCAACAACGTGCCTTAAGTATCTCCAAAAGTGTCAAGAGGCATCTTGCGGGGGTATCGTTTTGGTAAGTACAGTTGGTTAATAATGTAACGAATTAATAAATAAAGTGCTAGCATTCTTCATTTTGTACCGAATTTTTTGAATTATAGTGAGGATTTACTTTTGCATTATTAGCGAGAGCGTTGAGATCGCTGAAATTTAAATTGCTAACAAGTTATTCCGTCTTTCTTGGGAAAATCGCTAAATTTGTGTTTCCTTAAAAATGTCGCTTTATACAGTATCTAAAGTACTACAGACTAAGTACGTTAATATTTTCGCTTATACGAGGGTCATCCGGAAATGAATGAGAGTTGCTTAATTACGGAAAAACTACAAGTGCTACCCACAAAATCTCTTCATTGTCCCTCAATATAACCTCCCACGGACGCTATGGTCCACTCCCATCGTTTTGGCAGATCCTGAACTCCCGTTGCTGGACAATTTTTGTTGATGTCCGTAACGAATGCGTTCACAGCGTCATATCAGACTCCTCGTACTGGTTCTTTAAGTTTTGGAAACAGGTGGTAGTCGAGGGGACTTAAGTCTGGCGAATATGGTGGGTGTTTAAGAACTTCCTAGTGGTATCGCTCATACCCGTACCTAACAACGCCGGACTTGTGCGGCGTGGCATTATCATGCAAAATTAATGGCGTCGCCTGTAGATCGTTTGCGGCGTATCGCTCGTCGAAGGAGTTTAGTCAAATACCATTCTTAGTACTCTTCACTAACTGTACTTCTATGTGCAACTATAAAATATGATATCGTAATCGAAGATCATTAACATCTTTGGACAGTGAATATTGCGGCGATATTTCACAGGTCTTGGCGAGTTTGGAGTATGTCATTCAGGGCTTTGGCCTTTTAATTCTGACTCATATGACCGGATCCATGTTTCATCGATAGCAACCACTCTATTCAGCATCATTTCACGCTCCTCTGAATATCTATTCAACAATTCAGTGCAAATTTGAACACTTTTGTCTTTTTCAGGGGGCCTCCGTGGCCGAGTGGTTAGAGCATCGGACTCAAAATCACAAAGCCTCTCACCTCTGTCGGCGCGTGTTCGAATCTCGGCCGGGGCGTTATGTGAGCAAGTTTGTCAGTTTACTTGCGGAAGGTCGGTGGTCTCTTCCCAGGTACATTGTATCTGGGTTCTCTCCTCCACCAACAAAAACTGGACGCCACCAGATCACTGAAAAATTGTTGAAAGTGGCGGAAAGCAATAAATAATCAATCAATCAATCAATCTTTTTCAGTTTTTGAAAGTGTGCGTGGCACCCACCGCGCGGCGATCTTTCTCATTCCTAAATTCTGCATCAGAATAACATGAACAGAACTCTTACTTATAACCGTTTCGTAAGCAATTTCCTCAGAAGTAAATCGTCTATCAGAGCTGAGAAGTTGAGCAACAATTTTGGTATAATCGGCGTCTGTAACTGCTATCGGCCTACCGGAGGAGGGCTTCTTGTAAGACTCCTGCCGTCCATTCTTGAAATTCTTCACCCATCTACAAATAGTGCTAAATCCAACTGCACATGTCGGGTCAACCTCCTGAAGCGCATTAAATATTTCAGTCGCTTTCTTTCCGCGCCTACTCTCTATCTTGATATACGCATAAATTTCTTTTCGTGTCAGCGTGAACGCATTGTCCGCCATTATGCTGTTTGAGATGACGTCATTAAAATTACGTAGCGTCACGATGTTAATTAACACATGTGCTTCGCGTAAAGATTAAATTAATTTACGCGCCAAGTTTTCTGGCTTTATGTTTTTTCAATCAAAAGTTACAAACTAACTCTCATTCATTTCCGGATGACCCTTGTATATGTTGTTTTCACTCTTTTTTCTTTCATTGTACAAAGGCGAATTTTAAACGGGCTACTATCAAACGGAAGAATAACGGTACTCCAAAGTGAAATTAAATGGCATATGTTGAGTTTAGTAGAAGACGTGAAATCATGACAATTAGTCAGTCTGAAAGTAACATTTCTTAATACACAGTATTTTGTGTAGACATTTCTTCCTCATTCATAAAATGGGGATTTAGATAAACAGATTGTATAACTAATTAAAAATTATCTTCACTCAAACAGGTAGTTCTTGGAGACAAATATGGACCTTGTATTCTTCCATCTACCATACCGGTAGCAGAATTTCAAGCCATATACGAACAGTCGCTGTATCAACGGAAACAGGAAGTTGAAGTAATGAGAAAGCGTGTGGCCGAAATTGAAAAAGCTTCGGATGAGCGCGAAAAAAAGAAACAACAGGGTCTCACAGAAGGCGAAATCATGGAAGATGCTGGAAGAGATCATCTCAAAATACAAGGATTAGACTTACAACTGGAATCACCGGCAGGGAAAGAACCAATGAACGTGTTTCGGAATCATGCGGACATGATCAAGAGAGAACAACAGATCATTAAGGCACTAAAGGTGAAGGAGGAGAGCATGCCAAGTCCACATCTTCTACGGCAGTGGTACAAACTAGATGACAACTGCAGGCCCCCAGTTTACAGACTGCAAAATATAAGGTGGTGTAGAAATTATATTACTAAATTTAATATACGAAAAATATTCTTAATCAAAAGTTCATTTGGTATGTTCTATAGCATATGTTAACTAGTGTTTGATGTCATATAATTACAATAATATGAAAATCAGTACTGACCACATATGTTTTTTCCCTTGTAGCTCAGTGATTAAGGAATACAATCGTGGTGATGCACGAACACGGGAGTCTGGACGTTTAATGTGGAATGAAACTGCCCCAAAACTCCGAAAACTTCTGGATGAGTTTGCAGATGCGGCCATCAGAGACCAACATTCCAGAAAGAACTACTTCTCATCTTGTAAGCATTTACAGAGTATATCAATTTTAACTTGTCTTATAATTACCATATAACGGATGACATCAGCAGTTAATAATAATAATAAATAATAATAATACCATAGTTATATAGCTCCCTTTTCATACATTTGTATGTTCAAAGGTGCTTTACAGTACATACAACAATTAAATAAAACATTGAAATAAAATTATATAAACATAAGATACAATACATATGCTAAATAAGTATAAAACATCAGTTTCAGGGCATATTAAAGTAAAGATGATGAGATAAAAGTTGAAATTATATATATATATATATATATATATATATATATATATATATATATATATATATATACTGATTGTAATTTATGCGGGAGTAATATTTTTAAACTTATTCTGCCATATACAGTACTAGAACAAGAACTTGACCAGTGTCTTGTGAATAATGATGAGGTCACAGAAGACATAGTTGTCGTCAATAGAAATATCACAGACCTGCACAGTAACCTTGGGGACTCGGCAATAACAGACTATGCAGACTTACACCCTACGCAAGAAAAGACATTGTCAGAAGCAGAGACATCTTATATGACTAAACTAAAAACAGAAATCATCACTGAAAAGGTGAGGACTGAAAAGATGCTTTAACAACTTTATAGTACGTAGATCATTCCATTTCTTCATTTCATGGAAACAAGAGTGTATATAACGAGATGAATCATACAGAGGCCACAAAGTTCCCACAAGGCTCCCCAATCTTTCTTCGTTTAATCATCCAAAGTTTCTTCAGTTCTTGCTAATCATTAAACTAATCCTTTGGGGAAATTTTTAATGAAATCAATCTTATGTAGTTATGTAATCTTGTCAACATATACAATGTATACATAAAAACACGCATAAGTCAATATGACCTACATTATGTCCTTGGTAGAGGAAACGTTTGAAGAAGGTGTGACGGTTTACTTGTATTTATGTAGGTGGATAACAACCATATCTTGAACCATGACGTAGATTGGGATAAAGGAGGAATCCAACCCATAACGAACCGCTCACATCACATCTACCTTGACAGGATGTCAAAGCAGGTCCTGGAAGTTCTAAAGAGAGAGTTTTCCAGACACATCAGTGAAAACAAGGAACAGATGCACACAACATCCAAACTTTACCAAGAAATATCCCAGCATGTTTCCCTCTGTCAGGAAAGGTACAGTACTATCACTCACTCGACACAATTATGAAAATATTGAAAGTTTCTAATTGTAATACCCGGATACATTGTATCTGGGTACTCTCCTCCACTTACGAAAACTGGATGCCACCAGATAACTGAAAAATTGTTGAGTGTGGCGGAAAACAAAACAAACAAACAATCGAATTGTAATACTTATTACACGTCGGTCGTTACATTTACAGAGGACAACACTTCCAAGGAAGGCGAGAACATCTACAGACAGTGAAGTCCTATATTCGCTCAAAGTGTCGACTTCCGCTAATCTTACATGGCAAAGCCGGCTGTGGAAAAACAGCCCTTGTGTGTAAAGTTGCTTTTGAAATTCAGAAATGGTGCAAAGGGTGAGTGTACGAAAAATCACTGGATGTGAATACGAAATGTCAGTATTTGGCGAAAATTGACTGTATTTTTTTGTAAATCCTGAATTGTTCTCTTTACAGATCAAAACCTCATGTGATCTTCAGGGCTATAGGCCGTACCACAGCCTCGAGAAATGTCCGCACTCTATTACGGAGTATTTGTTTACAGCTATGCCACGTATTCGGAGGAAGGGCGGAGGAAGTTCCAATGGTAAAGTTATCATAATAGCAAAACTTTTTTCACTAAAGAAAAGGACATTTACACAATACGAAAACAATAAATAATTGTGAATTGCTGATATCAAATATACTTCATAACCAATCCTTTTTTGTGTGCTAAGGTCAGTTTAAAGTCAGTGTTGTTTTATACCAAAGGGTTAGACAATTATAGCTAGTACAGATGATTTTGAAATGTTATGATCCAGTTTGCATCAGAATTTAGATATAATGAAGAACATATTTTTGTTGGTATCTACAACCCGAACCAACAAGTTGTAGCAAATGAAATCAAATGGCACATATATAGACCTCATGTATATTTAAAAATTAATATTTAGTCTTTCTCTCATATGCCTTATACAATTATGTAATGAGGTGTATAATGCACTAAAATAAAGGTAGAGTAATAGATTAAGCAAGATAGTTCATTCTTTCAATACAAAGAAAAAGACGTGGATTAATATAAAATATATACGGTACAAATTTTGATGCACCGGATGTGACAAAATATCATACAAATTTAATATTTCCCGTTTCTTTTTTGCCACTCTTTCGACTAATTTACATGAACATTTACGAAAGTTTATCAAAACCTTGCTCTCCTGGATATGTAAATAAATAATAATTTGGTTGGTTGTATATTATATAGTATAACGTCCCGCATAAGAATTTTTCAACGTCACCATTGCCGGTGAAGGACTGCAAAATTTAGGTCTATGTTCGGCGCTTACGACATTTGAGCAGGGAGGGATCGTTATTGTGCCACACCTGCTGTGACACGGGACCTCGATTTTTACGGTCTCATCCGAAGGACCACCCCATTTACTCGGCCCTTACGACAAGCAAGGGGAACTGAGGACCTATTCTAACCTGAATCCCCACGGGACTAATAATTTGGTTGTACATGTAACGGTGATATATTATATCCTTAAAGTGTTTATTTTTTCGCTTTATTTTTCACCTTTGTAATATTTACACTACCTCGATATAATTTTAAATTAACACGTGAATGTCTACCTTTAATTTATACAAAAATAAAACTTTTGTGTAAACACTAGTCACAAGAAATCAAATAAAACATGCATTTGGTAATGCGGATCAGGTGACGTTTAATGGCATCATGCTTATCCTGCGCATTTAAAGATGTAAATCAATGATATCAAAATTCAAATTGACAACTGCAGATCTACACGTGATGCAGCTGGAGACTGTGAACAATTTGAAACATAATCTTCTAACAGCTTTCGTGCTGGAATCTTTTACAAATTCCCAAACCATCTAACAAATCTCTACAAGAACTTTTTTGTTGATGTAATTTGAAAATAAAGGTTGATTGCATTGTGATTCATCCCTACCCCATTTGAAAAGTTAATTTTGCAGACTTAACGTTAGATAAGCTTTATGCACAGCGAAAGAAAAAAATATAATGATGCTATAAATAACAATATATTTACTAACTTACTATTCCTTGTCGTACAAATATTCACCATCAACTGCAAATACGTCGACATATTGGAAAGTAACTATTCATCTAAAATATTCATCCCTAAAAACTCGGATATTCATTCATTCATACGAAATCATGTCGTCATTAACATGTAATAATATAGGATATATATGAAAATGGCAATTTATTTCTCTTGGGGAAAAGTTGTCTACAGCAGTTAATCATCCCATCTCTAACTGTTAATGATATAGTAGTCTGAACATGCGCGACGTGTATGTTGTTTTAACAGCAATGTTTTGAAGATATGTGTCATTTAGTTGAACAAAGTTAAAACTGAAGAACATATACTAGAATGTAAGCACTTTGATGGAAAAAGTGAAGATAGCAAAAAAGTGATCAATCCCAGAGGTGGGATCAGATGCTTAGAAGGAGTAGCCATACCTTGTTGACCGGTCATAATAACCATGAGCCCTATATCTTGATCAGATAAACGGAGCAATCAGTAGTCAAAATTAGTGTGTAAAGAACGGCTTACCAATTCGTATAAAACACGTCAGACAGCATTAGACCCAAATGAGAGGTTGCATTTGTAAATTAGATCGTTATAACGACTATAGAAGTTGCGAAATGCTGCCTTTAAACGATATTGTTGAAACTCCAATAACATAAACTTAATTGCCAGTATCCTGCTTTGATTTAAAAACTGATCATACTCAGAACATATTCTGACATATCGAATCAGTTGAGATGTAGGTAGATGGAAATTTGCTACATCAACATTAATACATTACAACATCAAAACGTATGACTCCACAACACTTTACACAATACCTTACGATATATGAAAGTCTTGACTTTTTGACATTGTAGACAGTTGCTTCTTCAACAAACGTGGTAAAAGGAAATATTCTTATCTAGTGATCAGTCATCCAAAAATTATTTTGTTAAACACCACCCTGACTCCACGCAGAAGTACTCTAAAGTTGATATTAAAAAGATGCTAGAGTCTCTCTTTGACAATATCTTCATAGTCTTTGGTGATCAGGTCTTCCAACAGTCTGTTGGAATTCGCAGTGGCACGAATTGTGCTCTTTTTTAGCTGACCTGTTTTTATTTCCTTAAAGCAAAATTCATTCAAAGTCTTCTATATGAGAAGAAAAAATCTCTTGCTGTGGCCTTCAATTCTACATTTAGATATGTCGACATTCATATTTATCTATTAACAATGATCATTTTTATTCATACGTCGATTCTTTATAACCAAGTGCACCAAAGGATCTTCCATATCTGCTTCTTGCTTATATATTTTATTGAAAATAGATGTTGATGGCAAACTAACAACTCAGCTTCATGACAAATGAGATGATTTCAATTTCTCCATCGTCAACTTTCATATCTATGTAGCAATATACCATTATCACCTGCATATGGTGTTTATATCTCACAAGTGATTCGATACGCAAGAACTTGTTCTGCATATGATCAGTTTTAAATCGAGACGGGCTACTGACAAACAAGTTGATATTACAGGGATTTGTACTGTCTACAGTCAGCATTTCGTAAATTCTATGTTCGTTATAACGATCTAGAGTACCAATACAACTTCCATTAGATCAAATGCTGTCTGATATCTTTCATTCCAATTGTTAAGCTGTTCTTGGCACATTGATTCTGACTGCGGATTACTATGTTTATATGATAGGGCTTACGAAGGGTGTGACCAGTCGACAGGGGATCCTTACACCTTCTAGTCACCCGATCCCATCTGTGGTATGTCCAGGGGTCCGTGTTTGCCCATCTCTCTTATTTGCATTTTCCATCGGAATCGCAAGATTTATTGTTGTTCCTTAAATTGATCTTTTCATGGATATGGGAAGGTGATGATGGAGAAGTTCATGTCATCTCATTTGTCGGAATCCATTCTTAAAACAAATTATTGGCAAATTATTTATCTAATTATCTTTATTTTAGGAATTTAAAGGCTTAGTGAATGACTTTCCTCAGCGAATAAGTCAGGCCTCTGAATTTGACCCTCTAATAGTTATTTTGGATGCTGTTGACCAGTTAACAGGTACGTTTATGAAAGTAAACCGACAGTGTCATATCCCTGTATATTTATAACGTAGTTAAATTGATTTTTCAACAAAACTAAATCGATTTTTTGTAGCGGAACATGAGGGAAACAAAATGTCATGGCTTCCAAAGGATCTTCCATTGAATGTAAAACTAATTATTACAACGAACCCAGAAGAACAATTTGAAAGTTTTCCAGGTATTATGAAAGCCTATGGATCCAACAAGGATATTGCGGTGGCAATCCCAAGCATGCCACAAGAAGACGCAGAGTCTATTCTTGAATACTGGTTGGAACAAGATCACCGAGTTTTGACAAGTTCTCAATTTGAAGTAATCATTAATGCGTTCAACAAGTGTGCCTTTCCTCTTTATCTAAAACTGGCCTTCATGGAATCGAAATTGTGGTCGTCATTTACAGAAATTGAGAACTGTAAATTGTCCGAAAACATAATAAAACTAGCTGCGCTGAGATTTGGAAAACTCGAAACTAAGCATGGAGAGCCGCTTGTAAGGCGTGCCCTTGGTTACATTACGGCGTCTCGAGAAGGGATTACATCGAATGAAATGGAGGATATTCTTTCACTAGATGAGGCAGTAATGGATGATGTAATGGTTAATGTTAGACCAGCTAGGCGACGTTGTCCCACCGTCCTATGGATAAGATTACTTGAGGATTTGTCTGATCTTTTAACCCCTACGCTAACTCACGGAGTGATCACATACGTATGGGCTCATTCTCAATTCCATCAGGCGGCAGATGAACGATATCTCCAGAATCGTGATAAAGCGCCGTCTTATCACAAAACCATGGCCGAATATTTCCAGGGAATTTGGGCATCAAAACCGAAACCTTGTATGGGTAATGAAAAGGGAGTTCTTCGCTGTGTATCAGAACAACGCCTATACTACGAGCCTTGTGAGAACAACCATGATGGATCGGACAGAATATATAATATTCGTAAAGTAAATGAATTGCCATATCATCTGCTTAATTCACAACAAACGTCTTTATACAAATCAGAGGCTCTTTGCAATTTCGAATGGATTAATGCGAAGTTGTGTGGCACATCACTACGTTCTCTTGTCGAAGAATATCAAACTGGACTAGCAGTAGAACCTACTGATTTAGAGTTAAAGATGATGTCCGATGTCATTCAACTTTCTGCCAAGGCTCTATCAAAAGATCCACGCCAACTGGCGGCACAGATTGTTGGTCGACTCACCACCATCATTGCCAATGATATCCCAAGAGCGCCAGGGGATCCCCCACGTTATCCCTTCATTCACATGCTTCTGAAGCAAGCTCACGAGCCCTCCTTACCAGCATTGATTCCTTCTATACGCTGTTTGACGGAACCTGGAGGAATTCTGTTCGACTTGCTATCTGGTCATACCGATCCAATAACTGCAGTGGAAGTATCCACAGATGGCGGGAAAGCCTTCACAGCTTCAAAGGACAATACGATGAAAATGTGGGATCTTAGAACCGGGAAAGTGATGAAAACCATCAATGATGTAGGCACCAATATCACCAGAATTCGTGTTGGGTATAATGCTGCGTTTGTGATTACTGTAGAAGGCAATGTCATCCAAGTATGGAATGTTCGCTACTCAGAACGCGTTTTACGTGTGGACAAGTATCCCGATCCTCCTGTAGTAGGTATGGCTGGAGAGGGTAAATATCTCTGTGCCTTATTTGATGGAAACAATAAGTTGAGAACTTGGAACCTGAACAAAGCGGGTCATCCAATGATAAGTGAAGCTCAAACAGAGAACCATAGAGTATATAATGACAATTCTGCTCTGATATCACCTTTTTCCTTCGATGAAAGAATACTTCATGCCTCTAGAGGAGCTAATTGTGCTCTTGTGAACAACGTTCGCAATGGAAAACAAGTCCTTAGTTTGAAGTGCAATGACTATTCCTCCGCAGTGACAAGCCTAGGAATATCAAGAGACTACTATATTGTGGCCTGTAGGCAACATTACATGCATCTTCACGAAATATATCAACTGGAACTTTTCGATTTAAAAAAAGGAAGGTACTTGCGAAGTGTTCGTGGATGTATACACGACAAAATCAAAGATCTCTTTATAAATTATATTGGATCTCACGCAATTGCTATATGTGCTAGTGAGGAAACAAATACGTCTGACATAGCTGTGTGGAATATTGAAACAGAAGATCACAAGCATTTGGCACGTCATGCTGGTGCTTCAGTATTAGGCGCTTGTGCAGACTTCAGATACTGTCTAACAGCAGGGAAAAATGATAAAACACTTAACATCTGGAATTTAACAAGTAAAATCAACCAGTCGATGCCTAGGCTGAAGAAACAGTCTGGTGTCTTCCAGATCCTCGCAATGACACAAAACCCAAGGTACGTGGTTTCCCGACAATTTAACAATGGTCCCGTCAGTGTGTGGAATGTAGCAAGAGCAAAACAACTGAAAACAGCTGTTCGAATAGAGAGAAGTTTGTCGGATTCCTCAGACGTTGTTGTGGTGAGAGATACAAAGGTTGTCATCTTAACTGAAAAGGGCATTGCTAACGCAAAGGATAACGCTCGACCAGTATTCCAGACGGTGCTAATCTACGATCTTCTACAGAAAAAGTTTGTGAAAAAAATCAAGAAGTGTTTCATCACCCCATGCCCATCACACGAGTACGTCATGCTCAAAGAGGAAATGCTACTTGGACTCTCTGAAAATCGATCACATTTCGTTATTTGGAATTTAAAAACGGGTCAGGTTGAGCATCGAATCCGTCCGTTGTTGAAGGATCTCGAGAAGAAGATTGCTGAAACTGATGTTATGACACTAGCTAAGGAGCGATGTCATACCGCCAAAATGACGCCATGGGAACGCCGCGTTGAGTCTCAATCAGCAAAGCAACGACGAAGGGATGCGGCGGTGGATATTGAAAGACAGAGAGTGGAAGAATTAAAGAAAGAAATCAGTAGCAGCGGCATAGATAGGTACATCCTAAGTGGGGATCAAAAAATTGCTGTGGCTTCTTTTTTCGCGCACTTCATGTGCGTGTTTGATATCGAAAACCACACACATTTAGCTACTCTTGAGAGTGACACATCCATGTTGTCTTTGCTGGTAGCCTCTCTAACTTACACTGGTAATTACCTTGTTCAAGCTAACTACGACGAAGAGCAGAGAACTAGTTATGTGACGTTGTGGGACTGCTTTGAAGGTGTAGTGAAGAAACGTCTTAGGAATGAAAGCAATGTGATGGCTCTTGGTTTAAGTGAAGACGCCAGCAAAATAATCATTGGTAAAGGCAACAAAGAAATACATATCTGGGAACCGAACAAATCACCATCGCTACGAAAAATCCAAAGTGTTCAAGGTCTAGAGTTTAACGACCTCAGTAAAATTTTCATTGTGGATAATGACACGCGTGCTGTGGTTTTCGCGGGAGACATTTCGGTATGGGATATTGAACGCGGGGTAGTACTGGCGGTATTCTCACCAGATACGAAAATTACATGTTGTCATGTCGCTACGAGCGGACGTGTAATTACATTCGGTCTGCATGACATCCCGGAGATCGTCATTCTGAAGCTGATGTCTAGCGACATGCCTAGCATTGAGGACGAAGGTCAGGATATGTTTGGAGAAAAACCGGCGGAGTCGTCAGATGAGGACGAGGAAGAGGAAGAAGAGGAAGCATGAAATATTTCCCTATGCAGAATTCCCTACTGAGAATAAATTAACGTTACTAAACACACGTGGTTTTCAGTTATTAACCCATTGCACGAACTACAAGACAGCGTAACTACAGGAATATAATGCCAGGTCATATTGTATTATATTATGTTCCTATATAATGTAAACTGCTGTCACCACAAGAAGAAATATTTCCGTTTATCTTTTAATAGAATTTTGACAAATATTTTTAACAGAGAATTCCTTTTACAGTGAACATGTTCTTTCTTCCATTGGTCCTGTCAAACAATGAACCTTGCGAAGTTCGTGAGAAAACAAATGTATACCGCAAAGTGCAGTGAAAGAGAAAATGTTTACATGTTTACGTAAGCTAATGAGCTCAACGAAGAAAGCAATACCAACGCTAATTTGCCAAAGGCCATATTGTCGATATATATATATATATATATATATATATATATATGAAATAATTCGGTGTGTTACCGATGAAATTTGGAATTTTGCAATTCGCATTTACCACCCACTCACACATTATGTATATTTATACATTTACAGCGATTGTTGCTATCAAAACGATTGAGGTTAAAAGGAACAAATGACGTAATTTGTCGATTTCAAACCGAGGGGTTTCCTCAATAATTACTTAAGAAACGATCACTCTTGAAAGAAACGAAATATCATTTACCAGAAATTGCTGTTTTCAAAGATATGTATTTTTGTGAATGACCTGAAATTGATAGTTTTTGGTTTTTTTGTCTTTTGAACAAACACACACACACACACACATATATATATATATATATATATATATATAATTTCAACGAAAAAAATGCAAATTTAAAAAGAAAATCGTATTCTTCTAATACAACGTCACATGGTATTGCTCGATGTTCACGAGTCTTAATGTTTAATTTCCAGTTCAAACCTTTACAAGGAGATTCACATGTAATATATGTCATAATTTATATCTTCGAGAACAGATCAAGGCGAATTCATTGTTCCATGAAAAGATGATGAAGTTGGACGTGATGTACGTTATGTAGTGCGCTTCGTGTGTCTGAAAAGTTTATTTTTGTAATGTTACATGATTTCAAAAACCATATACACATATTATATATACCATTTACAAATTCCGTCCGTATATTTTACAGTTGTGTATATTGTATATGCTTATTTACGCCTGCTTCACGATATATACACTATTGTGTATACAACTTAAGGTAATTTATCGGTGCTGGTACATAATGTAAGAACTTCAGATACCGCTATAATTCTCTGCAATGTTTCAATTAAGTTTTATATGGTATTATATAACTTGTATTTTATGCTATCTGTGATCATTAATTTGTATATTTACAATGTTTTGTTTGATTTTTTTTTCTATTTATTGATAAGTTTATTTATACATCTTTCGTAAATAAACATTTTAAAATTTAAAACAAAAATCGTTTAAATATTTCTTTCCTCCACAGTGATTTAAATTCAGTTGTGATCAAGAATAATATTTATCAGGGAAAAAAATCCTAGAATTCAATTAATTGTATGAAAGCATTCCAATGTTGATTATCCTTATGTAAACTTTTTGCCAGTATGAAGGTATATTCGTCTAAAATTCAGAACGTCAATTACAAATAAAGTATGTAACAGTCTGAAAATATATTATCTATATTGTATCTGAAAATAGGTCCATCCATTTCAAATATTCGATAATCGAAAAATATTTTTGTGCGTCTTTGATAAATTCGTCCACCTTTTTAAAACATGAATTAGAATAATTAACATGTATATTTTAGCTCCGATTTCGTTTTGGTGCAAATATAATTTTAAACTTGCATTAAATAAATATTAAGATTGAAGAACTTTGAACTTGCAAAATAGTAACAATCATACGTTTGTGAATTTTTCCATACATATTTTTATTACTCGCTTTCATCAATTGTAGTTGTTGAAGTCCGTTGTTTTTGCAAACTAGAGAGATATTCATGCGAAACAAATATTTAACCAGTGAATATTATCTCTGAAATACAAAGCTTTCTTATTCTACAAGGGTCACGGACTCAAACAGAATGGTTGGTGTCCTTCATATTATCCTCCAAGATACCGTATAGCAGGGGGGGGGGGGGGGGGGGGGGTCTAAAATTTGGCGATTTCCCGACTCACAGTATCCTAATAATTTTAGCGGAATACATTTTGGCAGAGTTATCGCTCTTGCATATACTGAGGTCGCAATTTGGTGCATATTTGGCCAGTGGAATTTTGGCGGAAAGCTGTCTAACCACTAAAATGAGCAAAATTTATCACCCGCGGGAAAAAACGCTATATGGTATCAAAAGATCATCAAATAACCAGTATTGGTACAGAAATGAAAAGTCATATTCCCAAATTAAAGATTGCCAGGTTTCATTCAGACATTTCTGATGATCTGTGCTGGAAATCATGCGTTCCATATCCAAATGCTCCGTTAAAAACTTTACAACTGAGATATATTGATCACCAGAAATTAATTTTTTAGTAGTCTCACTGAACGTAGTTTCTGTACCAAAACTTGGGAAAGTTTGACCTGAAAGTCTTCTAATGTTGTGTATGGAATTGAGTGTAACCTTTACGGATTGATTTATGTCGGGAATATCATTCCACCTTGTCTATTTGAGTCGGAATTCTACACAAAGCTGACCACAACACCAACAACCCAACTTTTAAGTACCCCATTTCGCAGAGAACGAAAAGATCACTGGATCAGGATACTGGACGGTACATTTCCATTTGAGTGTACGGACAAAGCAGATAATGTAGGGAATTTGACTGGTCTACACAGATATAACGAAAATAAAAAGAATACGATAACTAACAGTATTCAATCTAGTAATTCCTATAGAAAATAAAAATTAGAGAGATGGGCAAACACGAACCCCTGGGCATACCAGAGGTGGGATCAGGTGCCTAGGAGGAGTAAGCATCCCCTGTCGACCAGTCACACCCGCCGTGAGCCCTATATGTGATGAGACTTTTCCCAAAGACATAAACATAATCTCCAACTTTGGTTCGAATTCTACAAGACAGTAGTACAACT